>CM060939.1:905323352-906531477 GCA_030765085.1 Allium cepa
CATAGCTAATGAAAACTGATGGAAAGATCGAGCTAAAAAGATCTTAACACCACTAAAAAGATTGCTTAGGTGATAATCCTAAGACAGCTCAAAAATACCGGAAATTTTACAACTACCCAAATGAAAGAAATAACACTTTACTCAACAGGTGAGCTTAAAGAATAAAATGTTGTCACCAAATTGGAATCGAAATCACAAAGAAAAATAGAAATCTTCTTAACAGATTGAAAATATCGAAAATGAATAGTCCACTCGGGACATGGAATATGGCTTCATAATAATTAAGCCAATCCTTTCACAAAAATCAATTCCGAAGCCTAAGTAACGCATAACATGCAAATCGGCTTGGAAAGAAAAAATCGTATAAAATGATCTCGACATCCAAACAAAGCAAATTGAGTGTTGCGGATCCACCAACCGGATTCGCAATTCTCAAATATGTCGTCAAGCCTAAAATATTTAAAGAAAAAGAATCAACAAGTTCTTTTGATATAGAATAATAAGATGAAACCATATCAAAAAGAACCAGAATAGGAATATCACGAAATAAAATAATACCATCAAGGATTGAATGGAAAATACCTTGAACAAGAAAAGTGACACAAGGGGCTTGCATAACTTTCAACTTTCCCTCTCTCCTACTTGAAGTATGGGGCAAGAAGATAAATAATGACCTAAAATTTTACAATAACGGCAAGTAAGGGGGTTTGGGCACATATTGGCATGGTGGTCCGTAGAACCACAATTGTAGCATCCTCCACGATCAGGGATTGGAGTCTTTGCTGCCAAAATAGTTTGCTTCACCTTCTTATTGGGGTTAGGGCTTTTGAACAATATGCCTCTTCTTGAAAATCCCAATATCACCATCAATTCCTTTGTCAGCCTCTTCATGTCGAAGAGTGATATCCACAAGCTGATTGAAAGGAACCTCCAGTTTCAGAGGTAAAACCATTACGGGGTTCTTATTCAAAGCACAGACAAACCTTTGATTCTTTACAAGATCCAAAAGTTGTTAGGCAGACATGAATATGCCATCCATAGAAGGACTAGTGGATCGACCAGCGCTAGGACTGCCAGAACTAACCATCACTTGTTCTTTAAGAAAGAAAGAAAGAAAGAAAAAGAAAAATGTTATTCTCAGAATGAATATCAAACAATCATGATTGATAAAACAAGGCATCATAAAGAAAATAGGATAGAACGGGTCCAATGACTCGAATAAAATCCTAAGGCATGACTCCTAAGATGGACTTAGGATGATGATCCTCGTTGAATAATTCTACATTGTTCCGAAGTTTGGCTCTGATCCGACCTGTGACGCCCCACCTCTATACTCACGCTAGTCAAGAACACTACGGAGTAATGCCGTCAACTAGCATGAAGAATAAGGCTGTTGAGGAGCGACCATCCATGTAATTGCTTTGTATGAGCACCGATATGTCAAATAGTGTAACATGCATTTCATTTCAAGAGGAAATCCAACTTACCGATGCAAACTCAAAACTACTACACAGTGGCTATAATATATTCGAAAACAAAAATAGAAATAAGAGTAACACAAATCAGTCATAGAAGTTCATATCTCTTAGGCGGAAACAGATATGAATATAACACATGAAAGTGTGTACATAAGAGTAGTGGTCAAAGAAGATCCACAATATCACAAAAGAATAGATACAAGTGCTAGAAAAAAGAATAAGTATAAATCGAGGAGTCACCATCTCGAATGTATACAAAACAAAAACTATTGATCTAAAGTAATTAGTCGAAAATCAGGCGATGGACCCTGATAAGAAGTCAAGTGGAAGCACCTATAACATCTCGGTCTGAACCGAGTATTATTTAATAAGAAAATAATAAACGGATCAGTCTAGCTTTAATTATCAGATAAAATGAGATATAGGAAGAGATATGATAAAAAAGCATGATAACAAAAATGTCATACTGCGACAAGTATCCATTAAATAACAACAAAAATCATTTAATATCCCAAGAAATCTCGAAGCACTAAAAAGAATGTCATATTCTTTGTTTTATTCACTAAGCCACTAATATTGACAAACATATCAATGCCAATCGTAAAATTTGTTGAAACACAAATTCACCAAAGCACAAATATTGATAAAGCTTATCAATGTAAATCACGAAAATTGGTGAAACACAAATTCTAGAAATCAAGCAATAGAAATCCAGAAATCATAAAAAAAAAGGGAAAGAGGCCTATCGCAGAACGGGAGCATTAAAACACACCAACACGTGTATCACAAAACGGAAAGCTATTCCATGGTTGCTAACCATTAATTTTGAGCCGAGACCCCATAAAACGGCCCGAAGACCTTTGAGTCGAAGCTCCACTAAAACGTCCGAAGAACATGGGTCGCTATCCCACCAAGCCGAAGCTCCACTAAAAACGTGGTTTAGTCTCCCTCGTAGACAAAGAGACATCGCACATTGCTAGTAATGTGTTTTCGGTATAGTTCGCTCTTAGAATAGAGGGATATACTTATTTATCGATTGTATTAAGGCTGGGACCAAGTTGCCTTGTTATTGGAAGATACCTCCCGATCTGGTTGCATATGATTTGATATGTTTTTATTATAATATTTGGGATTTCCAAATAAACTTTTCGAAGGTGATTTGATTTAAGATCCCCAAAAAAAGTATAATTTGAATATAAAGGTTATATATATATTTCAAAAGTTTTTAGATAATAATTCGAGAATAAAGTCCAAAGAGATAATTTCCGTAAAGGTGGTTAGATTTGAAAATCTAAATTTAAAGATTAGGCCTAAGTGGGTAGTTTTAGGAATTGCGTATTTGTTTATTGCATCGTAGGCTCCATGAGTCCTATTTGCGGTAGGAGAACTACGTTGGCTTGATGCTGTATCGAATTGGGTACCCAATTAGATAGGGGTACGTAGGCAGTCACAAGTGGTAGTGATGCAGCCCCTAATATGATATAACCCTTTCATATTTATTTGTTAATGGTTGTTGTTTATCTCGTGTTATTGTATTTTTCCTGCTTACTATTTTATTCCGCATTCGACATGTTTATTGAGTTAGCAGGAATGGCTATTGCTATCTCTTATTAGAGTTGTGCAGCGTTAAATTTATTTATATTTGGTTTGTATATAAGCGTACCTCATAGATTAATTTGATTACTCTGATAACTTGTAAAATTTAAATTTTACCCTATACATTTAGTAATGTTAAATAATTATCAAATATGGTGTATTTAGTTAGTAGTTTTCATTAGTAGTCTTTGAACGGACGGATTTTTTGGCAAATTTAACTGGTTCGAAAATCTGGGTCGTCACACGTGGTATCAGAGTTTAGGTTAGGTGCCTATGTAAAATTCATCTAAGGTTAGTATATCAACCTAGGAATTTTAAAAATAAAACGACCTTAATTTGATAAATAAAATGGATAAGGTAAGGCACCGTACCTCAGACCGGGGTTATGGGTGATATTACTATTTTTGGTGTGCATAACTTTCAGTAATTGTTGTTTTTTCGTTATATTTTTTTCATCCTTGTAATTTCGAGGACAAAATTCTTTTAAGTAGGAGAGAATGTAACGACCCAGAATTTGACCGCTTTAAAATATATTATTTAGAGTGATTTTATGTAACAACCCGCATATTTATCGATTTTTATATTTAAATATTTTATTTAAATATTTTATCGTTAATCGGATTTTGGTCCGAAGCTACTTTTTGCAAACGGTCAAATTAGGACTCGAGACCACTTCCATTGAGTTCGAAACGTCGTTTGCAATCTTCTAAGTATAAACATTGATATGTTTGGGGTTAGTGGAATTTCACCACTTTTTCACTCGAGCCTTTGGTTAGGAATTTTAGCCCATTAGGCCCAAGTTCCACCCCCCTTCTTCTTCATTGCTTCATTTCATTTCCTAACACTAAAGCTTCAACAAAAATGGTGAATGGAATGAGAAATTAAAACTCCAAAGTCTTTGTTTTATTGCAACTCCAACATTCAACTCCAAATTCAAGAAGAAGACATCGGATTCAAGCTTGTGGTTGCTTCTCCATTTGCCTTCAAGCTTTGTTCTTCATTTTCATTGGGTTTTGGAGCAAAGGTGAGATTTTTATCTCACAATTCTAGTCTATAAATATATTGGACTGTTGGGAATGATTCCCTATCACTTTTGCATGCATATTAGCATTTGGTTTGGATTGGATTGGCGAAAAACTCCAATTTTTAGCGTTTTGGTGAATTTTCTACACTTAGGTCGTTCTGGCCATTTTCGTGTGTTCGGAGTTAGGTCGCTCGCGACCTAACCCTTAGGTCGTAGGTCGTTTCTGGCCTTAAATTCCCCCTGCAGCGTTAGGTCGTTAGCCTCGGAATTAGGTCGTTGAGCCTTAGGTCGTAGGTCGCATGGACCTTAGGTCGTAGGTCGTCCTGGCCATTTCTAACGTCTTCGGAGTTAGGTCGTATAGACCTTAGGTCGTAGGTCGTATGGACCTTAGGTCGTTAGGTCGTATGGCTTTAGGTCGTTAGGTCGTATGACCTTAGGTCGTTAGGTCGTTTGGCTTTTAGGCCGCTTCCACGCTAGGTCGTTCGACTCTTAGGTCGTAACACTTAGGTCGTTCGACTCTTAGGTCGTAGGTCGTTCGAACGTTAGGTCGCTCGGCCCCTATCCCCTTAGGTCGCTAGGTCGCGACGTTTTAGGTCGCTAGGTCGCGACGTTTTAGGTCGCTGCATCCTATGCCTCTATAGGTCGCTCGACCTCGTTTATGACCATAGGTCGCTCACCCCCTCTTCGTTAGGTCGCTCGGCCTTGCCTTCCATTTTTAGGTCGCTTGACCTTGTTTTCCTCTAGGTCGCATGGCCTTTAGACCGTTAGGTCGCGAGCGTTAGGTCGTTAGACCTTACCTTCCTTAGGTCGTTTGACCGGTTAAACCTTTAGGTCGCTCAACCCTACTACCATTACTAGGTCGTTTGGCCATAGCTCGTTAGGTCGCATGACCTTATAAACCGATAGGTCACATGACATTATAACCCTATAGGTCGAACCCCGTAAGCGGTGGCGTTGCCCCCGCACCCCCACCTTGGGGGGTTGCCACCCCCCCCGGACCCCCCCTCCGTAGGGGATCTTATCTGAAAAATATTCAACAGAACTTGCTGAGCTGATTTCCTTGGATTTTTATCACATCTTCGAATGTGACCTTTGTGATTGATTGTTTCTACAATCGCTTCTGTGATTTGTCACTTTAAAATATAAAGGTTTCAAAACTAGTAGTAAATATCAAAACTCTTTCAACAAAATGATTTCAACTCTATTTTTAATAACAAAGCTCTTTTCTTAAACCGTTTTCCAATCTATTAGTATATACAAGCCTTTACCTCACTCGGATGAGAAATCTAATTAAACGACTTAGTAAAACAAGTGGTATGAAACGCTTGCGTTCACTTCGTCGGTTAATTCTTGGACTTGTTCGATTGGACCTCTTGTGACAATTTTATTAGTGAAGATTTACAGTTTGTTCGTAAATATTTAAGTTAAGCAAGTGGTTATGGGACATGAAGCTAAACTTCTATATTTACTAGCTTAGTGTAATTGACACTTCTCGTTGATCTTGATGATCGCTTTATGAATTAGACTAGCAATTGCGCGATGTCTCTTTCATTGCAAGGTTAGACTAGACACCACTTGTGTGATTCCATGCACACATACCTTTCTGCTTTTTGGTTTGTCTTGACCTCAATCTGTGTGATTCCATTCACACATGCGGGGTAGCTCCCCTTGGTCTTCGGACCGTCATGTGATAGGCCTCTTTCCCTTTTTATGATTTCTGGATTTCTTGTGTTGATTTCTGGAATTTATCTCTTTGACTTGTCATGAGTACAAGTTTAGGGTATGATGCCCTCTTTGGATCTTTGAGAAGATTCTTGTGATATTGATTTATCTCTTATCGGTTGATCTCCTGTTGATCATTATTTGCATACTTATAGTAGTATGTCAGTATGGATATTTTATGTTTATGCCATATCTTTTATTTTATATCATGTCATCTGATATTTATAGCTAGACTGATCCGTTTATTATTTTCTTATAAATAATACTCGGGTCAGACCGAGATGTTACAAGTGCTACTGCTTGACTCCTCCCCCGGTGATTCACTACTCAGACTTTTGGCTACTTGTTTAGATTAGCAGCTTTTGTTGTTTACACTTGAGATATAGACTCATAGTTGTATTCTTTTGTATAGCACGCGTTGCTATTCTTTTGTATTATCGTGGATCTTTTAGACCACTACTCTGATGTACACTTTTAGGTGATATATATTCATATCTCTTTCCGCCTTTGTGATATGGATATCTGTGATTGATTCGCATGTTATGCTTACTTCTATATTTGTTTCCGAAGATTATTTTATAGCCACCGTGTGATAAGAGATTACATGGATGGTCGCTCCTCAACAGCCTTATTCTCCGCGCTAGTTGACAGCACTACACCGTAGTGTTCTTGGCTAGCGTGGGTATAGAGGTGGGACGTCACATTTTAAATATGAAATATAAAAGGTTTTATGATTTAAATAATATTCAATAGGATTTGAAAGTGAAACAAACAAAAAAATAGTAACATTTTGCCTATATCGACAAAAGTGACAAAATGCTGATTTCAGAAAAGTATGTTTCAATGGCTATGTAATGACCCGCCACCCGTCTCCACAGAATGACGCATCGTTAATAAGAAAGAAAGGGATAGAAAAGAGAAAAGAAAGAGGAGAAAGAAGAAAAAACACCAAAATCTCAATAGCGGAATGAATAAATTATATTAATAACATAAAATTTACATAGTTTACAACCATTATCAGAGTTACACAGAAATTACATCACATACTAGACAGCTATAAACCCCTGTCTAGTTATTACAACACAATACAACTCAGAGAGATACAACACGGAGAACACACAGCGAAACTATATATATATATATACACAACGCAGAAGCCTCCTGCTGCATTACTCCTTCACAGTTCGTCAAAAGCTAACCTAAATCCCTTGGCTACTCTTAAAAATTTGAGTACCCAAGAGTTTATGAAAACAAAAGATAAACTCTGGGTCAGACATGAGTCTGGTGTGAGTAACAGGCTAAAGTTGCTTAACTTTGAAAATCCTTTGAAAAGAAAGGTATCACGTAAGACTTCACACACATAAACATGGAAAAGTTTTTACTTTACGCTAACCAAAACATTTGATAGGAAATCCAGTGATATTACAATAGGTCTAGGGTTTTCTAGTAAATTAGAAATAGCCAAAATTGTTACATTATTAAATGCCAGCTACTAGCCATAAAAGTGGGTAATACAATCAAAACCGTGGGCACTTATTGGATTTTGGATTCCACCAATGGCTGGCCTACTGGGGTACCACCCGTCACAGTACGTGGCCTAGATCAACGTACCGAGGAGTACGCCCGCTCCCCTGCAACACAAGACAGGAACCATCCCTTACTGGATAGTCCCGAACAAGACAACCCCGCAGTTGGCGTATATTCCAACTGCCACACAGCCAAAACAAAAGGGACCACTAGACAGGGGAAAATCTTGCTCTCCAGTGGGAGCTACCCACGAAGCCTTGCTGCACCTCCCCTGTTTTAGCCATTCCTGGTTGATGAGGCTTGAGGCTACGATTACCTTTAGAGAACACATCTCTTAGAATGCTCATCGTCTACCTGACGATGTTCTGAAAGCATTCAATCCTTACAAGTTCGTTCCGGGTTCGAACGAAACCGAAGGCATTATCTCGTAACACTCATTTTGGAATAACCCTTAGACTTAACGACGATAATCCTTGCACTCTGAATCACCATCTCGAACCAATAAGAACTAGTTCCGTCAAAATCATTACGAATCACCCTCAGAGTCATACTGACGTATATTCCTTACACCTCGAGTCTTCACTCTTCATAAGATATTCACGACCTATCGTTAATTTGGATCGATGTGGTTTTCGGATATCCAAATATGGAACCCCGATCCCGGTCTCATCGAAATCCAAAGCGTGTCTTTTAAGACCAAGTTGTTTTTAAGGGTTTAAAACAATTCAATTATCTATATATCCAATAGATAAATCACAGATTCACGACAAATAATTAACATTATCATCACATCACATAAACCATATTATCATTATCCAAAAAATAATGTATATCAACATCACAATGCAACCAATGCATCCAAATCACTCAACATTATCTATCTCATATTTGATATTCAAACCATTTAGGCAAACAACATTATCCATCAATATAAACAATGATTTACCACACCAAATATAATTAATTTAAAATGAATTAAATTAATCACATCATCCAAATTAATTTGAAATAAATTAAATTAGTTACTTCATCAATATCAACTTGCTTATATCACTATTGATTAATTATCAATCAATTAATTAATCATCCACTAATTATTTATTTTAAATTAATCATCCCTGATTAATTAACCTTTAATTACATTCATGTAATTATTCACAAATTAATTTCTTCAAATTAATTATATTTAACCAAATACAGTAATTAATCTTTAATTACTTTCTTGTTTAGTTAACCATAAATTAATTACATTACTCCTTAATTAATTAATTGCATAAATTAATTCCTTTCCATCTATTAATTAATTCTAATTAAATCCATTCTTAATTACATCATTAATTATAATAATTAATGATCTCTAATTATATTTTTTTTAAATTAATTAAATTAAGTAATTAATCCTTTAATTAAACCATAATTGTTAATTACCCTTAATTAACTCTATTCACTAATTAACTACCCTTAATTACTTCCCAATAAATTAATTACTTCATAATTAATCATCTCTAATTAATCACTTGATTAATTTACAAAGTAATTATACTCAAATTACTTTCATAAATAAATCAACTTCAATTAATTACATCTGGTAATTACCCCTTAATTACTTCCTTAAGTAATTCTCTTCGTTAAATTACATTAGGTAATCATACTTCACAATCCTCAATTTATTAAATAAATCAAACTGAATTAATTAACATAATCCAATCAAAATAAACTCAATTAATTACAATAAGTAATTAATTGCTTAATTACTTCCATAAGTAATTATAATTAATAACTTACACAAATGATTATCTTTAAATTAATTAATCTAATTAATTATTAAAATTAATTAAACTAATTAATTATTAAATATTCCTTAGTTAATGACCTTCATTAACTTTTTAACAATTCATTAGTTATTTCTAAAATAATTAAATTGTTTTAATCATTATTAATTACAAATTAATTAATCATTAATTAACCACATTAATTATTCCCTAATTAATTAAATAATTAAGTGTTAATCAAAACTTAATTAATCCATTATTACTTGATTAATTAAGTATTAATCATCAACTAAAAACAATCTTATTAATTAATGATTCATAATTACAAGTTAATTATTCTAAGAATAATTAATCCTAAACTTTTAAGATTAAACCTTTAACTACTTTAAGTAATTATTCATTCATTAATTTATTAAAATAAATTAATTACTCATTTAATTATCTTAATAATTAAATGTATAACAAATCATTAAACTATAATTTAATTTCAACAAGTTTGAACACCAATTTAAAACTTTTACATTAGATGATAAACAATACTTTTCTTATAAAAGAAATTTACAAGAGTTAAAACAAATTTCTTTTTAAAATTAAAAATATTTAAATTTTACATTATCATTCAAATTTGTTTTAAACACTTAGATTTATAAAACTTAAATTTATTTTAAACCAAAGATTCAAATTCAGATTTGAATCAAATTGAAACTTTGTTTAAAACATTACTTTATATTTTAAATTTCTAATTTGACTTCAAATTTCTTTAAAGACATTTTTAAACAATAAACCCTTTAAAGTATTTTAAACAAAATTTGAATTTAAAAACTAATTCATTTCCAACTATGATTCAAATTAAACTTGAATTCATAATTTAAAATTTGATTTAAAACATACTTTAAATCTTTGCTTAGTATTTTAAATTTCAGTTTAAGTTTAAGTTTGAGAAATAGGTCAAGTTCAATCTTGAACAAACCGACTCGAGCTAAATACTAAAACAACTCGAGTAAAACACCAAATAAACTCGAGCAAACTCGAGTAATTTTCATGCTGAATTCTTTCAAACTAACAATTGACAGGTTTAACACAAATTGCAACTGTCAACCTCACCCGAGACCACAACTCAACTCCTTCTAGTCCCAATCCCCATTCCTTCAAGTATGTCTCGATGCAATCCGAAACCAAACTCGAGTACCCTACATCTCCTAAAACAACAGCCGATACCAACTACGCCGTGCACCTGCACCAACCCCCTCGCCACCTCCGGCCATTCGCGATTATCTACGCAGGTCACCGATCATCACCAAAAGCCATTCCGACCTTCGAATCAACTGCAGAAGCTCAAAACCAAAAATTGGGTTTCTAGCTTGAAAACTGGATCAATGGTCGATCCTGAAACCGTCTCAAAACACCAAGATCAGATCATCAGAGAACCAACGCCTCCGGCCACATCCACTTCAACAACCCATCTATCTCCAGTTCGAATTAGGAAGGACTCGATTACTTATAAAGGTCGCAGTGATCAATTTACTGATCAACATTGAAAACTAGGGCTTATCAACTTCTATCTCAAATTTCTACTGTTTCACATCGTAAATCCATTGACTTCCATTTTCTTTCTGAAACTTGATCATCACTTCATTACCGAAACAAAACATGGCCACTCCGACCTTCTAGAATGTCAGTGCCAACCCAAAACCCCATTTCCAGACAAACAAGTGATGCTCTTTCAAATTTAAACTAAATTTCCTGAATTTAGTTTTAGAATTCAAGTTTTAGTATATGAAATTGGTTTAATATCTTAAATCAAAGAATTCTAAATAATTAAATTCTTACTTAAAAAAATGTTCTGTGTCCTCTGAATTTACAAATACCATTCATTACAGAAAATTTTCATATTAAATAAAATTTAGACTGTAAACATGGTTAACAGCCATGTTTTGATTTAAATGTTCAAACTTAACATACATCAATTCAAATGGAGTAAATATTTTTAAGCAATTCCCAAATCTGTAACTTGAGTTACAGAAAGATAAATTCATAGCAACATATTTAACTACAAACCCATATGTTATACCAGTAATAAACATTAAAATATGACATACAAACACACTTAATTTTAGAAATAGCAAGCAACTAATTTATTACTTAAGTTTAGTTAGAAAAAAATTGTTACTCACAGATTTCCCTGAGCAGAGCAACTTATTTTCTGAAAATGTTTTTTCCTGATGCATGCTTCCAATTCCAATTGTATGCCTGCTTTAAAACTTCAAAATGAAAATCAAGTTATATGTGTATGCATATATAACTCTTATTAAATTTTAAAATAACAAATCCTATTTCTAACAAAATTTATTTATGTTTATAAAAACTGAGTATTCTCAATATCATTTGAAAATGACAAATTAAACAATATTTAAAATGATTTATAACATATATCATAAATTACTTCTATTACTTAATAAATCAAAATCATTTATAAATTGTATTTTAAATTCTTATATATAAATTCAAGCAATAATTTAAAAATAAAATACAACTAGGCTTTTAATGTTAATCTAATTTAAATTCATATTTAAGTTAATTAAAAATATAAATTTAAACAAATAAGATTTATCATAAGTACAAACCATAAAATTATTTATTAAATTGCTTTGAAAAGTTAGATGTTAAATTTAAATCAAATTTCCATTTACCAAATATAAACTAAAATTAGAAAATTGATTCGTTTACTGAGCTCCAAATCGAAGTTTATCAATTTACAATATATACAATTATATATATTATAAATAGAAAACAATTAATTAGTTTTAAAATGATAAAATCTACCAATTTAAATATTTATTAAAAGATGATTATTAGATCAATTCCTAATTTTATTATCAAGAATTATGAAATCAAATAAATTTTTAAACACAGATTATTAAATTTATATTGCCAAATTTCTGGGATATCACATTCCTCCCCCCTTAAAAGAATTTCGTCCCCGAAATTTAAAAGCAAAGGTAATTTAATAATCTATCTTAAGATTTAATTTTAAAACACAAGCATATATCAAACATATGCTAACAACCATAGCAACCAATTCATCCAATCAAAACAAACCTAATTATCCAGATAAATTTTTTGGATAAAACTTCCACGAGTTTCCCCAGCATAAATATCGGGATACTCGCTCTACAGAATTCAAACAACCTATACTATTTAGCTATAAAGCTCCTATCCAACTAGATTTACATACTAATAGTATATCAGACTACAAACAAGTCTGACTCAACAATCACATCCTCCTGAAATGCTGGTTCCACCACCAGAGATAAGTCATGCACGTACTCCCTCAGAGATACGTGATACACATCGAATCCCAGTTATCCAAACTGACAATTCAACCTTGAAAATCAAACACCAATCCTCAGAAGAATACAGAAAAGATCCTAAACACCTCGGAGCTGACTTACCCAGTCTTACATAATCTTATAGCTCCTTAGATCAGAGAAAACTTTCCCAAATTAAATCTCCGACTCTGGAATCCAAATTCATTCGTCTCTTATCCATAAAACACTTGTGACGATCCTGGGCTGCCTTCACCTCTCCTTATCAGCTCAACCTTCGCTGATGTCTCTAGAAACAAACTGAACCAAAACATCCCAATAGAATGATCTCCTCAAGATCAATCCAAACCAAGAACACCAACTCTACTCCACAAACATCAGGAGACAAACTTACTTCTCCTATCTGGAAAATATAAAACAAAAGCATTCCCAAACTGCTTCCGCTGCACAACTCTGATAACTCAAGAGAACCCTCAAACTATCGCAAGCCACTTTTGCGATCAACCAGTCCAATACCCAAAGAAAACTGTTCTCTCTTTACCAAATCAGGACAGCTTATGCTTATCTAGCCAATCCATCGAAGAAATGGATCCACTCTGCTGCTTCTGAACTCCATCTCCAGAAAAACTGCTAACCAGAAGACCTCCTTGCAAGAACAGAACACTCCGAGCTGCACTGCTGACACCAATGCCAAAGACTACCTAATCCAAAGCTCTTCGAGAAACTCAGGCCTCAAAACCAACCACCACATCCTGCTGAAACCAGCCACAACATCGAAGCAGACACACCTTCTTAAACTTGTTCCAAAGAAAAACCTTCGGAGACATCCATAGTCACTGCATCTCATCACGCAGCTACTAATTCCTGAGGTATGAAGATACCATTATTTTCTTCTGCTAACCGACAGATCCAAACTCTACTCATCCAACTTAAAGATGAACTCCGAACCTTACAGGTTTCCTTCGGAGATCTATGAAATCCTTACTCTCTGCACAACTTATTCGAGATGGTATTAGGTCTACAGTCTCGAAAAATATACTTCCAACCTCAACATTCAAACTCCAACTATTGGTAGTAGTCGTGTAACACACACCACTACCTTATCTACCTTTATAACTTATATTGGTAAACCTGTACGGGTATCCCAACAAATAGGTAGAAATAGTTAAATATATATATATATATATATATATATATATAAATATAAATATATATAAAATTACAAATACGCTCTCTTAAGAAAGAAATCACTCCAGAGCCTAGGTATTCACTCAACCTAATGCTTTGATACCACTGTAATGACCCGCCATCCGTCTCCACAGAATGACGCATCATTAATAAGAAAGAAAGGGATAGAAAAGAGAAAAGAAAGAGGAGAAAGAAGAAACAACACCAGATTCTCAACAGCGGAACGAATAAATTATATTAATAACATAAAATTTACATAGTTTACAACCATTATTAGAGTTACAATTACATCACATACTAGACAGTTATAACCCCTGTCTAGTTATTACAACACAATACAACTCAACAGAGAGATACAACACAAAGAACACACAGCGGAACTATATATATATACACAACGTAGAAGCCTCCTGCTCCATTGTTCCTTCACAATTCGTCAAAGCTAACCTGAATCCCTTGGCTAATTGTAAAAATTTGAGTACCCAAGAGTTTATGAAAATAAAAGATAAACTCTGGGTTAGACATGGGTCTGGTGTGAGTAACAGGTTAAAGTTTCTTAACTTTGAAAATCCTTTGAAAAGAAAGGTATCACGTAAGACTTCCCACACATACACATGGAAAAGTTTTTACCTTACGCTAACCAAAACATTTGATAGGAAATCCAGTGATATTATAATAGGTCTAGGGTTTTCAAGTAAATAAGAAATAGCCGAAATTGTTACATTATTAAATTCCAGCTACTAGCCACAAAAGTGGGTAATACAATCAAAACCATTGGCACTTATTGGATTTTGGATTCCATCAATGGCTGGGCTACTAGGGTACGCCCGTCACAGTACGTGGCCTAGATCAACGTACCGAGGAGTACGCCCGCTCCCCTATAACACAAGACCAGACCATCCCTTACTGGATAGTCCCGAACAAGACAACACCGCAGTTGGCGTACGTTCCAACTGCCACACAGCCGAAATAAAAGGGACCTCTAGATAGGGGAAAATCTTGCTCTCCAGTGGGAGCTACCCACGAAGCCCAGCTGCACCTCCCCTATTTTAGCCATTCCCGGTTGATGAGGCTAGAGGCTACGATTACCTTTAGAGAACACATCTCTTAGAATGCTCATAGTCCACCTGACGATGTTCTGAAAGCATTCAATCCATACAAGTTTGTTCCGGGTTCGAACGAAAGCGAAGGCATTATCTCGTTACACTCATTTTGGAATCACCCTCAGAGTTAACGACGATAATCCTTGCACTCTGAATCACCATCTCGAACCTTTAAGAACTAGTTCCGTCGAAATCATTATGGAATCACCCTCAGAGTCATACTGATGTATAGTCCTTACACCTCGAGTCTTCACTCTTCATAAGAGATTCACGACTTATCGTTAATTTGGATCGATGTGGTTTTCAGATATCCAAATATGGAAACCCGATCCTGGTCTCATCGAATTCCAAAGCGTGTCTTTTGAGGCCAAGTTGTTTTTAAGGGTTTAAAACAATTCAATTATCTATATATCCAATAGATAAATCACAGATTCACAACAAATAATTAACATTATCATCACATCAGCTAAACCATATTATCATTATCCAAAAAGATAATCTATATCAACATCACAATGCAACTGATGCATCCAAATCACTCAACATTATCTATGTCATATTTGAGATTCAAAGCATTTAGCCAAACAACATTATCCATCCATATAAACAATGCTTTGCCACACCAAATATAATTAATTTAAAATGAATTAAATTAATCACATCATCCAAATTAATTTAAAATAAGTTAAATTAATTACGTCATCAATATCAACTTGCTTATATCACTATTGATTAATTATCAATCAATTAATTAATCATCCACCAATTATTTATTTTTAATTAATCATCCCTGATTAATTTACCTTTAATTACATTCATGTAATTATTCACAAATTAATTTCTTCAAATTAAGTATATTTAACAAATACAGTAATTAATCTTTAATTACTTTCTTATTTAATTAACCATAAATTAATTACTTTACTCCTTAATTAATTAATTACATAAATTAATTCCTTTCCATCTATTAATTAATTCTAATTAAATCCATTCTTAATTACATCATTAATTATGATAATTAATGATCTCTAGTTATATTTTTTTTAAATTAATTATATTAAGTAATTAATCCTTTAATTAAACCACAATTGTTAATTACCCTTAATTAACTCTATTCAGTAATTATCCACCCTCAATTACTTCCCAATAAATTAATTACTTCATAATTAATCATCTCTAATTAATCCCTTGATTAATTTACAAAGTAATTATACTCAAATTACTTTCATAAATAAATCAACTTCAATTAATTACATCCGGTAATTACCCCTTAATTGCTTCCTTAAGTAATTCTCTTCATTAAATTACATTAGGTAATGATACTTCACAATCCTCAATTTATTAAATAAATTAAACTAAATTAATTAACTTAACTAATCAAAATAAACTCAATTAATTACAATAAGTAATTAATTCCTTAATTACTTCCATTAGTAATTATACTTAATAACTTACACAAATGATTATCTTTAAATTAATTAATCTAATTAATTATTAAAATTAATTAAACTAATTAATTATTTAATAATCCTTAGTTAATGACCTTCATTAACTTTTTAACAATTCGTTAGTTATTTCTAAAATAATTAAATTGTTTTAATCGTTATTAATTACAAATTAATTAATCATTAATTAACCCCATTAATTAATCCCTAATTAATTAGATAATTAAGTGTTAATCATAACTTAATTAATCCATTATTACTTGATTAATTAAGTATTAATCATTAATTAAAACCAATCTTATTAATTAACGATTCATAATTACAATTTAATTATTCTAAGAATAATTAATCCTAAACTTTTAAGATTAAACCTATAATTACTTTAAGTAATTATTCATTCATTAATTTATTAAAATAAATTAATTACTCATTTAATTATCCTAATAATTAAATGTACAACAAATCATTAAACTATAATTTAATTTCAACAAGTTTGAACACCAATTTAAAACTTATACATTAGATGATAAATAATACTTTTCTTATAAAAGAAATTTACAAGAGTTAAAACAAATTTCTTTTTAAAATTCAAAATATTTAAATTTTACATTATCATTCAAATTTTTTTTAAACACCTATATTTATAAAACTTAAATTTATTTTAAACCAAAGATTCAAATTCAGATTTGAATCAAATTGAAACTTTGTTTAAAACATTACTTTATATTTTAAATTTCTAATTTAACTTCAAATTTCTCTAAAGACATTTTTAAACAATAAACCCTTTAAAGTATTTTAAACAAAATTTGAATTTAAAAACTAATTCATTTCCAACTATGATTCAAATTAAACTTGAATTAATAATTTAAAATTTGATTTAAAACATACTTTAAATCTTTTCTTAGTATTTTAAATTTCAGTTTAAGTTTGAGAAATAGGTCAAGTTCAATCTTGAACAAACCGACTCGAGCTAAATACTAAAACAACTCGAGTAAAACACTAAATAAACTCGAGCAAACTCAAGTAATTTTCATGCTGAAATCTTTCAAACTAACAATTGACAGGTTTAATATAAACCTAGAACTGTCAACCTCACCCGAGACCACAACTCAACTCCTTCGAGTCCCAATCCCCATTCCTTCGAGCATATCACGATGCAACCCGAAACCAAGCTCGAGTACCCTACATCCCCCAAAACAACAGCCGATACCAAGTACGCGGTGCACCTGCACCAACCCCCTCGCCACCTCCGGCCATTCGCGATTATCCGCGCAGGTCACCGATCATCATCAAAAGCTATTCCGACCTTCGAATCAACTGCAGAAACTCTAAATCAAAAATTGAGTTTCTAGCTTGAAAACTTGATCAATGAACGATCCTGAAACCCCCTCAAAACATGAAGATCAGATCATCAGAGAACCAACGCCTCCGGCCACATCCACTTCCACACCCCATCTATCTCCAGTTCGAATTAGGAAGGACTCGATTACTTATACAGGTCGCGGTGATCAATTTACTGATCAACATTGAAAACTAGGGCTTATCAACTTCAATCTCAAATTTCTACTGTTTCACATATAAATCCATTGACTTCCATTTTCTTTCTGAAACTTGATCGTCGCTTCATTACCGAAACAAACCATGGCCACTCCGACCTTCTAGAATGTCAGTGCCAACCCAAAACCCCATTTCTAGACAAACCAGTGACGCTCTTTCAAATTTAAACTAAATTTCCTGAATTTAGTTTTAGAATTCAATTTTTAGTTTATGAAGTTGGTTTAATATCTTAAATCAAAGAATTCTAAATAATTAAATTCTTACTTAAAAAAAATGTTCTGTATCCTCTGAATTTACAAATACCATTACAGAAAATTTTCATATTAAATAAAATTTAAACTGTAAATAAGGTTAACAGCCATGTTTTGATTTAGATGTTCAAACTTTACGTACATCAATTCAAATGGAGTAAATATTTTAAGCAATTCCCAAATCTGTAACTTGAGTTATAGAAAGATAAATTCATAGCAACATGTACAACTACAAACACATATGTTATACTAGTAATAAACATTAAAATATGACAACAAACACACTTAATTTTAGAAATAGCAAGCAACTAATTATTACTTAAGTTTAGTTAGAAAAACATTGTTACTCACAGATTTCCCTGAGCAGAGCAACTAATTTTATGAAAATGTTTTTTCCTGATGCATGCTTCCAATTCCAGTTGTATGCCTTCTTTAAAACTTCAAAATGAAAATCAAGTTATATATGTGTGCATATATAACTCTTATTAAATTTTAAAATAACAAATCCTATTTCTAACAAAATTTATTTATGTTTATAAAAACTAAGTATTCTCAATATCATTTGAAAATAACAAATTGAACAATATTTAAAATGATTTATAAAAGAGATCATAAATTACTTCTATTACTTAATAAATTAAAATCATTTATAAATTGTATTTTAAATTCTTATATATAAATTCAAGCAATAATTTAAAAAGAAAATACAACTAAGCTTTTAATGTTAATCTAATTTAAATTCATATTTAAGTTAATTAAAAATATAAATTTAAACAAATAAGATTTACCATAAGTATAAACCATAAAATTATTTATTAAATTCCTTTGAAAAGTTGGATGTTAAATTTAAATCAAATTTCCAATTTACCAAATATAAACTAACATTAGAAAATTGATACATTTACTAAGTTCCAAATCAAAGTTTATCAATTTACAATATATACAATTACATATATTATAAACAGAAAACAGTTAATTAGTTTTAAAATGTTAAAATATACCACTTTAAATATTAATTAAAAGACGATTATTAGATCAATTCAAATTTTTATTATCAAGAAATATCTAATCAAATAAATTTTTAAACACGGATTATTAAATTTATATTGCTAAATTTCCAGGATGTCACAGGTTAAGTAAATTATCTTAATTAATTTATGAGTGTTTATATTTTTAAATAGCATTATAAAAATTTATTTTTAAATTTGGTTTACATAAATAAATAGTTTAACTAAAATGTCAAAATATGACCGTAAAACATTTTGTCGAAAAACGACGTTTTGTGGATTAAAAGTTGTCGTAACGTCGTCGTACCTTTATTTTGTTGCACAGAAACATATATTCAAATAGTGTAAGTATTAATCAATTCACTAAACATGTTTACTTGCACTAAATAAGATTAGAAAACTTCTATAAGTCTTTAGTAAAAGTAAGTAAGAATTAGTAAAAATAAGAAAAAGTAAACATCAAATCATATCAAATCAAAGCCAACATAATTATGATATTCTTTACTTAATTTTTAAGTGACTAAGACATAAAGTAAGAAGTGAAAGGATGATGTTAAGTTTTTAAAAAGTGGAGATTGCTTTAGGTTGAAGTAAGGTTAGTTTGGTAATTTTGTAAGAGGTTATTTTGGTAAAATTACCACTTCTATCTTTTTCTATAAATATCCACATACTTCTTCACTTTCATTTACATTTTCTTCTTCTTCTTTTCTCAAGCTTCTTCATCTTCTTCCTCTTCTCTTTAATGAATTCCATGCCATATAAAAATTAAGAAAAAAAAATGTCAAAATATTTATAAAATATTTAAAAGAAATCTATGTTTATTCTCCTCAAATCAGACTCCTCTTTTCTTCACATTTTGCCTCATCTTCTTTCTGTCACAACTTCTTCAAAACCATTCCAAATTGTAAATTTCTTTTTTTTCAAACTATGTACTATTCCAGTGGCTACAATTTTCTTGTTGACCACTTTGTCTTCCTATGAATAAAATCATGTCAAAAATCCACTTCTTTCAAGTGCAATTTCTGACCCAGTTTTTAAGCCAGAGAATAAGCTATTTTGATTTGATCATAACTTAATCATAACTGATCTAAATTAGGAATTTTTTTTAAAACCGTGTACATTTTGTTGGTTACAACTTTAATTTTGATTAATATTTCCAGTTTTGAGGTTTTCTATACCTTAAACTCAATTCTTTAAAGTGCATTTTCGAGCTTTATTTTTGTGAATCCAAGAATAGTGCTTTTTCTTTTGACCATATCTTCCTCAAAATTAACCAAAATCAAGTGATTCTTCATTTTAAATTTAAGAGAAAATAATTTGTAACAACTTTTACGTTAACAAGTTTTTCAAATTTTCAGAGTAAAAGAGTCAAAAACAAAATAGAATATTATATTATTATTTTTCTAATTTTGAGAATTCAAGTTCAAAGCTCCACCACTTCTTCTTTATACTTTCGGCTAACTTCCATCTCAAACGTTGGTCAAGCACTAGGAAGGATGAATTCGAGCTTATATTCATTTGGTTCCGAAGCATGGTAGAAATTATTCGTTAGATCTTAAGTTCCTTGCCTTAAAGTTTGACGGAGTGGAATCGAAAGTAAGTTATTTCTTATTTTATGTTCATTAAAACCATTGCTATGTTGAAAGAACTTTAAGTGTTAAGTTGCTTGAAAACCCTTTTTAAATGCTTGTTTACTTTGTTTCCAATAACAGTGGTTTGATTTCCTAGCTTGATATTATGTTTGGATGATTAATTAAGTAATTTAAAATTTAGAAGTTAAATATTGAATAGGGTATGCGGAAACGACTAGTACATGTGTTTCGTATGTGAGATCCAGGGAGACTTGGGCGAGGGACGAAACATGTCAAAGGGAAGCCTGGATGCTCCAAAATAAATACCAAACCGTTAAGGTGTTATAAATATTTGATAGAATGAAACATTGTTTATCATTTATTATTGCGTTTATTTCATTGATTGATTGTTTGAATTAGGCTCGACCAATTTATGAGCACTGATTATTATTTATTGATTATTGACTTTGCTCGACCAGTTTAGGAGCACTAATTATTATTATTAATTGTTGACTTTGCTCGACTAGTTTATGAGCAATTTATTATCCATATGCATGGGCTAGGAAGAAAATAATTGTAGGCCAACACCTTGTGATTTATTTCACAATTTGACTATAAGGTGTTTAGCGGTAATATTTGGTTCACTTCAATTTAATGAATTGTTTTGAAAATTGGTTTTCAAATGGAATTGTTATGAAAAGTTTTCCCTTTCAAAGAAATAGAAATGTTTGGTAATGAATATTTTGAAGTTATATATAATGAATGGTTTTATAAAAGTATTTTATAAAACGGAAAGAATTTCGAGGACTAAACCTGATGGTTTTAAGATGATTTTTGAACAGATTTGGGAAATGAAAATTATTATAGATTTGAAAGAACATTTGAGTATTAGTGTGAAATGATTTATCGCTTTGGGATATAAAATGATTTGTTATGTTACCAATGATTCGGGCAACCCGTAACTAAAAAGGTGGGCATGTGTTTTTGGTATAGTCCGCTCTTAGAATAGAGGGATATACTTATTTATCGATTGTATTAAGGCTGGGACCCAGTTGCCTTATTATTGGGAGAAACCTCCCAATCTGGTTGCATAGGTTTGATATGTTTTATTACAGTATTTGGGATTTCCAAATAGACTTTTCAAAAGTGGTTTGATTTAAGATCCCCAAGTAAAGTATAATTTGAATATAAAGATATATATATATATATATATATATTTCAAAATTTTTGAAATAATAATTCGAGAATAAAGTCCAAAGAGATAATTTTTATAAAGGTGATTAGATTTGAAAATCTAAATTTAAAAACTAGGCCTAAGTGGGTAGTTTTGGGAATTGCATATTTGTTTGTTGCATCGTAGGCTCCTTGAGTCCTATTTGCAGTAGGAGAACTACTTTGGCTTGATCCTGTATCTAATTGGGCACCCAATTAGATATGGGTACATAGGCAGTCAGAAGTGGTAGTGATGCAGCCCCTAAAATGATATAACCCTTTCATGTTTATTTATTGATGGTTGTTGTTTATCTCTTGTTATTGTATTTTTCCTGCTTACTATTTTATTCCGCATTTGACATGTTTATTGAGTTAGCAGGAATGGCTATTGCTGTCGCTCTTATTAGAGTTGTGCAGCGTTAGATTTATTTGTATTTAGTTTCTATATAAGCTTACCTAGTAGATTAATATGATTACTCTAACAACTTGTAAAATTTAAATTTTATCCTATACATTTAGTAATGTTGAATACTTATTAAATATGGTGTATTTAGTTAGTAGTTTTCATTAGTAGTCTTAGAACGGACGGACTTTTTTGGCAATTTTAACTGGTTCGAAAATCCGGGTCGTCAGATACTTGCTACTAATTCTGAGGATGATTCTAAAATTGATGCAATAGAGCTAATGCCTTCGGTTTCGTACAGACCTAGATGAACTTATACGAATGAATGCTGGCATTGCATTCCTGCTTGGAAGATAGTTTAGCATTCCAAGTGAGAATTTGATGTGCACGTAAATGTGCATATATTTACATCCATATTCTATCTCTTTTCATTTAAATAAACATCATATTTAGGCATTTTAACATGTTTGAAACCAAAATTCAGTTATTTTCAAACCATCATATTTTCATCTTCATTCAGGGGCGAAACGGTCATTTTTGTGCATGTGTCAAGTAAGAATTTTCACTTGGATATTTTTTATGATTTTTATAGGATATTGTGATGTATATGGAAGAGGGATTCATGATGATATATGCATGCACAAAAAACTACAAAGTAATGATGAGGAAATAATTCAAGTTCAAGATCATGGAGGACCCCACCCACTTACCTTGATTTTCAATTAGGAGCTAAGCACATGCTAAAAATATCGTTAATGCTTTTTGTACATTTAAGTGGGAGATCAGTAGATGTTAATGATGACTTGGTTGCCACACTACCTCAAGGGTACATTAGGAAGCTCCCTAAAATGGAATTAGGGTTTTATGCATGTATGAATAACCCTCTTATGTACATGAAACCATCTTCTACTCTTTCAGATTTGTTAGGAAATTAGGAAACTAAGTTGCAAGCTCTACGTTGAATGAAATATAAATGTCTTCCAAGCCTTTTTATTTTCCCTTTTCCACATTCCATTCTTTTATTTTATGTTAATGCTTATTTCTATGCTCTTTTTTGAAATGTTCATAGCTTAGATTTACATTTATGCAAGTAGTGTAGCTTAATTCCTCTTGTTGTAAGTAGTTTAATGACATTCTCTTCTTTGCTTATTTTTTATTTTCTTCTCTTTTTAATGTTGAAATTTACTTGTGTTGCTTCATGGCGTGGAGAACAAGTCGAGCGAAGTGCCAGAAATGAGTAGTTAAACCCCTTCAATTTAGGGGTAATGAAGCTGTCAAATATTATGTAATTTCAACATTTCAATAGTGTAATGACCCTGCATTTCCGACCTATTTTAAATTTTAAATCCGTCGTTTTAATATAAAATTTTGAAAATTTATAAACGATCTTAATTAACGTCGAAACTTTATTTATGAGATACGTCTAGTTAGATATGAGTATAGAAAAACTTTGCTCGTATTGCTGGCTATTATCGCAGATTCATAGAAAACTTTGCTCGTACTGCTGCCCCACTTACCGCACTGACTAGAAAGAATATGAAATTTATTTGGAGTGAAAAGTGCGAAGCATCTTTAAATGAAATGAAGCGAAGGTTGACATCTGCCCCAGTTCTTACAGTTACTGATGGTAGCGAAGGATTGACCGTCTACACATATGCCTGTCGTGATGGTCTTAGAGCAGTCTTAATGCAGAAAGGAAAGGTTATTGCATATGCGGGTCGTCAATTAAAGGCCCATGAAACAAATTACGCAACTCACGATTTAGAGCTATTTGCGGTTGTATATGCTCTTAAGCTATGGAGGCACTATCTATGGGGAACCAAATTCGAGTTATTCACTGACCATAAGTCGTTGAGATATATTTTCTCGCAAAAGGATTTGATTTAGAGACACGTCCGATGGCTCAATTTTCTAGCTGCATATGATCTTGATATTAATTACACTCCAGGGAAAGCAAATGCCATAGCCGATGCTTTGAGCAGAAATCAAGCAATGGCATGTTGTAATCTTGTTGAGGGAACGTTATTCCAGCTTTCTATCTCCCCAGCTCTTATGGATCGGATTATAGCCAAGCAATACGAAGACACTTTTCTTTATCGCATCAAAGAAATAGTTCTCGATAGAGTTGGTAATGCTGACAATAAATTGGGTGCACATGTCGATAGTAACGGAGTCTTGAGAATTGATAATCGTGTTTGTGTCCCTAATGTTGATGGTCTTAGGCAGGAAGCGCTGAGAGAAAACCATCAATCTTCACTTTCATTTCATCCCGGTGTTACAAAAATGTACCAGAATATGAAGAAGTTATATTGGTGGAGTGGGATGAAGCGCGATATCTCTACATACGTTAGCAGATGCACAACTTGCCAACAAGTTAAAGCTGACCATAGAAAGACAGCAGGTTTGCTTCAACCACGGGAGATTCTAGGTTGGTAGTGGAAGTAGATTTCTATGGACTTTATTGATGGATTGCCAAGGACTAGAAAGGGTAACGAAAGCATTTGGGTGATTGTCGATAGATTGACGAAATCCGTTCACTTTGATCCACTCAATTCCACTCGTACCGCTTCGAGTTTGGCCGAGATATACAGGAGAGAAGTTTTTAAACTCCATGGTGTAACATCTAGTATTGTATGCGATCGAGATCCTATTTTCACCAGTAAATTCTGGAAAGCATTTCAGGATACTTTGGGCACCAAACTAAATCTGGGCACAACTTACCACCCTCAGTCAGATGGCCAAACCGAGAGGGTGAATCAGATTTTGGAAGACCTTCTCCGAGCTTGTATTATTGACTTTATTGGATCCTGGGAAGACCATCTTCATTTGGTTTAGTTCACTTATAATAATAGTTACCAGGTAAAGAAGTTGATATTCAAATTTGAATAAGTATATTTGAATTTGAATTAATCATATTTAATAAATCAGGCAAGCGTTGGTATGGCACCGTTCGAAGCCTTATATGGACGGCCGTGCAAATCGCTAGTTTTTAGGATCGAGTCGGGTGATCGAATAGTGCTTGGTCCAGAAATAATTATGGAAGGTACTGAAAAAGTCGAAGAAATCAGGAAGAAGATAAAGACGGCACAGGATAGACAGAAGAGCTACGCTGACAAAAGGAGAAGAGATCTCGAATTTAGTGTAGGAGACAAAGTATTTCTAAAAGTGTCGCCTTTGTGGAATATTGTTCGATTTGGAAGGAAAGGAAAGCTAGCTCCAAGATTTGTTGGTCCGTTTGAGATTACGGAAAGAGTCAGAACATTGGCATATAGAGTTGCATTACCAGAGAAGTTCGTCGGTGTACACAACGTGTTCCACGTCTCACATCTGCGCAGAGTTGTACACGATCCATCTTTGACCATCCCTACTGCTCAGTTGGACGAGATAGTTATTGAACCTGATTTGACTATTGAGCGTAAACCACTTCGGATAGTTGATTGTGAGACAAAGCAACTTAGAAGGAAGTCGGTAAATCTCGTCAAAGTCCAATGGAGTGCAGATGAGTGAGATTGCACATGGGAGACTGAGGATAGTATTCGGGATTCAAACCCCGAGTTACTGATTTCAGTTATAATTCAAATTTCTCAAAATCTATCTTGACTTTTCTGCTTATTTCATTCCTACTTCACTCGTCTCGTTCCTTTTCGAGGATGAAAAGTTTTGAGTGGGGGAGATTGTAACGACCCTGCATTTCCGACCCATTTTAAATTTTAAATTCGTCGTTTTAATATAAAATTTTGAACATTTATAAACGATCTCAATTAACGTCCAAACTTTATTTATGAGATACGTCTAGTTAGATATGAGTATAGAAAAAGTTACTTCGTAAAATATTACAGTAAACTTCATTCGCGTTTTACTGTATAACAGTCCATATAAAGCTGCGTAAAATTTATCTTTCGAATCCAAATATTTTTACACAGTTATGTTGTAAAAATTATTCTGATCAAGATTATGTAATTCGTTTCGTCAAAAACCGTTATCGCCTGTCCCGTTTAAATTGTTTTGCAAAACGTACAATATAAGCGGCGTAAATTCGAATTTTTATAAAACCATCGCATCGCAATAATTTGTGTACCGTTGGAAGCGTCTGGTCGCGCTGATCAAAATGGTATATTTATTCGTGCTAATCGGTGTCCGACGAAAATCATAGCGTGGTATTTAACCGTTCTGGATGGACTAGTTAGACAATTTCAGCCCAAAATTTTTAACCCATATCCATTTGAATTTGAAAAATTATGATCTCAGCTGACATTAAATAGGGTGGTTGGAAGCTAAACAAATCGCGTGGGAAGTTGTGAGAAAAAATTGGGAAAGGAAGTGACGTATCGGGATACAAAGCAACGTATATTTTACTTCAAATTTATAAAGCAAATAGAAACGTATCGTTCATTGTTCCATTCTTTGCATTTCGAAACCTCTTCAGGTTCCTACTTTCTACTTCTCATTTTTCCTTTCTGTAAAGTGTACGAAAAAAGGAAACAATGATGAGTGGCCGAACCCAAAATGGAAGCAATCACCTCCTCAGCTTTCACCTCTCTTCCCTCTTCTTCCTTTTATATTTTTTTTCATTTCCGAAAAGTATGGTCATGGCCGAACAAACTCCACCACTCCAAGAACCCTCCACCTCACACAGCCTCGACCACCGCGACACTCCATTGCCGAGCTTCCACCTAGAACCGAAAAAAAAAGAACTTGGCCGTGTGCATGAATACGTGCGTGTGTGCTTGAGGTGTACGTGTGCGTGTATGTATTTTTGGTAATGCGTGCATATGGTTGGTGAATGTGTTCGAAAAATGTGTGTTGCATGCGGAGGCGGAAATGGGTCATGTTTGTAATATGGGAAGGTTGAAATGGTGCATGCGCTAAGAGGAAAAAAAAAGTGGATGGAACACGTACAAAAACCTGTACATGCATGAGTGATAGCAAAGTGGTGAAGGGGGGATGTTGTTGCTTCAAAATTTTTAGTCTCGGCTGTTTGTAGAAAAAAGGAAAAAGCAAAGAGATACGTGAGTATGGAAGACGCAGCAGAAGGGGGGATGATGTATATATGTTGAGGCGTGTACATGAATTTTTTTTAATTTATGCGAGTCAAATGCAAATTGGCCTGCACTTTGTTCATACGAGTGTGGAACTGCTATATGTTGTTTCGGCAGCTATATATAAAAAAAATATAAGTTACGTGAGCTAGTGGGTTTTGCTGCAAGTAGAGGAAGGGTGTACGATAATGTACACACATGAAAGCAGGGTGGAAGTCACGGCTTGTTTTGTTAGAGAAAAAAAATGATGAAACTAAGATTTGCTAATAGTTCTAGATTTTGCTGAAAAGTATTTAAGCAAATTTCTATTGGTTGCCAAAATAGTAACCAGTTTTCCTTTGCTTGTTGTTGTAGCAACTGTTTGAGTTCTCTCGCAGCAGCATCGATCTCTCAGCTTTTGTTCTTGTATCCGTCGTCGGTAAGCGCATTTATATAAATTTATAAAGTATATACAAACACTCATTGTATTAATATCGTTTTCTTTTATCGATATTACATTGTCCATTGTTCGCATTGTACCGACTCAATTCGTGCTTTTTCTGGCTTCGCCGTCAATTTCTTTATCGACGAAAGGTGAATTATTTTTCACGACTATATTCTTATGCAAGTTTGAATTGATGAATGATTGTTATGTGATGTTGTGGTTGATGTTAATTGCTATTGTTAAGTGATAAAATTTGCAAGTAAAATTTGAAATAAGATAGTTAACAAATTAAAACGGATTATATACGTCGAACCTTGATTTGTTAAACTTAACCCCTTCATATGTTAAAATTTATTAATTAAACTTGACCCTTTTAATTGTTAATTGACACGTAGGAATTTGTTAAATACACTTTGAACCATTGAACGTATATCGGATTAATGGTTGTAGTGTAAACTTGAAATTGAAATTGAACGACAAGTGAAATACCGTAATGAAATAATCTTTAGTCTACATGAAATGATAGTGTAGATTCTAGAAATAATTATATTAATTTGCATAAATAATAAATGTAAATTAATACGATTATTTCGGGATTATTTAAATAAATTGTTGAATTGTTGTGTATGGATGCTATTGCTTGTTTATTTATTTTGACACCATCCCAGTTATCACACCGCAAGTTCCCTTTGTATGCTTTGATTTTTGAATTGAAATGGAACCGGGTTGAAATGATAGACACCCAAATAACTTTGACTTAGGATAGAAAATTAAATTAAACCCGATTGGTCTATGTTTGATTTAAAATTAAAATAAAGTTATTTGATTAATAACAAGGTTTGAATAAAACTGGAATTTAATTCGAATGAATGTAAATGTGAATATTTGAATTTGAAACAACTATTCACGTCGAAATTGACAAAAGAACATCGTATTAAAATTTAATTATTCACTAATTAAATTTAAAATCATTTGATAATTAATTTTGAAGTTATTAATAATTAAGTTTTGAATTAATTAACAATTTAGTTGGAAATTATTAATAATTAAGTTTTTAAATTAGTAATAATTAATTTGGAATTATTATTAATTATTTAGAATTATTAACAATGATGTTTTGAAATTAGTAATAATTGATTTGGAACTATTATTAATTATTTGAAATTGTTAATAATTAAGTTTTGAAATTAGTAATAATTAATTTGGAATTATTATAATTTATTTGAAATAAATAATAATTAAGTATAAAATTATTAATAATTAAGTTTTAAAATTATTAACAATTATATTTGGAATTAGAGAGAATTAAGATTTGAAATTATTTGATAATTTGATGAGATTGAATTATTTAAAAATTAAATTAAATTGAATTTTCTTATTGAGTGGAATTGAATTTTTGAATAAGTGAAACTAAGTTCTTTAATTATGTTTGAAATTTGTTACTAAGGAAAAAAAAATGAAATGAATTTCTTTAAATAAGAAATAAAATGCGTTTAT
Organism: Allium cepa; assembly: GCA_030765085.1. Taxonomy (NCBI): domain Eukaryota; kingdom Viridiplantae; phylum Streptophyta; class Magnoliopsida; order Asparagales; family Amaryllidaceae; genus Allium; species Allium cepa. The sequence goes on from CM060939.1 coordinate 905,352,495, forward strand.
CGAAACAAATGAAAGACTTGAAATTTAAAGAATTGGATTTGACAAATTTAATTTAAATTAAATTTGTAAGCTTTGATAATGAAATTGAACTTAAGAAAGTAATGTAATGAATTGAAATTTTCATTGAATTTTTTTTAATGATAAATTAATTGTATGAATATCGAATGAAATCGATAAATGAGTTTAACTCAATTTGAACGTTAAATTAAGTTAAATAATTATGGAATGAACTTATATACGGAATTGAATGAATATTTGAATTGTTTTAAATTTGAACTTGAAATCGAATTATAGGAAATTTGAAATGAAATTGAAAGTTATGAATCTTAAATTTTGGAAATTGATTTAGAAGACCGTCGAAATGTTGATTTACGAATTCTAATTGAAATTGAAATTTAATTGGCTTTGAAATATATTAAACGACCAATCGGTAAATTAATTACGATGGTTATTAAAGGTACCGGAATCGGTTAGGGACATACTCACTGTCTAAACCAAAAACCACTTTAACAATTATATGCGGAGTGTGATCAAGAATGAAGTGGTCGGATTGACGTACGCGATGACTGAAGAAAGAGAACGATAATGGATAGCCTTGACACTTGTGTCAATTTGGAAATGACTAAAACAGGAGCCGTGCCGGGCCAAATGGGGTTAGCTACCTCGAGCGAACACACTTCTTCGTAAACTACTCATTTACTTTGTGATTGATTGGTGCGCACCCTTGAATTTGGAGTGTTGTTTCGCGGTGTTGCGATCGTTGCGGCGATGCATTCTCACCAGTCCGGATCAGGCAAACGGTAGTTTCACTACCTTAGGTATTGCCTCATGTGCCTTGTCATACTTGTATTCCCATATACGTGACCACTACGAATTTGTTTTTTATTATACCTATGGAGTACTCCCTGATATCCCACTAGTTTACGGTTGAGTTTACAATGCTGTATAGTCTATAATGCTATATGAAATGTGTTAAGGGGGACAATGGTAACGCCTTAACACTATTTTGATATTTACTTTACAATTAGACATTGTCTATCTATCGTACATTACTATATATAAATAGTTTAACGGATCCTTGAAGATGTTATTCCATTCGTCTTTGAGTTATTGTTGTTTGAATTTGAACCATATTATCTGTATAAGAATATATGTCCTTGTAGGATCGATTTCACCCTAGAGGGGGGGTGAATAGGGTGATAGTATAAATTATAAATATTAATTGCGGAAGATTATAAAATAATTTCAACACAGATCACAGAACAATAGCAGCACGGATAATAGCAGAATAATAAATGCAGAAATAGAACGACACAGAATTTACCCAGCTTCGGCAAAACCCTGCCTACGTGTTGCCCCCAAGGTTTCTACTAGAAATTAGATAGTCCCTCGCTTACACACGTAAACCCACGACACCCGCTATCGACGAAATCTAACTCTACGCTAAAAACCCTGCCACAACTCAGCCACTGAGTTGCGAATTCTCAAGCTACGACACGTAGCTTGTCCCCTAGTTACACGACTAGAAAAAAGAGGCGGTTAAAAGAGAATTTTAAAATTAAAAACAAATAGCCCTTAATTTAAAAAAAAAATAAACAAAACCCTTTAATCCTATTATTATTCAGTCGGTCCTATTCTCCCTTTTATTTTAGCCCGATCTTCTTTTCTCTAGCTTGTGAAAAATAAATGGCGGACTCGTTTTTCGTTTGTTCCTCTTTATCCAAATTAGGGTTTTGTCCTTGCGTTCTCTCCTGTGAGATTGGCTATGGCTTCGGCCTCGCGTTCGCTCCTGTGAGATTTGCTAGTGCTTCGGCTTTGCGCAAATTAGGGCTTCGTTTATTGAAGAACCCGATTGATTTGTTGATCGTTCGCAATTGATCTTCTGATTTGCGTCGGCAAACGATTGTCTTTTTACTTTGCTCACGGTTCCTTCGATGATTGAGTTCGATCTTGCTCCGGTATGTAATTTGTGCTTTTGCTTCTTCTGATTTTTCGTACTTGAACTCGATGGATTGAATTTGCCGATGATGAATGGTTTATATAGGATTTTTTAATCCTTAATTTTCGTTCGTACAATATATATTTGAAATTATCTCTGCCGATCGTTTATGCCTGGATGCTTGAACGATTGATGATTAATTTGACTTTGTCAAATTCGTATATTTAACGTTTCTTGGTTGACACGGTTTTGAATTCATTTTCGTGATGGCCACGGCTTCCACTCCATTCCTTTTTCTGTGGACTTGTTAAAAACACGGCTTTGATACATGGCTATGTACATGAATTTTAGTATCACTGTAACCTGTACTGTATAGTTCGACTCCGTTCCTTTTTCTGTTAACTTGTTTGATTAAAAACACGGCTTTGACTTGTTCAACATTGACATGGCGATTTAACTGTCACTTCGGCCTTGACACTGAGTGTTTACTTCGGCTATTTGATTTCTTAAACTAAACTTCTGGATATTGTTCAAACTGTACACTTGCTCGATTTTATTCAAAGTGTTGTTTACCTTGCTGCATATCACTGTATATGTTGTTGCTTCTGGTTACTGAGTTGTTTGTTGTGGATATTGTGGGATTCCGTCTCCATTTGGTTGTTGCTGTGTTGCCATATCTCTGGTGCATTTCTGGTTATTTGATGTTGTTTATGTCTGCATCTGAACTTTTATGCTTGATTTTGTCTCGATCTTGATTTGGAACTGTTTCTTTGAGTCTTTTCTTATTTTTGTAAAAACTGCTACTTTGGTTACTTCTGATATTTTATCACTTGTATCATTTATGTGCTTGTTGATATCTCTTGTGGTCTTGATGTTAAATTCATAAGTCACTTGTTTTACTCGTCTGGTTTCCATTGGTAACATTGTCGACTTATGTGGTCTTGAGTCTTCACTTGACATATATGCACTGACTATTCAATGGGTAAATGTGGACTGTCTTGATGCACTTGGGGTCAGGTTATGTGTATGCAGTTTTGTAGTAGCTGTCTTGATCAACTTGATGTGTTAAGCCTTCACTTTGAATTGTTTGCATATGGGCTGATATGTGTTTGTGTACTTGTTCTAATTGGTTCACGTTATAGTTGTAGTCTGGTTGTTGCTTGATGAAGAGGCTGAACCTGTTAGTCGAGCTTGCGTACTTCATGTTCCTGTCCCTTTTGTAGCATGCATATAGCCATACTGTTGCAGTCTTGTACATGTATTATTAGCTTGTGCATTTATGTTGTCCAGACCTTATTGATCACTTGTTTTGTACTTCACTGTACTGCATATTGATCACCATCTTGCTTGCATGCTTGAAGTCGTAGCATGTACAACTGCCCTGTGTTGAATCCAGCTAATAGCTCGGGTTTGACCTTGTGCGCGTGTTGTGATTTTATTTATATTGAATTTGAGTTGAACCCGGCTTTTCATTTGGGTTTGACATGTGCTCACCTATCCCTGTAGCATTATCAAGTGTATATTGATGTGCACGGCCATGTGGCATGTACAGTGATACACTGTGCATGTCACATTGTTCGTGTATGATGAATTCAAATGTGAATGATGACGAACAACCCAAAAAATTGAGGCAAATCATATTTTCAAAAATCATATTTCATTTTATATTTCAAAAATATTTCTTTTTTAATTTTACTGCGTTAGTGAATATTTTTGCAAATTACTCAGATGCTGGATTCTAACTGGAATGAAGTTGAAGATAAAAGACTAGTGAGAGTGATATGTAGTGAGGAATTTATGTAAACTGAATTGTGATGTATTGTAAAATCAAAATTGTATACGTGTAGTGAGAGCTTTAATTTGTACTATTCAAGATTGTAATAAATATTTGTTTGAATAAAATTTCTGTTTGAATTCAAATGTTATGTTATTTAATTTATTCAGCAAATATTTATTTAATCTGTGAAAAATAAAATAGTACATTATCAAGTACATTTAAACGAATGTATATATTTTTATTATCATCAAACAAAAATCATATAAGCACATATTCAACAATCTCCCCCTTTTGATGATAACAAACATATATTTAAGATTTTGAACATATTAAATGTATCTGATCATTGATATGCCCTAATTGCTCCCCCTATTTAAATGCTTCCTCTCTACACAAAGCTCCCCCTACATATATGCATACAAATAAAAATATGCAAATCAGCCTAGATGCAAATGGAAAATTATTTGACCTTTTCTTGATTTTATTTGACAAAATCTTAACTTTTCTCTCCCCCTTTTGTTATCAGCAAAAGAATAATAGTGTTAGAGAAAATAGAGATAAAGTGATCGATATTAATTCAACATTAAAACTCAATTGAATATAAATATTAAATTTCAATAAAAAATCAAACAAAAATCATAAATATTTTGTTAGGCGCATATTCCACTTTTAGAATGATGGGCATTATGTCATCATATAAAACCCTACAGTTGTGTCTATTTGTGGTATATTTATATCAGGAATTTGAATATCTACTACCATGCATAACCGTTAGGACTTTTAAATGAGATTAGAATCTAATTTTATTTTTTTAAAAATGAATTCAAGTATCTTCTAACCACGCATAACCGTGATGACTTTTAAATGGGATTAGAATCAACTTGTTTATTTTTAAAATCAACTTTTGATATGCGTTCCATACATGCATAACCGTGAGGACTTTTAAATGAGCATGGAAGCACATAACAAATTCCAAGTAATTCACCCATGCATAATCGTAAGGACTTTTAAATGAGAGTGAATACTTTGGTAAATTTTTTTTTTACTATATAACTTTTTTTGTACTATTATTATTTTTTTTAAAAAAAATGTAAAAATGAAAAACGAACATTTCCTATTTAAAGTACCACATATCGACAAACTATATAGAATTTTGATGAGTAATGGTCGTTAGAAATATGATAGAAATAGAGATGGTCATGGAATTTTTGCCAACAAAAGTTTTATAACTCTTGTTTAAACTGAATTTTTTTTTTTTACTAATTATACCTTCTCGAGTAATAATGTGTGATAAGTATCAATACCCATCACTTTTTCAATCACTATTTATCTTTTCGATAATTATTAGGGAGTCAGATTAATCAAATTCAAAAATAATTATGAAAACAAATTTTCAAACCGACCATTCTGAAAATATGGTCAAAAATGATTTTCTCGAGGGGGTTTTATAAGAAAATTTTCTGCTATTTGAAAAAAAAAATTTCAAGTAAAAATATGTAGATATTTTCTTTGAAAAACGATGCAGCAAATGAATGTTTCAAAAATTAATCACGTTCCACTAGTAATTTTTCTGTCAACTATATTACCAGTGTAATCTGCATCTGAATTTAAATTTCACTCAATATTCACTCGTTGGATGTCAAAGACCAGATTGTGAAATTTCAACAAATTAACTCATAATTATTTTCAACAATTTTTAAATGAAATTCTCCTGGATTTGAACTGAAACCGTGTTAACAATCAAACATATATCATAGTGTCAATCTTAGAAGCCGTAGAATAAACAACTATATTCATGAGCAATCATTATCATTCCAAACAGTTTCTTGAAGTTTCATCAATTTCTTAAAATCCTTTTTATAATTTTTTAAATAGAATTCATTAGGATTTTAAGTTGAAGCCATGTAAATAAAAGAAACCGTGAATATGAATTAGCTGTTTTATAACCAAATGTATTATCGTCCAACAAAAACACCGTTTTTAATCCAAATTGATATATATGAAGTAATTCAAAGAATCTGAGAATTTTATAGTGTTTTTGTCATAAGAATATAATTGGCCAACAAATTTGAAAAAGTCAAAGTCAAAATCATCATCTTTTCATCATCTCAATATTGGCTGATTTTAATTCAGAATATGGTGTAGATTATCACATTTAATATACCGTTCAAATAAATATACTTTTACCTGTTTTTACCTTTCCATTGTGATTCTGTCACCTTCATAATAGGCTAAGGAACTTTGTTTTGTCGCCCGTTGTGTTTCTGGAACAGCCAAAATCCAAAGAACACTGTTGTTGTTCCTTAGCCTGCCACCATACCTACACGATGAATGATTTTTGTGACCTATTTGTTTTTATAGGTCCATGATTGTTAGTGGCAGAAAATTTTGAAAAACAATATTGTAAAGACCCATAACTATTTATAATTGTTCCCTTTGGCACCCAAATTTGTTTAACTTTGAGAGTTTTTATATTTGTGTCTTTTGGAACCCAAATTGGTATAGTTTTCACATGTTTGGGTCTATACCAAAAATTATTGTGATTGTGTCCATATTTTCTACAAATTGTGCACATTGAATTTTCTTGATTAAACTTGTTTTCAAAAAATTTAGATTGATTATATCCAAGTCATTTTCTAACCGTATTAACAGTTTCCTTTTCTAATAGCATATTCAGCGATTTTTCACTTTTTGAAAATTTATCTAAAGTCATTAACAATTTGGACTTGCGTTTTGAGAGATTCATTTTCATTTAACAATTGTGTGCACTTTTTAATTGAATTTTCTCTTCAAGTATTTTCATTCTCTTTTAAAATCAGAATTTCATTTTCAAGTGATTTTATATTGATTTTTGATTATTTAATTTCTTCCTCGAATGTTGGACACTTATCACACTTAGGGATCCTATTTTGATAGGTTTTAACTAATTGGTCAAGTTGTTCATTCAATTCTATCAAATAGTCTTTTTGTGATTCAAGTTTAGCGAATTTTTCCCTAAGTCGTTCAAAAACAGCCGTTTACTTCATGGAAATGAATAAGCAACTCAGAATGGGTAAGTTTCGATACCTCACTTGGCTCGTCATTGTCACTATCAGTTGTATCACCTCGAAGATACAATTCTGCCTTTTCGCTTTCACTGGCAGTGCTTTGATCATCCTCGTCTATTTCATCCCAAGTGGCTGCAAAACTTTTCTTTTTCTGTTTCTTTCCATGGCTGAATTTAATTTATGGACAATCTGGCTTGATATGACCGGGTTTGTTGCAATTATAACAAATAATCTTTTGTTCTTCTGAGTGGTCTAATGCTTTGGCTATTCTGTTTTTTAACTTTTGGTTTAGAGCTGAATTTCCATGTTTGTAATTCCACTTTTTGAATTTCTTTTGTAATAGCTCTAATTCCGCTGCTTCATCATCATCGTCATCGTCATCACTTTCAGTTGTTCCTTTGAGAGCTATTGATTTCTTTCGAGTATCTCCTCCTTCATGCTCTTCCTTGAATTTCATTTCTTGCTCATAAGTGGTGAGATTTCCGATAAGTTCTTCGACTTTCATTTGTTTCAAATCTTTTGATTCTTGAATGGTAGTCACTTTGGCTTCAAAACTTCGTGGAAGGACTCTGAGGATTTTCCAGACTATTTCCAATTTGGTGTATGTTTTTCCGAGAGCTTTTGATTTGTATACGATATTGGAAAGTCGTCCGTACATCTCTTTGACATTTTCTTCCTTCACCATTGTAAAGTTCTCATATTCGCTGCATAGCATAGCAAGGCGGGATTCTTTGACTTGAGATGTTCCTTCGTGAGTCACTTCGAGTGTGTGCCATATTTCCTGCGCAGTTAGACAATGTGAGACATGATTGAATTCAATTTGATCTAATGAACAGATAATAGAATTCATAGCCTTAGCATTAATATTTTGTAATTTATTCTCTAGCTCTGTCCATTGTTCCTTCGGTTTTTTAATTTCCTGATTATCTACAGTTACAGTTGGAGTTCTATAACCTGTCTCAACAATATCCCAAGCGTCAATGGTTTCCAGAAAATTTTCATCCTATTTTTCCAAAAAGCATATTCACCATTGAACATTGGTGGTCTAACTATCGACTGACCCTCTGCAAAAGCATTATTAAAAGAAGCCATTTTAAAAATTCCAATTTTTAAAACAAAAATTGATTTTTGAAACACGAATTTTTAAAACAAAAATTGACTTCTATTCCTAGCTCTGATACCACTTGAAGGATCGATTTCACCCTAGAGGGGGGGTGAATAGGGTGATAGTATAAATTATAAAAATTAATTGCGGAAGCTTATAAAATAATTTCAACACAGATCACAGAACAATAGTAGCACAGATAATAGCAGAATAATAAATGCAGAAATAGAACGACGCAGAATTTACCCAACTTCGGCAAAACCTGCCTACGTGCTGCCCCCAAGGTTTCTACTAGAAATTAGATAGTCCGTCACTTACACATGTAAACTCGCGACACCCGCTATCGACTAAATCTAACTCTACGCTCAAAACCCTGCCGCAACTCAGCCACTGAGTTGCAAATTCTCAAGCTACGCCACGTAACTTGTCCCCTAGTCACACGACTAGAAAAGAAAGGCGGTTAAAAGAGAATTTTAAAATTAAAAACAAATAGCCCTTAATTTTTTTTAAAAAAAAACAAAACCCTTTAATCCTATTATTATTCAGCCGGTCCTATTCTCCCTTTTATTTTAGCCTGGTCTTCTTTCCTCTAGCTTGTGAAAAATAAATGGTGGCCTCATTTTTCGTTTGTTCCTCTTTATCCAAATTAGGGTTTTGTCCTTGCGTTCGCTCCTGTGAGATTGGCTATGGCTTTGGCCTCGCACTCGCTCCTATGAGATTTGCTATGCTTCGGCTTTGCGCAAATTATGGCTTCGTTTATTGAAGAACCCGATTGATTTGTTGATCGTTTGCAATTGATCTTCTGATTTGCGTCGGCAAACTATTGTCTTTTTACTTTGCTCACGGTTCCTTCGATGATCGAGTTCGATCTTGCTCCGCTATGTAATTTGTGCTTTTGCTTCTTCTGATTTTTCGTACTTGAACTGGATGGATTGAATTTTCCGATGATGAATGGTTTATATAGGATTTTTTAATCCTTAATTTTCGTTCGTACAATATATATTTGAAATTATCTCTCCCGATCTTTTATGCTTGGATGCTTGAACGATTGATGATTAATCCAACTTTGTCAAATTCGTATATTTCACGTTTCTTGGTTGACACAGTTTTGAATTCATTTTCGTGATGACCACGGCTTCCACTCCGTTCCTTTTTCTGTTGACTTGTTAAAAACACGGCTTTGATACACGGCTATGTACATGAATTTTAGTATCACGGTAACCTGTACTGTATATTTCGACTCCGTTCCTTTTTCTGTTAACTTGTTTGATTAAAAACACGGCTTTGACTTGTTCAACATTGACATGGCGATTTCACTGTCACTTTGGCCTTGAAAGTGAGTGTTTACTTTGGCCATTTGATTTCTTAAACTAAACTTCTGGATATTGTTCAAACTGTACACTTGCTCGATTTTATTCAAAGTGTTGTTTACCTTGCTGCATATCACTGTACATGTTGTTGCTTCTGGTTACTGAGTTGTTTGTTGTGGATATTGTGGGATGCCGTCTCCATTTGGTTGTTGCTGTGTTGCCATATCTCTGGTGCATTTCTGGTTATTTGATGTTTTTTACGTCTGCATTTGAACTTTTATGCTTGATTTTGTCTCGGTCATGATTTGGAACTGTTTCTTTGAATCTTTTCTTATTTTTGTAAAAACTGCTACTTTGGTTACTTCTGATATTTTATCACTTGTATCATTTATGTGCTTGTTGATATCTCTTGTGGTCTTGGTGTTAAATTCATAAGTCACTTGTTTTACTCGTCTGGTTTCCATTGGTAACATTGTCGACTTATGTGTCCTTGAGTCTTCATTTGACATATATGCACTGACTATTCAGTGAGTAAATGTGGACTTTCTTGATGCACTTGGGGTCAGGTTATGTGTATGCAGTTTTGTAGTAGCTGTCTTGATCAACTTGATGTGTTAAGCCTTCGACTTTGAATTGTTTTCATATGGGCTGATATGTGTTTGTGTACTTATTCTAATTGGTTCATGTTATAGTTGTAGTCTGGTTGTTGCTTGATGAAGAGGCTAAACCTGTTAGTCGAGCTTGCATACTTCATGTTCCTGTCCCTTCTGTAGCATGCATTTAGCCATACTGTTGCAGTCTTGTACATGTATTATTAGCTTGTGCATTTATGTTGTCCATACCTTGTTGATCACTTGTTTTGTACTTCACTGTACTGCATATTGATCACCATCTTGCTTGCATGCTTGAAGTCGTAGCATGTACAACTACCCTGTGTTGAATCCAGCTAATAGCTCTGGTTTGACCTTGTGTGCGTGTTATGATTTTATTTATATTGCATTTGAGTTGAACCCGGCTTTTCATTTGGGTTTGACCTGTGCTCACCTGTCCCTGTAGCATTATCAAGTGTATATTGATGTGCACGGCCTTGTGGCATGTACAGTGATACACTATGCATGTCACGTTGTTCGTGTATGATGAATTCAAATGTGAATGATGACGAACAACCCAAATAACTGAGGCAAATCATATTTCCAAAAATCATATTTTATTTTATATTTCAAAAATATTTCTTTTTCAATTTTACTGCGTTAGTGAATATTTTTGCAGATTTCTCAGATGCTAGATTCTAACTGGAATGAAGTTGAAGATAAAATACGAGTGAGAGTTATATGTAGTGAGGAATTTATGTAAAATGAATTGTGATGTATTGTAAAATCAAAATTGTATACGTATAGTGAGAACTTGAATTTGTACTATTCAAGATTGTAATAAATATTTGTTTGAATAAAATTTCTGTTTGAATTCAAATGTTGTGTTATTTAATTTATTCAGCAAATATTTATTTAATTTGTGAAAAATAAAATAGTACATTATCAAATACATTTAAACGAATGTATATATGTTTATTATCATCAAACAAAAATCATATAAGCACATATTCAACAGTCCTGATTCGAGTGTTTGTTTGTGCATATGCTCGGATCAGAATGAGGATTGCTGTTGCGTTTCTACTTGGAGCTGAAGACCGAAGGCTATCATTATCTTATCTTATCGGTATTGTTCTTTATGTTTAGACTATTGGACATCTATGTTGTTCTATTTTATTTTATCCGAGACATTTTTGTATTTATGGGTAGCTTCATGAACTACTCTTATGACTATGTTGTATTTCCACTACACTATTCTGTGATGTTATATTTCTGTGATTCGGTGATGATTCTCATTTTTATACACACACACACACACTCCATTAATGATTCGTGTTTTGTATTATTTAAGTTGACAGGTATGGAATATAGTCAATTTAAATGGTACAAATATACGGGTGGTTAAAGTTGGTATCAGAGCTTTGGTTCCCGATAACCTTAGCCTATGGAGTTTAAAGCTCATTAGAGATAGGGTAAACATACCCTAGAATGTGGAGAATAATTTCAGAATCCATATCCTTTGATTCCGTTCTCTTATTGAATTCATTCGATTTGAATTTCTTTAAATTCCATGAATTTCTATCTTTGATTCTAAAATCACTTTTGGTATTCCAGGATGGCTACTAGCAGAAATGTTAGAGGCAGGGGTAGGGGAAACGCTCCCGATCCATATGCCCCAGCACCCGCAGTCAGATTCTCCACTCTTAGCAAGGAGTACACTCAGCTCGACGGAGTCTAATTCACTGGCTCTGAGAGTATCATCGAAGCACAGCAATGGCTAAAGAGTTTGGAGATGATTTTTACTGGCTTGGAGATTACAGACGCTGAGAAGCGTAAGTTGGCCGCTTGGCAGCTTCAGGATGCTGCGCAGGATTGGTGGGAGTTAGTCACTTCTTATACCGATGAGGAAACCATCACTTGGGCCCAGTTTAGGTAGTAATCTATCTAAAATTTCATCTAAATAAAAAATTCCTTTTATCTCGTCAAATTTTGACTCCTTTTCATATCACCTGTAAATAGGGATTCCTTTATGGCTCAGTGGATGCCAGCTGCTGGGAAGGCCCAACTCTATCGGTCCTTTATGGACCTAAGCAGGGTAACATGACCTTCACTGAGTGTGAAAAGAAATTCAACGAACTATCTAAGTTCGAACCTGGCTTGATTGATACACCTCTGCTTAAGAATGAGAAGTTTATACATGACACACGCCCTGAGTATTACGAGCTCCTCACCGCTCATGTCCATGGAACTTTCACTGAGTTGATGGATTTTGCTCTTCGATATGAGGGAAAGCCAAAGGGAACATCAGTCACTAAGGCTCCCATTACTCAGCCATCCTCTAGTCAGACTGGGAAGAGAAAGCCAAATTTTGCACAACAGAAGAAGAATTGGCAGAAGAAATCCTGGCTTGGCTTTTCTCAGAAGAAGCCCATTGACATATCATCTATTACTTGCTTCAACTGCAACCAAAAGGGTCATTATGCTAGTAGCTGCCCATCTCCAAAGGGAGCAGTTGTTCCGCCACCGGCACAGATGACTAGGAGGGATGTGTGTCATATCTGCTTACAACCTGGACACTTCAAGAAAGACTACCCAACGCAGAAGAGAGGTACATCATCAGGAGTCTTTGCTCTTTCCACACCTGCCCCGGAAGTTCCCGCCCCGGAAGTTCCTGATAATCAAGGTACTTTGCAAAGTACTTTTATGTTGCATACCTTGCCTGTTAGAGTACCATTTGACACCGGAGCAACACACAGCTTCATATTTATTGATTTATGTAATAAACTTGGCTTGGAATCCACTCTTGCATCTATTTCCTTATGTGTATCTAACCCTATTGGAGGGCCCGCTAACCTCAAAAGGGTTTGCAAATATGTCACACATATGTATGGCATGCATCGTTTTGCTTGGGATTTCTTCATACTTGGATTCGAGGCATTCGATATCCTACTAGGTATTGAGTGGCTATGGAAGTTCGAAGCCATTATCTCATGCAAAGCTCGAGCTGTCTCTCTTATTGATGACAAGAGTATGCCTTTAGTCATTAAAGGCAAATCACCTCAAGAATATGCTGGGAGTTTTAAATTCTCTCTTGACTCCCATCCAAATGAACTTAGCTCTACTCTAGTGGTCCAATTCTTTTCTGATGTATTTGGAGAAGTTAATTCTCTAACATCTCCGCGGGAAATCGAATTCCGCATCGACCTTATTCCTGGTGCACGACCAGTAGTTCTTCTTTCAAGGAGAATGGCTCCTAAAGAAAAGGTAGAGTTGAATGTTCAAATTGAAGATTTATTTTCTAAAGGCTTGATTCAGCGTAGTCATTCAGAATGGGGCGCCGCGATTGTATTTGTCACAAAATATAATGGCTCTCTCAGAATGTGTGTGGACTATAGAGAGCTAAACAAGCTCACAAACAAGAACAGGTATCTGATGCCCCGCATCAACGATCTATTCGACCAGCTTCATGGAGTTATAGTCCTCTCCCAACTTGATTTGGCTACTGGCTTCCATCAACTCAGAAGCGCTGAAGATAGTATTCCTAAAACAACATTCTGCACTGAAAATGGACTCTACGAATGGCTAGTTATGCCGTTCGGTCTCACTAATGCTCCAGCATATTTCGTCGACTTGATGAATAGACTTTTTCGGGATGTTCTTAACAAATTCCTTCTTGTTTTCATCGATGATATTCTCGTCTTCTCTAAAGATGAGAAAGAGCATAGGTCACATTTGGCTTTTGTTCTTGAAACTCTTCGCAGACATTAGCTTAATGCCAAGTTATCGAAATGCCACTTTTGACGAAATGAAGTTCGTTTCCTTGGCCATATTGTTTCGGGAAATGGGATTTCGGTCGATCCAGCTAAGATCACCGTAATCAATGTAATTTTTATTCTTACTTGTCAATTCTATCTAAATAATTTATCAATATCTGAAATCAAATCCTTGGAATTTGCAGGATTGGGAGACTCCCAAAACTCCTACAGATGTCCGTAGTTTCTTGGGTTTGGCTGGCTATTATCGTAGATTCATAGAAAACATTGCTCGTATTGCTGCCCCCACTTACCGCACTGACCAGAAAGAATGGGAAATTTATTTGGAGTGAAAAGTGTGAAGCAGCTTTCAATGAAATGAAGCGAAGGTTGACATCTGCCCATGTTCTTACAGTTATTGATGGTAGCGAAGGATTGACCGTCTATACAAATGCCTGTCGTGATGGTCTTGGAGCAGTCTTAATGCCGAAAGGAAAGGTTATTGCATATGCGGGTCGTCTACTAAAGACCCATGAAACAAATTACGCAACTCACGATTTTGAGCTTCTTGCAGTTGTATTTGCTCTTAAGCTATGGAGGCACTATCTATTGGGAACCAAATTCGAGTTATTCGTTGACCACAAGTCATTGAGATATATTTTCTCGCAAAAGGATTTGAATCAGAGACAAGTCCGATGGCTCGAATTTCTAGCTGCATATGATCTTGATATTAATTACACTCCAGGGAAAGCAAATGCCATAGCCGATGCTTTGAGCAGAAATCAAGCAATGGCATGTTGTATTCTTGTTGAGGGAATGTTATTCCAGCTTTGTGTCTCCCCAGCTCTTATGGATCGGATTATTGCCAAGAAATACGAAGACACTTCGCTTTATCGCATCAAAGAAATAGTTTTTGGTAGAGTTGGTAAAGCTGACAATAAATTGGGTGCACATGTTGATAGTAACGGAGTCTTGAGAATTGATAATCGCATTTGTGTCCTTAATGTTGATGGTCTTAGGAAGGAAGTGCTGAGAGAAAACCATCAATCTTCACTTTCATTTCATCACAGTGTTACTAAAATGTACCAGAATATGAAGAAGTTATATTGGTGTTGTGGGATGAAGCGCGATATCACTACATACGTTAGAAGATGCACAACTTGCCAACAAGTTAAAGCTGACCACAGAAAGACAGCAGGTTTGCTTCAACCATGGGATATTCCAGGTTGGTAGTGGGAGCAGATTTCTATGGACTTTATTGATGGATTGCCAAGGACTAGAAAGGGTAACGAAAGCATTTGGGTGATTGTCGATAGATTGACGAAATCCACTCACTTTATTCCTGTCAAGCCCACATGTATTGCTTCGAGTTTGGCCGAGATATACATGAGAGAAGTTGTTAAAATCCATGGTGTACCATCTAGTATTGTATGCGATCGAGATCCTATTTTCACCAGTAAATTCTAGAAAGCATTTCAGGATACTTTAGGCACCTAACTGAATCTGAGCACAGCTTACCACCCTCAGTCAGATGGCCAAACTGAGAGAGTGAATCAGATTTTGGAAGACCTTCTCCGAGCTTGTATTATTGACTTTGGTGGATCCTAGGAAGACCATCTTCATTTGGTTGAATTCACTTATAATAATAGTTACCAGGTAAAGAAATTCAAATTCAAATTTGAATAAGTATATTTGAATTTGAATTAATCATCTTTAATAAATCAGGTAAGCGTTGGTATGGCACCGTTCGAAGCCTTATATGGACGGCCGTGCAAATCGCCAGCTTGTTGGATCGAGTCGGGTGATCGATTAGTGCTTGGTCCAGAAATAATTATGGAAGCCTCTGAAAAAGTCGAAGAAATCAGGAAAGAGATAAAGACGGCACAGGATAGACAGAAGAGCTACGTTGATAAAAGGAGAAGAGATCTCGAATTCAGTGTAGGAGACAAAGTATTTCTGAAAGTGTCGCCGTTGAAGAATATTGTTCGATTTGGAAGGAAAGGAAAGCTAGCCTCGAGATTTGTTGGTCCGTTTGAGATTACGGAAAGAGTTGGAACATTGGCATATAGAGTTGCATTACCAGGGAAGTATGCCGGTTTACAGAACGTGTTCCACGTCTCACATCTGCGCAAAGTTGTACACGATTCATCTATGACCATCCCTACTGCTCAGTTGCAAGAGATAGTTATTGAACCTGATTTGACTATTCAGCGTAAGCCGCTTCGGATAGTTGATCGTGAGACAAAGCAACTTAGAATGAAGTTGGTAAATCTCGACAAAGTCCAATGGAGTGCAGATGAGCGAGATTGTACATGGGAGACTGAGGATAGTATTCGGGATTCAAACCCCGAATTACTGATTTCCGGTATAATTCAAAATTTTCAAAATCTATCTTGACTTTTCTTCTTATTTCATTCCTACTTCACTCGTCTCGTTCCTTTTCGAGGACGAAAAGTTTTGAGTGGGGGAGATTGTAAGGACCCTGCATTTCTGACCCATTTTAAATTTTAAATCCATCGTTTTAATATAAAATTTTGAACATTTATAAACGATCTCAGTTAACGTCCAAACTTTATTTATGAGATACGTCTAGTTAGATATGAGTATAGAAAAAGTTTCGTCGTAAAATATTACAGTAAACTTCGTTCGCGTATTACCGTATATCAGTCCATATAAAGCTGCGTAAAATTTATCTTTCAAATCCAAATATTTTTTCACAGTTATGTTGTAAAAATTATTCCGATCAAGATTATGTAATTCGTTTCGTCAAAAACCATCATCGCCTGTCCCGTTTAAATTGTTTTGCAAAACGTACAATTTAAGCGGCGTAAATTCGAATTTTTATAAAACCATCATATCGCAATAATCTATGTACCTTGGAAGCGTCTGGTCGTGCTGATCAAAATGGTATATTTATTCGTGCTAATCGGAGTCCGACGAAAATCATAGCGTAGTATTTTACCGTTCCGGATGGACCGGTTAAACAATTTCAGCCCAAAATTTTTAACCAATATCCATTTGAATTTGAAAAATTATGATCTCAGTTGACATCAAATAGGGTGGTTGGAAGCTAAACAAATTGCATGGGAAGTTGTGAGAAAAAAATTGGGAAAGGAATTGACGTATCGGGATACAAAGCAACGTAAATTTCACTTCAAATTTATAAAGCAAATAGAAATGTACCGTTCACTGTTCCATTCTTTGCATTTCAAAACCTCTTAAGGTACCTCTTCCTCCTTTCTACTTCTCATTTTCCTTTCTGTAAGTGTACAAAAAAAAAGGAAACAAAGATGAATGGCCGAACCCAAAATGGAAGCAATCACCTCCTCAGCTTTCACCTCTATTCCCTCTTCCTTTTATTTTTTTTTCTTTTCTGAAAAGTGTGGTCATGGCCGAACAAACTCCACCACTCCATGCACCCTCCACCTTACACGGCCTCGACCACCGCGACACTCCGTTGCCGAGCTTCCACCTAAAACCAAAAAAAAATGAACTTGGCCGTGTGCATGAATACGTGCATGTGTGCTTGAGGTGTACGTGTGCGTGTATGTATTTTTGGTAATGCATGCATAGGGTAGGTGAATGCATTCGAAAAATATGTGTTGCATGTAGAGGCGGAAATGGGTCATGTTTGTAATATGGGAAGGTTGAATTGGTGCATGCGCTAAGAAGAAGAAAAAAGTGGGTGGAACATGTACAAAAACCTATACATGCGTGAGTGATAGCAAAGTGGCGAAGGGGGGATGATGTTGCTGCAAAAATTTTAGTCTCGGCTATTTGTAAAAAAAAAGCAAAAGGAAAGAGATACGTGAGTATGGAAAATGCAGTAGAAGGGGGGATGATGTATATATGTTGAGGCGTGTGCATGAAATTTTTTTAATTCATGCGACTCAAATGCAAATTGCGCCTGCATTTTGTTCATACTAGTGTGGAACTGCTATATGTTGTTTCGGCTGCTATATATATAATATATATTTATAAATTACGTGAGCTACTGGGTTTCGCTACAAGTAGAGGAAGGGTGTACAATAATGTACACGCATGAAAGCAGGGTGGTAGTCAAGGCTTTTTTTGTTAGAGAAAAAAATGATGAAACTGAGATTGGCTAATAGTTCTAGATTTTGCTGAAAAGTAATTAAGCAAATTTCTATTGGTTGCCAAAATAGTAACCAGTTTTTCTTTACTTGTTGTTGCAGTAACTGTCTAAGTTCCCTCGCAGCAGCATCGATCTCTCAGTTTTTGTTCTTGTATCCGTCGTCGGTAAGCGCATTTATATAAATTTATAAAGTATATACAAACACTCATTGTATTAATATCGTTTTCTTTTGTCGATATTACAGTGTCCGTAGTTCGCATTGTACCGACTCTATTCGTGCTTTTTCTGGCTTCGCCGTCAATTTCTTTATCCACGAAAGGTGAATTAATTTTCAAGACTATATTCTTATGCAAGTTTGAATTGATGAATGATTGTTATGTGATGTTGTGTTGGATGTTAATTGTTATTGTTAAGTGATAAAATTTGCAAGTAAAATTTGAAATAGGATAGTTAACAAATTAAAACGGATTATATACGTCAAACCTTGATTTGTTAAACTTGACCCCATCATATGTTAAAATTTGTTAGTTAAACTTGACCCTTTTAATTGTTAATTGACACGTAGGAATTTGTTAAATACACTTTGAACCATTGAACGTATATCGGATTAATGGTTGTAGTGTAAACTTGAAAATGAAATTGAACCACAAGTGAAATACCGTAATGAAATAATCTTTAATCTACATGAAATGATAGTGTAGATTCTAGAAATAATTATATTAATTTGCTTAAATAACAAATGTAAATTAATACGATTATTTCGGGATTATTTAAACAAATTGTTGAATTGTTGTGTATGGATGCTATTGCTTATTTATTTACTTTGACACCATCCCAGTTATCACACTGCAAGTTCCCTTTGTATGCTTTGATTTTTGAATTGAAATGGAATCGGGTTGAAACGATAGATACCCAAAAAACTTTGACTTAGGATAGAAAATTAAATTAAACCCGATTGGTTTATGATTGATTTAAAATTAAAATGAAGTTATTTGATTAATAACAAGGTTTGAATAAATTTGGAATTTAAATTCGAATGAATGTAAACGTGAATATTTGAATTTGAAACAAATACTAAGTCGAAATTGACAAAAGAACATTGTTTTAACATTTATTTTCTTAATAATTAAATTTGAAATCATTTGATAATTAATTTTGAAGTTATTAATAATTCAGTTTTGAATTAATTAACAATTTAGTTGGAAATTATTAATAATTAAGTTTTGAAATTGGTAATAATTAATTTAGAATTATTATTAATTATTTAGATTTATTAACAATGAAGTTTTGAAATTAGTAATAATTGATTTGGAACTATTATTAATTATTTGAAATTATTAATAATTAAGTTTTGAAATTAGTAATAATTAACTTGGAATTATTATAAATTATTTGAAATAATTAATAATTAAGTATAAAATTATTAATAATTAAGTTTTAAAATTATTAATAATTAAGTTTGGAACTAGTGATAATTAAGATTTGAAATTATTTGATAATTTGATGGGATTGAATTATTTAAAAATTAAATTGAATTGAATTTCTTATTAAGTGGAATTGAATTTTTGAATAAGTGAAACTAAGTTCTTTAGTTGAGTTTGAAATTTGTAACTAAGGAAAAAAATGAAATGAATTTCTTTAAATAAGAAATAAAATGCGTTCATCGAAACAAATGAAAGACTTGAAATTTAAAGAATTGAATTTGACAAATTTAATTTAAATTAAATTTGTAAGCTTTGATAATGAAATTGAACTTAAGAAAGTAATGTAATGAATTGAAAATTTAATTGAAATTTTTTTAATGATAAATTAATTGTATGAATATCGAATGAAATTGATAAATGAGTTTAACTCAATTTGAACGTTAAATTAAGTTAAATAATTATGGAATGAACTTATATACGGAACTAAATGAATATTTGAATTATTTTAAATTTGAACTTGAAATCGAATTATAGGAAATTTGAAATGAAATTGAAAGTTATGAATCCTAAATTTTGGAAATTGATTTAGAAGACCGTCAAAATGTTGATGTACGAATTATAATTGAAATTGAATTGGTTTTGAAATATATTAAACGACCAATCGGTAAATTAATTACGAAGGTTATTAAAGGAACCGGAATCGGTTAGGGACATACTCACTGTCTAAACGGAAAGCCACTTTAATAACTATACGTGGAGTGTGATCCAGAATGAAGTGGTTGGATTGACGTACGCGATGACTGAAGAAAGAGAACGATAATGGATAGCCTTGACACTTGTGTCAAATTGGAAATGACTAAAACAAGAGCCGTGCCGGGCCAAATGGGGTTAGCTACCTCGAGCGAACACACTTCTTCATAAACTACTCATTTACTTTGTGATTGATTGGTGCGCACCCTTGAATGTGGAGTGTTGTTTCACGGGGTTGCGACCGTTGCGACGATGCGTTCTCACCAGTCCGGATCAGGCAAACGGTAGTTTCACTACCTTGGGTATTGCCTCATGTGCCTTGACATACTTGTATTCCCATATACGTGACCACTACAAATTTGTTTTGTATTATACCTATGGAGTACTCCCTGATATCCCACTAATTTACGGTGGAGTTTACAGTGTTGTATAGTCTATAAAGCTATATGAAATGTGTTAAGGGGGACAATGGTAATGCCTTAACACTATTTTGATATTTACTTTACGGTTAGACATTTTCTATCTATCATACATTACTATGTATAAATAGTTTAACGGATCCTTGATGATGTTATTCCATTCAACTTTGAGTTATTGTTATTTGAATTTGAACCATATTATCTGTATAAGAATATAAGTCCTGATTCCAGTGTTTGTTTGTGCGTATGCTCAGATCAGACTGAGGATTGCTGTTGCTGTTTCTACTTGGAGCTTAAGTCCGAAGGCTATCATTATCTTATCTTATCAGCATTGTTCTTTCTATTCAGACTATTGGAAATCTATGTTGTTTTATTTTATTTTATCTGAGACATTGTTGTATTTATGGATAGCTTCATGAAGTACTCTTATGACTATGTTGTATTTCCGCTGCACTATTTTGTGATGTTATATTTCTGTGATTCTATGACGATTCTCATTTATATATATACACTCCATTAATGATTCGTGTTTTGTATTATTTAAGTTGACAAGTATGGAATATAGTCAATTTAAATGGTACAAATATACGGGTTGTTACATATGGTTTATGATCTCATTTGATTTGTGCTTCATGAAGTAAATTTTGATGTAAGTTTATATAAGTAGGTTTGATAGCTTATATTGCTTATGCAAATGAGCTATTCTTATTCCATATAAACACAATTTACTTCATCATTTCCTAATGAATTTTTGATTTTGAAATGAAAGTAAAAATGAAATTTGATGATCTATATTACTAGTTACAATAGTTAATAGCTCATACTTAAAATAGCTTTTGCTTTGGCTTCATTTTCATGAGAACTATATGTAGTATAATTGTCGTATTGTAGTTTGATGGTTTGAATTATGTTAATTAATAACATAAAAAAACCATACTTATGATAAATACAATAATTATTTCACTTCACATCAAAGCTAGAGATCATAAATTATTGTTTGTTGATTTACGAAAAAATATGAGAGTGGATTTATCCATAAATTGTTCTCTAGTTCAGTAGTTTGTTAATCACATTTTAATTGTAGTTCTAGCTTCATTTTGTTTCCAGCTAACAGTTTCTCCTCAATTTGGTATAATTTGATTGAATATATTTTCAAACTCTAACAATTCCCTACCGATGGACCCGTGTTCGCCACTTACTACAAGTGTACGCCGTGCGCTTGCGGTTATTTTAATTTGAAAATTTTCGACTATTTTCTAAACCGATAGAAAATTAGCCAATTAATAGAATTGCTAGGATAAATCAAGTAACCGTTACCCCACGAGCCTCACATCTAGTAAAATGACTAAAGCAGCAACATGCGACAATGCTATGTGGGTCGCTCCCACTAGGGTATAATAATCCCTTTTCTAGAGTCGATATCTATGTATGCTTCGATGCCCATTATGGTTGTTTGATGGCAACCAAGTGGTGATCATTTTCGGTGCTATCCAGCAAGGAGTAGGGCTGGTCCTAAGTAGATAAGGTGAAACGTATTGTAGCCTCTAGTACATTTTATCTTGAGGTGTATTGATTCAGTGGGTAGACCGTTACCCTTTCATAGTTGGAATCCATTTTCCAATATGAGCCTCTGAACTTGATTATATATCTATTATATTGGAATTTAATTTAGTATAACAATTTCGGCTATGACTCAATATCTATTTTAAACTCTAGACATTATTATAATATCAGAGGATTTCCTATAGAAATGTTTTGGTTATCGTAAGGTAAAAAACCTTCTGTGTTTATATGCGGCGTAGTCTTACGAGATACTTTATTTATCAAAGGATTTTATAAATAGAAATCAATATGATTCGATAGAGTTTTCTCAAGTTGGTTTACCAGACTAATCCGGGCATTGTCTTCATATATTGCTCAGGTCAGCCATAGTATGTTTCAAATTTAGTTCTGGATGCTTTGGAGATTTAGTAGACGAGCTGGTTGCCTCCAACGCATATTTATGTATATTTTATTTCTGCTACATATGTTGTTCATATTCATTAGCATTTGTGAGGACATGCTGTTATAGCTGCCCAGGTTGATGATAGGTCAGTGTACTCTGACTGATATAGGTATATTATAGCTCTCTTCTCGTAAAGATTTGTTGTATATCATGTATTATTCATCACGATATGAGATTATGTTCTATCTTTTCTTTCTTTAACCCCAAATGAGCTATCTTTCAGACACTTAAATGAGCAGTGCACGAATACCGAGGATGTATTAAGTGTCGTCTTTAGGTGTAAGAAAGGCAGATCATTTCATATAACATAAGAGATGTAGAATTTCTACATCCATAAGTGATGTAAAGTTTCTATACCATAAGAGATATAGAGTTTCTAAGCCATAAGAGATGTAGAGTTACTATAGCATAAGAGACATAAAGTTCCTACAGCATAAGAAACGTAGAGTTTCTACAACCATAAGAGATGTAGAGTTCCTACAGCCATAAGAGATGTAAAATTTCTACAACAAAAGAGATGTAAAGTTTATACGCATAAGAAATGTCGAGCTTCTACAGTCATAAGCCTCACACCCCTCCTACTACTATAAGTAGAGATTTACCCTGCATGAAATGAGGTCCCAATTTTTTTCCCTCTCTTAGCATAAATCACCTTTTGGACTAGAACATTTTCTAAGCTTTCTTAAGAGCTTGTGAGCCATTTTAATGGAAAATGGAAAATAACAAAGAAGAACACATGGAAATTAGCATATAAGGACATAGACAATTATAAATTTGCATATATGACTTATTTTGTACATGCCTTACTATTGAACAAGAGATATGACTTGTACACATTTCCTATTGCATCTCATGACATTAAATCAAGATCTATGGTACATTTTGACTTACTTATTTTACTCTTGAACACATGATTTAAATTTCAAATGATTTCGTAAATAATTTGAAACCAAGGGGTATTATTTTAATTTCTTTGAATACGCCTCCTGGTATAACACCTTGGGCACTGAACCTATTTTTGGTGTAACACTAATTTTAATCTTAATTGTATTTCTATTTATAATCTTTATATACTCTTAATTTCAATTATTTTCTTAATTATAATGTCAATTATATTTCGATTTATAATCTTAATTATAACCAATAAGGGTTGAAACTAAATGTTACTAAAAACACCGTTTACTGCAACCCAAATCCATTTACTTATTTTATTTGGTTAATCTTGATAATTGAATAATAGGCTATCTAGTTCTAAAAACGATTGCTTATAAAAATTAAGGTTCGTATACTTAACATGATTTCGACAGTGCAACCTAACTATTCCTCGATCGTGAGGGACGTTGGTAGGTTGGAGCGTTATTGCTCATCCTTACTTGAACATTAATCTTGACTCTCACAAATAGAGAAGTCTACCTCGCTCAGCTTTTGGTGTTAAGCGTAGTATTGCCAACATTCCATAAACAAGTTAAACAAACATACATGCTTAAGCCTCTAAGCACTTCTAAACTACTTTGAAAACCTTTTTTTGTAGTTAAAAACCCTTTTAAGGATTATACATATACATATATATATATATATATGTGTGTGTGTGTGTGTGTGTGTGTGTGTGTGTGTGTATGTGTGTGTGTATGTATGTATTTATGTTTGTATGCATGTATGTATGCTAATTTATTTATAAGATAAAAAATTTAATAATAAAAACAATTCAAAAATAATACTTAATCTTTTATCTGCTTAACTAATTTTCTAAAAACTATACATACTTAAAAATACTTTATAATACTTATAATATGGTTTAAAGCACTTATAAAAAATATTTCGTAAAAAATATAACTTATAATTTGTCAAAAAACTAAAAAGAACATGTTTCCTTATTGATAAAAATAAACCACTTGTCTTAAAAATTCATAATTAATTATTAAAAATACATAAAAATCCAAACCACTTTTAAAATATTTTTATATTTATTATAAAAGGAGTGGAGAAGAAAAATTAAGTTTGAAGTCATTTTGAAGCATTTAAAGTAAAGAATTGATACAATGACCTTTAAAAAGTGCTATCTTTGAGTGTTCTAATAGGTTCAGAAATTTGTAGTTTTACACACTTAATTTTTTGTCGATTTTCGACAAGCTATCGATCTTTTAAGGGTCCAATTTATTTTACAACAGGCAACTAACACATAATACATTATAACTATAGTGAGAAACTCCTAAGAATCTCTCTACGAAAATTCACAGAAAATGTCGAACACAAGACATTTCCAATGTGCGCTTTTAGCGACTGTCACTATAAAACCGTAATCAAATCAACCCCATATGAATCCTTATGTGCTATGGTCCAACGCTATACAATAAGTCATAAACGGTCATACAAGTCCATATCCATCATTTACCTATATCATTTGCTTTCCAAAGAAAAATCAAAACAATTGTCACAACAATAATTCAACAACAACAATATAACCACTTTGTATTCGTGTTTATGGTGAGAGAACTCTCCTATATTCAAACCAAAAACTAGAACAAGATCCCACTTCCCACCTCAATCTTGCAAGCTACCTAAACCTTCAAACATCATCCCACTTCTTCACGTCCAAGCCTAGACCCCCTCTATTAATTGCTTACGGCCATGAAATGGTTCAAGGAGTTATGCTCTTTTCCTTCATGTTTTGGCTTGATGGTAGTTGTTATTTTATGTAAGGACCATAGAAAAAGTTTGATGAGAGAGAGTTGTTTTGATATCATTTCACGAAATCTAGAGTGGAGAATAAGAGATGAAGGCATTTTTTTACTTAGTGAATTATCAACCAAACATGAAGACTACAAGCATCAACTTATAGATTTTGGCAAGTAAAAAATGGCCCCATCTACCCCCCATATGGCCTGCCAAAAGGTGAGTTTCCATCCACCTTCCTCTCCATGAAACAAGCCATGACGTAAGCCTTAACTCAAGCCTTGAATCCCTCCACCATTTCCCCTACCTTTTACTCTACTTTGTCCCTTTAATTAATCATTTTTAACTTAATTAATTTTATCAGGAAGTTAGGTGATTTAATATTTGCAAATGTCTTCATATGTTACTATATAATGTGCCGAAGAGTTCATGCAACTTTTATTGAGTAATAAAAAGTCGTTTATTGACAAAAAAAATCACTCACATTATCCATGTAACTTCGAACTATTTATTTTTGTAAAAGAATTTCAAATATGAACCTTTTATCATTAGATATTGTTTAAAAGGGGGTTAATAAGGTTATAAAATCACATTTATTCACACTATATCCAAGATTCAAATATTTAATACTTAAATTATTCAGACATTTAAATACAAAATGTTCGAAATTCCGGGCCTTTACATTCTCTCCCGCATAGAATATTTCGTTCTCCAAACTCTGACATAGCAACAATCACACATCAATACTTAACAATATTAAAATCATTCGCACACATAGCTTAAGGTTTTTCCTGGTTTGAAATCCTTCTCATCGCCAAAGGATGATAAATAAGTTACTAAGCGTACATTTCATTTAATAACATCAAATTATTGCTTAGTCGATTATTTATACTACTTCAAACAATTCATAAAGTCATTCCCCAAAATCTCCCTAAGCCAACAAACATTGTATTTAATTACACCCAAGCCTGTATGATGTACATGAACCATTTGTATGTAATATCAAATTCGATCACTTGCTCGATCACATAGATTTCACTTTCAAACAAGTATAGATTACTTGACCTCTCTATTGTGGACTTTGATCTAGTTCCTTGATTAGACACCATCGTTCGCCTTACATGGTCATATACAATGATGGAAAATTTCGTAACCATATCAGGAATCTGTATCAAGTGTTCGCCGTCAAGAATCTAGTGAAAAATCCTTATTTAGACCAGTATAAATCACCTTGAAATTATGTGCTCGAATCCTAGACCAAGAACTATCATGTGCATGAAATGATCTACATACAACTCTTGTACTTTATTTTATTAGTCTCTTAAGTACACCAATTTATTTTTAATTGACATATATTTTCTCATAAATAGTATTAGCCAAGTAATATCAAAATCATTTATGAAATATTTCAAAAAACATCACTTAAGTTATTGAACATTTTATAAAACTTATCTTACTCATAAAAGATTTCAGGACTTAAGTTCATTATCGTATAATATACCACTACATCCTAAGAGTATATACAACACATTCATATTTGTTTTATTTAACAAGGATGTCATATAAATTTTAAACTTGCTTTAACTTACTATATTCTCAAATTTAAAAGTTACAAAACTTATCTTTTGAATTTTGAAAGTTAAAAATACTCAACTTTTATAATTTTACAAAAATACTTATCTCCAATTTCTATATCATTCAGAAGTTTTCGACTATCCAAAACTGTAGAAAATTCCATTTCATTCCAATACTTGAAAACTACTAAACAACAAATCATAAAAAGATGCATAACCAAACTACCATAATGCATAAGATACATGCATCCACAATATATAACTAAACATTAAATTTTCTCTTCAAATCATTTTGAAATAATTATATATAATTATAACCTTAGTATATCAATTCATACTTTATTTATTTAAATCTAAATCAGCTTTACCAAAACAACATGTAGAAAACTAATATAGTAACATCCTCCACTTTGAAACTCAAAAATGAATGCCAATGATGATCCAATCATTAGTGGGATTATTTTTCCAGCGGTAGAAGTGAGTTCAACACTTTCTATTTTCTTTAAAATACTTTTAAAAATATTTTTGTTCATAAATACTTTTAAATAATACTATCATTATTTTCTCCAAAACTTTGAATTTTTTTCTTCAGAAACACTAAGATTTAAGTTCTCAAATTTTAAGTTTAAGTCCTTTTTATTTGTAACCATATTTCTAAACCATATTTATATAAAGTCAATTTCTTATATAAAATCATTTAACAAATATTTATTCTTTAAAAAACTTTTATTTTAAATTATAAATAACATCTTTTATTAAAGTAAACATTTTAACCCATCATTGTCATCAAATGCCTTATAAGAAACTTGTGAAACTTATTCATAAGGTATTCATTTCAGTTTACCCATAAGCTACTATCTACCCAACCCATGTGGTAAAAAAATTAAACTCCTAATAAATCAATAAATAACAATAAATGCTCACAAACTAGTAGAGAACAATTAGCTAATCAATGAGGGACAATTGATGAACACAATTAATCCATACATAAATCCACCACATTATCGAACCATACCTATATATTATTAATATATATATATATATATATATATATATATATATCAAAATACATATATGTTCTCATATATATAATATTCTCAACTAATAATAGCGCATTCAATTACTCTATCTCTTAATGAGGTATACCTAACCAAAGCCAAGGTTCCCTCTTAACCTCAATCTTTGATACCACAATGTAACGATCGCCCTTTTCGAACCTCGAATGTCGATACTAGTACATCCACATATTCACATGCCAAACGCCCAAGTGCTGGAAAGATCGATTATTAGTGTTAAAGAAAAGGAACATGAAAGAGAAGAACAAAAACACCAAAATCTCACAATGGATTGATAACATATAATATCAAAAGTCAGTACACAATGTTACTCTATTATACATGGCCTTTCAGAGTTACTAATCTAAGTACTACCATCAGCCTAGACAGTTATAACAACATGTCCTTACAATCATTGATACATGTACGTAAATTAACGTAGGAGAAATAAATACTATAGTAGGTAAACATCCAGCACCTCTCCAAGAGCTCTAATGAACATCAATGAAAACCTGCCTCTCTTAGACTACTCAAAAGAGTACCAATAGAAATAAAGGAAATATAAAATCGCGAGTCAGACGTAATTCTAGTATGGGAAACTCAAGAAATATGTGTGTAACGACCCGATATTTTAAACTATTCGCATCCGCACATGTCGGACTTGAATTGTTCAAAATACCGCGTTGTAAATAAAATTTGGCAAATCTCAAAATATGCAGTAAATAATTAATCACAGAATCACAGACATAGAATCAGAATAGTCGCGGCGAAATTTAAAAATACTTAGTGGTTCATGAAGCCACTATAAATAGTCTCAATCAAATAAAAATTACATAGTCTTTAATCCAAATATAGTTTTAAATCATCAGTAGAACAATCCAAATGTCCATTAGTCTTGATTTCAAAATTTTAGATAAAGAACTGGAAAGGAAGTTTGCCAGCAGCTTGAAAGTGATCTACAGAAATCCTAGCTCCGGGATGAAAACTGAACTGCAACTCAGGCTGACCCGAGCGTAAGAAATAAACACAACACTCGAGTCAGGACATACATACTTATATAGTGTAAGTTAATTCAAGTGTACTGTAATATAGAGCAAGTAACTTAAAGGATGCTTGGGACCGCCCATCCTCTAAGGATCCGTTAAACTATTTACTATGTAGTAATATTTTCGCTATTATAATAGTGTCTATATTAAAATAAACTTACTTTTAAATAGCGTTAAGGAGTGACCCAATATTCCCCTTAAAACGTAATAGTCCCAGTAATCCATCCAATATCATGGTCCCTCCTGATCGGAAAGCCACGAGAGGATACCACATGGGCTACGGGAGAAAAACAAACTCGTACAAGGCTCGCTATGTTAGGTGACACGACACAACTAGGCAATGCCAGGGTAGATATACCAATTACGCATCCGGACCGGTGGAAACGTGCAGCGCGCAGCTACCGCCCACCTCGAACAACACTCCCAAATCAAAGGTGCGCACCAATACAATCACATAAGTAATAGAATGGCATACGAAGAAGTGCGTCCGATCAGTTGTGCTAACTCATTAATCCATCAATCGCTCCTGTTTTAGCCACCTTATGCCAACTCATGGGAGTCGGGTCCACGTATTTACCTCATAGAAAACGCCACCACCATCCTAATTCATTCTGGAATCTCCACCGCATACACGGTTGTCAAAGTGGTTTTCGGTATCGACAGAGAGTATGCCAGATATCCGATCCCGGTCTCTTTAACAACCAAACGTTATTATAACCCGTGGTTACAACTTTTAAAAATGGTATTTATACTTTAAAAATCAAAATAAATTTCAAATACATTTCAATATCATAATATCATTTCAAACATCATTTATTTAAACATCAGTCATTTTATTTAATATATAATACCATTTAAATCTATTCAATTTTTTGAGGAATTAATTTCCTTTTAACTTACATTTAAAAGTTAAAATTTTCCATTTAAAACCATTTAAAGTCAATTAATTACATATTAAATTCCAAAATTTAAGCCCCTTTCCCAAAGATTATTCCCATTAAATTTTATTAAAACAATCAACAATTCAGTTTCCGAAGCACTTAAAAATGCTATCTAAAGTTATAGGTTAAGATAGTTATTTACAAAAGACAGCATTTAAGTGTTGTAATAGATTATTAACTTAACAATTAAGTTTTAAATTCCCAAAATATAACTTATTATCAATTATTTTACCTAACTAAAATCTCACTTTTAACAAAAATAGGAATTTCCCAAAATAAGTTATATTCCAAAATTTTACTTAAACATTCATTTATTTAACATTTTGACTTATTCAAAAATCATTATAAATTTTATAAAATCCTTTAAATACATTTAAACCAGAATATTATAAACTTCCATTTAAAAATATTTTTAAAACATTTCAGAAAAATATTATATAAACCACGGGTTTGTATATAGTTTCTAGCCTAAGTCAAGTGATACGGATATATATCATTTCAATCCGCAAATTTCAAAAAACCGGGTTCTATCATTTCAAACCCGCAATCCCAAGTTAAAAATAAATAATTAAACAATTAAATAAATAAATAAAAAAAATTATCGTTCAGGCCTACCATTTCAGCCTACAACGATCTCAAATTTACAGGGAGCTTGCAGTGATTAACAGTAAATAAGCATTAAATAGTATAACTGCAATAATATTAAAATAAATAAACAACTGATGATGTGTCAATTAATAATGGGGTTTAACATCGTACGCTTATATCACAGGCAGATAAAATTTAATAAAATAAATTACAATTACACTTGTGATAAATTCACAGATATATAGGTATGTTTGTCTGGTGAGAAATACTTACCTTTTCGCTGCTGAAGATTCAAATCAAACAACGGTATCTATCCCGAAAGAAATGAACAGAGGCACGATAAATCCAGTAGATGTGACACCTCAATTTCGAACATGGAAAATAAACGAATAATAAATTACGCGATTATGAAGCGATCAAAGCAAAATATAATAACAACCGGAACGAGATTTATAAATTAAAAGATTTTTGACACCCACAGCTTGACCACTCCATCACTCAATTTGTTCAACATCTCCAATCCTCTTCCCTTTCCAAATTTGTTATTTAAATGCTTTGGGAAAAATGCTTTGTAAAAAAAATTAAATAAATAAAATGCTTTGTTAAATCAAATAGGCTGAGTCTTGAAACAAAACGTTATTAGATTTTCATAAAAAAAATACTTTGAAAAAAAATGTATGCATGCACTTATGAAATGACAAGGTGGTGTGATTTGTTTCACACGCAACTAATAAACCACAAACCATTTTCCAGGTTTATCTCCATTACACACTTCCATTTGTTAAAATCTTCAAAGTGGCTCACGCATGCAAATTCACATGTCCACCAAAACTACAGGCGTATATGGTTTCTTCTCCAGTGATGCAAAAATGAAAGATATTTATTTTGTTTGTTAAAATTTTATTCAAAAGTGACACCCTTATTTGGCCACAACTACAGGGACGCAGGCTAATATGTTCTACAGCATGCAAAAGAAAGAAACTAGGCTTGATTCCCTATATTACTGGACATGCACGGCAAGATCAGGAGGAAAGGAGATGCATACTTATCAGGGATGGCAACAACATACTTGAGAAGTGGAGTAGTCTAGCATGGTGGAACGAGGAGAAGGAGCAAAGTATGCAACGTGAAAAGCATGAGAAGTAGAAATAAAAATAAAATAAAAGATAGATGCGTACCTTCAACACACGCATGCAAGAAAAGAAGGTGAAGCTCTCCAGGTGATGTAAAAAATGTTTTGAACGTGTGTTGTATAAATATAGGGGAAAGTCACGTTGATTTTAAGGATGAGCAAGATTTCAGGTAAGGAGAAAAATTTAATGCGTGAAAGAAAATGGCAGGAAATCTTTGCATTTGAAATTCAACGTTAAAAGAAATGACTTCTTGCATTTTTAAGAGTGCGTACATTTCAAGTAACGGTTGAAAAAAAATAAATGCGTAAAAGAAATTTGATTGATCCAAGATACTATTTCAAGAGAAACGTGCGTTGATTTAGATGAGCAAATAGGCAGGAAAAATATAAATATTGATTTTTTTATTTTAAAAAAGGCATGAGTTGATTGAGCACTGATTCATTACCAAATTATACATGGCTACTTGATTTTTATCAATTGAACGCAAATGGCTACGAAATTAAAGCAAAAGAAACGGGTAGTTAAGATTAGATTTTGGGATAATATTTTCAAATAATATTAAATGCGTTTATTTTATCCTTTTTGTTTGAACGTGTTATAAAAATAGGAAGCTGCATAATTTATTTCTTTAGAGATTTAGAAATTTTGTTCTCACAGGTAAGGAAAAAGTTGCTTCCATTAAACCTTTTTTTCCCAGAGCTACCAATGAGATGCACGTTTCTAGTATTTAGATGAAGGGAATATGGAAATATTTAGGAAGCAAGAGAAAACGAACGTGCCTAAATTTACGCGCTTAATTATAGGAAAGAAAAGAGGCAAGAATTAATTGCTGAGAATGGTAAAAGGAAATTACAGATTATATACCTATTAACCAAATGAAGTTGTACATGGATTTGAATTTTCATAACCAGCTTTGATTTCATGAGTTTGAACTTTTAGTGTAAAGAGGATATCACATATTGCTTTTGGTAAAGGAAATGGCAATCAATTTACAGATAGCATTGATTTATAAAGAAACGGTAAAGTTTTATTAGACAATGATTTATATCAAATTTAAAGCAAATTAGACTTTGAAACAGTAAAGGAAATTAACAAATTTTGCTGCATTAAAAAGGGGCGTAAATAAAGTGATAAAATTTTGCAAGGAATAACGTACGTTCAAACTAAATTGGGAGTGAATGCGTTGATTCAAGGAAAGAAAGTGGCAAGCACTAAATATTTAGATGGCGTTGATTTAAGTGGACGAAAACATCACAAATTTATGGTTTGAACGTTTTAAAAAAAAAATGTGTTTTATTTTTATTAATTCCACTTGTTAAGTTTTCAATTTACCCTATGGGCTTCCACTTTTTGATTTCTACCATTTGGACATCTAGCAATCTAGCCCCAATTCCCTACCTAATATTTTTTAAATTAGTTAATTACCTCTAATTGACTTCCATATTCTTCAAATCAATTAATTCCCCTTTAATTGCCTCTAATCGATTTCAATTGATTACCTTATCCCTTTTGATTAACCTCCTTAATTGATTTCAATTAATTATCATATTACCAAATAATTATCCTCCTTAATTGATTTCAATTAATTACCATATTCCTTCATGTCAATCAATCTCCTTTAATTACATATTCAAATTTGGTTACTAACTTAATTAGTTAATTAACCCTTTTGATTTAATTATCAATCCTGCGACGTCTCACATTAATCCGTCCACTTTGTAGGCGCTGGTAGCCGGACTGGTTAAATGGGCAGATTTCTCCTACAAAATGGGGATTAACCTCGCATCCTCATGCCATTAACCAAAAGAATTTACTTATTTATCTTTTATCAATTTAATTAACTTGCATTAATTATTCAATAAATTAATTCTGTTCAACTACTGAAATTTTACAATTAATTTCCCTATTAATTGTCATTAACTCTATTTTAGAATATCCGTATATGCCTTTATTCAAGTTTTGAATTGCTAACTAAGAATAAGGTATATTCATCAAATAAATTGATTGCAAGTTTCATTGTTTTAAATTGCTTAACAATGTTCACCACTAACATAATTAATATGTCAAAATTGACAATATTCCACCAACATGATTTGCATGTCATAACCTACCCAATTAACATAATTAATTAACCACTTTAATATGCTACATATTTTCCCCTTTCATTATTTTTAGGGAATGGGCATAACAACAGATATTATGATAATATCCAAAAACATTTAGTTACCACTCACTTCATTATAAATTATAAAGGGTTTTTTTTCTTAAATTTAGTTACAAAAAAAATCTTATTAAATTAACGAGTTTAATTCTCTAAATTTACAAGTCATTGCACTCTCCCCCACTCAAAACTTTTCGTCCTCGAAAAGGAAAGAGGTAGGAGAATAGAAACACCCTGAAAGAAAACTAAATTGAAACTCAAAATGGAGTCATTTATTTAAATCATATAAATTCAATTTAAATTAATTAATATTCAATAATTGATTTAATTCATTTGATTTTTACTGAAGATAAATCAATCTTAACTATTTCCAAATTAATTATCTTATTATCCAATTATTTTGAAATTAAAAATTTCTAAAATCATAAATTTGTATAGTCATTTATAATAATCATCCTTTATTCAACAAATTTAATTCTTCTTTATTCCAGATTATTATTAATATATTCTACTTAATATATCTTATCGCACATATTAAGTAGATTACACTTATTATAACTATTCCAATTTGTTTCTAAATTTCCTTTAACACCATTTGATATTGTATATTATTCAATTATTATTTTATTTCTATTTACCTCTATTTGTCTTGTTGTAACTGAAACTTTAAGTGTATAACATTTATTATAACCACTCAAAATTTATTTATAAAATCCTTTTATATTGTACATTATCCAATTACATAGTTAATTTCTGAATGATTTAGGTAAGTTATATTGGCATGCAATTTAATATTATACAAGAAAAAAAAATTTCCAATTCAAGTTTAAATATTCATTCAAAATTTTACTTTATTTTATCATTAGAATCACCTTTTAACATAAAATTATGAATTAAATTTCCAATTAACTTCAAACACTTTAGAGATAAATAAATACATACATATAGTATATGTCAAATCAAATTTAAATCATATATCTTTATATATTATAAATTAAGTCATATTTCAGAAATTCAAATCAATTAAATATTTGAAGCAAAACTACATCGTGGTCTCTTCACTTCGATACTCGAAAATGAATGTCGATGATGCTACAGTCATCATTGAAAATATTTTCCAGTGACAAAGGGAACAACACTAATTTTTAAAACTTTAAAATTCTTTGGAAACAAATTTATATTCAAAAATAATTTAAATAATAATATATCCTTTTAAGACTTTAAACACAAGGTTTGAAACTACCAGAAATTAAATTCTTAAATTCTTGTTTTAAATTCATTTCTGTTTCCAAATAAATTTATAACCATGTTTTATAGTTCAATTGTTTATATAAGACAAAACCAATGGTATACAAAACCATAAATAAAATCTAACAATATTATCTCTAAACAACTAGTTAAATTCTGAAAATTATACTTATATATATAATATTAGATTTTTCCCAAATATAGGAACAAATTTTTCAAAACAAGTATGGAGATTCAAATTTGAAGGACTCAAATCAAAGAGAATTTTGATTTAAAGATAAGTTGGAATCAGAAGATCCGATGATTAAATAACAGAATAAGGAACCAGATAAGTTTATATAAATCGCGGGCAATCTTAACCGGGTCAACCGTGACTTAAAGAATAAGATCGATGAGGATTTTCTAGGGTAAATCTACATTCGATCTGAAGAGATAGAGTTCAGAATACCCAAATATACTAGCATATAAACCGAGGATAAATATAAATCTCCGGTGAATCAATGCTAGTTGTAAAGGAGTTTCACCGCTATCTTAGAATATTGGCGAAATTGCCAATTCACTATAAAGATCATCCGAAGTGGAGTTATGGGATACTCCAGAATCGAAAGAAAATGAATAGTGAGGGACACGAATGAACTTTGGAACCGCAGGGAACGTTCCAAAATTCGAAAAGGAAGAGATTCAAGCTCGAATGAAAGTGATTCTGTAAATCAAATTTACCGTACATTCTAAGTTTTGCCTAGAGTCAAAGCTCTAATACCAAATGTAACGACCATATATTTTCAACCATTCGCATCCGCACATGTCGGACTTGTATTTTTCAAAATACCGCGTTGTAAATAAAATTTGGCCAATCTCAAAATATACAGTAAATAATTAATCATAGAATCACAGACACAGAATCAGAATACTCGCAGCGGAATTTAAAAATAATTAGTGGTTCATTAAGCCACTATAAATAGTCTCAATCAAATAAAAATTACATAGTCTTTAATCCAAATATAGTTTTAAATCATCAGTAGAAAAATCCAAATGTCCACTAGTCTTGATTTCAAAATTTTAGATAAAGAACTGGAAAGGAAGTTTGCCAGCAGCTTGAAAGTGATCTACAGAAATCCTAGCTCCGGGATGAAAATTGAACTGCAACTCAGGCTGACCCGAGCATAAGAAATAAACACAACACTCGAGTTAGGACATACATACTTATATACTTAAGTTAATTCAAGTGTACTGTAATATAGAGAAAGTAACTTAAAGGATGCTTGGGACCGCCCATCCTCTAAGGATCTGTTAAACTATTTACTATGTAGTAATATTTTTGCAATTATAATAGTGTCTATATTAAAATAAACTTAGTTTTAAATAGCGTTAAGGAGTGACCCAATATTCCCCTTAACATGTATTAGTCCCAGTAGTTCATCCAATATCATGGTCCCTCCTGATCGGGAAGCCACCAGAGGATACCACACGTGCTACGGGAGAAAAACAAACTCGTACAAGGATCGCTATGGTAGGTGACACGGCACAACTAGGCAATGCCAGGGTAGATATACCAATTACGCATCCGGACCGGTGGAAACGCGCAGCGCGCAGCTACCGCCCACCTCGAACGACAATCCCAAATCAAATGTGCACACCAATACAATCACATAAGTAATAGAATGGCATACGAAGAAGTAGGTCCGATCAGAGGTGCTGCCTCATTAATCCGTCAATAGCTTCTGTTTTAGCCACCTTATGCCAACTCACGGGAGTCAGGTCCACGTATTTACCTCATAGAAAATGCCACCACCATCCTACTTCATTCTGGAATCTCCACC
Source organism: Allium cepa (assembly GCA_030765085.1). NCBI lineage: Eukaryota > Viridiplantae > Streptophyta > Magnoliopsida > Asparagales > Amaryllidaceae > Allium > Allium cepa. The sequence continues at coordinate 905,388,948 of CM060939.1, forward strand.
GCGTACACGGTTGTCAAAGTGGACAAAGAGTATGCCAGATATCTGATCCCGGTCTCTTTAACAACCAAACGTTATTATAACCCGTTGTTACAACTTTTAAAAATGGTATTTATACTTTAAAAATCAAAATAAATTTCAAATACATTTCAATATCATTTCAAAAATCATTTATTTATGCATAAGTCATTTTATTTAATATAAAATACCATTTAAATCTATTCAATTTTTTTAGGAATTAGTTGCCTTTTAACTCACATTTAAAAGTTAAAATTTTCAATTTAAAACCATTTAAAGTCAATTAATTACATATTAAATTCCAAAATTTAAGCCCCTTTGACAAAGATTATTTCCATTAAATTTTATTAAAACAATCAACAATTCAGTTTCCGAAGCACTTAAAAATGCTACCTAAAGTTATAGGTTAAGACAGTTATTTACAAAAGACAGCATTTAAGTGCTGTAATAGATTATTAACTAAACAATTAAGTTTTAAATTCCCAAAATATAAATTATTATCAATTATTTTACTTAACTAAAATCTCAGTTTTAACAAAAATCAGAATTTCCCAAAATAAGTTATATTCCAAAAAATTTCTTAAACATTCATTTATTTAACATTTCGACTTATTCAAAAATCATTATAAATTTTATAATATCCTTTAAATACATTTAAACCAGAATATTATAAACTTCCATTTAAAAATATTTTTAAAACATTTCAAAAAAATATTATATAAACCACGGGTTTGTATATAGTTTCTAGCCTAGGCCAAGTGATACGGATATATATCATTTCAATCCGCAATTTACAAAAAACCGGGTTCTATCATTTCAAACCCACAATCCCAAGTTAAAAATAAATAATTGAACAATTAAATAAATACATGAAAAATTTTATCGTTCAGGCCTATCATTTCAGCCTATAACGATCTCAAATTTACAGGGAACTTGCAATGATTAACAGTAAATAAGCATTAAATAGTATAACTGCAATAATATTAAAATAAATAAAAAACTGATGATGTGTCAATTAATAATGGGGTTTAACATCATACGCTTATATCACAGGCAGATAAAATTTAATAAAATAAATTACAATTACACTTGTGATAAATTCACAGATATATAGGTATGTTTGTCTAGTGAGAAATACTCACCTTTTCGCTGTTGAAGATTCAAATCAAACAAGGGTATCTATCCCGAAAGAAATGAACAGAGGCACGATAAATCCAGCAGATGTGACACCTCAATTTCGAACTTGAAAAATAAACGAATAATAAATTACGCGATTATGAAGCGATCAAAGCAAAATTTAATAACAACCGGAACGAGATTTATAAATTAAAAGATTTTTGACACCCGCAGCTTGACCACTCCATCACTCAATTTGTTCAACATCTCCAATCCTCTTCCCTTTCCAAATTTGTTATTTAAATGCTTTGAGAAAAATGCTTTGTAAAAAAAATAAATAAATAAATAAATAAATAAAATGCTTTGTTAAATCAAAAAGGCTGAATCTTGAAACAAAACGTTATTAGATTTTCATAAAAAAAATACTTTGAAAAAATGTATGCATGCACTTATGAAATGACAAGATCGTGTGATTTGTTTCACACGCAACTAATAAACCACAAATCATTTTCCAGGTTTGTCTCCGTTACACACTTCCATTTGTTAAAATCTTCAAAGTGGCTCACGCATGCAAATTCACATGTCCACCAAAACTACAGGAGTATATGGTTTCTTCTCCAGTGATGCAAAAATGAAAGATATTTATTTTGTTTGTTAACATTTTATTCAAAAGTGACACCCTTATTCAATTTCACGTGGCCACAACTACAGGGACGCAGGCTAATATGTTCTACAGCATGCAAAAGAAAGAAACTAGGCTTGATTCCCTATATTACTGGACATGCACGGCAAGATCAGGAGGAAAGGAGATGCATACTTATCAGGGATGGCAACAACATACTTGAGAAGTGGAGTAGTCGAGCATGGTGGAACGAGGAGAAGGAGCAAAGTATGCAACGTGTAAAGCATGAGAAGTAGAAATAAAAATAAAATAAAAGATAGATGCGTACCATCAACACACGCATGCAAGAAAAGAAGGTGAAGCTCTCCAGGTGATGTAAAAATTGTTTTGAACGTGTGTTGTATAAATATAGGGGAAGGTCACGTAGATTTTAAGGATGAGCAAGATTTCAAGTAAGGAGAAAAATTTAACGCGTGAAAGAAAAAGGCAGGAAATCTTTGCATTTGAAATTCAACGTTAAAAAAATGACTTCTTGCATTTTTAAGAGTGCGTACATTTCAAGTAACAGTTGAAAAAAAAATGCATAAAAGAAATTTGATTGATCCAAGATACTATTTCAAGAGAAACGTGCGTTGATTTAGATGAGCAAATAGGCAGGAAGAATATAAATATTGATTTTTTTATTTTAAAAAAGGCATGAGTTGATTGAGCACTGATTCATTACCAAATTATACATGGCTACTTGATTTTTATCAATTGAACGCAAATGGCTACGAAATTAAAGCAAAAGAAACGGGTAGTTAAGATTAGATTTTGGGATAATATTTTCAAATAATATTGAATGCGTTTATTTTATCCTTTTTGTTTGAACGTGTCATAAAAATAGGAAGCTGCATGATTTATTTCTTTAGAGATTTAGAAATTTTGTTCTCACGGGTAAGGGATAAGTTGCTTCCATTAAACGTTTTTTTCCCAGAGCTACCAATGAGATGAACGTTTCCAGTATTTAGATGAAGGGAACATGGAAAATATTTAGGAAGCAAGAGAAAATGAACGTGCCTAAATTTACGCGCTTAATTATAGGAAAGAAAAGAGGCAAGAATTAATTGCTGAGAATGGCAAAAGGAAATTACAGATTATATACCTATTAACCAAATGAAGTTGTACATGGATTTGAATTTTTATAACCAACATTGATTTCACGAGTTTGAACTTTTAGTGTAAAGACGATATCACATATTGCTTTTGGTAAAGGAAATGGCAATCAATTTACAGATAGCATTGATTTATAAAGAAACAGTAAAGTTTTATTAGACAATGATTTATATCAAATTTAAAGCAAATTAGACTTTGAAATAATAAAGGAAATTAACAAATTTTGCTGCATTAAAAAGGGGCGTAAATCAAGTGACAAAATTTTGCAAGGAATAACGTACATTCAAACTAAATTAGGAGTGAATGCGCTGATTCAAGGAAAGAAAGTGGAAGAAAACGTTACAAATTTATGGTTTGAACGTTTTTAAAAAAAATGTGTTTTATTTCTATTAATTCCACTTGTTAAGTTTTCAATTTACCCTATGGGTTTCCACTTTTTGATTTCTACCATTTGGACATCTAGCAATCTAGCCCCAATTCCCTACCTAATTTTTTTAAATTAGTTAATTCCATCTAATTGATTTCCATATTCTTCAAATCAATTAATTCCACTTTAATTGCCTTTAATTGATTTCAATTGATTACCTTATCCCTTTTAATTAACCTCCTTAATTGATTTCAATTAATTATCATATTACCAATTAATTATCCTCCTTAATTGATTTCAATTAATTACCATATTCCTTCATGTCAATCAATCTCCTTTAATTACATATTCAAATTTGATTACTAACTTAATAAGTTAATTAACCCTTTTGGTTTAATTATCAATCCTGCGACGTCTCATATTAATCCGTCCACTTTGTAGGCACTGGTAGCCGGACTGGTTGCACGGCCAGATTTCTCCTACAAAATGGGGATTAACCTCGCGTCCTCATGCCATTAACCAAAAGAATTTACTTATTTATCTTTCATCAATTTAATTAACTTGCATTAATTATTCAAAAAATTAATTCTATTCAACTACTGAAATTTTACAATTAATTTCCCTATTAATTGTCATTAACTCTATTTTAAAATATCTGTACATGCCTTTATTCAAGTTTTGAATTGCTAACTAGGAATAAGGTAGATTCATCAAATAAATTGATTGCAAGTTTCATTGTTTTAAATTGCTTAACAATGTTCACCACTAACATAATTAATATGTCAAAATTGTCAATATTCCACCAACATGATTTGCATGTCATAACCTACCCAATTAACATAATTAATTAACCACTTTAATATGTTACATATTTTCCCCTTTCATTATTTTTAGGGAATCGGTATAACAACATATATTATGATAATATCCAAAAACATTTAGTTACCACTCACTTCATTATAAATTATAAAAGGTTTTTTTTTCTCTTAAATTTTGTTACGAAAAAAACTTATTAAATTAACGAGTTTAATTCTCCAAATTTACAGGTCATTACAACACCTTTCGAGTTTAATTAATGAGTTTAATTCTCTAAATTAACGAGTTTAATTCTCTAAATTTTGTTACCACTCACTTCATTACAACACCTTTCGAGACCGTCGTAATGGTTATCCCCTCAAAAGAGCCAACCATCTAATAGATTCATACTGCGACATAATAGATAATTCCTAGGGTATAGAATCTAAGTAAGGAAAATGGCTGTGGAGTGCGGACTGTACATTACAACAATAATAGTAATACAATCAAAACCTCTAAGGTGCATTCTATAAATTGTATAGATTTCCACAGATGCCCTCAACACAATGAGGGCGATCTCCTGCACAAGGATCCGAGATATTTTTCTGAACATCGTACATCTTTAATGAATGCACCATAGGAAAAACATAGCTGGCCTGCTAAGATTGAGTGCATCGCTCCCGCATGCACATCCATAAGTATCTCTAAAATGGAATCGCATACACCCTATAGGTTTTCCAACCTTACTGGCTATGCCTTCTATCTTTGGTTTTTATCATTACAAATGGTGAATTCACGTTCAGCATCTCAACACACAAGTCTTCATCACTCAAACAGAACCCGCACACCCAAATGAACTCCAACATCTTGAATAGATCATGAACCTCAACATGGATTCGAGCATCTCGATAGATCATGAATCTCCATATAGATTCCATCATATTCTATCGATCACAATTCTCTTCTAAAGCATAGAATTTGCATATGGTTTTCAAGTAGTTACATTTTTGAGTCATTTCATATAAGTACACTCCCCTCCTTTCCAGACGCTCCAAAACCAATCAATAAATTTCCAGTTAACTCAACCTCGTTTCTTTTAAAAATAGACAGACAATACATAACGGTTGAGATCATCTCCTATCCAAACAGAGTTCCTTATCATTTGTCTTAGAAGAGCAAGATGAGTTTATAAGTGGGTTATATCATCACTGAGTGAATAACCATACAGTATAAACCTCGTGTTTCTTATAGATATTTCCTAAGCTAATTTTTGTCATATTCAACAATAATGAGAACTTCCTTTATTAATTAATACTCATTTATTAATTAAAACTCTATTAATTAAACCTCTTTTACTTCAAGCGTGACTATGTCCCATAAACGACTTCCTAATCCCTTATTTATTTAATTAATCCTCTGTTAATTAAACCTTTTTTTATTAGTGAAACTCCTTTTTATCTAATAAAACTTCATTTGTTAATTAAAATTTATATATTAATTTATACTCCTAATTAATTGAACCTCTAATTAGTTTTACACCCAATTGATTAAACTCCTACTTAGTTAAAACCTTGTTTGTTAATTATGTGTGCGCGCGCGTGTGTATTTAATTTGTAAAGGATATATACTTTTATTCTACTATTTCACTATTCATTTATACTCTTTTCTACTATTTCACTATTCACCTATATTGTTTTCAATACTTCAAAACATATTAATATACTTATCTCAACGGTATAAGTGATTCATAAATCATTTAATAAGATTAATAAAATATAATTAAAGAGGTTAAAAACAAACTTAAACATTATTACTATAAACCTCCTTCCTCTTTTATTTTTTAAACATAATTTGTCTACCCTTCCAAAAGATTCCATACTTGTTATTATTTTTAAATTTCCATTATTAAAGGTCTAAATATATTCATAATCATTTAGCAATATTTTTCCACTTTAAAATATACTTCAAGGGATTAAAAATAAATGTTATTAAAACATTGTTTACTACAAAGCCAAAACATTTTATACCTTTTTAAAGATCTAATTATACTTATACGGTTTAAGACAAGGGTTACTCAAACATTGTCATAGCAACCCAGAAATATTTTATTACTTTAAACATTCTTTTTAAAGATCTATTTTAAAGATTTAATTATATTTATAAGGGTTAAAGTTAATTGTTACTTAAACATTGTCAGAACAAACCCAAAACCCTTCACTACTTCAAACATTATCTTTAAAACTTGCCTCTTAAAGATTTAATTATATTTACAAGGGTTAAAAATAATTTTTGCTTAAACATTGACACAATGAACCCAAAAACATTTCATACTTTAGACATTTATCTTTAAAAAATAACTTTTAAATATCTAATTATATTCATAAGGGTTAAAGACAACTGTTACTTAAACAATGTCACAATGAACCCAAAACACTTTATTACTTAAACATTATCTTTAATGTTTTCCTTACTGAAGTCCAAATCATTTTCTCAATTATAATCATAATTATATTCCTAATTTTAATATTAATTATATTTCTAATTGTAATCTAAATTATAATCTTAATTTTAATTCTAACTATAATCTTAATTATAACTAATATGGGTTAAAAACAAATGTTACTAAAACATTTGTTACTTAAACAACGTCACAACGAACCCGAAACACTTCACTACCCCATTTACTTATTTTATTTGGTTATGTTCGATAATTGACTAATCGGCTATCGAGTTCTAAAAATGATTGCTTATAGAAATAAAGGTTCTTATATTTCATGAACAACTTTTAATGATCAGTGTAATTTTACCAACATTTCATGAACAAGTTAAACAAACACACACACTTAATCCACTAATTGCTTTTAAACTACTTTGTAAAACCTTTGTTTATAGTTTATATACTCTTTTGAGAATTATACATATACTAATTGGCGCAGCGGATTAACAGAAAATCGATATAACGATAAAAGTAGCAATCGGTGGATTGATGAATACCAAAATGCCCAAATTCGTTGATCCGAAGATACTGAATTCTAGCTATCTCTAACATGTTGATCGCGCACGATACCGTGAAAGAAGATCTTCAATTCTTCAAGCGTTGATCAAGCGCACTTGATTCCGCGAATCGGCTTCAACAATCGTTGATTCGAGCGCACTCGAATAACCGAAAGTGGAGATAGGAGATTACACTCAACTACCAATTTTAGAAGAAAGCACACAGCAATCAACAAGAAATTTTATTCAAAAATCAACCTCTTGAAATGTACAACTCACTCCCTATTTATAGTGTGTCTCAACCTGAGCCTTAAGTCGTTGCCGACTCATCACCCTACGACTCACGACTCAAGCATTCAACGACTCATGACTCATATTACAACACAACATACCGACGTACAACACGTTACAGCAAGATATCAACGACACACGACTCAACGCAGGCCGACTTACTTAGTACAACGACCTAAAACAGTACAACACAAGTCCATCACGACACACGACTCAAGGAAGCACGCGACATACGACTCAACACATATTTACAGCACATATGCGACCTTACACGACTCAACTTAGGTCGTTGACGACCTAAGACATACGGTTTAAAGACAAACAAAACAGTGCACGACTTAAAATGATACGACTCAATGATCTGAACAAGTTACATGCGACTCACTGTTTAACTCCTCGCCGACTTAACAATTTACAAGCAACATAACAAATGGCGCCTCAACATCAACGACTCAAGAGAAAGGCTTCTGCATTTCTTCATATGACCTAACTAAGTCGTAACTCGTTACCCTTCACCCTGTTAAGTCGCGAACGACTTAAGGCCTCTTCATTAGCTCGTGAACAACCTTTGTTAAGTCGTGAGCGACTTATACTTCTCGAACGACTCAAAAACGTAGCCTTCTCCCAACGACTTAAAGTCACTTCATTAACTCGCAGCTCCTCTTCATGTAACTCCTTAGGTCGTGGAAGACCTATAGCCTCCAGCTTAAGTCGTGGACGACTTAACTTTTCCATGAGTCGTGTACGACTCATCCCTTGGCTATTTACTGGTCGCGTCTTTTCTTCTCTGGCCTTAGCTGCATCATCCTCCCCTGGTTGAGAAAAATTCGTCCTCGAATTTGTAAATTCTCCTTCATCAGATTGTTCATCTCCATAATATGGTACAAGATGCTTAACGTTGAACACGTCAGAAGTGTACACATTCTCCGGCAGCTTCAACTTATAAGCATTCTCATTGATCCGTTTCACAACTTCTACTGGACCAATTTTTCTGGCTTTCAACTTGTTATAAGCGCCTACTGGAAAACGATCCTTTGTTAACACAGCGTAAACCAAATCTCCTTCGTTAAATTCAACATTCCGTCGCTTCAAGTCTGCAGTCTGCTTATATTTCCCATTTGCTCTCTCCAATCGTTTCTGCACGATTTTATGACATTCAGTCAATACATCAACAAAATCGACAGCTCGTTTAACCGTCCGCTTCGGTTGTGGTACTACTACCAAATCCAACGGTCCCCACGGCAAACTTGAATATACAATCTGAAATGGACTGAATCCCGTACTACGATTCACTGCGTGATTATGAGCAAACTCTGCCTAGCATAACTTCATGTCCCAACTCTTCAGATTATCCTGCACAAGACATCGCAACAAATTTCCCAATGATCTGTTAACAACTTCTGTCTGCCCATCAGTTTGCGGATGATAAGCGCTGCTAAAGTTCAACTTCGTTCCCACCATCTTCCACAAACTAAGCCAAAAATGTCTCAAAAATCTGGTACCCCTGTCTGAAACAATAGACTCCGGCAACCCATGTAAACGATATATTTCCTTGAAAAACAACTGAGCAACACGAACAGCATCCGCCGTCTTCTTACAAGCAATAAAATGTACCATCTTCGAAAATCTATCCACCACAACAAATATAGAATCATTTCCCCTTTGAGTTCTAGGAAAACCCAAAACAAAATCCATGCTGATATCAACCCATGGTTTAGTTGGTATAGGTAACGGCATATACAATCCTGCATTTGTCGCTGTTCCCTTCGAAACCTGACATATATGGTATCTCTCCACAAACCTTTCAACCTCTCTCCTCATTGACGGCCAAAAGTAAGATTGGGAAATCAAATGCAATGTACGATCACGGCCCACATGTCCTTCCTCGTGCAACTCTTTGATAATCTTCAATCTCAAACTGCACTCTGGAATACATAATCGATTTCCTTTAAACAAGAATCCATCAACCAACATAAATTCATCAGTATCTCCATACTTAACTTTCTCAACGAACTTTGCAAAGTAAGGATCTTCGTCGGTCAACTCTGGCAATAATTCAAACCCTATCACCTCAACTTTCATTGTAGTCAACAAATGACTCCTCCTACTCAAAGCATTAGCCACACGATTCGTTGCCCCAGATTTATGTTTCACGACAAAAGTAAACTGTTGTAAATAAGCAATCCATGATGCATGTCTTGCTGAAATCTTGTCCTGTCCCTGCATATGCTTCAACGCCTCATGATCAGTGTAAAGCACAAACTCTTTCTGAAATAGATAGTGTCTCCAGTGTTTAATAGCTTGCACAACAGCATAAAACTCAACATCGTATGTACTGTATCTCATCTTTGCCCCTGATAGCTTCTCATTAAAATAAGCAACGGGTTTCCCACTCTGACTCAGGACTCCACCAATTCCCACCTTCGATGCATCAGTATGCAATTCAAACAACAACTGAAAATCTGGTAAAACAAGAATCGGTGCTGTCGTCAATAGTTCCTTGATCTTCTCAAAAGCAACCCCCGTTTCCTCTGACCATACAAACTGTTTTCCTTTCATGCAATCAGTAACTGGAGCCATCACGCTACTGAAGTGTGGAATGAATCTTCGGTAGAATGATGCCAATCCATGAAAACTTCTAACTTCAGTGATAGTTCTCGGCTGTGGCCAATTTCTAATAGCTTCAACTTTACTCTGGTCCACCTGGATTCCTTTCTCAGATACAACATATCCCAAAAATAACACACTTCGAGTCATGAACACACATGTCTTCGTAGCTGCATAAAATTGTTCCTCACGAAGAATAATTAACACTTTTCTCAAATGCTCTACATGCTCCTCTGTGCTCGCACTATAAATCAGAATATCATCAAAGTAAACTACAACAAACTTCCCAATGTACGGTCTAAAGATTTGATTCATCACCCTCATAAATGTACTTGGTGCATTTGATAGACCAAACGGCATAACCAGCCATTCATATAAACCTTCCCTCGTCTTGAATGCGGTCTTCCATTCGTCTCCCGGTCTAATTCGAATCTGATGATAACCACTCTTCAAATCAATCTTCGAAAAGATAGTAGCCCCACTCAACTGATCTAGGAAGTCATCCAACCTCGGCATAGGAAATCTGTAGCGAACAGTAATCTTGTTCAAAGCTCTACTATTGGTACACATTCTCCATGTTCCATCCTTCTTCGGCACCAACAAAACTGGTACTGCACAAGGACTCAAGCTTTCCGGAACACGTCCCTGTTCTAACAACTCTTCCACTTGCCTTCGTAACTCCTCATGTTCCTTCGGGCTCATTCGGTAATGTGGTCGATGTGGTAAAACTGCTCCCGGAACAAGATCAATTTGATGTTGAATGTCTCTCAGTGGTGGTAACTCTTTAGGCAACTCTTCTGTAAATACATCTTCAAATTCTTTCAAAACTGGCTTCGCTTCTTCTGGAATTTCAACCCCTTCACTACACTCTCTCCCAATCAATAAAAACATTTCAGGCTCCTCTTCAATCTCCTTGACAAACTCCTTCAAAGGTAGCAAAGTTTTCAGTTCTTCGATCTCCTCTAGCTTGCTTTCCTTCTGTTGTTGCTTCTTAGGAACTAAAGTGATTTTAGTACCTTCAAACATAAAACTGTAGCTATTAGCACGACCATCATGTTGCACTGCTCTATCAAACTGCCATGGTCTGCCGAACAACAGATGACACACATCCATGTCTACAACGTCACACCAAATATCGTCTTTGTATCTCTTCCCAATAGAAAAATTAACACAAGCCCTTCGACACACCTTCACTTCACCACCCTTCCTTAACCATGCTAACTTGTACGGTTTAGGATGCTTCTCAGTTTTCAAGTTCAACTTCTTTACTGCTTCTGTAGAGATAATATTGTCACAACTCCCAGGATCAATAACGAACTTGCAAACCTTCCTCAGGATAGTGCATGTTGACTGAAAAATATTGCTTCTCAACCAACTAGAATCATCCTCTTGCTTTGGTGTAAGACATGACCTCCTCATCATAAGATTACAACCTTCATCCCCAGACAATTCTTCTTCCTCCTCAACATAAGGTGCATTTGAACATTCTGCCTCCTCACCATCATCCTCAATCTCAGCAACCATTGTTCTCTTCTTCGGCTTCGGACATTCATTGCTTTTGTGACCCATCTCCTGACAATTATAACATTTGAAACCACTACTAACCTTCGCCTTCTCAGCCTCCTTCACCACTGGTTTTGTAACAGCTTTAGGAACATTAGAACTTCCACTAACACCCTTCGCTTGATTATTGGAATTAGTAAACACACCACCTCCACGCCTTCCTTGCTTCTCCCAAGCCAACGCTTTCTGATGTTCCTCTGCTACTGATCTAGGATCAAACATATTAGCCATATCCTGGATCTGCATTCTCAATCCCCCAATGAATCTAGCAGTTAGCTGTTCTTCCGTTTCCATAATATCATTTCTGGCAATGAGTTGGTACAATTCATCTGCATAATCATTAACTGACTTCGTCCCTTGCCTCAGATTCTGCAATCTCTGGTACATAAGTGATTGATAATTGTAGGTAAAAATGTAGCTCTCATCAACTTCTTCATCTTTTCCCATGATTTAATCTTCGACTTTTCCATTCTTTCCCGCTTAAGTTTAGTTTGCTGCCACCATGCTAAAGCTCTCCCCCTCAACCTAGTAGCAACCAACTTCACTCGACGATTCTCTGGAACTTCCATGAAATCAAAGATCTCTTCAACATTAGACAACCAATCAAGAAATTCTTCTGCTACCATTCCACCTTTAAACTCTGGAATTTCCATCTTCATCCCTGATTCCCATCGACGATCATCTTCAACATTTCGATAAGAATTTCGAACTTGGTCTCGATCTCTATAATGAATGCTAGCTCTATCACCCTCTTCATCAAAATCAAAAGTACGCCTACATCGATCTCGACCATTATCATCCCTTCGTTCATGCATGCTTCTTTGACTATGTCTCTCTTCATCTCTATACGCCTCATTGTCAAATTCACGTTGACTTCTTCTCTCTTCATGTCCATAGTCATGATGATATCTCCGTGATGAAATTGATGTTTCTCTTCTCTCTCTAAAAGATTGCGGTGATACCCTCCTCGCTTCCGTAACCGATGGCGAAACTCTGTTTCCTCCATGGTTCGAGTTTGGTGATCTCCTCCATTGAGTTTGATTCAAATTATTCATCAACTTCTCTAACTTTCCAATGCCTTCATCAAATTTCTCATTAATACGTTGCTCCATAAGCTCGGCTTCTTCTCTTCTATACAAAGCTTCAACGTTTTGATGATGATTAGCTCTCCTTGGCGGCATGATTGGAAACTCTTCACAAACACTTCAAAACTTCTCAAATACTTCAACAAATCAAACACAAGACAAACAAGCTCGACTCACTTGCAACTTGACTCGGCTTGAACTCACAGCTTAAGGTCTCCAAGCAACTTCAAATTCAAACTACAACAAGGCACGGCTCCAATCACTAGCTCGGCCTCAATACTTCAAACACCTTTTCAACTCTAGATCCAAAATGAAATGGATCAAAATCTTCAAACTCGTTGCAACTTCAAGATGAACACGATGAACAACAACTTCAAACTTCAACTTCAAAAATTGGCTCCAAGTCTCGGCTTAGCTATGATTGGCTAAGTCTAGCTCCGATACAAAAACTGGCGCAGCGGATTAACAGAAAATCGATATAACGATAAAAGTAGCAATCGGTGGATTGATGAATACCAAAATGCCCAAATTCGTTGATCCGAAGATACCGAATTCTATCTATCTCTAACACGTTGATCGCGCACGATACCGTGAAAGAAGATCTTCAATTCTTCAAGCGTTGATCAAGCGCACTTGATTCCGCGAATCGGCTTCAACAATCGTTGATTCGAGCGCACTCGAATAACCGAAAGTGGAGATAGGAGATTACACTCAACTACCAATTTTAGAAGAAAGCACACAGCAATCAACAAGAAATTTTATTCAAAAATCAACCTCTTGAAATGTACAACTCACTCCCTATTTATAGTGTGTCTCAACCTGAGCCTTAAGTCGTTGCCGACTCATCACCCTAGGACTCACGACTCAAGCATTCAGCGACTCATGACTCATATTACAACACAACATACCGACGTACAACACGTTACAGCAAGATATCAACGACACACGATTCAACGCAGGCCGACTTACTTATTACAACGGCCTAAAACAGTACAACACAAGTCCATCACGACACATGACTCAAGGAAGCACGCGACATATGACTCAACACATATTTACAGCACATATGCGACCTTACACGACTCAACTTAGGTCGTTGACGACCTAAGACATACGGTTTAAAGACAAACAAAACAGTGCACGACTTAAAATGATACAACTCAATGATCTGAACAAGTTACATGCGACTCACGGTTTAACTCCTCGTCGACTTAACAATTTACAAGCAACATAACAAATGGCGACTCAACATCAACGACTCAAGAGAAAGGCTTCTGCATTTCTTCATATGACCTAACTAAGTCGTAACTCGTTACCCTTCACCCTGTTAAGTCGCGAACGACTTAAGGCCTCTTCATTAGCTCGTGAACAACCTTTGTTAAGTCGTGAGCGACTTATACTTCTCGAACGACTCAAAAACGTAGCCTTCTCCCAACGACTTAAAGTCACTTCATTAACTCGCAGCTCCTCTTCATGTAACTCCTTAGGTCGTGGACGACCTATAGCCTCCAGCTTAAGTCGTGGACGACTTAACTTTTCCATGAGTCGTGTACGACTCATCCCTTGGCTATTTACTGGTCGCGTCTTTTCTTCTCTGGCCTTAGCTGCATCACTAATATATTAATAAGATGAAATATTTAATAATAAAAACAATTATAAAAGGTATTATAATACATAAGATTTTATTTACTTTAATAAAATAGTTAACTAATTTTCTAAAAACTATACATACTTAAAAATACTTATTATATGGTCTAAAATACTTACTAAAATATTGCATAAAAATACATAATTTATAATTATTTAAAAACTAATAAGAACATGTTTATTTATTTATAAAAATAAACCACTTACTTTAAAAATTGATAATTGATAATTAATTATTAAAAATTGTTAATTAATTATTAAAAATACAAAAAAATTCCAAACCACTTTTAAAATACTTTTATATATGTTAAGAAATTTGCGGTTTTACGCACTTAATGTTTTGTCATTTTCGACAAGCTATCAATATTTTTAGAGCCCAATGTATTAAACTAAGTAACCAATATATAATGCATTATAACTATGGTAAAAAACTCTTAATGGTCTCTCTACAAAAATTCAAAGAAAATGCCAAACACAAGATATTTCCAAACTGCGTTTATAGCGTTATAAACCATAACCAAATCAAGTTCAATTCATATCAATCCCTTATTAATCCTTATGTGCTTTGTTTTGAGGCTATATAACAAGCCATTGTTATCTAGTCTTTTGACAAGGCTGCATTTGAACAAATTTAAATAATCGACTTTGATGAGCGAACAATGGAGAAATGACCCAAGGACTTTGGGAATATCATAAAAAGGCAAAAAAAGAATATAAAAAATGAGCGAAAATGATGAAAATTTGGAAGTTCAAGTTTTGGGAGGTGTTGACCTGAAGCAAACCCAATAAATCTTCAGATCTGATTAGAAGAAGAATAGACTTGAGAATTCCCTGAGTCAGACCCGAAGCAATCCATAAAAAACCCCAAGCGCAACCCATAACAAATCAAGTTGAAAACCTAAGTCAGGGGTCGGTACCGAGTCCTACCTAGGGATCGGTAACGAATCATGAAAACTCGAGTCAAACACTCAAAAAATTCGGGTCTGACTCCAAGCAAGCGAAGGAAAACTAAGAACACGAAAATCTTAGATAATCTCAGGTCAAGCCCGAAGTAAACGCTAAAATTTCTCTGGTTGGATGCCAAGTAAGTTCAATTAAAGGCAAAACAACCCAAACCAAGGAGAACAGTAATCCCACAAGTTGGGGATCGGTACCCCTAGTTAGGGATCGATACCGACTCCCAAATTTTCCTTGGGTGGACCCCATCTTCTGCCTACAAGCCAAGCTTGACCTCGAGAGCCTATTTCCAAAGTCACTTTGTTGTTTCAATGTAATTCTTTATCGATATCTACGAATACCTGCAAATGCAAATTTGTTCTCCTATAACTCCATCATTTGGACTTATAAATAAGCTAATATGGATACAAATAACTATGTAATCACGAAACTTAATATAAGACGACTTGAGATGAAGAGTTGGAGAAGAACAATTTAGCCATCTTGCAGATAAGTACCGACTCCCACTAGAGGATCGGTACCGACTCCCAACTCTTGCTGATGTGGCACTTGTTTTCACGGAGGAACTAGTCTAAATCAGGCATAACGGCTTGGAGATATTTTTGAGTGAGATTTTGGCTCCCTACCTCTATAAATAGACGTGTAAGGCTAATTTTTCAAGATCTTTTGGCTCTAGTTCCATTATTATATTCCTATAATTCTAAAATTCTAAGTGCTGGAGTTGTATCGAGTACCAAGAACTTCTGCTCCAAGTTGTAAATCATAATAAAATCTTCAAGTGGACATAAGACTTGCTTTGTCGTACCACTATAAACCCCGTGTTTTCATTTTTTACTTGTTTCTCACTCATTCTCATTTAATTCTTCACTTTTATTCTCTACTTAAATCTTTAGGGATTTGTCCCATTTTGTTTCTAACGTTTTGATGATTTCACTAAGAAATCGACTATTGGGCTATTTGGACCCTTATTTGCAATTTGACTGCCTAAAATCCAAGAAAGAGGTCTAATTCCTTCTTAACTAGTTTCCTTACTACTCAGATTTGAACAAAGTTTACAGGAAGCTGTCTTCAATTTCCCTCAGGAGCGACAAAGCTGTCACCACCTCATGAGCTGCTTGTGAAGTAGTGACTACAAATTTGAACGTTTTAGATGAAGGCACACAACAGGGAGCTGTGGATCTCCAGAACCCTTCCGATGCAATCAATAGGGTGGGTTTTGAAAGGATGATGAAAGAACTATATGACAGCCATGTGGAGTTGAACCGGCAATTTCAGTAGAATAGGAACTTGACGAACCATTTGAACAGTGGACGTAGAAGGACCATGAGAGAGTTCTCTCCTACATACTCGAAAATAGGAAGTTCCTCATCATTTGGACATTTCAAAAGAAGAAAAAGGCAATAGACGGATGCATATCAGGCTGGGACGTAAAGGTAGAAGTTGAGAACTGACCCCAACCAAGACGCGGGAGACAGTACCCATACAACCTTGGGGGTCGGTGGAACCTGTTCCATAATGTTTAGGTCTTCGATTTGGAGACGGCGTGCAACGCGAGCGTACTAAGATTGAACAGGGCTTTGAAGTCGAGATTTTGCTACTGAATTGCCCCCATAGAACGGACAAGGAGTTGCTAGGCAAATGATTCCTCCAGAGCTAGAAGAACTCAGGCGACGAGGCACGACCCAGGAGCATTTACCGGGCCAGCACAAGGAATGGATTATGATTACCATAACTAGATAGGTTTTCAAGGGGCAAACTTAGTTGAGATGGTAAGGAAACTTGTGAGAGAAAGTCAAGGGCAAACTAACGAAGACTGGGGCACTTCCCTAGTCAAAATCTCTTCATTAAAGTCATTATGCATGTAGAGTATCTACGGAGATTGAATGTGCTGGCCATGTCGGCATATTTAGGAAAGACTGATCCTAGACAACATCTTATGAAGTAAAAGTGGCATATGAACTCCACTAGAGCGTTAGATGCAATAAAGTGCAGGTGCTTCCCAATCTTTCTAGAAGGAGTGGCGATCACGTGGTTTACTTGACAACCGTCAAGGTCCACCCGATCATTTGACCAATTGGCAAGGAAATTTATCGGGCAATTCAAGATACACGACTCACCCCAAGGATGCCATGTATTTATCTAACTTATTCCGAGGACCACGGTAGTCGCTCAAGGATTTTCTATGGGGATTCAGCACCATAGTAATTGAGGTGAGAAACCCACAGGAGAATATCATCTTAATGGCGACAAGGAGATAGAGTATGCCGTTAGGCTAATGGAATCCATAACAACATTGCTATGAAATAAACCAGAACGAGTTCTGAAAACATTGGTGTGAATGTCAAAACAAGGCTGAAGAATAGAGAAAAGGCCGCAATAGAGCCCAGACAAGAACTCAGATTCTAGGAGATGACCGAGAATCATGAGATTTGACACCTACACCCCCTTAAATGATTCAACTGAAAACAACTACTTAACCATTCTAACTCGAAGTAGTACATGAAAAAAACCCTAAGATAATCGACTGAAAGCCAGAGTAAGTTTAGAAAATTCTGTATATTTCACGGGACCCTTGGTTACGACACATAGTATACCAAAACAGAGGATTCCCAATAAGTATAGCTGTCGCAGACAATTTTAGCAACACTCATAAGTGTTGCTATAGGGGAGTGTGCATTTATTTGTAACACGTATAAGCGGTGGGAAAAAAATATTTCCCAACGCTTGTAAGCTTTGGAGATATTTTTTTTCCAACGGTTATAAGCATTGGGGGATAATATTTTCCCCATGATTATAGGCATTAGGAGATGTTTTTTTCCAATGTTTATAAGCGTTGGGGAATATATTTTTCCCACATTCATAAACGTTGGAAATATTTTCCAACGATTATAAGCGGTTGTAATATGATACTTACAAGGGATATAAGTGTTGGCAATAGCAAATAGTAACATAAATAAAAGTTGGTAATTTTAATATTAATAGTAATAACCGTTGCAATAACTATTTAATACGGTATGGATGATTATAATGTAATTCATATTTAACATGAATACAAAAATAGTATTGTCTCAATTTAATAAATTATAACTCAATCAATATCAAAAAACAACATCCATAATCATGACAACAAAATAGAGTATCAAATAAGAAAAGACAGGTTCAATGCATAATAAAGTTACTAAATTCAATACTTAGTTTACCAATTCAATCGGAATCATAATTTTTCTTTCTATGGGGAGCAAAAAATTACACAATTGGATAATTTTCAACATCTTCCACTCTACCATTACCACAAGAGCTATCATCCAATTTCCTCTTTTCCTCCGCTTCTTCAATATGTACCTACATGCATTCAGTATCACATTAAGTTGAAATTTATACTAAAAAGAGTGACCATTAATAATCAAGGTCAGAATGCACATAGTTTAACAACAACAAAAATTAAGTAAAAAAGAAAATTTACAAAAAATAATCAAGGTGATAGCGTAGACAATTTAAAACTGGGCAGACTCAATTTTGAAAACTGACTCACTTGAAAGGAATAGTCTGTCAACTAGCTTAATTTATGACTTTTAAGTCGACACCTCTGCCAACTAGCATTAAGCAAAAGTGGAGGAACAGTCTCACTTGAAAGGAACAACTCATAGAAAATTGACGCAAATGGAAACTATAAAAAAAACTTACATTATAGATCATCATTAATGAAAGATATTGGGACCTTATGGTTCTGCCTTATCAAAATCAACCTAAGATATTGTTAGTATATAACATAGTTTGATAAATTTATCAATTTATTTCTGTAAAGTAACTCCTGATTCTCTATTACAATGATGATGTTATGTATTTTTGTCATTTCAATCATCAAAACTACATAAACGTTGGATAATTAAGATACATAAACATATCTAAGTTCGAAAGGTTTTAAAAGGTTTTAGGCAATAGGAGATAACTTATATTTTTAACCAAGTCTTAGTAAGACTCACTGAGTTTCAGAGTCTATGCCACATTTCTTCATTAAGTTACAAATATACTATGAAACTGAATTTATATATATTGTAAAACGTTAATTTATTTAAGCCTCAAATGCCATACCTAGATGAAGTTTTCAAATTAATGCATATAAAGTTAAAAAAATTCAAAGTAAATTTGAAAGCAATTTAGACAGAACCAACCTGGTTCAACCAGGGCTGTTGAACTACTGATGCATCACATCAGGTTAACTCGCTCCAACATAAGTCGCTCATTTCCTTAAGTCGCGTGCATAAGTCGCTCAACGACCTAAGGCCGTCCCAGCCATCAACGCATCAAGATAGGCGAGTTAAGTCGCTTAAGTCGCTCAATGACCTAAGGCCGCCCCAACCATCAATGCATCAAGATAAGTGAGTTCTATATACCGCATTTTCTTAAGTCGCCGAAGCTTAAGTCGCTTCCTTATGCCGCAGACTTATAAGTCGCTTAGTTCCTTAGATCGCTCACTTTATGCCGCTGTTCCTTAAGCCACATTCCTTATGTCGCTAAGTCGTTCTGAAGCTAATTTGTTAGGTCGAATTGTGTTAAGTCGCGTGATGTTGTATTGTGTTAAGTTGCGTGATGTTGTATTGTGATAGGTCGCGTGATGTTGCAATTCTGTTGAGTCGTATTGTTCTTATGTCGCTCAACTTATGTTGCTTAAGTCGTATGTCGTGTTGTATCATTAAGTCATATGTTGTTGTAATTTTCTTATCTCGTGTGTTGTAAGTCGTGTGATGTAATGTTGTGAGGTCGTGGGTCGTGCACTGTTGTGAGGTCGTGGCTTGTGTACTATTAAGTCGCCTGTGTTGGGTCGCTTGAGTGTGTTGTATTTTCTATAAATAGGAGTGTGTCTACATTGTAAAAGGGAGTTTATTTTTGAATAAAATTTGTGTGTGCGCTTTTGCCACCATTGTTGAAGTTAAGTGTAATCTCATTCTTCTTTCCTCCTTTGGGTTATTCGTGTGCGAATCAACGAATTAGAAGCCAATTCTCGGTAACACTTGCGAGTGATCAACGATAGAATTGTAGATCATTTAACAGGGTATCTTGCAAGATTAACGGGTTGGAGATAGCTATATTCCGATATCGTCAGGATCAATGGAATTGGTCATTTATCGCTCTATCAGGTTTATTTGACATGAAATCATTTCGTGAGGAAGAAAGTTGCACCAAATTGGTATCAAAACATTATTAGCAAGTCAAAGTTTATATCCGCTGCATCACTTAATTGGTATCAGAGCCATATCAAATCCATATCAGTTCAAAGCCAAGTTAGGCCGGATTCAAGCTAAGTAAGAGCTGAGTCAGATCCAGTTCAAAGCCGTGCAGTTCATATCAGAGATAGAGCCAAGTCAATCCAGAACAAAACCGAGCTAGGTCAAAGCCAAGCGAGTTAAAAGAAGTTAGATCAAAGCTAGATCATGCCTCCGAGACGTGCTAATCGATATCATAATATTGAGGATGTGTATAGAAGACAAGAAGCTGAGCAGATGGAGCAACGTATTAATGAAAAGTTCAATGAGGGTATTGAGAAATTGGAGAAGTTGATGAAAGACATGAATCACAATCAAAGGAGAACGTCGCCAGTTTCGAACCAGAGTGGAAACAGGGTTTCACCATCGGTTTCGGGAGAAAGGAGGATGTCACCCCAATCTTATCGAGATAGGAGAGAATCTTCAGTTTCAATAAGGCGATACCGCCATGAGTATCGACATGAAGAGGGAAGAACTCAACGTGGGTTTAACAATGAACCTTATCGTGATGTTGAAAGACATGGTAGAAGGGTTAGGTATGGTCGAAGAGATGTAGATGGACGGGTTCGATATCGTAGTACATATAATTTTGAGGAGGATGGTGATTGAGGTAGTATTCATTATCGAAATCGAGGCCAAGTGCGAAATCAACATCTTGATTCAGAAAATGATCGTAAATGGGAGTCAGGTATGAGGATGGAAATTCCAGAATTTAAAGGTGGTATGCAAGCAGAAGAATTTCTTGATTTGTTGTCAAATGTTGAAGAAATTTTGGAATTCAAGGATGTGCCTGATGATCGCAGAGTCCAATTAGTTGCTACAAGGCTAAGGGGAAGAGCTATGGCTTGGTGGCAACAAACTAACTAACTCGGGAGAGAATGGGAAAATCAAAAGTTATCACTTGGGAGAAGATGAGAAAGATGATGAAAGCCACTTTCTTGCCGTACAATTATCAATCTCTTATGTATCAACGTTTGTGGAATTTGAGAAAAGAGACGAAGACAGTGAATGATTATGCGGATTAATTCTATCTATTGATTGCAAGGAATGATATTATGGAAACCGAGGAGCAGCTAACGGCTAGATATATTGGAGGGTTACGAATGCAAATTCAAGACATGGTTAATATGTTTAGCCAATGTCTGTTGCCGAAGCACAATAGAAAGCTCTAGCTTGGGAGAAACAAGGGAGACGAGGAGGTGGTGTGTTTACGAGTTCTAACAATCAAAATAAGGGTGCTAGTAGCAGTGCTAATGTTTCCAAGGCAGTCAATAAACCAAATGTCAATGAAGCCACTAAAGCAAAGGTCAACAAAAGTATCTAGTGCTATAACTGTCAGGAGTTTGGTCCTAAAAGCAATGAATATACAAAGCCAAAGAAGAGAGCATTAGTTGCAGAGGAATGTGAGTACGAGGATGTGGAAGCTGAAGTTGACTATACTCAACCATCGAAGTTTGATAAAGATGAAGAAGTTGTGTCAGGAGACGAAGGCTGTAATTTGATGATAAGAAGGTCTTGTTTAGTGCCAAAGCATGAGAATGAATCTAGTTGGCTGAGGAGCAATATTTTTCAGTCTACATGTACTATCTTGGGGAAGGTTTGTCGATTTGTTATTGACGCGGCAAGATGTGATAACATTATTTCTGAAGAAGCCGTCACTAAGTTAGGGTTGAAGACTAAAAAGCATCCTAGATCTTATAAACTGGCATGGCTAAAGAAAGGTGGAGAAGTGACAGTGGGAAGACGAGCATTTGTTACATTTTCTATTTGGAAGAAGTACAAAAATGATATATGGTGTGATGTTGTTGATATGGATGTGTGTCACTTACTATTGGGAAGACCATGGCAATATGATAGAGCTGTACAACATAATGGTCGCACCAACAGCTACAGTTTCGTGTTTGAAGGTACTTAAATTACCTTAGTTCCTAAGAAGCGTGAACAAAGTGAAAGCAAATCAGAGAAGAAGGTGGAATCAACTAGTCTATTATCTACGAGAGAATTTGTTGACGAAGTGAAATATAGTGCTGAAATGTTTATGTTGATTGGGTATGAAGCATGTGAAGATCGTGAAGTTCCTACGGAGGTTAGACCAGTGTTGAATGAATTTGAAGATGTCTCTTACGGAATTACCCAAGGAATTACCGCCACTAAGGGATATACAACATCAGATTGATCTAGTGCCAGGTGCTGTTTTACCGCATAAGCCACATTATCGTATGAGTCTAAAGGAGCATGAAGAGTTGAGGAAACAGGTTGAGGAGTTGCTTGAGCAAGGGCGTGTTCAAGAGAGTTTCAGTCCTTGTGTTGTACCAGCTCTGTTGGTACCGAAGAAAGATGGTTCATGGAGAATGTGTACAGATAGCAGGGCGCTCAACAAAATAACTATCAGATACAGATTTCCTATGCCAAGACTTGATGATCTATCGGATCAACTTAGTGGGTTTGTAATTTCTTTGAAGATCGATCTTAAGAGTGGTTATCATCAGATTCGCATAAGACCAGGTGATGAATGGAAGACAACATTCAAGATGCGGGAAGGATTATATGAATGGCTGGTAATGCCGTTTGGTCTATCTAATGCACCAAGTACAATTATGAGGGTGATGACTCAAATTTTCAGACCTTACATCGGGAAGTTTGTTGTAGTCTACTTTGATGATATCTTAATATATAGTGCTAGCACGGAGGAGCACATTCAACACTTGCGAAAGGTGTGAACTATTCTTCGTCAAGAACAATTCTATGCAGGAAAGAAGAAATTCGTGTTCATGACGCCAAGTGTTTTATTTCTGGGATATGTCGTGTCAAAGTAAGGGATACAGGTGGATAAGAGTAAAGTAGCAGCAATCAGAAATTGGCCACAACCCAAAACTATCACAGAAGTTAGAAGTTTCCATGGCTTAGCTTCATTTTATCGAAGATTTATACCGTACTTTAGTAGTGTAATGGCCCCTGTTACTGATTGTATGAAAGGAAAGAAGTTTTCATGGATGGAAGAGGCAGGATATGCTTTTGAGAAAATCAAGGAACTTTTAACCTCGGCACCTATTATAGTGTTGCCGGACTTTCAATTACTATTTGAGTTACATACGGATGCGTCTAAAGTTGGAATTGGAGGAGTGTTGAGTCAGAAGGGTTGTCTAATTGTCTATTTCAGTGAAAAACTTTCTGGAGCAAAGATGAGATACAGTACTTATGATGTGGAGTTTTATGCAATTGTGCAACCTGTGAAGCATAGGAGACATTACTTGTTTCACAAAGAATTTGTTTTGTATACAGACCATGAAGCGTTGAAACATTTACAATGGCAGCAATTTACATTCGTCGTAAAGCACAAGTCTGGGGTAACTAATCGCGCTGCCGATGCCTTGAGCAGGAGGGAGAATTTACTAACAACCATGCGAGTAGAGGTGATGAGTTTTGACTTACTTCCAGATTTGCTTACTACAGATTCATATTTTTCCAAAACCCAAGACAAAGTCAAACAGGGAAGCATGGATGGATATATGCTGGTTGAAGGTTTTCTGTTCAGAGGAAATCAGTTGTGCATTCCAGATTGCAGTCTGCAAATGAAAATAATCAAAGAACTACATGAAGAAGGACACGTGGGCCGTGACCGTACTATGTAGTTGATCTCGAAGCCTTATTTTTGGCCGTCAATTAGGAAGGAGGTTGAAAAGTTTGTTCAGAGGTGCCATATTTGTCAAGTTTCAAAGGGGACCGCGACAAATGCAGGTTTATATATGTCGTTGCCTATACCTACTAAACCATGGGTGGTTGTTAGTATGTACTTTGTATTGGTTTTGCCGAGGACGCAATGTGGCAATGATTCTATCTATGTGGTGGTTGATCGGTTTTCAAAAATGGTACATTTTATTGCATGCAAGAAGACGGCAGATGCTGCTAATGTTGCACAGTTATACTTCATAGAGATCTATCGACTTCATGGGTTGACTGAATCTATTGTATTGGATAGCGACACTCGTTTTCTGAGTCATTTTTAAATGAGTCTATGGAGAATGGTCAGGACAAAGCGGAAATTTATTAGTGCTTATCATCCACAGACGGATGGATAAACAGAAGTTGTGAACAGATCTCTGGTTAATCTATTGAGATGCCTCATGAATGACAATTTGAAGAGTTGGGATTCCAAGCTGTGTCAAGCTGAGTTTGCACACAACCATGCAGTTAATCGTAGCACTGGGTTTTTTCCATTCCAGGTCGTTTACTCGAAAATTCCTAAAGGACCATTGGATTTATCTACAGTACCACAGCAGAAAGGAGTGATCAAACGAGCTAGTGATTCTGTGAATGAGTTGCAAGAATGCTACAGTGTTGTGCAGGAACGATTGCTTAAGGCGAACGAGAAATATAAGCAATCCGCGATATCAAACGACGACATGTTGAACTGAAAGAAGGAGATTTTTTATATGCAGTATTGACTAAGGATCGATTTCCTATTTGTGCTTACAACAAGCTAGCTGCTAGAAAGATTGGTCCTCTGGAAATCATAAAGAAGATTAATGAAAATGCTTATCAGTTAAGATTGCCTGATCATATCCATACTGCCGACGTTTTCAACATCAAACACTTGTTTCCATATCATGAGAATAAGTATGTCGAAGGAGAGGAAAGTGTGAACTTGGGGTCGAATTCTTTTCAACTAGGGGAGGATGATGCAGCACATCAGGTTAACACGCTCCAACATAAGTCACTCATTTCCTTAAGTCGCGTGCATAAGTCGCTCAACGACCTAAGGCCGCCCCATCCATCAACGCATCAAGATAAGCAAGTTAAGTCGCTTAAGTCGCTCAACGGCCTAAGGCCGCCCCAACCATCAACGCATCAAGTTAAGTGAGTTCTTTATACTGCATTTTCTTAAGTCGCTGAAGCTTAAGTCGCTTCCTTATGCCGCAGACTTATAAGTCGCTTAGTTCCTTAGATCGCTCACTCTATGCCCCTGTTCCTTAAGCTGCATTCCTTATGTCGCTAAGTCGTCCTGAAGCTATGTTGATTTGTTAGGTCGCATTGTGTTAAGTCGTGTGATGCTGTATTGTGTTAAGTCGCGTGATGTTGTATTGTGATGGGTCGCGTGAAGTTGTAATTCTGTTGAGTCATATTGTTCTTATGTCGCTCAACTTATGTTGCTTAAGTCGTATGTCGTATTGTATCGTTAAGTCATATGTTGTTGTAATTTTCTTATATCGTGTGTTGTAAGTCGTGTGATGTAATGTTGTTAGGTCCTGGGTCGTGCAATGTCGTTAGGTCGTGGCTTGTGTACTGTTAAGTCGCCTGCGATGGGTCGCTTGAGTGTGTTGTATTTTCTATAAATAGGAGTGTGTTGACATTGTAAAAGGGATTTGATTTTTGAATAAAATTGGTGTGTGCGCTTTTGCCACCATTGTCGAAGGTGAGTGTGATCTCCTTCTTCTTTCCTTCTTCGGGTTATTCATGCGCGAATCAACGAAGTAGAAGCCAATTCTTGGTATCACTTGCGAGTGATCAACGATCGAATTGTAGATCTTACAACACGGTATCTTGCGAGATCAATGGGTTGGAGATAGCTAGATTCCGGTATCGTCACGATCAACGGAATTGGGCATTTATCGTTCTATCATGTTTATTTGACACGAAATCATTTCGTGAGGAAGAAAGCTGCGCCAAATTGGTATTGAATAATTATTAGCACGTCAAAGTTTATATCTGCTGCGTCACTTAATTGGTATCAGAGCCATATCGAATCCATATCAGTTCAAAGCCAAGTTAGGCCGGATTGAAGCTAAGTAAGAGCCGAGTCAAATCCAGTTCAAAGCCATGCAGTTCATATCAGAGATAGAGCCAAGTCAATCCAGAACAAAACCGAGCTAGGTCAAATCCGAAGAAATGCGTGTTCATGATGCCAAGCGTTTTATTTCTGGGTTATGTAGTGTCTAAGAAAGGGATACAAGTGGACCTGTGTAAAGTAGCCGCAATCAGAAATTGGCCACAACCCAAAACTATAACAGAAATCAGAAGTTTCCATGGGTTAACTTCATTTTATCGAACATTTATACTGCACTTTAGTGGTGTAATGGCTCCTATTACTGATTGTGTGAAAGGAAAGCAGTTTTCATGGACGAAAGAGGCAGGATCTGCTTTTGAACAAATCAAGGAACTTTTAACCTCAGCACCAATTCTAGTGTTTCCAGATTTTCAGTTACTATTTGAGTTACTAACAGATGCGTCCAAAGTTGGAATCGAAGGATTGTTGAGTCAGAATGGACGTCCAATTGCCTATTTCGGTGAAAAACTTTCTAGAGCAAAAATGAGCTACAGTACTTATGATGCGGAGTTTTATGCTATTATGCAGGCCATGAAGCATTGGAGACATTACTTGTTCCACAAAGAATTTGTTTTGTATACAGATCATGAAGCATTGAAACATTTACAAGGGCAGAATAAAATTGTAGCTAGGCACGCATCGTGGATAGCTTATTTTGCAGCAATATACATTCGTCATAAAGCACAAGTCTGGAGTAACTAATCGCGTCGCCGATGCATTGAGTCGGAGGAATAATTTACTAACAACCATGTGAATAGAGGTGATGGGTTTTGACTAACTTCCAGATCTTCTTACTTCAGATTCATATTTCTTCGAAATCCTAGACAAAGTCAAGTAGGGAAACATGGCTGGATATATGCTGGTTGAAGGTTTTCTATTCAAAGGAAATTAGTTGTGTATTCCAGATTGCAGTCTACGAATGAAGATCATCAAAGAACTACATGAAGAAGGACATGTGGGCCGCGACCGTACTATGCAGTTAATCTCAAATTTTATTTTTGGCTGTCAACGAGGAAAGAGGTTGGAAAGTTCGTTCAGAGGTGCCATCTTTGTCAAGTCTCAAAGGGGACCGCAACAAATGCAGGTTTATTTATGCCGTTGCCTATACCTACTAAACCATGGGTGGATGCTAGTATGGACTTTGTATTGGGCTTGCCGAGGACGCAATGTGGCAATGATTCTATCTACGTGGTGGTTGACCGGTTTTCAAAAATGGTACATTTTATCGCATGCAAGAAGACTGTAGATGCAGTTAATGTCGTAAAGTTATACTTCAGAGAGATCTATCGTCTTCATGGGTTGCCTGAATCTATTGTATCAGATAGAGACACTAGTTTTCTGAGTCATTTTTGGATGAGTCTATGGAGAATGGTCGGGACAAAGCTGAAATTTAGTAGTGTTTATCAGCTACAGACGGATGGACAGACAAAAGTTGTGAATAGATCCCTAGGTAATCTATTGAGATGCCTCGTGAATGACCATTTGAAGAGTTGGGATTCCAAGCTATGTCAAGCTGAGTTTGCACACAACCATGCAATTAATCGTAGCACTGGGTTCAATCCATTCCAGATCGTTTACTCAATAATCCCCAAGGGGCCATTAGATTTATCTATAGTACCACAGAAGAAAGGAGTGATCAAACGAGCTAGTGATTTTGTGAATGAATTGCAAGAGTGCCATAAGGTTGTGCATGAACGATTTCTTAAGGCGAATGAGAAATATAAGCAATCCGCGGATATTAAACGCGAAATGTTGAGTTCAAAGAAGGAGATTTTGTATATGCAATATTGACTAAGGATCGATTTCCTATTGGTACTTACAACAAACTAGCTGCTAGAAAGATTGGCCCTTTGGAAATCGTGATTTTTTTTAATGAGAATGCTTATCTGTTAAAATTGTCGGATCATATCCATACTGCTGACATTTTCAACGTCAAACACTTGATTCTATATCATGAGAATAAGTATGTCGAACAAGAGGGAAGTGTAAATTAGGGGTCGAATTCTTTTCAACCAGGGGAGGATGATGCAGCGCATCATGATAAACGACTTAGCGAGTTAGCGCATAATGATAAGCGACCTAGCGAGTTAAGTCGCAACCATCTTATGTCGTCGGCCTTAAGTCGCCATCTTAAGTCGCCTGCCTTAAGTCGCATACCATGAGTTGCATGCCTTATAAGATTACGGATCAAGAAATCAAGCCGCATTTCTTTAGGTCATTCACTTATGCTGCATTTCTATAAGTCGCTCAGTTATGTTGCTTAAGTCGTTCCTGAAGCTTATGTCGCTTAAGTTGCTTATGTCGCTTAAGTCGCTTAAGTAACTTATGTCGCTTAAGTCACTCGACTACCTCCGAAAAGAGCTGTTGAGTTTGGAATAGATCTTGTGCCAGGAGCTAAACCTGTAAGTAGACCACCTAGCAGAATGAAACCTACTGAGATGAAGGAGTTGAAGGTGTAACTAGTGGACCTTGAAGGAAGGAATTTTATTAGACCAAGCAGTTCACCATAGGGAGCTTCCGTGGTGTTCTTGAAGAAACCAGATGGATCGTTAAGGATGTGTATTGACTTTTGTAAGTTAAACGAAAGAGTAATTATGAATAATATCCTTTGCCAAGAATAGATGATCTGTTTGATCAGTTGGGTGGAGCCAAAGTGTTCTTTCAGTTGGATTTGGCAACAGGTTTCCATCAGTTATGTAACAACCCTGATTCGACCTTCGAAAATCGGCACCGAATACGACACTCATATTCAATTGCCGCAGATCTAAATGTCGAATCTGGTTCGTCGGAGCTTATAACACATCAAGTATAATAACACATCGGAAAAAAAGAAATGAATATCATATACAATTCCAATGGATACAATATCCAATGATACAACAACGATCAATATGATACAAGAAATATCAGAGACAATAAACAACAGCGGAAAACAAATAGCAAAAGAGATAACTCCAATCCAATGATCCAAAGCTAAAGCTCCAAACCACAAGCTCGAACCACCATCAAGTTTCACCAAGCTAAGCAAGGTCAGTCACCTTGACCAAAGAATTCAATATCCAAAGTCTTCAAAGAATACCAAAGAGAAAGCCAAAAAGCTACCGAATCGATGTCTATATCTACTATCTGAAAACCCAACTCTAGACTTCCCGTGTGGAAAATTTTGGGCACCTAGAGTTTACGAAGGGAACAATAAACTCCGGGTCAGTCATGGGACTGGTATGAGCAAACAAAAACATTTTTATTTTAAAAAAAAACAAAAAAAAATTAAATTGAAACCCGCGATGCTTTTTAGAAAACGAAACTGCCATAAGGCCTCCCAGCACACACAATATGCAATCGCACACTTGGGGGAGATTTCTCCTTATGATTATCAAACATGCTTACTACGCAAAAACTATTTGATATTATTATTAGTGCACAGTGGAAAACATTTCGAAAGTATAATATTAAACTTAGCCAGCATACGTACCATTATTGTATGCCTACTATAGCTACCATGTTAGATGGAAGGTTCTACAACTAAAACCGTACAAGGCGTGTATTGGTAATTGGACTTCCCACAAATGGTCAGGCAAAGGAACTTCCTGGGCCACATGGCTACGCCTCTGGAGGGGCGTCCCGAGAACCTAACCGGATCTCTGCCAACACAAGGCCGGGTTACCTCTGTAACCAGGTAACTACTGACACGGGTATGCCATCCCCCGGTCCTAACCGACCTTTATCCTGGGATTCACCAACAACCACAAAGTAATAAATTTGCAGCAACCACATAGGTAAAGTATCTGGACTCCATACCATGATACCACCTCTATCCAGAAGGAAATGAACGTACCCTCAGGGGGCGCTACCCCCAAATAACCTTGCTGCATTCTTCCTGTTTCGACCATTCCGGGTTTTGAAGTTCGACGAAGTCTTGTCCACAAAGCTATGCTTTTTACAAAGCCATGCTTTGATCAACAAATGATCAGCAGCACTTCGTATGCCACATTACCAAATTGGGAATGTATCACTAGTAACCATCAACTACATAACCTCTGAGCTCGTACGTCTCAGATAAGGGTGTTAAGCTAAGAGAATGAATCTCTCCACTAAACAGAAATGTATTTGATAGAAACCGATTTTACATCTCAAAGTGTAATGCCAAACATACATCCATACAAGTTTGTTCTGGGTTCGAACAGAACCGAAGGCACTTCCAAAGAAGCCCTTGCAAATCCGGATATTCACAATTCCGATCTGACTTCCCATCACTTAGGGAATCTCTATACCATAGCTACTCAGTGCAGAGACAATCGATAGGTTATCCTATCGTTCTCGCAAATACCCGGTCTTCACCTCCGGTCTTCAAATGCTATCCATAACGTCGTATCACTATTCGGAATGGGTTATATGACACAAGGTCCTCTTCCGGCTACACCGAATAGTGAGTGCAATACTTAAAAAGATATGGATATGGGATCTCGGTTAAATCACAGTTTAAAGCCCAAAACATTTCATTCAAATGGTTAAAACAAATTACCATTTCCAACCTTTTAAAAAAAAAAGATTCATTTCAAAAACCTTCAATGGTTTAAACAATTTCCATGCTTAATTATTATAAACAAAAGATTCACTTTTAAGACCCCTTTCAATTTAAAACAAGGTTCACCACTCTTTCATAAAGATTTATTCATAGCCTTTCAAAACAATTCTATTCAATCTTTCATATATAAAAGGTACACCATTTAAAATCCCTTTCAATTTCAAAATAGGGTTCAACTATCTTTCACAAAGATTCAATTATAGCTTTCAAAGCCATTCCATTTCAAATTTGAAATCTTTTCATCATAATTTGGAAATTCTTTCCTTATATAAAAGCTATTATTATTTGAAACCACTTGTTTCAATTTCGGAAAATCTGATTATAATTATATGAGTTAAGGCCTTTCAAATATAAATTTGGGTTAGATTCAAATTCTCAAAACCATAATTTTAAAATGGTTTAGAAACCCACATAAATACATTTATAGCTTGTATAACCTTTTTACATCTTAAATTCTCAAAATAAAATTCAATTTCAAATTTTGAATTCAAATATTAAATCAAATTTCAAAACTAAATCTAGTTATTCAAAAATAACTTTTATCTTTGAAATTCCTTTCCAAAAGCTTTTCACTTTAAACCCATTTCATTACCAAAACCATTGGATTCAAAAATTCAATTTTAAAATTATTTTCAAAAATCTGTGACTTAACCGATTTCCATGTGAATTCCATATTTTTGTGTGTATAGTGTAGTCCGGGGGTTTAACACAATAGTAGTGCAACATCATCAATCATCGTAGAATTCAAACATAGCAACATTGATAAGCGGGATAATCCTATAAGGCTTATCTATATACACAAAATCACAGATAGATAACATAAATGCATTATAGATAAATAAATTATATTCCACAGCACAAACATATTGCATAACATTACACGTAAGGGATATCAACATAATTCACAGCATTCCATACTATCCATGCATTCATAAGTATAATCATCAAGTCGTCTGCTTAATTTTAAACCAGCTCATTACCTATGGATAAATTTCTAATTATAGTTAACTAATAATTAACTAATTACAAACCATTATTATTAATTATCCTTTAATTTATTATTAATTAACCTTAAATTAATAATAATCCTTTGATTAATTATCCTTAATTAATTACAAAGATTTAAATAAATAATCCTTAATTAATAATCATCCCTTAATTACTTTCATTAATTAATTAACCTTTAATTATTCTCAAATTAGTTACCTTAATTAATTAACCTCATTAATTAATTATTCTTTAAATTAATTAACCTTTAATTAATTAATAATTCTCAAATTAATTACCTTAATTAATTAACCTCCTAATTAATTATTTTTTAAATTAATTAATCTTTAAACATTTGATTAATCAATTTTTTTAATCATGAATTATCCATTCTTAATTACTTTCAATTAAGTAATTATTTTTAATTAATTATTCATTATTTACTTGATTAATTAAACTTAATTATTAATTAATTTATCTTAATTACTTTTATTAAGTAATTAACTACGAATAATAAATTTCCTTTAACAAAAATGTTAATTTTAAACTTTGAAAGTTAATTAACCATTTTAAAACTCTTTAACAAATCCTTAATATTATTGAGTTAAACTTTCAAAATAAGGTTATGTATATCCTTAAATCATTTTAAATTTATTCATAACAAACTTAAGAATTTTTTTTAAGACATTTTCTAACTAACAAAACTGGTATAAAAACATTTAATTAGGACAGTGTTTTAAAACTTGATTAAGTTTTTTATTTCAAAAGCAGTTTTTGATCGCCAACCCGAGTTATTTTGAGATTCACCCGAGCTTGACTTCGGGTTACCCTTTCTTCACATTTTCCCCGAGTAAATGCGTGCGTTTCTTCAAGATGAACCCACGCTTCATCCTTCTTCCCAAATTCCAAATAACATAGCCAGATAACCACGCACCAGTGCAACATGCACACCATCACGACCAACTCTGGTCGACTTCACCGGTGCCTATAAGTCGCTGACGACTCCGACTATTGACTTGAGAACCTACGAACGCGAGATCGTCAGAGAATCGCAAACGAGCCATCACTCCTCCTTCCTGGAACCACACAGTCAACCCAATCAACTTGCATCGCCTATTTCGACCACCTGGGATCTCGTCCACCCAACTCGAGATGCATCACGACGTGATGCATCGATCCCACTATCTCCGAGCTATTCCGGTTCACCACGATGACGCCATTTCCTCAATTCCAACAGTGACCAAAATGGGATCGTAAACCTTAAATTAACATCGGCTACCTCCACCAGTAATCTAAAAATTCATTCACTAATTTTCAAACGATCACAAACTCTCAACCAATCTTCAACATCAAGCTTGAACCATGAATTGACGTTAATCCTCGAAAATTGATGATTACTCATTTTTTGTTCAACTTTGAAATCTAAACGATTTTCAAATCTAAAAATCATGTAATGATTATCTAAATTAATAATCTGGTATTATGAATCGATCTGTAAAATCGAAATATGAAATCAAAATCATTGATTTTTTTTCTTTTTCTTCTTAAATTTGGTTATCACTGTAAATCTCTGAATTTGAAATGATTGTTCCATACATCCACCAGTGTTTATTTAAACAAATGATGTGATCGTGTTACCATTATTTAAAGATCATAGCTTAAACACTCTTTTTTTGGGGTGTAAATTTTATTTAATAGGTTTGTAAACCCTGTAATCTTGAAGTCAGCAATACATACTGACATGCACCACAGGTTTATACACTGATATAAACATAGGCATGCAGATTGATGCAATACATAAGCATATTTAACTCATCAGACATTAGGAGATTAAATCAAGCTCAAATGGTTTGCTCACCTGAGTTTCTTTTGAACAGAGGGCTCAGGTCTGGAAACTTGTTTTCGGTTTTCCACTCTTTTTTTCTTCTTTTCCTTTTCTATTATTTCCAAAAGATATTTTAACAACTTATGCCTAAATTTATTTTTAAAACTTAAATCATGGTCATACAAACAAATTTTACTTAGATCTCGAAGGCTAAAACTGATTCGAGGAAGAGCTCTTAATTTCTGGAACAGGTATCTTTTTTTTCTTACAACCTGTATTCTTCAAACAGAGATGTACTTATATCAATAAACATGCACAACCATACACCTATGAATGTGTGTGTGTGTGTGTGTGTGAGTGTGTGTATATGGTATACATTCAAGCAGATTCACAACTTGCTTCGAGCATGCATCAAGTCATAAATCAGATTAGAGGGTAAGGTTTTGCTCACCTGCATATGCACAGAACAGAGAAGTAATAGGCCTGGAATGCTAGATCTTTTGATCTGTATCCTTACTCATTTGAAGTCAATCTTTGCATTGAGTTTGTAGTTTTGTTCACCAGTTACCATTTTCCGGTTTCCAGATTTTCCCCTTCGATCAAGTTTGTTTACAGGTGGAATTTGCATTCTGATTTCCAGGTTTTGATTAATTGAGTTGATTCCTGCGTTCAGGCTTTGAGAAAATTTATGAGGACTTGCTTACCAGAAATTATCAGATCTTTGATATGAGATTGATGAATTTGCATTTAACACTTGATGCTTATAAGTTAAATCTGATCTGATTTGGATTTCTTCTAAATTTTCTTTTCAGATTTTGGTTTTAAGGTAGTCTTGTTTTTAGAAGTGAAGATAAAAAAAATTGAACTGAATGATAACCATATTATTTATATATTATTCATTTTATTTTAAGAAAGAGATAATGCCACTTGTTTAAATGGGTGAACACTTGTTAATATATGTTTCTATATAATTTACATTTGTTAATACTAAGTTATATTAATCTAACACTTGTTAACATACAAACAAATTTATGTAAAGACCTCTTCTCAATTTTAATTGCAAATTTATTTTTTTAAACCTTATTATATTTTTATTTTTTATTTACAAATCATGTTTTCTTATTTATTTTTGAAGGATAATTTCAATTACTTATACTTATACAAATTAAAGAAAAATGGTTTGAAATTAAATTATACATTGCTAATAAATATTTATATGTTAGTAAATACAATATTTATTTTTAATACATTTATATTTTTAAACTTAAGATATTAAACTTATTAACAAATACTTTTTTAAAATTTTCATTTTAAACTTAAGTAATCATACTTAATATGTTTTTTGTATCAAATATAAATTTTTCTTTAAGTCCAATTAAATTTCAATATATTAACATTTTATACCTTCAAAATATACATTCTTATCAAAGCTTTGTATTTACTTATCAACTATGTTTATTTTCAAATCCAATATTATTTATAAAATACTTATCCTTAAATTTCAAATCAAAATTTCTATTTAAAATCTAAAATTTATTTTTGTTTTTAGAAACCTCTAATTAATTCACAAATAAATTCCTGAAAATTAAATTAATTATCAAATTATCTTAACTAAAATTTCAGGGATGTTACAGATTCCCTCCTTAGAAAATTTCGTCCTTGAAATTTGAAAGCGGGGAGACCATAAAGAAATATAGAAAGATCGAGAGATGAATCACCAAATCAAACTGAGTATCTATTCTGCATTTGGCTTACCAAATCAGAATATAAATAATAATTATGAGAACGAACTCATTCAATACAAGACACTTGGGTTACCAGATCTACGAATATACAGCGATATTGGTTAGTTCAAAAGATAACTAACCACTCGTAGAATTTACCTGGACCCAACAGAATAAACAGACATATGGATGCAATCCAAAAAAAATTAGTTTAAACAACCAAAGCAAACAATTCATCCAAACAAACAATTCTGACCCATCTGGAGTTTATGTCCCATGCAAAATCAAAGCTTCTTCCTGAAGCTGCTAGGAACCATCAAAGAATTGAAAAGACGAATCAAAGGAGATTGATAAAGAAAGTTGTTTCCACTGTCACAGGGTACTGACCATTTGTAGTGGTATTCCCCTGTCCCTATCCCCTATCTCGTCCTCTACTTGCACTCATACTCACTGTCAGTGGATAGTAAGAGAATTTACTAAGGCATAAGAATGGATATCTTAGGGATATACTCATTCTAGGGTGCACTTCACCATATCTCTAATGAGTCACTTAATGTGTTATTCTCCTGAGCTAAAGTTCAACCTTCAGCTCTGATACCAAACGTAACAACCCTGACTCCACCTTCAAAAATCGGCACCGAATACGACACTCATATTCAAATACCGCATATCCAAACGTCGAATCTGATTCTCCGGAGCTTATAACACATCAAGTATAACAACACAGCGGAAGAAAAATAAACAAATACCATATACAATTCCAATGGATACAATATCCAATAATACAACAACGATCAATATGATACAAGAAATATCAGAGACAATAAACAACAGCGGAAAATGAATAGCAAAAGAAATAACTCCAATCCAATGATCCAAAGCTAAAAGTCCAAACCATAAGCTCGAACCACCATCAATTTTCACAAAGCTAAGCAAGGTCAGTCACCTTGACCAAAGACATCGATATCCAAAGTCTTCAAAGAATACCAAATAGAAAGCCCAAAAGCTACTGAATCAATATCTATATCTACTATCTTAAAAACCTAACTCTAGACTGCCTGTATGGAAAATTTTGGGCACCTAGAGTGTAGGAAGGGAACAACAAACTCCAGGACAGTCATGGGACTGGTATAAGCAAACAAAAACATTTTATTTTTAAAAACAAACAAAAGAATTTAAATTGAAATCCGCAATGCTTTTTAGAAAATGAAACTACCATAAAGCCTCCTAGCACACACATAATGCAATTGCACACTTGGGGGAGATTTCTCCTTATGATAGCCAAACATGCTTACTACGCAAAAACTATTTTATATTATCATTATTTTATAGTCGAGAACATTTCGAAAGTATAATATTAATCTTAGCCAGCATACGTACCATTATAGTATGCCTACTATAGCTACCATGTTAGATGAAAGGTTCTACAACTAAAACCGTACAAGGCACGTATCGGTAATTAGATTTCCAACAAATGGTCAGGCTAAGGAACTTCCTGGGCCATATTGGTACGCCACTGGAGGGATGCCCCAAGAACCTAACCATATATCTGCCAACAAAAGGCCGGGTTACCTTTATAACTAGGTAACTACTGAAACGGGTATGCCATCCCCCGGTCGTAATCGACCTTTATCCCGGGATTCACCAACAACCACAAAGTAATTAATTTACAGCAACCACATAGGTTAAGTACCTGGGCTCCATACCATGATACCGCCTCCATCCAAAAGGAAATAAACATACCCTCAGGGGGCCTATCCCCAAATAACCTTGTTGCATTCTTCCTGTTTCGACCATTCCGGGTTATGAAGTTCGACGAAGTCTCGTCCATAAAGCTACGCCTTTTACAAAGCCATGATTTGATCAACAAATGATCAGCAGCACTTCGTATGCCACATTACCAAATTGGGAATGTATCACTAGTGACCATCAACTACATAACCTCTTAGTCGTACGTCTCAGAGAAGTGTGTTAAGCTAGGAGAATAAATCTCCACCACCAAACAGAAATGTATTTGATAGAAACCGGTTTTACATCTCAAAGTGTAATGTCAGACATACATCCATAAAAGTCTGTTCTGGGTTCGAACAGAACTGAAGGCACTTCCAAAGAAGACCTTGCAAATCCGGGTATTCACAATCCCGATCAGTCTTCCATCACTTAGGGAATCTCTATACCATAGCTACGCAATGTAGAGACAATCGATGGGTCATCCTATCGTTCTCACAAATAACCGATCTTCACCTCCTGTCTTCAAATGCTATCCATAACGTCGTATCACTATTCGGATTGGGTTATATGGCACAAAGTCCTCTCCCAGCTAAACCAAATAGTGAGCGCAATATTAAAAACATATGGATATGGGATCTCAGTTAAATCACAGTTTAAAGCCCAAAACATTTCATTCAAATGATTAAAACAAATTACCATTCCCAACCTTTTAAACAAAAAAGATTCATTTCAAAAAATTTCAATGGTTTAAACATTTTCCATACTTAAATCTTTTAAACAAAAGACTCACTTTTAAGACCCCTTTCAATTTAAAACGCGGTTCACCACTCTTTCACAAAGAGTTATTCATAGCCTTTCAAAACAATTCCATTCAATGTTTCATATATAAGATACACCATTTAAAATCATTTTCAGTTTCAAAATAGGGTTCAACTATCTTTCACAAAGATTCAATTATAGCTTTCAAAGCCATTTCATTTCGAATTTGAAATCTTTTCATCATAATTTGGAAATTCTTTCCTTATATAAAAGCTATTATTGTTTGAAACCACTTGTTTCAGTTTCGAAAAACCCGATTATAATTGTCTGAGTTAAGGCCTCTCAAACATAAACTTGGGTTAGATTCAAATTCTCAAAACCATAATTTTAAAATGGTTTACAAACCCATATAAATACATTTATAGCTTGTATAACCTTTTGACATCTTAAATTCTCAAAATAAAATTCAATTTCAAATTTTGAATTCAAATTTTAAATCAAATTTCAAAACTAAATCTAGTTATTCAAAAATAACTTTTATCTTCGAAATTCCTTTCCAAAAGCTTTTCACTTTAAACCCAATCCATTTCCAAAACCATTAGATTCAAAAATTCAATTTTAAAATTATTTTCAAAGGATAATTTCAATTAATTATACAAATTAAAAAGAAAAATGGTTTGAAATTAAATTATACATTGCTAATAAATATTTATAAGTTAGTAAATACAATTTTTATTTTTAATACATTTATATTTTTAAACTTAAGATATTAAACTTAGTAACAAATACTTGTTTTAAAATTTTCATTTTAAACTTAAGTAATATATTTATTATATTATTGTTTCAAATATAAAATTTTCTTTAAGTCCAATTAAATTTCAATATATTAATATTTTATACCTTCAAAATATACAGTCTTATCAAAGCTTTGTATTTATTTATCAACTATATTTATTTTCCAATCCAATATTATTTATAAAATACTTATCCTTAAATTTCAAATCAAAATTTCTATTTAAAATCTAAAATTTGTTTTTGTTTTTAGAAATTTCTAATTAATTCACAAATAAATTCCCAAAAATTAAATTAATTATCAAATTATCTTAACTAAAATTTCAGGGATGTGACAAGTTAAGAGTGAGGGATGATAGTATTCCTTTGACAACATTTTGAACTAGGTATGGTTCATATGAGTGGTTGGTGATGCCACTTGGACGAACAAATGCACCTGCTTTCTTTGTGGATTTGATGTACCGAGTTTTCCAAGAGTACTTGGATAGGTTTGTTCTGGTATTTATAGATGACATTTTAGTATACACTAAGGATGAGAGAGAGAATGAAGATCATCTTAGATTTGTGCGTGAGACACTGAGGTAGAATCAGCTACATGCGAAGTTTACCAAGTGTCATCTGGAAGAAAGTGGTTAAATTTCTTGATCGCATAGTTTCGGAGAAAGGATTGTCAGTCGATCTAGATAAGATCGAAGCCATGAATAATTGGAAGAGGCCAGAGATGGTGACTGAAATAAGGAATTTTCTAGGACTTGCTGGCTGCTACTGGAGATTCATTAAGGATTTATCATAGATAGAAGCACCTTTAACTAAGCATTCTAGGAAGGAGGTGAAGTTTGTTTGGTCCGTCAAATGTGAGGAAGAATTCCTTAAGTTAAGCATTTGTTGACCAATGAACCAGTTTTAGCAGTTATAGATAGAAACTAAGGGTTGGTTGTGCATACTGATACATGTGGGACCAAATTAGGACCAGTATTAATATAGAATGGTAAAGTGATTACCTACACATCTAGGCAGCTTAGACCACATGAAGTTAGATATCCTACTCATGATTTGGAGTTGGCTGCTGTGATCTTCACATTGAAGATTTGGAGACATTACTTCTTAGGTGAGAGGTATGAGCTTTTTACTCATCGTAAGTCATTAAGGTACTTATTCTCTCAAAAGGAGTTTAATATGAGATAGTGAGGTGGATGTAGTTTATGGCTGCCTTTTATTTTAGTATAGAATATACACCAGGAAAAGGTACTAAGGTAGCAGAAGCTCTTAGCAGAGATATCAGAATGCGTGATAGCTATGTTGGCGGAGTGGATGGATTTGGAAACTTTGGCCAATTGTGGTATGCAATTAAGGTCGGCTACTAGTTCTAGTTAGAATGCCACCATGTTGTCCTGTTTAGAAGTTCGACCAATGTTGATCAAGAGAAATGCTTCTAAGCAGACGGAGGATTCATTGTTAGCTGAGAAAATCAGAAGACTTGAGGTTGGAACTAAGATCGATGTGCTAAAGGACTTTAGCCTTGACCAGAGAGGATGGCTGAGAGGGAAGAGACGGTTGTGTGTTCCGAATGTGGAGGTCTTGAGGAAGGAAATTCTTGGAGAATGTCATCGGTCGAATTTATGATTCATCTTGGAGGAACCAAGATTTATTAGGATATGAAGAGGAGCTTCTATCGGGAAGGCATGAAGAGGGATGTTGGCTTATGGGTTAGGCAGTGTGCAAAATGTCAAAAAGTGAAGGCCGAACATCAGAAGTCAAGTGGATTGCTTCAACCTTTAAAGATTCCAGTTTGGAAATGAGATTCGATATCTATGGATTTTATATGCGGGTTACCGATGTAAAATAGAGGTAATCAAAGTACATGGGCTATAGCGGACAGATTGACCAAGAGTGCCCATTTCATTCCAGTTAAGTCAACCAGAATGGCACATGATTTTGGATTACCATGGAAATTTTTTATGCTAAGTAAAACATGATTTTGGAGATGATTTTTAATTTTCAGAATTTTCCAAGCTATAGAAATATTATTATGAATTTTAATGAAAAATATGATATAATCGAGTTTAAAACCTATTTTGATAATTTTAGGAAGAAATTGGGTCTAAAATTTTAATATATTTGATTACATGACGAAATTGTATTTCTATGATTTTTAGGGATTTTTCCTAATTGATTTACTAAGGAAAATAAATTATTTTAAAAGAGGAACTTTTTTGAAATAATTTTTTTTAGTATGTGGAAGGGCTAAAACGTTGCATTTTAATGGTTTTAATCTGATATAAATATGGCAGTTAAAAATATTTGAAACGATTTTATGACAACCAATCAATAGTTTAAAAATAGGCAAGTTGTTAGAAAGTAATTACTAAAAGTTGCTATAATTTTGCTTTTAAACCAGAAAAGCGTGTTTCGCCCCTGTTAGTAATTACCTTTCGAATCCTATGGTTCCGCCTCGTCCCAGTCAAAACCAACACAGTCAAAACCACCATATCGAAACCAATACACAAGATATCACTTAGATGGTATGTAGTGGATTGGAAGGTGAGCAGAAGTCTTAGTGTCGAAAGGTTTGCCTTCGATGGAGACGAAACCATGCTTTGTTTTCGTAAGCTAACATTCTTGTCTAGTTTTGGCTAAAGCTTTCGACGCTGTGGAAACATATGCTTTCGAAAATGTTTTATAATTAGCTTTCGAAGAAGGTTGTCATGTTGTGTTAATGTATTTGCTTAAGAAGGGTACCTTTTTCCTTTAAATAATTTCTTTCGAAAGGGTTGGTTCTGACTTAGTCAAGACCTAGCCACTATCTACCTTTTGACGATACTGACCAGTAATGCTTTCGAAAGGTTACCCTTATTTTACCTTAAACTAAGCTCTTTTCCAATTTGCTTACGAGAGGTTTTGAGGGTTTCGAAGGTGATGGAGTTGGAAGGGGTTTCGACATTGTCCTCCAAAGTTTTGTTTTCAAGGTTTTCCTTTCGACTAAGATGGTTATGGCACTACCAATTTTCCCCAAATTTTTTTTGTTGGTTTCGAAGAGAGACCTTCACATGTAACTATTTTGACCAAACTGATGTTCTTAAAGTGTAAGCCCAATGATTTCGAAAGGGGTACTTTCAGTTATTTCAAACCTTTATAGTTGAAAAAGATGGTTTGATACCATTGAAAGGTAAAATAGGTTTCGAAAGAGAATGTTTATTATGGGCTTGGAAAGGTGTGTATTTAATGTTTTGAAAAGAGGTATTTGCTTTCAAATGAGGCTATCTAGAGGTTTCGAAGGAGATGTTTTAATTGTTTCAAGACATAAGCCCAATCTTAATTTAAAGTAATTACCATGGCATCTGTAAATAAAGATTTTGAAATATTATTCACCATATTATTAACCCATAACTGTATTTTGGGGGAAGGTAGAATAACCAGTTAGGTTGATCCGGTAGTGAATATATAACATAACGGATGTTAAAATTTTAATTAAAGACATTGGTAGGGACCAATAAGTTTACAGTAAGTGCATGAAAACTGTACGATATTGGCAGGGGCCAAAATGTTCATAGTCAGCCCATGAAAACTATGATTTAATACTGGCAGGATCTAGTAGGTTTGTTGTTAGCCCATTAAAACAATATTCGGATTAAGATATTGACAGTTGTCAATAGGTTCCTAGTTAGACCATGCAAACTAGGATAAGAGAAATGATATTGAAGTTACCAGTAGGTTCTTAATGATCCCACGAAAACTATGAAATTGGATAAATAGTCCACAAGCATTTAACATGTTAATAATTATGACAGATAGTCGGAATGAATAGGGAATGAGTAATCCAGATTTGATTTACATGTTTTGCATATCATCGAAATGTTTTGAAATACTATATTTTTGACCATTGTGGATGCAAGTGCATAGTATATGGTTTTATAAATGTTTTAGTATACTAATGAGGGGAAAACCTGTTTCACTAAGCGGTGTGGTCTCACTAGATATCTAAATGGTTTGAGATGGTAAATTATTATTCATACTAGGCTTTATGTCTAATTCGAATTTTTTGTTTTTCCCCTTCAACTCTCGGCTACTCAATTGACTTTAAGTACGTTGAGAGGTAAGGTTTTCTGCTTTTATTTTAGAAGAATAAAGCTTCCAAAGATGTGCAGGAGGCAAGCTTGTTATTAGAGTTCTTTTATTTTCGATGTTTGTTTGTTTGTAAAGGAAAAACTTTTTTAGTGCCTTTTGTATCCTCTGATCATGCAAAAGGACATCTTCATATGTCGCTCTTGGCGTATTTTGTAATAATTATATGTTATCTGAACGTAGTCTACAAACTGGGATTACGTAATAAATTTTAAATGTTTTGAATTGGAATGTGGAATTAGATTGTTGTTTAACATTTTTTCATATTCTTGTGTTTTCTGTGTATCAATGGATCTAATATAACCGTATTTGGTCGTCGAGGATTAATAAATATAGATGACTGCAGCATCCGTAGCCATTTTTTTGGCATCCTCCAAGTAGGGGGATGTTACACATACTTTATTGATCTTATGAATCGTGTTTTCAGAGATCAGCTAAATAAGTTTGTACTTGTGTTTATGAATGACATCCTTGTTTATTCTAGGATGGGGAAGAACACAAGGAGCATTTGAGGATTGTTCTCATAGTGTTGAGGAAGCACCGATTGAAGGTGAAGTTTCTGAAGTTTCACTTCTGGATGAGGGAAGTGTGATGTTTCGGTAGCGTTGTTTCTAAGAGGAGTGTTGTCGATCGTACAAAGGCGGCAGTAGTATTGGAGTGGGATCAACCCAAGACCGGTATAGATGTAACATTCGT
The DNA here is from genome assembly GCA_030765085.1 of Allium cepa. Taxonomy (NCBI): domain Eukaryota; kingdom Viridiplantae; phylum Streptophyta; class Magnoliopsida; order Asparagales; family Amaryllidaceae; genus Allium; species Allium cepa. The sequence goes on from CM060939.1 coordinate 905,432,471, forward strand.
TGGCTTGGCAGAATACCATTGACGTTTTATCAAGAACTTCTCTAAGGTAGCAGCACCGTCAAATAACTTGACGAGCAAGAATCAAACTTTTATTTGGGATGCGAGGTGCTAGCATGCATTTATGGCTCTGAAGGAGAGGTTAACAAGCACATCTGTGTTAGTCATTATGACTGGGAATGAGGAGCTAAAAGTATACACAGGTGCCTGTGGTACTAGACTTGGTGCGGTGGTAAGGCAATGGTGAAAAGTTGTCGTCTAAGCTAGTCAACCGTTGAAACCGCATGAGAGGAAGTGTCAAACTCACGATTTGGAGTAAGCGGCGATAGTAATATATGGATTACAAATCATTGAAGTATCTGTTCTCCGAGAAGGACCTTAACCTTCATCAGCAGTGATGGTAAGAGTTCTTAGCCTTATATGACTTTGACAGTTCCTATATGTTCCATAAGGGAAATGCAATCTCTGATGCATTGAGTAAGAGACATGCTAGCTTGGAAGCGATGTTCCAAGGCCCAACACCATACAACCCACACTCATTCTACAGTAGCCATCCCTTCCTCATAATCCAAAAATTCATCTCTGAATTTCTAAAACCAAAATGATGTGCATGGCGTGCACGTGCACACCTGATCCCTACCACTATTTGCCTAGCTCCGACCTACTCCAAACCCCACTTCAGAGCCTGACTTCATGGCACCACCGCCTTACCCATTGGCTATCACTATTGAATTTCGTGCATTCATCCCGTAACAAATTCGAGCCAAGGAAATTTCAAACGCCTCGAACATCTCCTTTCTACCACCACTCCGATCAACCGCAGCCACCGCCACCTTGCCACCGCCACACCTCCAACCAATACCTCGTCCACCTCGATGCACAGCGTCACCATCACCTTTTTCGAACGCAACGTCCAAACACATCAAACCCTAATGCGAGCTCTCCCTGTCACCATCGAACATCGTTCATCCAGCGACCACTGTCGATGCCTCCGCCTTGTGCCTACGCTGCTCCAAACATCACTGTACCACACCTTAAGGCCTAAGATGCAAAACTTTTAATGATAACCGTAAAACATTCATTTAATCGCCATGAGCGTAGGCTACTAAAAATACAACAATCACCTCTAAAAATCTCGATTCTTTGATACGAACCCATCATACACCGTGTTCATCATTTCGCGATTACCAAAAAAATAACTTTTCTTAACATCTACAGATTTTGGGAAAATCCCGCCGCCTTGCTTAATGTATCTTCGAGCGTCTATTTTTAAAAAATATTAGAGGTCCTAACATGAAACTTTCATTCGAAGATTTAGCAAATTGTGAATAGATTAGAAGGTGTTAATTTTTGAGTGTTTAAGGAGGAGATGGTTTTCATTATAAGAAGAAGTGAAAAAAAGGAGGGAGAAGAAGAAAATTTAAAAGTTGAAGTGAAGAATGGAAATGAATAAGTGAAGAGTGATGTGTCGATGGGTTTATGTACTTACAACCAAAACAACTTCAAATTCAAGAAAACCAAAACCATAATTTTAAGCCACCCATCAAATCAAGCAAATCACAATTAAGGCAAGTGGAAATTTTTTAATTCTAATTTGATTTGAAAACATTCTGAAAAGAAGATTTGTGGTATTCCGCTATACGATACCCTATTCACTTACGAACTGCGAACAACATAATAAAAATATGATCATGCACAACTATGCGAAACGATCACAAAACAATTATAAATTACACTAGTTATCAAATTCTGTTAAATTTCAAAAATACCAACATCTTCTGTAAAATACGACAAACGATAATTTAATGATTTTTAAATTAAAATTATGGAAAAATCTTATAAATTCATTTTATTACCAAATTGGGTTTCTTTTGTTTAAGACCATTAATTTAATATTTAAATTAAATACTCCTAAAATCAAAGTGAAAAATTCTAGGTCGTTACATTCTTCTCTCTTAAAAGAATTTCGATCCCGGAATTTCAAGTCAAACAAACAAAGAAGGGAACCGATTCATATCAATATTCCTTATAGTCAAAGTGAAAAATTCTAGGTCGTTACAATAAACATCCTTTATGTGTGTTCGCTATCTTTATACTCTCTTCTTCAATCTTACTACTATCTTCTCTCAATCAAAAACTCTTTTCTATTATACTCAAACTTTGGTGTTTATTTCCTTTATACTCGATCTTTCATGCAAGTATACCTTAGGACTCGCAAAATTATAATGTTTTAATATTCTCATTCTTTGAGGGTTCTTCTTATGGCTTTCACACATTTCGAATAAAATATTCGTTGGTTCATATCAATGTAAATTCTTTGTTGCTACCCTAAGGGTATCCGTATTTATTCTATTTATAGCATAAACCTTTACCCCGTCTAACCTAGGTAGTCATCCCTATCTATTCCATATCAAAAATTGGTTTGGTTTTTCACAACAGTTTAAAAGTAAGACTTCATAGTCATGAAGTACTTAATCCAGAACATTTATTTTGAAGTTTTAAACTTAGAAACCATTTGAAAATCACTTTGTCTCAAAAAGATGTCATGAAAATTTCTCATTCCAACCAATTTTCCCTTTTCAAAAACTTTCTACAATAGAGAATTACTTCTTTTAAATGTAGGATTTTTAAACTCAAAATATTTATGATATATGAAAACCCAATTATCATACCAAACCATTTTTTAAAAACACTTCTATAACTTTTAAAAAATGAATACCGAAGTAGACAAGGATAACTTCCGTCCTATTACTCTCTTACCCCTCCTGCTATTTCCGCTTCCACCTTTGGCAAAGATTTCAATAGCATATGAAAGTAACTTCTAAAAGATACGTACAATTGCAATGTCTATATAAAATATATGCAGTACACATATATGGATTTGATCCTTCTTCGTATCCTATTCCAATTGCTTTTTTCCTATTTTATTTCTAACTAGATTACTAGTCCTATATATATATATATATATATATATAAAATTCTAATGCTATTTCAATCTTAATTACCAAATATTGACTTATTGTAGTGCATTCACCGAATGCTTTAGTCATTGGACTTTTCTTCAATAATGTGAAAAGAGATACATTATTCAGCTATTATTCTTACCATTTTTCTTATATGGGAATATTCCTCTTAATCATCATTATCGGGAGTTCTTACCCTTCTTTTCTCTTAATCCCATTTTAATGAAGTACCATTCCATTTATCCATCCCTTAGAGAAATAATTTCGAAAGCCTTCAAACTTATGAAAAATTGAAAAATCGTCGATCCAAACCTATGCTCTATTTTCCATTCATTTCAAAAGGAAAAAAGCCTTTTGCCAAAAACCTTTAAATCAGAAACTTTTAACCCAAAAATTTTAAACTAAGAATTCCAAAATTTTCTTGCTTTTTTAAAACAACAACTTCCCAATAAATCTTTTGAAAAACCATTCAAAACATTTAAAGGAATTTTCCAAAATATTTTATAAAACACTTTCACATGGGGTCGGACTCAGAATTGAACTTTACTTGTCCTTTTTTTGGACTTTCCTTCATTCCTACTCAATCTTAACCCATCTTCATCAAAAAATCCGACTAACATCTTATGGTGGTTAATGTATACCATCTTACAAGAACTTACTCCACTCCTTCTTCACATCTTGCTTCTGAATGCATGCAACATGTACGTTCTTACATTCCAATTGTCTGGATGAAATGTGCATTTTCAATTGGTAATCCATCAAAATTTACAATCAAAAGCCAACCTAGATCCAACAAACGAGTCTAGTATCATCCAACCTCCAGGATTCTTATATGTGTCGTTCTTGTGCTTTTCTTGGTCAACACCTTTCGATACAACCAACGCTTCACGGGGTAATCGGAGTAGGTGTATAAATTTAACTCTATTTATTTGCCCGACTCTTAGTTGCCTCGTTCATCCTTTAGGAATATGGTTGGAACTACTTCTACTGTTGGAATTCATAGAGTTTGACATAATATATATGAATTATAGGTAAAATATAAAAACGTTCTCTTAGCCTTCCTAATTCCTGTGATCAACTTCCCTAATCTCCGCTGTCAAATGTAATAACCCACACCTTAATGGGCCCAAATTTGGACTAAATTGAAACCCAATTCCATTAGGATACAGATCGTTGTTTTGGTAACTTGTAATAAACACAAGTATATCAAATGCCACTAATACAAAATCAGAGCGGAATATAAAAATATAATAGAACACAAATACTGACCGAGGCTGCTACCTTGGAATCAATAGTGTTCTTTGGATATCTTATTGCCATGTAAGCACCGAGAATAAACAAGAATACTTGACAATATATCGTTCCCATCTTACACCAGTAGCATGTCCCTTTAAATCTATCCATTAGGTTGTAATTGGGGTTGGGGGGTGGGGGGGGTCATGTAACGATCCATATTTTTTAACATTTTAAATGAGAATATTTAATTTATTAAAATGTTCAAATTTTATTCAAATGTGATAAAAATAAGAAATCAAATATTAATAAAATGACTTGATTTTTTGATGTATTTCTAAATGAATTTAAAGGATTTTTCCAAAAAAAAATTTGGAAAATATTTAAATTATCGTTTGAAATATTTTTTGACAAATGATGGTATTTTTGAAATTTCACAGAATGAGATAAAACTGTATTTTGTTGTTATTTTGGTATCATGTCATATTTTTATGTGCGATTGTATTTTTGTTTCTGTCATTTGTAGTTTGTACACAAACGAAATGTCGTGTGGCGATTGTATTTTTGTTTCTGTCATTTGCAGTTTGTACACGAACGAAATGTTGTGTGGCGAAGTGCTGGAAAATTATAAATAAACAACACCACGTGCCAAGACTTTTCTACATTTTCCTTTTCCCCTTTTAATTTTCAATTTCCCTCCATCCCCTCTTATATAATAAAAAATGGCTTCCATCTTTAAAAAAAATCAAAAAACAAAATCTATACTTAACGAAAAAATATAAAATTAGATCCTTTGAATTTGTTTTGGCATAGGCTGCAATCTATAGTAAGATGGGGTTATATAATCGTGTTTTGGAATGGTTGAGGTTTTGGCCATGAAGCTAGGGTTTGTGATCGATGATAATTGGGAAGGAGTTGGGTAAAGGCGAGTCTGGATTTGTGTTTTGTGAGCAAAGGTGAGTAGGTGGTGGAAGTTCTGGGGGTTGCGGCTCCTTTTTGAAGATCGCAACACTAGGGTTTCATGAGTAGGAGCGTCAGGTCATATCTCGATTTAGGAAATCAAGTTCGAAGTTGAGGGGTCAGGGGGAAGCACTCATGGAGTGGAGTTGAACAAAGGCTACATCGTTGGATTTAATGGAGTGTAGCTCCATGCTGGTGAATTGTGATGCATGTCCATGTATGTGTAAACTTGTGTGTGTACTTGAGGGAGTATCTAGAGAGAGAGAAGTAGGTTTAGGGAGGGGTAATTTACTAACAAGTAATGTAATTATTGAATAGATTATGTTATTTAATTTCAAAATCTTATAAAATGAATAACTTCTTTATATGAAGTTCAATCGAGAGGTGAACTTTTGCATTGTGCTCATAGAAGCAATATCTATGTGATGGAATTAGTTTCATCAAGTTTAAAGCAAGTGGAATATCAATAAAAAAAACCGAACGCCGTTCGATTTTACATCGAATGGGAACGCTTAAGCATCTAGAATTTTGTTGAGTTATCAACCTTTGGACGAATACAAGAAATTATTACATTCATGTTAGAATGATTTAATTGTTTGGTTTGGTTAAATTTCCTCTTTGAAAAGTGAATGGCATATAAAATGAAATACAAGAAATTTTGTCGAGGAATCTGGATTCCTCATTGCTATTGATTTTAATTTCTATTATATACATGTTGTATGAATTGTTGAATGTCTAAACTTTGTTGTTTGTCCATATTGGATATGACATTGATATTTGTTAAAAGTTGAACATTTTTAGTGATAAAGGTAGTAGTAGCATTGGTTAAGTGCTATGGTAGCTATTAGCCCATCATAGTATTTTGGAAATACCATTACTTTCTATTTGTATTTGAAATTGGTTTTGATTCAAAGAATGATTTTTAAATGTGACTTTGGAATTTTTAATGGCATTTTATTTAAAAATAATTTTTGTACTTTTCTATTTTACTCTATCCTTTTTGTAGACGTTTAAAAGTATTTTGGGAAGAATTTATTTTAATAGAAGAGTTAATATAATAATGGATGTCAATTTTAAAGAAAAGGGGTTTTGTCTTTTGTAATAAAGTAATTCTATTTTGAAAGAAAATAGTAATATTTTGGAATAAATATTAATGAAACATTTTATATAAACTATTTTATATAAGAGAGATTTATATATGGTATTGTATAGACAAAGGAATAGGTTTATAAATGGTATTTTATAAGAGGGAAATTTAACATTTTTGTAAATTATAAAATAAATCACATTTGTGAATTTATAGTGATGTATGGAATTATCATTTTATGGAAAGTATATTAGATTTGAATTTGTAGTTTTATAAATGAATTTGAGTTTTATAAAAGGAGTTTTATAAATGAATTTGGAGTTTTGTAATAGGAATTTTACAAATGAATTTGGCTTTTTATAAAGGGGTTTTATAAATGAATTTGGAGTTTTATAAATCAAGTTTTATAAATATAAAAGAGATTCATAAAAAGGAATTTTATAAACGGAAATGAGGTTTGACTTCTATAAATGAACATTTTCAATTATGGTGTTTTGGAAAGTATTCTTTCCACGGTTAACGCCAAATTTTGAGGTACGAAAACTCATCACTAGCCTGAGAATTAAGATTGTATATTGAGGCAAGGATAGTATGCTTACGTTTCCAACTGCATTGTTAATCGATGGATGGTACAAGTATGAAATCAGATATTTTTGGTCTAATTTACATTCAATCCATTTACTTATACTGAAAGGAAATTATTTTGCTCTTATTGTTACCGATGATTTAAATGACATTTGTTACCTAATTAAGTATTGTTTTGGAAATGAAATCTTTTTTAAGATTTATGAATATACTTATACCACTGATATAAGTATATGGATATGTTTTATAGGTATTGAAAATGTTGTAATGTGTGAATATATTTATATCATTAATATAAGTATATGGAAAAGTTTTCTAAGTATTGAAAGTGAAATGGTTTGTGAATGTACTTATACCATTAATTATATGAATATTTTAAAGTATGGAAAGGAATAGAAAGATTTTGTGAATATATCTCAATAAAAGTACTTTAATACAAGTATTTACAAATTGGTTTTACAAACGCAAGGGTAATTAAAAAGGCTTAGCGGTTGTATATTTGCTTAACCATGCTTGTTGTCCAGATGAAAATTAATCTCTGATTGAATTGTTAATTTATTTGGTCATTGAATAGCCAACTATCAAATCTTGGACAGTGTGACACTATTGTTGACATTTCGGAGAGACCGAGATTGGAGGTGTTATTAGAAAAACACATCAAACTGCCATAAGAAACCGAATTGAGGACATCTTAAAGATGATGGAATTAAATGTAACGACCCGCCCTTCTGACCGCCCGCAGTCGGTAATTAAACCAACTTGAAACGTTCAAAATGACAGATTATTATTTAGTTTATAGAGTTTAAACAGAATCAGCCACAGAAACACAGAATAATAATATTTCACAAAAATGATTTTTTTTACATATATCAGAGTTTATACAATGAATTAACTTTATACAGCGGAATATTCCTTTAAGTACAAAAACCCTGAACTAAAGTGAGCGTTTCCCCCTCTCTCTAACTTCGTTGCCCGAAAATCTTCAAGCTGCAAAATACTCGGTCTGACCCGAGTATTACATTCAAAAGAAAATAATACACGGGTCAGTCTAATTCAAACTCGGTTATTAGTGCATAGAGGCAATAATAATCAAATAACAATTAGACGACAGTCAAAAATAAATTCACCTATCTGATCCTTTAACAAGAAATCGGATAACGGTGAATATAACACTTAACAGTGTTAAACAATGAATTAGTATATTCAAATTATTAACGAAGATAGATGAAGGGATAATTAATGAAGATAATTTAGAAAAACATCAGAATTGCCTAAACGGGGATTAACAACAAAATCATCAAATTTAAACCAAATCAAAATGCGATTCAAAGTATATTGAATTGGCAACATAAAACAATTTCCATCAATAGAAAACATCAATTAAAACATTAGATCTAGTAGGGCTGCAGTACACGCACGCGTGTACGGCCTCGCCACATTTAAAACGTTAAATCTGTGTTGCTGCAGTACACGCACGCGTGCACTGCCTCGCCACTACAGTGATGATGTACCCAAAAGATCAACGCATCAAAAGCAAAAGGAATACCAACAAAAACAATACGGTGTGGCTGTAGTACACGCACGCGTGCACTGCCTCGCCACTACAGTATGAAATGCACAAAAGATCAATGGAAGTTCCAAACGAGTACAAGGTCAAACCCGAGCGTTTCGGTTGGATTCAACTCAAGTGTAATTAGAAAAACAAATCCAATGTATATCAGATCAGTGATGCTTAAACCCAAACCAGATTATGGTGAAACTTGGTCAGAACCAAGGCAACAGATATGCAACACTTCAAACCTCAATGCCGCTGCCAGCAGGCCAAAGTCAACACGGCAACAACCCAAAATATTTAAGCATATGAATGCAAGTAATGTCACTGAGAAGCAATGTTTAGCATACATATGAATTAATTTCATATGTACAACAAACACAGAGGATAAACTCAGCATTGCAAGTGAATCACAACCCAAAAGAGAGACATGAACAAAGATATAACGTGTATGCAAACTAAATGGTCAGGCAATATGCATCAGGTTAGAGCATATGAGCAGCAGCCTTATCAAGCAAAAAACCACAAGCCAAAGCTAACAGCAACTAGTAGAACAAATCCAAATAACACTAGTTCTAGCTAGAAGTAAATGCATCAAAAGAACCATGGCATGAACCAAGTTAAATAAGAAAACTTTTAAATTAAATACCATACAAATAGTGAAGCGACGGTATGAATGAAATACAAGAGTCAAGCAAATGAATCCAACTCGAGCTTCAGTTCGTACACTATCAAATAAACAGTGGAAAATGCATGTACATCGATGCACACATTCATGAACACACATATATGGTCTGAAACTCAAAGACAAGACAAATGCAACTATATGAGATGCACGTGTAAAACTGGACAGCGGTCTAGATGGACAATGCAAGATGAACACAGTGAAGTACTACCCAACGAAACAACATGATTGGTCACTAGCATGACCCCCCCAAACATATATACAGTTGTGAATAATGCAAGCTAATGTCATGAACATGAAGGCATCAGTTCAGGCAACAGTAACAACTACATGGAACGGGAGATTGCAAACTTAAATAGAAAATGCACATGAACATGATGGCAAGATAATGCAATAGTGGACATAAAAGTGTTGCAAAACCAGTGCAGTGAAGTGGGTGAGAAAATACAGACACGGTTGGTACAACAGAATGCATCAGTAAAACATAATGATGCAACATCAATATTTACAGATGCAAAAATCAAAATAAATGCAACAGTGGATAAGGCTGCACAGTGAAAATGGTATGCAAACAAAAGGCTACCAAGTGATTATAATAACACTGCATATGGACAAATGAATCATAGGTGCAACATGGAACTGCATATGGCAGTAGTACACAACAATAATGAAATGAAGTCTGTGTGCCAAAAAGGTTAGAGGTAATGTAAATGCAGACTGCACATAAATGAAGACCCCATGAGCTCAATGCATCCCAAATACTAAATGAAACAGGCAAATTGAAACAGACTCAAGTGCACATCTAAACCAACATGAATGCAGTAACAACCACCGATCTAAATGCAACTCAAGTGAAGATACCAACTACACAAAAGTTCAAGTCAATTCTAACAACATATCAAATGAAACAATGAACCAATATCAACTTCAATTGACACAGGCCAGAATAATATATATAAAAATTTCAGGTTGACCAGAGAACTGCAGCAGTGAACTACAAAAGTGCTTCACAGTACCACAACCTTATCAGACCAGAATGCTCAAGAACAAAAATGAAACTTCTATGAACACAAAACCATCAGGAATTTCCAAAAACCCGTGTTATCAATAGTCACAGTCGAAGACACATGAACAAGCCGTGTGCTACAGACCGTAGTCCAAGTAAATCAACATATAAAGCAGGGTCTTAATTCATCAGAAACATGAAAGTTAAATTTCTATCTAAAATTAGTTTTCACAAAAATTAAGTTTGAGGCCAAAATCAACAAAGAAATGTACAAAGTCACTGTTGTGCGAACCAACAAATGCCGCAGTCACCAGAATGGAACCAATATCAAGCCGCAGTTCAAAACCCCTCAGTAAAACCAAAGGCATCCGCAATGTATTTTAGCAAAATCAAAGTGTAAGCCGAAGCCATCAAGAATTCATGAAATCATAGAACAAAGTCAGAAGTCATCAAATGCAGTTCAATGAAATCAGTTGGCCGAAAACATTTTTAAAATATGAAATCGCATAAAGTCAAGGAGAAATCAACAGTGAAACAAAATCAACTACCGAAGTATAGGATTGAATTAGATGTGAGGGTCACTCACCTTAGCATGAAGCGGTCGCGAGCGAGGCGAAGGAATCAAATCGATCGAATAATTCGAAGCTGGCGCCTTCGAATTCCTGAAGCCCTAATTCTTTGGAGACGAACGAGATGTACGAGGCCGCCATTAATTTATTCTTTCGTTTGATTTTTTTTTTCTGCTTTGAAATGATGGAGGAAGGGTATCGGCCATTCTTTGAAGTGAAGGGTGCGTGATTTTTTGGCGTGATTTTAGGCGTAGCTGATAAAAAGATTATCATATTATTTTATTATACTTTTTTTTAATTTTTGAATTCAATTTATTTTTTTTCGACACAAATTTCAACCCGTTTAGGTGTCGTATGCTCACAAAACAACACCGATAAATACGAAATTTGAAATCCGGTAATAATTCAATATTACGGACCCAATGGAACTGGTTTCGTCAAATTCCGAGACTGTGCTTCGGAAGGCTATTTTTAAATTCAATTTAAACGATAAAATCTCAAAACTGTACAAATCACTTTCAAATTCAATTCCGAAGCTTCTATTATCTTCAGTATTATCAATGTGAAATTTCTAAGCCTTTAAATTATTTTAAATCAGCTTAAAATTGAAGATTCAAATTTTTATTCAACTTTCAATAGATTAAATTCTAAAATTAAATCGCCTTATTCATTATGATAATTTGAAATTCAAGTCAAACCATCGTTCAAATATTCAAAATTAATTAAATATTTTCAATTTAAATTGTTCAAAATTCAGGATCGTTACATTAAAGATGGAGTTCTTTGGAGTACAAGGGCTAGTTGCTATTAATACCGAGGATGTAGTAGAAGTAGTGCCTTCAATTTGTTCGTTACCTGAACAACTTGTGTGCATTAATGTTGACATTGCACTGTTGCTTAGAGGGAAGTGCTGGTATTCCAATTAGGATTTGCTAAAAAGTTAAAACATAGCCTCAAGCCTCACACTCGGGGATGACTAAAGTACGGGTGATGCCTCATGGCTAGTGGTTCGTTATCATTAGGGTGTGATCATCATCCTATAAAGATCGATATTGACCCATTTATGTATGCTAGTGACTTGATATGGTTGTTGGCCGCAAACCGAAGTGAAGTCATATTCCGTTCTATTCAATAAGGGGTAGGTCGGTCCTGATTCATAAGGTGTCGTAGGTTAGCCCTTGGTACATTTTATCTAGAGATATACAATGGTATGTGGTAACCAAGTGCTTTGCCATTGTATGGAATCCATTCTCTAATAAGTGTCTTACGGACTTAGTTGTACCCAAATATGTTGGAATGTGAGATGCAAGCATTCCAGCTGTGTTACATATTTATTTTAATCCCTAGTCATTACTATAATATCACTAGATTTCTTAAAAAAATGGTTCGTTTATCGTAAGGTAAAAACCCATCTGTTTTTATGTGAGGAGTGGTCATATGAGATACTTTTATTTTTGGAAGGTTTTGTAACGTTATAGATCCATATGGTTTGTGTTTCTCATGCAGGTTTACTAGACTTATTCGGGCGTTATTTTTTTCTATAATGCTCGGGTTTGCCAGAGCATATTTAGATATCTAGTTTGCATGTTTTGGAGTCAGGAGATAAGCTGGATGCCTCCAAAGCATATTGATGTATCTTTTATTTTCACTGCATTTGTTGTTTTATAATTTCAATATTTATGAGGAAAGGTTGTTATAAATGTCTAGGCTGATGATTGTTTAGTCTACTATGGTTAATGTATGTATATTATAGTTTCCTTTTGTAAAGATCTGTGGTATATTATATATTAATCGTCACGATGTAAGATTGTGTTCTGTCTTTTCTTTCTTACACCCTAACAATCTATGTTTCTGGCATTTGGATACTCCGCACGTCAATATTGTAGATGTATTAGTGCCCACTTTTGAGGGTCGAAAATGTAGGTCGTTACAAGATGGTATCAGAGCATAGGTTGAGCAAACACCAAGGTTTTGGTTGGTTAGACTAATTAGAGATAGGGTTAGTAATACCCTAGAATGAGTTTGAGTATATTTACATACAAGAGTGCGTATTTATTAGTATTACCAAAGTGTTTCATATTTGTTGATCAACCTGTTGAACTGTTTATGAATTCTTGTCGATACAAAAGGAACAACTATATCGACAGAGATTTCTAAACTCTTGAACAAGGCAAACCGATGTAGTATTGTTTTGAAATTCGGTTAATGAAATAAGTTTACCAAGATTTTTTTAAATTTTATACATAAAAGAATAATGCAAAAACTGATATAGTTATTTATGGTGTAATTGTTTGTTAAGAGATGATATATTCAATTATTATCAGCTATTGTTTGATTAGTTGTGCTCGGCCAGTTTATGAGCATTTATTGTTCTGTTTAAATTAAATACAAACACCTTATGAATTTAGTTTCATGATTTGACTGTAAGGCATTAGATTATAATGTTAGGTCAAATTTTAATGTTAATAAAAGGTTTTTATTTTAATCTAAACAACGATATACATTTGTGAGATGATTTTATATTAGAAAGTGAGATCATGTAAATATATGGTTTATAAATAAAGCGGTTTAATCCCAAAATTTGAGAACCTAAATTTTGGTACTTTTGAAAATTATTTTCAAAGTTTTGGGGAAAATAATACTAGTATTTTTTAAAGTATTTAGGAATAGACATATTTTCGAAAATATTTAAAGGGAGATATAAAGCACTGAGCTTACTTTTTTGTTGGAAAATAATTCTTGTGATGAGTACTGCATCATTGGCATTCATTTTCGTGTTTCTAAGTGAGGAATGCTACCATAGTAATTTGTTATAGAGTTGTTTTGGTAAAACCTTTTTTTAATTCCGAAAGTGTGATTTGATATACAAAAGGAGATATGTATATTATTATTTCAAAATGATTTGAAATAAAATCTGATGTTTTGTTCTAAAATTTCCAGCTAAATTATTTACAGACACATGTATCATATGCATCATGATAGTTTGGTTAATGCAACTCATTATGTTATGTTGTTTGGTAGTTTTCATTTATTGAAACGAAATAGAATTTGCGGTGATTTTGGACAGTCGAAAGCTTCTGAATCAATTGAGAACTTGAAGTTAAGTGTTTTTGAAAGTATAAAAGTAGAGTTTTGTAACTCTAGAATGAGATTTTGTATATATACTCTTAGGATGTAGCGGAGTGTTATGTGAATATGAACTTGAGTTTTGTAATGAAATTAAACTTAAGAAAGTTTAACGAAATGTTTTAAAAATTATTTTAGTATTAAATGAAATACTATTGGTGTAAATAAATGTATATTATAAAGAAACTAGAATAGTTAAGAAGCTACCGAAATAAATAGCAAGTCGTACATAGATCATTTTATTCGCATAACTATTCGTGATCTAGATTCAAGTACATGATTTCGAGGTGATTTACATCAGTCCGAGTTAGGATTTTTCACTCGGTTCTTGACGGCGAACACTTGATACAGATTCTTGATATAATCCCAAATTTTTCTATCATATCGTATGGCTTGTAAGCAGAACAAAGGTTTCTAATCAAGGAACCTAACCATAGTCCGCACTAGGGAAGTAGAGTGAGCGATACGAGTTTGAAAGTGAAATTTGTATGATCGAGCAAGTGATCGGATTTGATATTGCATACGGATGACATATGCACATCGCACGAGCTTTAATGTAATTTTATGCTTCTTACTCTAAAAATGCAAGTTATATGGGCTGGTGGCGTATATAAGTGAGATATAGGTTCATGGAAGTAAAGGCTTTCTAGTTGGTTTTAGTTTCATGGGTACAGTTTGATTGCTTAACAATTTGCCATGTATTTATTGCTTAGTGGGTGTGTTTTCTATGTGACACACACACTATAAGATATTTTATAAGTATTTACTATTGATTGTTGATTTTATGCTCCAGTTATGGGAGGCCACTTTTGGGCTTTTGTTGTTTTGTTGATTTGGAACAGTTGTTGCAAGCTGTAGTTTTTGGGGATTGAGCCATGCAAAAGAGGTGCTGTCGAATTTTCCACAACTTCGAGGATTTTATAAGCTTAATAACTCATTCTAATTAATTAATTTTATAAGTCTAAGTGTATGAGATATTTTTCTTCCTTTCGGAATTTCAGGTACGAAATTTCTTGTAATGGGGAAAGAATGTAACGATCCAAATTTTTTAACGTTTCGAATGAGAATATTTCATTTATTTAAATATTAGAATTTTATTCAAGTATGATAAATAATAAGAAATCAAATGTTAGTAAAACGAATCAGTTTTTATTGAAGTATTTTAAAATGAATTTATAGGATTTTCCCATAATTTTTAATTTGGAAAATATTTAAATTATCGTTTCACGTATTTTTGACAAACGATGATATTTTTTAAATTTCAAAGAATGAGATAACCAGTGCGTCTTATTGTTGTTTTGGGATCATGTTGTATTTTTGTTCACGATCATATTTTTGTCTCTAACATTCGCGGTTTACACGTGAACGAAATGTTGTGTAGGGAAGTGGTAGAAAATTTTAAATAAACACCACACACGCAGACTTTTCTCCATTTTCCTTTTCCCCATTTTGATTTTCAATTTTCTTCCATCCACATAAAGAAAAATGGCTTCTATCATTATAAAATTCGAAATCCAAATCTGTACTTAACGAAAAAATATAAAATTGGATCAACTAATTTTTTTGGTGCAGGCTTTGATCAATGGTGATTTGAGGGTGTGCGGTCGTGTTTTGAGATTTTGGTGAGCATGGGTTTGTGATTGATGGTGATTGGAAAGGAGTTGAGTGAAGGTGAGTACAAATTCGTGCATCTTGAGCAAAGGCGAGGCGGTGGTGGAAGTTCTAGGGGTTTCGGCTCCTCCTTGTAGATCGCAACAGTAGGGTTTCGTGGGTAACAGTGTCTGTCACTTCTTAATTTAGGCGATCGAGTTCAAAGTTTAGGGGTCAGGTGGAAGGCAGTTGTGGGTCAGAACTTGGTATAATGGTGGAATGTTGCATTTCTAGTGGTGATGTATGGTGGTATACCGAAGCAGTATGCAGGAAAAATATTTAAGCAAGAAATGAAAGAAATGATTTGTACTTAGAAAAGAAGGGTGCAAAAGTATTGTAGCGAAGTAAGAACTTGTGGGAAAGAAGATCAGAACTTATGTAGTGATAAGGCCAATGAAATGAATTGTGGGAATTTGTAACAAGTAATAAGTTTCTTAAAAATATCAAGAACTGAAAAGGGTAATTTGCAGGAAATTAGACAAGTAAAAGCAATGAAGGAATTATCAAGAGTGGCAACTATATATTTGTAGAAATCTGAGGATTAGGGAATTATAAGTGCTAAAATGAATAAGAATGTAATTAAAAATTGATATAAGACTGAACTAACAAGAGATTAAACTAGGTAAGAACATCAAATTACAAAAACTAAGAGAACTGGAATTGTAAAGTACTGGAAATGAAACAAGAATTGGTATTGAATAAATGCAGGAATATAACAATAGGAAATGGTAATTGTATATAAAATGAACAAGAAGAAGAACTAGCAATTGATTAAGCTAAGTGACAAAATTAAAGAAGAAAGGAACTGATCTAAGATTTGTAGCTAAGCAGAAATGAAATTGAAGATAAATTTGTATTCATATTTTTCACACTCTCAATACGAGTACAAGCACAACCATACACACACACACTCACACAGACAACCGTCACATCATTCGCACACTTGACTTAACTAGACCCAAGCTAACTCAAAACAGATCACACTCCAGGCCCATACATTGATACATCAGTTAACAATGTAAACTGCCCAATTACTCAGCAACACAGGCACAAAACTACTTGTATCTGATGTGCACGTGCATAACATGCATACGCTGATACTCTAAAACCACTCACTCCTCTAGCCTTGTTTCAAGAAACTAAAGCATCTGACACATGCCTGTAAGCTTCCATTACCTCCTGTGATGAATTCTTGGCTGATTCCATTGAACTTGGCCAAAGTTTGGATTTGCTCCCACTTTCTGAATGTTGGTAGCAGTTTTCTTTCTCAGAAATCATGGTAACCAATATGTGATCGTTACATCTCCCTTCCCCTTCAAAAAGACCTTATCCTTATGGTCAAGTGTTATCGAATGAGGTGGTCATGCTAGTTTGTGTAAACTCTCATCGATAATGACATCTTCAAAAGAAAAGAACATTTTCCTATCCCTTTCAATATACGTTTAGTTAGTAGCCTCAATGAGTAGCAAAAATCAATTGAACCTTAATAGAATCACATGATTTGATCATAATTATATTATCTATCTTGAGAATAGGCCTTGATAGTTGAATAAGCACATCATGTGAATTTTCTACATGTGCATCCGTAGCTACTTTATTGCTTGAATCATGTTCAGTCTCAAAATTAGACTTATCACTGTCATCATCAAATTCAATAACTGAAGGAATAGGAATTCTTGGCTTTGAATAGAAAACAATTGGCATATGTGAGGAACGGGATTTTCGACTCTTGAAAATCGACATTAATACGTACAATGTATTAACTACCGAACAATCGAATTCTGAAAACCCATACCCTTAGTGTTTAAGAAGAAGAAGATAGAAGAAGTACGAAAGAAAGAAAAGCAACAGAAATGATATCAGAATCTCACAGTCGCAGCGGAACGACATATAATAGATAAATGAATAATCTTTAAATCAAAAGAACTGTACATTTTATACATTACATCATCAGAGTCAATATACAACACAACACAATTATGGACAGTTATATAAACTTGTCCTCACAGCTGAATACACAGCGGAAAAGATAATATCATATACAAGTGATAAGTTTCGCCAACCAGCTCGCCGCTTGAACTCCACAGCATCTAGTGAATTCCACAATATCCTGATAACCTGACTCTAGGTTGCCCATGTTGAAAATGATGGGCACTTAGAGTTTATGAAGGAAACAATAAACTGCAGGTCAGTTATGCGACTGGTGTGAGAACTTAAAACAGTTTATCTTCAAAAACAAACAAAGAAATATTTTAAAGTAGATCCGCAATGCTTTTAGGAAATGTAACAACCATAAGGCCTCCCGCCACACACACAATGCAAACGCAGAATTGGAGTAGATTTCTCCTTATGATAGTCAAACATGCTTGATACGCAGAAAAATTTCTTTGATATTATTACTATACGTGCAAAGTGCAGGAAAACATTTCGAAAGTATAATATAAATCTTTGCCAACGTACGACCATTATCGTATGCCTATTATAGAGACCTAAATAGTGGTGACCACCATAAGTAAATGGTAGGTTCTACAACTAAAACCATATAAGGTGCGTATTGGAGTTTGGATTTCCAACAAATGGTCAGGCCAAGGAATTACCCATTGCCACATGGGTACACCTCTCGAAGGACGCCCCGAGAACCTAACCGGATCTCTGCCAACACAAGGTCGGGTTACCTCTGCAAAAGTAGGTAACTACTGACACGAGTAACCATATATAATACCAATTCCAAGTATATATATAATACCAATTCCACTTCAAGGTGGAATATCGAGGTATATGTGTTTAATATAATAACATCCGCTTAATATGCGGCGTATAGGGTCTATTTCAATACAACAGATAGAAATCATCATTCAATCACACAATCAAGCAATTTTAAATCTAACTATTTAAAATTTAAATCAAAGCAGATTCGATTGAGTGAGAAGTTCTCACCTTACTTCCAATAACAGTTGTAGTGTTTTGTTCCGAATAAAATTAAACAAGCGTTTAATTTTATCCAAAATTCACACTAGCTCCGATCAACTCCAATCCAACTCCATTGCGTAGTGCTCATTAATGCGGACCCAACACAGTTCGTTTCGTGCGAAACGGACCTCGTATGAAAATGTTATGGCATTATAAAATTTATACAATTTATATTATATAAATTTACAACTATTATTTTATTTTTTTAAACCCTAACCAAATCAAGGCCGTTCGTTTTGATCAAGAATATCCAGGCCGATCGGCCTTTCTTCCTCCTAGGTAAATACGTATGAAGCAAACCCAAACGGCCGCCTTCTTTCGCAAATTATCGCTCCGCCTCCGATCGACGTGAAGACAATCGAGCACCATCGTTCGAAAGCTCGACGCGAGCTATATCAATGACCAAGGACCGGCTCCACTCGGTCACCCCCTGCGCTGAAAATGTGTGCGAACGCCGGCCATTGTAGCTCGATTTGCTGATGATCCACACAATATAAATCGATCACCATCGTTGATCTTCAAGACCTCGTCGTGCTCTACAAATTTCCAGTTGGAAGTTTCTTGAAATAAGGAGTGGATTGGGAGAAATCGAGGAGGGAAAATTTGAAGATTTCGGCCATTGAAGCATCTTTGGCGGCCGTGACCTAGTCCTTGTTAGGTTTTGCAAAATAAAAGAAATAAGGTCCTTTTATTGAAAATTTGACGAAACACTATTCCAAACGAAGGATGTCGGCTGATGTTTCTAGGGCCTAACCCGCATTTCAGACACAATGGAATAGGTATCGGAACCAATTCGATCATATGTGTGAGTTACGGAGATAAACGATCAAATTTACATTAAATCGGTTAAACTAATTTTTATGCGTTTTGGCTTGCCCTAGACAAATCGTAAATCCGATTGACACGAAATTTTAAATATTACAATAATATAACATTACGGATCCAATGAAACTAGTTTCATCGAAATCCGACTGTTTGAAAAATGGCTATTTTTACTCGTCAATTAAATATTAAAATATTCAATTTCCACAAATTAACTTTTAATTCAATTTTAAAAGTTCTATAACATTAATACAACTTTACAAATCAATTTTAATCACATTAAACCCAATTTCCAATTATTTCTGTAATTTCAAATATTAAATTATCGATTTAATTATCCAATTAAATCTATATATTCGAAATAATATTTATTCGACTTACAAATTTTACTTGTTCATATTTAAAATCAATTAAATGTACGAATTTCAAATGACAGAAATTCTGGGTCGTTACAAACTTCCCCCTTAAAAGAATTTCGTCCTCGAAATTGCCAAGTAAGAAAAAGTCTTGAAATCCATTAAGTTTTTTTCAAAAACAAACCGTTCCTACTTGATTTCAGATTCCTTTTAATTTCTTAACTTTTCCAAAATCCGATGGTTACACTTTTCTAGTTCAATTCCTACATTTTCATTTCAATTTAGAAATTGACTTTTCGTTAACAAAAATTTTCCAAAAATTTTCAAAATTTTTCTAGCTCCCAAAATTTATGGAAAATTTTGGCAGTCTCCCTTGTACGGAAGAGATTTTGCAATATCACAGTAGATATAAATATATATACATCGACCTACACGGTCGGAAAATAGAAAAAACATTTCATATTTTCTGTTTTTATTGCGTAGGCATACCTTTTTAGCATTTTTAAGCAAAGCAATTATTTATTAGCATTTTAGCGTGACAAAATCCAGCCAACTACAGCCCTAGTACCTATACTTTCTCAATAAACATGTAAGTGACATATATAAGAAATTCATTTACATTTCACTAATTTTCAATAGAAAAAATATAGTTTTCATAAGCAATGGAATCAAAATAATTCCCGTAAGCAAATTATAAGGTTTCGATACAAATTTTAATTTCTTACAACCAATTCAAATTAGTTCACTTTCAATTCCAATTCAATTACATAGCTTTCCATTTATCAATTCAATTTCATTAATACTTAATGTGTTATATACAATCAACTAACAATCATATAACAACCAAATCATAACCAACATATCCAAATTATTAACATTCAATTTGGTCTAACACCCTTAATTCCAAGTGGTTGATATTAAATTAACTTCCATTCAATTATTCAATTTCCAATTTACTAGTTTTTAATGAATTAACATTTACATCCCTTATTCCTTATCAATTCATTTACATTAAATTGATTAATATTCAATTCATTAGTTCAATTCAATTGCTAATTCATTTAACAAATAAGGTTGAATTTCATTTATATAACTCAAGTCCACATCCATTTAATTTACTTTATTATTTTACTTCGATACCAAAATAAACTTCATTCAACATTACTTAAGTTATATTCCATTTCAAACATCATTTGTTTAACTTAACTTAAATTTCCCCTTATAATCCAATTCAGATTCCAATTCTAAAGTAAATTATATTTAACTTTTACCAAAGTCAAATTTCGTCACTTATTTAAATTCATATCTCCTTTTGCTTAACAAAATTGTTTAACCATTTTATCATTTGGTTTCACTTAAATATATTACACTGGATTTCCAATTCTATATGAATACAATTTACTTTCATAAAAAAAATTAGATTCAATTCATTTTAAACCTTATCCGTTTAGTCATTCTTCAATTAGTTGCACTTACTAATTTTAGTTTAATACTTCACTTTGTTTTTCACAAATCAAATTCAATTCCAATTCCAGTTCTATTTACTTACAAATTCGAAATGAATTTCGACATTCAATTTCTTTTTCTTGCACTTGCAATTGCAAATTGTATTTATTCATTCACAATTTATTTTCCAACTTAATAATTGTATTCCAATCATTTAGTCTATTAGACTTCTTAAATTCACCTTTATTCCAATTAACTCAGGTCAATTTCAGTTTAAATCTGAATTTCCTAAGTCATCCAAACTTATTTACTATTCCATAAACATTTTATATAACATTCCAGAGTCTTTTCAATCTTTCAAAAATTATTTTTGAAATCTATTCAAATTATCTTTTGAATTTCCAAAACCAAACTCAATTTCACAAATAACTTCCATTTAATTATAATTCGGCAGCATTTCCTCTCATGGAAACTCGAAAATGAACACCGGCGAAGTCGCGATCATCATCCAAATTATTTTCCAGTGACCGAAAAGGGTTTAGTGCTTTCTTCCCTTCAATTATTTTTCCAAAACCCTTGAAAATCATTTTCAAACTCCAAAGAATTTAAATTTCCCAAAATATCAAAATTTCAAATTCTTTAAATTTGTTTTCAAATATTACTCTGGATTCCATTTCAAATTATGAATCACAGTTACAATTCATATTTACAATTCTCATTTGTATATGGGTTTATTTCTCATCTTTTGATTATGATTTCAATTTCTTATTCAATAATCGATGATAATAATTTAATATTATCACTTCCTAACAAACAAGCAACCATACACTATGTAATTTATGGAAAATTATCCTTTTTATATACAAATAGTTTGGGTAAAATTATTTCATTTACCCTAATTTAAAACAATATCGTGGCGAATTGTTCTGTACGAGTGCTTAGAGATCCCTATCGATAGAGTTGTACGGACAATGCCGACCAGAATCCATATACCACTCAACAAACCACTCATCATAATGTAAAACAATTTTATATTCACTAATAAATACACACTCCTATCTATTATCACACTCAAACTCATTCTAGAGTACTACTGACTCTATCTCTAATGAGTAACAACCAACAGAGCCATGGTTGTCTCTTAAACAAATGCTCTGATACCAAATGTGAGGAATGAGATTTTCGACTCCCGAAAATTGACATTAATACGTCCACTGTATCAACTGCCGAACAATCGAATGTTGGAAACCCGACTTAGGGTTTAAGAAGAAGAAAAAGATAGAAGAAGTAAGAAAGAAAGAAAAGCAACAGAAACGTTATTAGAATCTCACAGTCGCAGCGGAACAACATATAATAAGTAAATGATTAATCTTTAAATCAAAAGAACTGTACATTTTATACATTACGTCATCAGAGTCAATATACAACACAACACAAGAATGGACAGTTATATAAACCTGTCCTTACAACTGAATACACAACGGAAAAGATAATATCATATACAAGTGATACGTTTCGCTATCCAGCTCTCCTACTTATCACCACAACACCTCCTGAATTCCAGAATATCCTGATAACCTAACTCTAGGCTGCCCGTGTAGAAATTGATGGGCACCTAGAGTTTAGGAAGGGAACAATAAACTCCAGGTCAGTCATGGGACTGGTGTGAGAACTTAAAGCAGTTTATCTTTTAAAACAAACAAATAAATATTTTAAAACAGATCCGTAATGCTTTTAGAAAATGTAACTACCATAAGGCCTCCCGCCACACACACAATGCAAACGCAGAATTGGTGGAGATTTCTCCTGATGATAGTCAAACATGCTTGATACATGTGACGAGTAGGATTTTGCCCGCTCAAAAATCGACATCCATACTTCAAATCGTACTCGAATGTCATAGATTCGACCGTTCAAATCCGATTCGCCGGAGCTTATAACAATCATTAAGTAAACAACACAGCGGAATGAAAGAATAATACATTGATATACAGCTTTGATACAATATCTGATACAACAGATAATCCAATAGATATCAATATACATCAGAGATATGATACAATAAAATAGCAGCGGAAAAGAAAATAGATGACATCTAACATACGGAACAATATAACTCTAAGATAGTCTTCAAAAGAGAACTCCGAGAACTGTAACTCCATTTCCAAGAATCAATCCAGCAGAAGCTCGAACCCCCAATAACATATCACCAAGCTCAGCAAGACTGGTGTGGTCCAAAGACTGAACTAACTCTAGATAATCTACTAAACCTGACTATCTGAAAAACCCAACTCTAGACTGCTCGTGTAGAAAATAATGAGCACCCAGAGTTTAGGAAAGAAAACAATAAACTCCGGATCAGTCGTGGGACTGGTGTGAGCAACAAAAACAGTTTATCTTTTAATACATTCAACAAAAGATTTTCAAAGTCAATTCGCAATGCTTTTTTAAAATGAGACTACCATAAGGCCTCCCGCACACACACACAATGCAAACGCAGAATCGAAGGAGATTTCTCCTTATGATAGTCAAAGATGCTTGATACGTATTAAAAAGAAGCATTTGATATTATTACTAGTGTATAGTGTAGGAAAAATTCATTTCGAAAGTAGAATATAAATCTTAGCCAACATACGACCATTATCGTATGCCTACTATAGCTACCATCCAAACAGTGTTGCGACACCATAAGTGAATGATAGGTTCTACAACTAATACCGTATAAGTTTCGTATTGTTTCTTTGGATTTCCAACAAATGGTCAGGCCAAGGAACTTCCCATTGCCACATGAGAATGCCTCTGGAAAGACATCCCCAAGAACCAAACCGGAACTCTGCCAACACAAGGCCGGGTTACCCCTAACTGGGTAACTACTGACACGAGCACGCCATTCCCCGATCGTAAACGACCTTTCTCACGGGATCCCGATAGCCAACAACCACAAAGTAATAAATTCGTAGTAACCACATAGGTTAAATATCTGGGCTCCATACCATGATACCACCTCTATCCAGAAGGAAATGTACATACCCTAAAGGGTGCTACCCCTCATAACCTTGCCGCATCTTTCCTGTTTTGACCATTTCCGGGGTGTGAGGTTCGACGAAGTCACGTCCACAAAAACATACTTTATACAAAGCCATGCTTTGGGTTAACAAATGATCAACACAATGATCACCAAGATAGACGATCAAATAAATGATCCTATCACAAATAATCAACACAATGATCATTTACAGCAACACTCAGCATGTCACATTACCAAATTGGGGATATATCGCTGATAACTTCAACTATATAACCTCTGAGCTCGTACGTCTCAGAGAAGGGTGTTAAGCTAAAAGAATAAATTCTCCGCCACCAACAGAAATATATTTGAAAGAAATCGGCTTTATATCTCAACTTGTAATGTCAGACATACTATCCATACAAGTCTGTTCTGGGTTCGAACAGAACCGAAGGCACTTACAAAGAAGTCCTTGCAACCCGGATATTCACAATCCCGATCGGATTTTCCCATCACTTAGGGAATTTCTATACCGGCGCGACTCGGTGCAGAAACAATCGATAGGTCATCCTATCGCTTTCACAAATACCCGGTCTTCATCACCGGTCTTCAAATGCTATCCATAACGACGTATCACATATTCGGAATGGGTTATACGACACAAAGGCCCTTTCCCGGTTAAACCGAATAGTGAGTGAAAATATTTTCAAAACATATGGATATGGGATTTCAATTAAGTCACAACTTAATAATTCAAACTTTCTTTCAACCATTTTCAATCTTTAAACAAAAAGATTCATTTTCACAACCTTTAACGGTTTAAACAATTTTCACATTTAAATCTTTTAAACAAAAGATTCATTCACATATCTTCCAAATCAATTTTCATTTCAATCTGATTTAACTCGTTAAATCTTTAAATCAAAGATTTAACTTATAGCCTTCAAAACAATTTCATTTCAATTTGATTTAAACAAATCATCAATTTAAATCTGTTAAAAATAAACAGATTTAATTCATAGCTTTCAAAAAAAGAATTCATTTATAACTTAGGAAAAATCATTTCTCTATTCAATCTTGAAATTCCCCTAATTAACTGGAATCTCAGTTCTTATCTAAAAGTATTTATCATTTGAAAACAACAGTTTTCATTTTGGAAATCTGATTCATTTATACGAGTTGAAATCCTTGAGTTAAATTCAAATTCCCAAAAATAATACTTTAAAAATGGTTTAACTCATAATGACAAGTATAATATCATTAATCCCTAATTTCAAATTACAGAATTCAATTTTAAGTATTGAATTTAAATTTAAATCAACTTATTTAAATTCCAAAACTTAATCAAGTAATTTAAAAATAATAAATTCTATTTTGAAATTCCATTTTGAAATTCCATTCCAAAAGCTTTTCACATTTATTCCGATTCCATTTCCAAAACATTTGAATTTAAAAATTCAAATTTAACTATTTCAAAAATCTGCGACTTAATCGATTTCCTCGTGAAATCCATAATTGTGTGTGTATGGTGTGGTCCAGGGGTTATACACAGTAGTGCAACATCATACAATTATTACAGATCAGAATACAGAAATATAGTTGATAAGCGATATAAAACTTATAACGCTCATCGTCTATTCACAGATTCACAGATAATATACAAATGCAAATAAATATACAACTGCTTAATCTACAGAACAAAATATCACAAATCAGATAGGATAATCAATTTAAGGCATCTCATACAATATAATCATTCATAAGTAACGTCTAGCATTCAATAATCATATATAAGTAAGGTTTAATTAATCATTTTATCCGGATTAATTCAATTAATTTCTAGTCAAATTAATTTCTTATGAATTAATTATCAAATTTCGATTAACTAATTTCAAATCATTTAATATCAATTAATTTATCAAACATTTTTAATTAATTAAATTATTTTTAATTCATCATATTAATTAAATCAATCTTTAAACCAATGTCCTAATTAATTAACTCTAATTAATTAGTTAAATAAATTTAACCTTTAATTACTTATTTAATTAGTCCAATTCATCAATTAATTAAATAATAAATTATCCATCCTGATTAACATAATTTAATGAATTTCAAATCATTAAACTTCCTTGACTTTTAAGATAAACCTCATTCTTAGAAATGATTACATTATTATTATAAAAAGGGTTTTAAAACAATTTCCATTTCAAATTTACTTTTAAATTTTCAACTTTGAAAATCATTTTAAAATCTTTAAGTTAATTAGAAATTAAAAATTATTTTGAGATAACCATGTTATCTCAACTGATTACTTAATTTTAATTTATTTAACCTATTAATTTAAACACTTGAAAACATTTCTACATAAGAACATTGATTTGTTAAAGTTTTATACCTCATCATTATTTTTCAAAACATACTTCCTAACAGTTTTAATTTAAATTAAAATTCAATTAGTACTTTTAAAATCATTAGACAATTCGAATTTTTATTTCTAGACTAAACTTAAAACTGGAAATTATATCAAACTTAGGTTTCAAAATTTCTACTTTGAAAACAAAACAGTTTGAAAATGTAACTGGCAACAGGTTTGTACCTGTCCCCAAACATCTACTGCATCCTTCCCCCTAGTTTACTTCGAGTAAACGCGAGTCTCCCCCCTCAGGAAAACATGATCTGCTTCGAGTCTTCCCCCTACACAAATTCGAACCCCAAAAAAAAGAAAAGAAAAACACAGCCTCACCATCATTTTCCCCACCGTGCACCTGCACACCCACGTTCGCCGACGCCAACCACCAACGGCCATCTCCACAAGTCACAAACCCAACTCACAACCCATTCCAATCATCTGGACCACCCAGTTATCTCGAAATCAATTTTGAGATGCTCAACCCAAAACCTGGCAACACCGAAATTCTGTTGCCCCTAACCTGTCAACATCGCCTCGTGTGTGGCGCCTCGACCATCTGAAGTCACGCGACTCCGGCCACGTGTTCCCTGACCATCGACGCTCCCCTCCCCCAGATCTCGTACCACTCGATCTCCTAGAGAGGTCGCGGTGGCTTCACAAATCTCAGCGACAAAAAAACCAATTCAAACCCTAAAGTTGCTTCGATACAACAATATACCCAATTGAAAAATTATTTGATAATTTTCCTAAGATAAATGATGTTCACACTAGCTTCAACACGATTTTCAACATTTATAATTGATTTAATGATTCGAAAATGGGAAAAATGCAACTTCGGTTCACCTACACACTGCCCTTAAAATTCCACTCTAAAAATCACTTCACCCATCTTAAAAATCATCATTTTCAGCATGGATTCTAGTTAGATATCTGAATCTATGATCAGAGAAGTTCGAAAATTTGCAAATCTTGAGTTTGTTCAGCATATTGGGTTTCTAGAGAAAATCTATAAGTTGTTTTAATATGAACTAAATTTTTAGACTTATTTTACAATGATATAAACATCTTTTGTTTGAATCTGAAGTTCAATCATAAATCAGAAAGAGGGTAAATGATTTTTGAATCAAACAGTTTGAGTTTGAACTAAGAACAGATGTGTTTCAAACAACAGCCTGCATACTTATTTTCAATCTTCCTATCTATATATATATATATATATATATATATATATATATATATATATATATGCACACACATACATTCCTCAGTTACACTTGCACAAATTCAAGCCCTTAAATTTTTTTGAAGAAAAAATGTTACTCACCTGGTTTTTTTTTTTTGAAGGCAGAGACCAGGTTTGAAAAATGCAAGCTTCCATTTTATTTTTGTTTACTTTGTATTGAACTTTGAAACTTTTTAAATCTGAAGCTTGTTGAAGCTTGATCTTGCATGAACTACATATTATACTATAGACTCTTAAACTTGTGAATGTAAATTGCTTTCAGGTTTGTTATCTTCTTTTTTTTTTTTTTTTTTTACTGACTTTACTTTGGTTTTCAGATTTCAAAAGAGGAGAAGTTGATATATACGAAGAGAAAATGGTGTAGTAGGTAGTACAGAGGAAATATTATGTGGTGCTACATGTTTGTACAGAGTATTTTATATTGTTTTGTACACAATAGGTATGGCTGAAGATACTCCAGTCCTTTGTGTCTTCTATCTCAAACCTATACTTACCTATTTTGCTTTTTTACTTTTATGTACACATATCATTTTGTTTACTGAACTGAAGTGAAGCTATTATCTCGGCCAAGATGATGTTAGAGGTATGGCATTAATTGTCTTGTACTTGTATCACTTTTTGTTTTGTTTTATAAGCTTATACAGTTTGTTTATGTTTTTTTCAAACTCTATAGGCTGCATATGATAATGTTAGGGTGGCTGCAGCTTTTCTTTTATATATTTACTTTATTTTATTTTACTTTGTTAGTTTGCTTGCTTTGACTTATGTAATATAGATGTAAATATGCTTGTACTGTTTCTTTTGTTTGTTCACTTGAATGTATCTTGTATTTGATTTGTTACTTTTTCTTTTGTTTTTATCTTTTGTTTTGTTTTGTTATTTTGTTTAGTTTACTTTGTATTGCAAATTATTTTCTATTTTAATTATGTTTGTATGCATATATTTGTTTGTAATTTATTTCATTTTAAATTCACAAATCCTAGCTTTCTTTAAAAATATATATATAAATCTGAAATAACCATTTCTATCTATAAAAATCCATTTGTATAAATATTATACTATTAATATTGTTTAAATACAACTCATTATTTAATTAAAACAATTTATAAAAGAAACTATCTTTATTTTGATAAATAACATATTTTTATTTGCTCTTATTCTTGCATTTTAAATTTACTTCTATTTTTAGTTTAAATAATTATCATAAATTTTACTTTAAAAATTATTGTTTTATATTTCCCTATATATACACATATATTTTATATAACTCAAATTATCATTATTTATAATTAATTTTATAAATTTTTATTCAAAATTTCATTTAATTATTAATTTAAATTCATAAAAAATATGGGGTCGTTACAATACACAAATTTCTTTGATATTATTACTATAAGTGCGAAGTGCAGGAAAACATTTCGAAAGTACAATATTAATCTTAGCCAGCATAGGTACCATTATAGTATGCCTACTATAGCTACGATATTAGATGGCAGGTTCTACAACTAAAGCCGCACAAGGCTCGTATTGTTTCTTTGGATTTTCCAACAAATGGTCATGCAAAGGAACTTCCTATTGCCACATGGGAACGCCTCTGGTGGGATGCCTCGAGAACCTAACCGGATCTCTGCCAACACAAGGCCGGGTTACCTCTGCAAAAGTAGGTAACTACTGACACGAATATGCCATCCCCCGGTTGTAAACAACCTTTATCTGAGGATCTTCAATACCAACAACCACAAAGTAATAAATTTGTAGCAACAACATAGTTTAAGAATCTAGGCACCATACCATGATACCACCTCTATCCCGAAGGAAACGAACATACCCTAAGGGGTGCTACCCCCTAAAACCTTGCTGCATTCTTCCCGTTTCGACCATTCAGGGTGTGAGGTCCGACGAAGTATCATCCCCAAAGCTATGCTTTTTCACGAAGCCATGCTTCGATCAACAAATGATCAGCACCACTTCGTATGCCACATTACCAAATTGGGAATGTATCACTAGTAACCATCAACTACATAACCTCTGAGCTCGTACGTCTCAGAGAAGGGTGTTAAGCTAAGTGATTAAATTCTCCGCCACTAACAGAAATGTATTTGATAGAAACCAGCTTTACATCTCAAATTGTAACGTCAGAACACATCCATACAAGTCTGTTCCGGGATCGAACGGAACCGAAGGCACTTCCAAAGAATCCCTTGCAATCCGGATATTCGCTAATCACGTCCGGACTTCCATCACAATGCGTGATAAAATCTCTATATCGAGGATCAGCCGATGTAGAGACATTCGACGGTAATCCTTCTGTTTTCGAAAATATCCGGTCTTCAACACCAGTCTTCAAATGCTATCCATTACGACGTATCAATACTCAGAATGGGATTCATGACCAAAAGGTCCTCTCCCGACTAAACCGAATAACGAGCGCTTATTTTAATATAAGTGTAGCATCCACATTCAAGCAAATCACAACAAATACCCATTTAAAGGTAAATATTGATAGTCAGTTATTTAACTATTAATAGATATGCACAACATCACTTGATTCCAAATAATTTCCCAAATTATTTATTTTCCAAAAATATCTTTACAAGATATATTTTTCCACACTTCATCAATTTAAAAAAAAAAAATCAAATCACTTTTCACCTTTAATCTTTTGAAAACAATTTCAAATCATTTTCCTCAAGCGGCAACACTTCCAAATATTTATTCATTTTCGCTGGAAATCTGCCGAGTTCAAATACTTTAAAATAATCTATAGCACTTATCTAAAATATATCAGGAAAACACTTTGAAATAAAACTATTTTTCTTTAAATACTTTACTTAAAATATTAGTTATAAAAAAATATTATACCAATATTACATATAACTGAAGTCCAAACTAATTTTCAAAATAAAATTAGTAGATAGAGTATAACTATTTAAATAACTATTTTCTAAAAAAATTATTGATTAATTCTTAGAAATAATCATTTCTATATCAACTTAATAAATCTTTACTTAAAGGATTCAAAACAACTTAAGAAGTAAATTTATCCAAAGTATCCTTTTCAAAACAAATTATAGAATTATATATATATATATATATATATATATATATATGTATATATATATATATATGTATATATATATATATATTTCGAAGCTATTTAGAAAATTTATTCGGCTTTCCAGGGAGAATACACTTTCATTTCAAATTGGTTCATTTAAACCAATTAAATAAATTCTTACCAATTTATTTTAAAATTTACGTTCCAAATCCGTAAATTTATTTCCACAATTCAAAAATAAATCAATGTTTATTTTAAACAAATTTCCCTTTCCTTTATAAATTCCATGGTGAATTTAAATTTTCAAATATCCACTGATATACGATTTTCAAATTGATTTCAAATATTAACTTTCAACAACAATTAACTTTTCAGTTGATTTAAAAAACAACCAAATCAAATTCCTTATTGATTTTCCCAAGAAATTAAACACCAAGTGAATTTCACTCAAATCTTAAATTGAAATCAATTTCTACTAAACCCCAAGTCAATTTCCAAATTGATTCTAAATTCTTTTCAAAACACCAAATAAATTTCCAAATGGATTTTTAAATTTATTTCCTTTTAAAAATAAATTCCTTTTAAAGAAAACAAATTCTTTTATTTTTCAAACTCTTTGAAATCCGTATTTTGAATAAATTCTTCAACCTTTGAATAATGTTACCCGAAATCCATTTATTAAAGCTTTTCCCATATTTTGAAATTTTATTCAATAAGATTAAAAAAAACTTTATTATTTAGAATTCCTTCTTTTAAATTTATCTAATTCTCAGAAGAAACAGAAACGATATTAGAATCTCACAGTCGCAGCGGAACAACACATAGTAGATAAATAAATAATGTTTAAATCAAAAGAACTGTACATTTTATACATTACATTATCAGAGTCAATATACAACACAACACAATAATGGACAGTTATATAAACCTGTCCTCACAGCTGAATACACAACGGAAAAGATAATATCATATACAAATGATATGTTTCGCCAACCAACTCGCCACCTGAGCTCCACAGCACCTCCAGAATTCTAGAATACCCTGATAACCTGACTCCCAGCTGCCCGTGTGGAAAATGATGGGCACCCAGAGTTTACGAAGGGAACAATAAACTCCAGGTCAGTCACGGGATTGGTGAGAGAACTTAAAACAGTTTATCTTTAAAAACAAACAAAGAAATATTTTAAAGTAGATCCATAATGCTTTTAGGAAATGTAACTACCATAAGGCCTCCCGCCACAAACACAATGCAAACGCAGAATTGGAGGAGATTTCTCCTTATGATAGTTAAACATGCTTGATATGCAGAAAAATTTCTTTGATATTATTACTATACGTGCAAAGTGCAGGAAAACATTTCGAAAGTATAATATAAATCTTAGCCAACATACGACCATTATCTTATGCCTACTATAGCTACCATCTAAATAGTGGTGACCACCATAAGTACTTGGCAGGTTCTACGACTAAAACCGTACAAGGTACGTATTGGAGTTCGAATTTCCAACAAATGGTCGGGCCAAGGAACATCCCATTGCCACATGGGTATGCCTCTGGAAGGACGCCCCGAGAACCTAACCGGATCTCTGCCAACACAAGACCGGGTTACCTCTGCAAAAGTAGGTAACTACTGACACGAGTATGCCATCCCTCGGTTGTAAACAACCTTTTCCAAGGATCCTCAACCAACAACAATCACAAAGTCATATATATTTGCGATATACACATAAGTTAAGTATCTGGGCTCCATACCATGATACCACTTCTATCCAGAAGGAAATGCACATACCCTAAGGGGCGCTACTCCCTATAACATTGCTGCATCATTCCTGTTTTGACCATTACCGAGTTGTGAGGTCCGACGAAGTCTCTTCCACAAAGCTACGCTTTTCACAAAAGCTATGCTTTGATCAACAATTGCTCAACAGCACTTTGTATGCCACATTACCAAATTGGAAATGTATCACTAGTAACCATCAACTACATAACATCTGAGCACATACGTCTCAGAGAAGAGTGTTAAGCTAAGAGAATAAATTCTCCGCCACCAACAGAAATGTATTTGATTGAAACCAGCTTTACATCTCAAAGTGTAACGTCAGACACACATCCATACAAGTCCATTCTGGGATCGAACGGAACCGAAGGCACTTCCAAAGAAGCCCTTGCAATCCGGATATTCGCTACTCACGTCAGGACTTCCATCACAAAGGGTGATAAAATCTCTATATCGGGGATCAGCCGATGCACAGACATTCGACGGTAATCCTTTCGTTTTCGAAAATATCTGGTCTTCAACATCGGTCTTTAAATGCTATCCATTAAGACGTATCACTATTCGGAATGGGATTTATGACCCAAAGGTCCTCCCGGCTAAACCAAATAACGAGCACTTATTTTAAAATAAGTATAGCATTCAAATTCAAGCAAATCACAAAAAATGCCCATTTAAAGGTAAATATTGATAGTCGGTTATTTAACTATCAATAGATATGCACAACATCACTAGATTTCAAATAATTTCCCAAATAATTTATTAAGAAGATATATTTTTTCACACTTCAACCATTTGAAAACAATTTCAAATCACTTTTCAGCTTTACAACTTTTGAAATCAAATTTCAAATCATTTTCCTCATGCGGAAACACTTCCAAATATTTATTCATTCTCATTGGAAAACTGTCGAGTTCAAATACTTTAAACTAGTTTATATCACTTATCCAAAATTATATCTGGAAAACACTTTAAAATAAAACTATTCTTCTTTAAACACTTTACTTAAAATATTAGTTACAAAAAAAATATTATACCAATATTACATATAACTTAAGTCGAAACAAATTTTCAAAATAAAATTAGTAGATAGAGTATAACTATTTAAGTAACTATTTTCTAAAACATTTGTTGATTAAATCTTAGAAATAATCATTTCTATATCAACTTAATAAATCTTTACTTAAAGGATTTATAATAATTAAAGAAGTTAATTTCTCCAAAGTATCCTTTTCAAAACCAATTCTAGAATTATATATATATATATATATATATCTTTCAAAGCTATTCAGAAATTTTATTCGGCTTTCCAGAGAGAATACACTTTCATTTCAAAATGGTTCATTTAAACCAATTAAATAAATCCTTACCGATTTATTTCAATTTTACGTTCCAAATCCGTAAATTTATTTCCACACTTCAAAAATAAATCAATGTTTATTTTTAAACAAATTTCCCTTTCCTTTATAAATTCCATGGTGAATTTAAATTTCCAAATATCCACTGATATACGGTTTTCAAATCGATTTCAAATTTTCACTTTCAACAACAATTAAAATTTTCAATCGATTCCAAATTCTTTTCAAAACACCAAATAAATTTCCAAATGGATTTTCAAAATATTTAAATTCAATCACAAAAAATCAATTCCCAAATGGGTTTCAAATTTTATTTCCTTTTTAAAAATAAACTCCTTTTAAAGAAAACTAGTTCTTTTATTTTTCAAACTCTTTAAAATCCGTATTTTGAATAAATTCTTCAACCTTTGAATAATATTACCCGAAATCCATTTATTAAAGCTTTACATATTTTGAAATTTTATTCATTAAGATTAAAAATAAACCTTTATTATTTTAGAATTCCTTCTTTTAATTTTATCCAATCCTCAAAAATAAATCTTAATATAAACTTTCAACCTGAATTTTCAAAAATCAAACTTTTATATATTTTCGGTATCAAACGATACAAAAATTATATTCGGCTAAATTTTAACCTTCAACGATTTCAATCACAAAGATAATCACATAGAGATTGTAAATAATCAACACACAACATTGAAACAAATTCAATTATTTGAGGAATCCAGTTGGATCCCTCCAAACTGTTTCCCTACATCCACAGATGTTTGCATAATACCAATCCCGTTTCAAGATGGGATATCACGGTACATGGGTTTATATAAAATTTTATTCGCTATTATGCGGCGCAATAGGGTCTCATCCGCTATATAATGAGGGAAATCAACTCCAAGTACATATATAATACCAATTCCACTTCAAGGTGGAATATCGCGGTACACGTGTTTAATATAATAACCTCCGCTTAATATGCGGCGTATAGGGTCTATTTCAATACAACAGATAGCAGTCATTATTCAATCACACAATCAAGAAATTTTAAATCTAACTATTTAAAATTTAAATCGAAACAGATTCGATTGAGTGAGAAGTTCTCACCCTGCTTCCAATAACGGTTGAAGTGTTTTGTTTCGAATAAAATTAAACACGCGTTTAATTTTACCCAAAATTCATACTAGCTCCAATCAACTTCAATTCAGTCCCATCGCGTAGTACTCATCAATACGGACCCACCCAGTTTGTTTCTTGCGAAACGGACCTCGTATGAAAAAGTTATGGCATTATAAAGTTTATAAAATTTATATTATATAAATTTACAGCTAATTTTTTTTTAAACCCTAACCAAATCAAGGCTGTTCCTTTTGATGAAGAATATCCAGGCCGATCTGCCTTTCTTCCTCCCATGTAAATACGTATGAAGAAAACCCAAACACCCGCCTTCTTTCGCCAATTATCGCTCCGCCTCCGATCAACGTGAAGACGATCGAGCACCATCGTTAGAAAGCTCATCGCGAGCTCCATCGATGACCAAGGACCGGCCACACTCAATGTGAGGAACGGGATTTTCAATTCCCGAAAATCGACATTAATACGTCCACTGTATCAACTGCCAAACAATCGAGTGCCGGTAACTCGAACCCTTAGGGTTTAAGAAGAAGAAAACGATAGAAGAAGTAAAAAAGAAAGAAAAGAAACAGAAACGATATCAGAACCTCACAGTCGCGGCGGAAAAAAATATAATAGATAAATGAATAATCTTTAAATCAAAAGAGCTGTACATTTTATACATTACATCATCAGAGTCAATATACAACACTACAGAATAATGGACAGTTATATAAACCTGTCCTCACAACTGAATACACAGCGGAAAAGTTAATATCATATACAAGTGATACGTTTCGCCAACTAGCTCGCCTCCTGAGCTCCTCAACACCTCATGAATTCCAGAATATCCTGATAACCTGACTCTATGCTGCCCGTGTGGAAAATGATGGGCACCCAGTGTTTAGGAAGGGAACAATAAACTCCAGGTCAGTAATGGGACTGGTGTGAGAACTTAAAACAGTTTATCTTTAAAAACAAACAAAGAAATATTCTAAAGTAGATCCGCAATGCTTTTAGGAAATGTAACTACCATAAGGCCTCCCGCCACACACACAATGCAAACGCAGAATTGGAGGAGATTTCTCCTTATGATAGTCAAACATGCTTGATACGCCGAAAAATTTCTTTGATATTATTACTATGCGTGCAAAGTGCAGGAAAACATTTCGAAAGTATAATATAAACCTTAGCCAACATACGACCATTATCGTATGCCTACTATAGCTACCATCTAAACATCGGTGACCACCATAAGTAAATGGTTGGTTCTACAACTAAAACCATACAAGGTGCACATTGGAGTTTGGATTTCCAACAAAAGGTTAGGCCAAGGAACATCCCATTGACACATGGGTACACCTATGGAAGGACGCCCCGAGAACCTACCCGGATCTCTGCCAACAAAGGCCGGGTTACCTCTGCAAAAGTAGGTAACTACTGACACGAGTATGCCATCCCCCGGTTGTAAACAACCTTTATCCGAGGATCCTTAACCAACAACAATCACAAAGTCATATATATTTGCGATATCCACATAAGTTAAGTATCTGGGCTCCATACCATGATACCACTTTTATCCAGAAGGAAGTGCACATACCCTAAGGGACGCTACTCCCTATAACCTTGCTGCATCTTTCATGTTTTGACCATTACCGGGTTGTTAGGTCCGACGTAGTCTCGTCCACAAAGCTACCTTTGCACAAAAGCTATGCTTTGATCAACAAATGATCAGCAGCACATCGTATGCCACATTACCAAATTGGGAAATGTATCACTAGTAACCATCAACTACATAACCTTTGAGCTCATACGTCTCAGAGAAGGGTGTTAAGCTAAGAGAATAAATTCTCCGCCTCCAACAGAAATGTATTTGATAGAAACCAGCTTTACATCTCAAAGTGTAACATCAGACACACATCCATACAAGTTTGTTCCGGGATCGAACGGAACCGAAGGCACTTCCAAAGAAACCCTTGCAATCCGTATATTCAGTAATCACATCCGGACTTCCATCACAAAGGGTGATAAAATCTTAATATAGGGGATCAGCCGATGCAGAGACATTCGATGGTAAACCTTCCGTTTTCGAAAATATCCGGTCTTCAACATCGGTCTACAAATGCTATCCATTACAAGGTATCACTATTCAGAATGGGATTTATGACCCAAAGGTCCTCTCCCGTCTAAATCGAATAACGAGCGCTTATTTTAAAATAAGTGTAGCATTCAAATTCAAGCAAATCACAACAAATGCTCATTTAAAGGTAAATATTGATAGTTGGTTACTTAACTATCAATAGATATGCACAACATTGCCAGATTCCAAATAATTTCCTAAATTATTTATTTTCCAAAGATATCTTTACAAGATATATTTTCCCACAATTCAACCATTTGAAAACAAATTCCAAATCACTTTTCACCTTTACAACTCTTGAAAACAAATTTCAAATCATTTTCCTTATGCGGTAACACTTCCAAATATTTATTCATTTTCACTGGAAATCTCAGAGTTCAAATACTTTAAAATAATTTATATCGCTAATCCAAAATTATATATGGAGAATACTTTAAAATAAACTATTTTTCTTTAAACACTTTACTTAAAATATTAGTTGCAAAAAAATATTATACCAATATTACATATAACTTAAGTCCAAACCAATTTTCAAAATAAAATTAGTAGATAGTGTATAACTATTTAAATAACTATTTTCTAAAACAATTATCGATTAAACCTTAGAAATAATCATTTCTATATCAACTTAATAAATCTTTACTTAAAGGATTTAAAATAATTTAAGAAGCTAATTTCTCCAAAGTATCCTTTTCAAAACCAATTCTAGAATATATTATATATATATATATATATATGTATGTATGTATGTATGTATGTATGTATGTATGTATGTATGTATGTATGTATATCTTTCAAAGCTATTCAGAAATTTTATTTGGCTTTCCAGAGAGAATACACTTTCATTTCAAAATGGTTCATTTAAACCAATTAAATAAATCGTTACCGATTTACTTTAATTATACGTTCCAAATCCTTAAATTTATTTCCACACTTCAAAAATAAATCAATGTTTATTTTTAAACAAATTTCCCCTACCTTTATAAATTCCATGGTGAATTTAAATTTCCAAATATCCACTGATATACGATTTTCAAATCGATTTCAAATATTCACTTGCAATAGCTATTAAAAATTTCAATCGATTCCAAATTCTTTTCAAAACACCGAATAAATTTCCAAATGGATTTTCAAAAGATTTAAATTCAATCACCAAAAGTCAATTCCCAAATGGGTTTCAAATTTTATTTCCTTTTTAAAAATAAACTCCTTTTAAGGAAAACAAATTCTTTTATTTTTCAAACTCTTTAAAATCCGTATTTTGAATAAATTCTTCAACCTTTGAATAATATTACCCGAAATCCATCTATTAAAGCTTTTCCCATATTTTGAAATTTTATTCAATAAGATTAAAAATAAAACTTTATTATTTTAGAATTCCTTTTAATTTTATCCAATCCTCAAAAATAAATTTTAATACAAACTTTCAACCTGAATTTTCAAAAATCAAATTTTTATTTATTTCCGGTATCCAACGATACCAAAATTATATTTGGCTAAATTTTAGTCTTCAATGATTTCAATCACAAAGATAATCACACAGAGATTATAAATAATCAACAGACAACATTGAAATAAATTCAATTATTTGAGGAATCCAGTTGGATCCCTCCAACCTGTGTCCCTGCATCCATAGATGTTAGCACAATACCAATCCCGTTTCAAGACGGGATATCGTGGTACATGGGTTCATATAAAATATTATCCGCTATCATGCGGCGCAGTTGGGTCTTATCCGCTATATAATGCGGGAAATCATCTCCAAGTACATATATAATACCAATTCCACTTCAAGATGGAATATTGCGGTATATGTGATTAATATAATAACCTCCGCTTAATATGCGGCGTATAGGGTCTATTTCAATACAACTGATAGCAATCATCATTCAATGACACAATCAAGAAATTTTAAATCTAACTATTTAAAATTTAAATTGAAACAGATTCGATTGAGTGAGAAGTTCTCACCTTGCTTTCAATAATAGCTATAGTGTTTTGTTCCGAATAAAATTAAACACGCGTTTAATTTTACCCAAAATAGCTCCAATCAACTCCAATCTAGCTCCATTGAATAGTGCTCGTCAATACGGACCCAAGCAATTCGTTACGTGCGAAACAGACCTCGTATGAAAAAGTTATGGCAATATAAAGTTTATACAATTTATATTATATAAATTTACAGCTATTATTTTATTTTTTAAAACCCTAACCAAATCAAGGTCGTTCGTTTTGATAAAGAATATCCAGGCCGATCGGCTTTTCTTCCTCCCAGGTAAATACGTATGAAGCAAACCCAAACGGCCGCCTTCTTTCGCCAATTATTGCTCCGCCTCCGATCAACGTGAAGACGATCGAGCACCATCGTTCGAAAGCTCGTCGCGAGCTCCATCAATGACTAAGGACCGGCTCCAATAGGTCACCCCCCTGCGCTGAAAAATGTGCACGAACGTCGGCCATTGTAGCTCGATTTGCCGATGAACCACACAATATAAATCGATCACCACCGTTGATCTTCAAGACCTCGTCGTGCTGTACAAATTTCCAGTTGGAAGTTTCTTGAAATAAGGCGTGGATTGGGAGAAATCGAGGAGGGAAAATTTGAAGACTTCGGCCATTGAAGCATCTCTGGCGGCCGTGACCTAGTTCTTGTTAGGTTTTGCAAAATAAAAGAAATAAGGTCCTTTTATAGAAAATTTGACGAAACGCTATTCATTCGAAATTTTTTCGAACTCCAAAAAAAGTGCGCCGGCGGACGTTTCTAGGGTTTAACCCATGTTCCGGACACAATGTAAAAGGTATCGAAAGCCAGTTCGATCTATATGTGAGTTACGGAGATAAACGATCAAATTTACATTAAATTGGTTAAACTAATTTTTATGCGTTTTGCCTTGCCCTGGACAAACTGTAAATCCGATTGACACGAAATTTGAAATCTTACAATAATATAACATTACGGATCGAATAAAACTGGTTTCGTCGAAATCTGAGACAGTTTGAAAAATGGCTGTTTTTACTCGTCAGTTAAATATTAAAATATTCAGTTTCCACAAATTAACTTTTAATTCAATTTTAAAAGTTCTATAACATCATTCTAACACCAATATGATTTAATACAACTTTACAAATCAATTTTAATCACATTAAACCCAATTTCCAATTATTACTTGTAATCCCAAATATTAAATTATCGATTTAATTATCCAATTAAATCTAGATACTCGAAATAAAATTTATTCGACTTA
The DNA here is from genome assembly GCA_030765085.1 of Allium cepa. NCBI lineage: Eukaryota > Viridiplantae > Streptophyta > Magnoliopsida > Asparagales > Amaryllidaceae > Allium > Allium cepa. The sequence goes on from CM060939.1 coordinate 905,472,820, forward strand.
CAAATTTTACTTGTTTATATTTAAAATCAATTAAATATACGAATTTCAAATGACAGAAATTCTGGGTCATTACAACATAGGAACTGAAATGTTAATGGTATATGGGTTGGGCAAGAGAGGTTTTTGATGGTATACAAGGGGTGGTTGGGGTATAACATAGTCTGATTCTTTATTTTCTATAATTCATGGGCAAGGGTGGTTACTAGGTTATGTAGAGGAGGTTCTTAACTGTATGCTAGTGGTTGTTGAGATATAACTAGGGTTTGGTTCTTAATTTGCTGGAATTCTTGAACTAATTTAGTGAGTATGTTATTTATAACTTTGAATTTTTTTGTTTAATTCTTACATAACAAGCTCCAAGTTTCTGACAGAACAAGTGTTGCTATTGTTTATCTTTTTTTGTCTTGCCTATGCATGTTCTTGATCTTGATATTAATGGGATTTGAGAAGAGTTTCTGGTGAGGTTAGGATCTAACAGGTTGTAAGAGGTTTCTCCAGTCACTAGCTCTAATACCAATAAGGAAGGCATTAGTGGGTCAGAACTAGGCTTCATGGTGGAGTGTTGCATTTCTGGTGATGATGTGTGGTAGTGATATAGAAGCAGTTGTATGTGCAGGCAAAAAATTTAACCAAGAAATGGAAGAAATTGTTTGTACATAGAAAAGAAGACTGCAAAAAATATTGTAGTGAAGCAAGAATTGTGGTAAAGAAGATCATCATGTATGTAGTGTTATCCCACCTTTTAGCAAGGCCGAGATATCAAGAGATTAACTGAAAATCAATGATTATTCATCCCAAATATTGATCATACATCACTGATTCGCTATAGATATCGATGAATATTGTCTGAACCCGGATCAAGCTACAATTGACAAGACATGGCAAGCAAAGCTCTGAAAGCCGACGTTTCAATTTCAAGTGAATCGGAGTTCGTATGCTCAAGATATGATCGATGCAATTTCAGCAAGCACCTTGTTCGCATCCATCGGAGTTCTTCATTTTGTATCCATCAGTCAAAATGCCTTGTTCAAATCCATCAGGAACACGTGGCTTTGTATCGATCAGCGGAAGCACTCTTCGTATCGATCGAACATTTATATAATTATTATTATTATATTACCTATTTACATTTCATAAAAAAATGATCAAAAATGGTCTATTTTTAATAGGTAATATAATAATAATAATTATATAAATGTTCTCGTAATGGCTTTGTTCGCATCCGTGCCGTCTATTCGTATCCATTGACATGCCACTGCCTTGCTCGCATCCATCGAGGATGATATCCTTCATATCCATCGACTGCAATTCAAGTGTCTGATTCGTATCGAATAAGCATTATACATATTTCATATCGATCAACCATAGATCGATACGAAGCAAACATTTCCCATTGATGCGAATTAGAACCAAGCCATAGCGTGACAGTCGACCAATACGAATAAGAGTATTATGATCGATGCGAATGAGACCGAATGCTATCGATACGAACAGAGGGATGCGACTGGTCGATGCGAACGACACAAAACACGATCGATATGAACAAACCACTAACATCGATACAAACAAGAAAAAATAATCGATGGGAGCAAGGCTCCGATAATGGGTTTGAATAAGTCTTGGTCAACTCGGCGTGAGTAGTGGATCGATCGAAGATGACGCACCACTTCATAACTCGGCGTGAGTAGTGGATCGATCGAAGATGACGCACCACTTCATCTTGCATGCGCATGCTCGAGATTGAGTCGACCACATCGATACTAACGTATCGATTCGAACAAAACAGCCAACCGAAAAATCGAATTTGCATCGATCATATCTTACAAACCGCATGTCCAAATGCTATGAAATTTTAACAGGAGCTTTCATACATGCTAAAGATGGTTCATGCCAAGTTTCTACTCTATTTGACAAAATCTTGATCGATACGAATTACGTTCGTATCGATCGCGGATCAAGCCGAAACTTCATGGGATCAATCGCTTGGGCCCACTCACATGCCAGAAGAAGTCCCTCGAAGTTTAAGCTAGATATTGGCATGGAGTGTCTATAAATAGCACCCTAGAGCCTACAGAAAAAGAACTTTTTGATCGAACGACGTCCAAACTCTGCCAAAATCTCGATTGCACTCAAACTCCACTGTTGTACACCAAAATTACTACTATAATTCACTGTAACTAGCAAGAACATCGATAAAAGAGTATCCTTTGAAGTGGACGTAGGCCGAAGATAGCCAAGCCACTTTAAATCTCGTGTTTCTGTTTGTTATTTTCCAATTATTGTTCTCTACTTTGTTTGGATCTGAGATTTGTGTTAGAATATTGCTGATCTGTATTCATACACTGGTGCTTTCATGATATCCGAGGATTGTGACCAATTTTGACGCTAACACTTTGGTGCTTTCACTGAGAACCAACTAGCACCCGCTACACCAGATTTGGGATTCTGATTTGAAACACAATGACGCGACAATCAACAAGAAGACAGAGAGGAGAAGAAGCCAAAAAGGGGGAAGTCAAGAGGCATCCTCTGGAGCTCGAGAAGGACAAGCTTCAATCTACATTACCAGGAACGAGACGGAGGCTATGGTGGATGCAATACATGAAAGATTATTGAAGAGTCAATAAGAAATGATGCAAATCTTCTTTGAACAGACAACAGCAGCTGGAGCACAGAACCTTGGACCGACTACAGTGGCTGCAGATACGGAACAAGGAGCTAGAGTCACAGAGACCAATGGAGTTCAGATCCAAGATCAGAACAAAGAACGTGAAGGCAATCAACAAGGGGCTGGGGGAAGACCCTCTGGATCTGACACCGGAAGAACCATAGATGAAGCTCAGCAGGCTAGAGCCAACACTAACATTAATGAGCTGCATGAAGAATGTTACCTAGATATACTTCGAGACCCTGGGGCAGGATAGAAGCATCCTAAGGGGAAGATGGAGATGAAACAATGGCTGGACTAGTGGGATGGATTATGAGAGGAGGATTGTCGAGCAGAGGCTTAGAGGAAGTTAGTCGGAGTCCATTCACTTCGAATATCATAAATGCAAGGAATCCTCCAAAGTTCAAGTTACCCGCGTTGGATCCTTACGATTGAAAATCAGACCCGACCGTGCATATTACCAAATATATCAGGCATGTGGAAGTGCCGAGGGCATCCGAGGAAGTGATGTCACGATGCTTCCCTCTATATTTGACATCTTTGGCTGTGCTTTAGTTCAGGCAACTATAGAATGGATCGATTAGAACATAGGCGAGCTAGTGGAACGTTTCATGAGGAAGTTTAGGGTCCAAGTGACGCGACCAAAGAGTGTGATGACCTTAGCTTTGATAAACAGAGGACTGGAGAATCCATAAGAGATTTTCTACTACGATTCAATGCAACTGTGGCACAGTGTTTAAGGATTCTTTAGCAATAGACCCACCGCATGATCTTGGAGAGTTTTATCATGAGCCTGGGAGATTCATTCGGCTGGATGATTCGCGCGCCGAGAGGCAAGAAATAAACGCTGTGCAAGGCGAAGGAACCCCAAAGAAAAATATCGAGCAGAAAAAGGAAAGCGAAAGCAGGATGACAGAGACGATGGTCCTGACAAACGAAAGAAATTCCAAGAACCTAGGTTCAGGCAATACATGGACTTGACGGCAAACCTGGAACATATTTACACAGAGACTCAAGGGCAGCTCCCCTATCGAGAACCACCCAGGAGAGATACCACAGAATGGGAATGTAGAAGTGGAAAGTACTGCCTATTCCATGAGCTGGAAGGGCATATTACCGATGAATGCCGCTATCTGAAGGATGAGGTGGAAGAGCCTGCCAGAAGTGGTAGATTGCCACAATACACCAAAGATCGGACAACGGCCGTAGGACCTGAGCAACTACCGCCTCCACCGAACAGGACTAATCTTGGATCGGGATCACGACTCGTCATTAATTGATCATGATGGCAAGGGAAAAGTTCAGGATTTGAACTTTGGTCGACTAAACAACTTAGATTTGATTTTAAAATAAAACGTCTATTCCACTTACACATGTATGGGAACAGGAGCAATCCGTAGGCATGCTCTGAGATGGTAATAGACCGCTCTGCCCGGAGAGGCAATGTCTAGTTTTTCCTGTTGTTTGAGATTGAAAATATATTATTTTAATTTAATAAATGAACATGAATTCTATAAGACAATACCTTTAACCGGAAGTTAAGGATTAATATTGAAAACCAACCTGAAAATGATCGCTTTATGACCCTACCCAGAGAGGCAAGGTCTGGAGTGCAAGAACTGAGTTTCTTCGTCGAAGAGCGACAGGGCCGACTCACTTAACGTCATTCCCCATTCATCGGAGAGTTATTGGATCGGGGTCCGATAAGAGATCGGAGTGGATATGATCGGCCTAGGATTTAGGCCAGGGTATCGCTCAATGTTCAGAGACACTGAACCGTAGTGCAGGGGATGTTCCCGCTTTGTCGGAAAGCGATAGGATTGGCTCAATCGACGTTGTTCCCCCTTCACCAGAGAGTGACAGAATGGTATCCGGCAAGAGCCCGGAGAGGCTATAATCGGCCAAGAAAGACCAAGACATCGCTATATGATCTCGCTGGGGCCAGAGCGCAAGGGATAGAAAGCAGCGTCGGAGCGCAACAGGATCTTTCTATTCGATCATTAGATCTGGAGTGGACTTAGCAAGGGTCCAGAGCGACCATCGATAGTCCAGAGAGGTTGTAAATTAGATTACTAACTTCGGCAAATAGAAATGGATAATGATTCGGCTTCAAACAGCCACAAACTCGATTGACAATACTATAGCTATGAATAAAATATGAACTCACAGCATTTGATTTGAAGCTATTCAAAACACGACTTTTACCAAAAGGCATGCTTTAGGGGGAAATGTGATCCCACCTTTTAGCAAAGCCAAGATATCAAGAGATTCATTGAAAATCGATGATCATTCATCCTAAATATTGATTATACATCACAGGTTCGCTATGGATATCGATGAATTTTATCCGAGCAAGGATCAACTACATTTGACAAAACATGGCAAGCAAAGTTGTAAATGTTAGCACCAAAATTGGCCACAAACACCTAATGTCGTGAGAGCACCTGTTTATGAACACAAATCAGCAACAATCAATATAGAACTCAGATCTAAGCAATAACAATCACAATAATTCACAAATAACAATCACAAACACATGACTTATAGTGGTTCAGCGATCTTGCCACCATCCACTCGATGTTTATATCTTTATTGATATTATCTTGATGATTACAGTTGGCTACAGCAAGTTGCAATGGATTATAGCTCTGAAACTTGAATGGAACCGCAATGATAAGGTGTAGAATTGAATCCGGTAGAGTCTTTGCGCTTCAGAATCCCGATCCCCTTTTCTGAATGACCTGGGGCTCTATTTATAGCTTTAGGAGGCCGATATTTCTCCTAAAAATCCGGTAAGCCACTTCTGGCACGTGAGGGGGGCCCACATGCCGGGCCTCAGGAAATTTGGGCTCACTTTGGATCGATTCGACCTCCATTCGAATCGATCAAGAAATCATCCAATCGAGATGAAATTTGGCGTGGACATTCTTCAACACGTATGTGAACTCCTGTAAAAATTTCATTGCATTTGGACTTGTAGATCTCAAGATATGGTCGATTCGAATTGCTATTCTCGAGTAGGTTGCTTGCTTCGACTCGATGTCGTTCGAATCGATGGGTTTGACTCGATGATTCCACGCGCTTTCGTGATGACGTGGTGCGCGTTCTTCGTGTCGATCCCCTTTTCACTCCGGTTTGACTGGGTCGACTCCATGATCTTCACCACTTTGACTTAGTGGATCCGAGGGCTTTCAGGGATTCTGTAGGATCGATTTCACCCTAGAGGGGGGGTGAATAGGGTGATAGTGTAAATTATAAAAATTAATCGCGGAAGCTTATCAATTAATTTAAATTCAGATCACAGAATAGCAGCACAGATATAGCAGAATATAAATAACAGAACAGAACAACTCAGAATTTACCCAGCTTCGGCAAAACCCTGCCTACGTGCTGCCCCCAAGGTTTCTACTAGAAATTAGATAGCCCCTCGCTTACACACGTAAACTCGCTATACCCGCTATTGACTAATCTAACTCTAGGCTCAAAACCCTGACCACAACTCAACCACCGAGTTGCGAATTCCCAAACTACACACCGTAGTTTGTCCCCTAGTCACACGACTAGAAAATTAAAAACGGTTTAAAAGAAAAATATAATTTAAATAAATTTTAAAACACAATAACCCTTATTTAAATTTAAACCCTTAAAATAAAAATTAGGCCCAAATTAATAAACACAGGCCGACCCCTTGTTCACTTCTTCAACCCGTTCCTTTTGCTTTGTGAAAGTATGGCCGATCCTCTTTTCGTTCCTCTTTGTGAATTAGGGCTTCTGATAATTTGCTTTTGCTCCTTGCGATTTAAACTAGGGTTGTGCAAAAAGATGTTCGCCGCTTGATACAGTTTGATTGTATGCTTCGATGCTGTTTGCTTTGCACACGGCTCTTCAATTTGGATCGAGTTCGTTTCGTGATTTCGGTATGTATTTTATCCTTTTGCTTTTCTGATTTTGGCTTGTTCAAACTCAATCAATTGCCGATGATGATTTGTGGTTATTTATAGGATTCGAAATCCTATTTTTGCATTCGTATATTCGTGTTTGAATTTGTCTACTGATTTGCTTTGGCCATTTGATTATACTTGAACGATTATGATCTCTCTGACTTTGTCACTTCGTATATATTTTGTGATGCTTTCTTACTTGATGTTCACGGCATCAATTTCAACTCCTTGGTCATCACGTTGTTGATCTTGACTTGGCAAAAAACACGGCTTTGATACTTTGTAAACTTTCCATTCTTGTTTTGCATGTTTTAACAACTTGCCGCAGTGTTGGTTCGACTCTGGTCATTTTGTATTTCTGTATATTGCTGCAGTCTTCTTTCCTTGTGTTGTCCAGTACAGTTGATTTGGATTCATATGATGTTGAGCATTGGATTTTTGAAACTCTGTTGTTCTTGCTTGCTGATATCTTGGTTCGGTCTGTCATTCGAGTTTGAGACTGTGGTGATTTCACTGTGTACTTGAGAATGCACTGCATATTTGGTTTGCTCCTTTGTTGATGTTTGGATCATTATGCTGTCTGCATTGATGCTGCACTTGGTCTAGTTGTAACTGGACCTATAGCTTCCATCCATTTGAATTGAACTTGCAGTTAAGAACAGTTGCTTTTGATCTGTTATGTCTGCTGTCCTTTGAGTTATTTCTTGCATCATAGTCTGGTTGGTGAGTCTGTTATGTTGATGGCTAGCCTTTGCTAGTTCATTCATGACATGTTGTCCATGTGTTTTCATTTGTGTTTGACCTTTGTTGTTACTGATTCATTGTGGTAGTAGCTGTCTTGAATTTGAATTGTTGCATTTGTTTTCCTCTGCACTTTTTTGAGTTTCACTGCCATAAGTCGTGCATGTTTATCTGGGTTGCATTGAGTACATCCATACTTCTATGTTGTTTGCTTTTGTTAGATGCTACTTTGATCATGTTGGCTATTTGCAGCTCTGGTATGCAGAAGCTTGTTTGGTGAGTTGTGTTCATGTTTGATCACCTGCTATTCCATGGTCTATTTGGTGGTATTTGATTCATTTGAGTCAGTGATATTGTCTTCATTATGGCCTGTTGCACTAGTTATTGTAGTTCGATTTGGGTCGATTAGTTGCTTCAAATTACTGCTGCTTCATTGTAGCTGTGTTGACCATTATGCACTGTAGCTTGCTGTCATGTTCGCTGTCACTTGTGCATTGTTGAGTCACTTGAGTGTGTTGATGGATGTGTGCATCAATGTACATGCTTTTGCTGCTGTTTGATATAGTGTTTTGAACCATTGTTTGTTGTGGCATTGCATTACTGTGCATTGAGCATTGTACTTGTAGTTTGCTGACTTCACGTCGCCTTAACTTGGTTGATGCACTGAGTTGAGTGGTGACTTGACCTTTGCATTTTGTTTATTTTTCTAATTTTCACCTGAGTTGAATCCGGCTTGGATTTGACCTTGTGCTGAATGACATTGTTTTATTGCACTTGAGTTGAATCCTGTATTTGGGTTTGACCTGTGCTCACTTGTCCCTGTAAATCGATCAAGTGTATATTTCGGTGTGCACGTCCTTGTGGCATATACAGTAATACACTGTGTATGTCACAAGTTGTTAGTGTATGATGAATTCAAATATAAATGATGACGAACAACCCAAATAACTGAGGCAAAAAATTATTTTCAAAAACCATATTTTATTTTATATTGCAAAAATATTTCTTTTTCAATTTTACTGCGTTAGTGAATATTTTTGCAGATTTCTCAGATGCTGGATTCAAACTGGAATGGAGTTGAAGATAAATACGAGTGTGAGTGATATGTAGTCAGGTGAACTGTAAATATGTAATGTGATGTAATTGTAATCAAAGTTGTATAGTTATAGTGAGAGCTTGAAATTGTACTATTCAAAGATGTAATAAATATTTATTTGAATAAAATATTCGTTTGAATTCAAATTTCGTGTTATTTATTTTATTCAGCAAATATTTATTTAATTTGTGAAAAATAAAATAGTATATTATCAAATACATTTAAACGAATGTATATATGTTTATTATCATCAAACAAAAATCATATAAGCGCATATTCAACAATCTCCCCCTTTTGATGATAACAAACATATATTTAAGATTTTGATTATGTTAAATGTATTTGATCATTGATATGCTCTAATTGCTCCCCCTATTTAAATGCTTCCTCTCTACATGATGCTCCCCCTACATATATGCATACAAATAAAAATATGTAAATGAGTCTATATGCAAATGGAAAATTATTTGACCTTTGCTTGATTCTATTTGACAAAATCTTAACTTTTCTCTCCCCCTTTTGTTATCAGCAAAAGAATAATAGTGTTAGAGAAAATAGAGATAAAGTAATCGATATCAATCCAACATTAAAACTCAATTGAATATAAATATTAAATTTCAATAAAAAGTCAAACAAAAATCATAAATATTTTGTTAGGCGCATATTCCACTTTTAGAATGATAGGAATGATATCATCATTTAAAACCATACAGTTGTGTCTATTTGTGGTATATTTATATCAGGAATTTGAATAACTACTAACCATGCATAACCGTTAGGACTTTTAAATGAGATTAGTAGTATTCCAATTTTATTTTTAAAAAATGAATTCAAGTATCTTCTAACCACGCATAACCGTGAGGACTTTTAAATGGGATTAGAATCAACTTGTTTGTTTTACAAATCAACTTTTGATATGCGTTCCATACATGCATAACCGCGAGGACTTTTAAATGAGCATGGAAGCACATAACAAATTCCAAGTAATTCACCCATGCATAACCGTGAGGACTTTTAAATGAGAGTGAATACTTTGGTATTTATTTATTTATTTAATTTTTTTATTTTAAAAAAAATGTAAAAATGAAAAAACGAACGATTCCTGTTTAAAGTACCACATATCGACAAACTATATAGAATTTTGATGAGTGATGGTTGATAGAAATATGATAGGTATAGAGATGGTCATGGAATTTTTACCAACAAAAAGTTTTATAACTCTTGTTTAAATTTCTAAAGAAATTTTCTAATTATACTTTCTCGAGTTATAATATATAATCAATATCAACACTCATCACTTTTTCAATCACTATTTTTCTTTTCGATAATCATTTGGGAGTCAGATTAGTCATTTAAAATCAAATTCAAAAATAATTATGAAATTAATTTTTCAAAAATGAATAATCTGAAAATATGGTCAAAAATGATTTTCTCCAGGGGGTTTTTAAAAGAAAATTTTCTGCTATTTGAAAATTATTTGAAATGAAAAATATGCAGATATTTTCTTTGAAAAACGATGCAGTTACTAAATGTCTCAAAAAATCACGTTTCACTAGTAATTTTTCTATCAACTAGATTACCAGTGTAATTTGCATCTGAATTTCTCTTTCACTCAAAAATTATCATCAATTGAATTTTATAGATCAAAACATGAAGTGTGCATCAAAAATTTCAAACTCAATTTTTTCAGCAATTTAAATGACATTCTTTTGAATTTGAAATGAAGCCGTGTAAATAATCGAAAACCGTGAATATAGAGTCAGTCATATTATAACCAATTGTAATATCCAACAAAACACTATTTTTAATCCAAAATGATATATATGAAGTAATTCAAAGAATTTAGAGATTTTTATAGTGTTTTTGGCATAAGAATATAATTGGCTTAACTATTTTGAATAAATCAGAATCAAAAATCATCATCTTTTCATCAATCTCAATATTGGCTGAATTAATTCAAAATACGGTGCAGATTATCACAATTAATCACAGTTAATATATCGTTTAAAACATACCATACCTGTTTTACCTTTACGATATTTTTCGTTGTTGTCCGTTGTGATTCTGTCACCTTTATACTAGGCTAAGGAACTTAGCTTTGTCGCCCGTTGTGTTTCTGGAACAGCCAAAATCCAGAGAACACTATTGTTGTTCCTTAGCCTGCCACCACACCTACACGGAAAAGGATTTATGTGACCTATTTGTTTTTATAGGTCCATGGTTGTTAGTGGCAGAAAATTTTGAAAAATAATTTTGTGTAGACCCAAAACTATTTATAATTGTCCCCTTTGGCACCCAAATTTGTTTAACTTTGAGAGATTTTATATTTGTGCCTTTTGGAACCCAAATCGGTATAGTTTTCACATGTTTGGGTCTATACCAACAATTATTGTGATCGTGTCCAAATTTTCTACAAATCGTGCACATTGAATTTTCTTGATTAATCTTGTTTTCAACAATTTTCGAACTATTATATCCAAGTCCTTGTATAACCGTATTAACAGTTTGCTTTCCTAATAGCATATTCAACGATTTTTCACTTTTTGAAAATTTATCTAAAGTCGTTGACAATTGTTGGACTTGTGATTTGAGAGATTCATTTTCGTTTAACAACTGTGTGCACTTTTTAATAGAATTCTCTCTCCTAGTATTTTCATTCTCCTTTAAAATCAGAATTTCATTTTCAAGCGATTTTATTTTAATTTCTGATTTTTTAATTTCTTCATCAAATGTTGGACACTTATCACACTTAGGGATCCTACTTTGATAGGTTTTAACTAATTGATCAAGTTGTTTATTACGTTCTATCAAAGTATCTTTTTGAGATTCAAGTTTGGCGTATTTTTCCCTAAGTCGTTCAAAACAACCGTTTACTTCATGAAAATATATAAGCAACTCAGAATGGGTAAGTTTTGATACCTCACTTGGCTCGTCATCGTCACTGTTAGTTGTATCACCTCGAAGACACAATTCTGCCTTTTCGCTTTCACTGCCAGTGCTCTGATCATTCTCGTCTATTTCATCCCAAGTGGCTGCAAAACTTTTCTTTTTCTGTTTCTTTCCATGGCTGGATTTAATTTGTGGACAATCGGGCTTGATATGGCCGGGTTTGTTGCAATTATAACAAATAAACTTTTGTTCTTCTGAGTAGTCTAGTGCTTTGGCTATTCTGCTTTTTGCTTTTTGATTTCGAGCTGAATTTCCATGTTTTTGATTCCATTTTTTGAATTTTCTTATTAACAGCTCCAATTCTGCTGCTCCATCATCTTCATCGTTATCATCATCACTTTCGGTTGTTCCTTTGAGAGCTATTGATTTCTTTTGAGTGTCACCTCCTTCACGCTCTTCTTTGAATTTCATTTCTAGCTCATAAGTGGTGAGATTTCCGATGAGTTCCTCAACTTTAAGTTGTTTTAAATCTTTCGATTCTTGTATGGCAGTTACTTTTGCTTCAAAGCTTCGTGGAAGGACTCTGAGGATTTTCCGGACTATTTCTAATTCGGTGTATGTTTTTCCGAGAGCTTTTGATTTGTATACGATATTGGAGAGTCGTCCGTACATCTCTTTGACATTTTCTTCCTTCGCCATTTTGAAGTTCTCGTATTCGCTGCTTAACATTGCAAGGCGAGATTCTTTGACTTGAGATGTTCCTTCGTGAGTCACTTCTAGTATGTGCCATATTTCCTGCGCAGTTAGACAATGTGAGACACGATTAAATTCAAATTGATCCAATGAACAGATAATAGAATTCATAGCTTTGGCATTAGTATTTTGTAATTTATTTTCTAGTTCTGTCCATTGTTCCTTTGATTTCTCTATTTCCTGATTATCTACAGTTATAGTTGGTATTCTATAACCTGTCTCAACAATATTCCAAGCGTCAATGGTTTTCAGAAAAATTTGCATTCTATTTTTCCAATAAGCATATTCACCATTGAACATTGGTGGTCTAACTATGGATTGACCTTCTGCAAAAGCATTATTAAAAGAAGCCATTTTAAAAATTCAAATTTTTAAAAACAAAAACCGATTTTTTTTGAAACACGAATTTTTTAAAAAATTGATTTTTGAAACACGAATTTTTAAAACAAAAATTGGTTTTTGTAAAATCAAATTTTTAAAACAAAAACGGCTTTTGTTCCTAGCTCTGATATCACTTGTAGGATCGATTTCACCCTAGAGGGGGGGTGAATAGGGTGATAGTGTAAATTATAAAAATTAATCGCGGAAGCTTATCAATTAATTTAAATTCAGATCACAGAATAGCAGCACAGATATAGCAGAATATAAATAACAGAACAGAACAACACAGAATTTACCCAGCTTCGGCAAAACCCTGCCTACGTGCTGCCCCCAAGGTTTCTACTAGAAATTAGATAGTCCCTCGCTTACACACGTAAACTCGCTATACCCGCTATTGACTAATCTAACTCTACGCTCAAAACCCTGACCACAACTCAACCACCGAGTTGCGAATTCCCAAACTACACACCGTAGTTTGTCCCCTAGTCACACGACTAGAAAATTAAAAACGGTTTAAAAGAAAAATACAATTTAAAAACAATTTAAAACACAATAACCCTTATTTAAATTTAAACCCTTAAAATAAAAAGTAGGCCCAAATTAATAAACACAGGCCGGCCCCTTATTCACTTCTTCAACCCGTTCCTTTTGCTTTGTGAAAGTATGGCCGATCCTCTTTTCGTTCCTCTTTGCGAATTAGGGCTTCTGATAATTTGCTTTTGCTCCTTGGGATTTAAACTAGGGTTGTGCAAAAAGATGTTCGCCGCTTGATACAGTTTGATTGTATGCTTCGATGTTGTTTGCTTTGCCCACGGCTCTTCAATTTGGATCGAGTTCGTTTCGTGATTTCGGTATGTATTTTATCCTTTTGCTTTTCTGATCTTGGCTTGTTCGAACTCAATCAATTGCCGATGATGATTTGTGGTTATTTATAGGATTCGAAATCCTATTTTTGTGTTCGTATATTCGTGTTTGAATTTGTCTACTGATTTGCTTTGGCCATTTGATTATACTTGAACGATTATGATCTCTCTGACTTTGTCACTTCGTATATATTTTGTGATGCTTGCTTACTTGATGTTCACGACATCAATTTCAACTCCTTGGTCATCGCGTTGTTGATCTTGACTTGGTAAAAAACACGGCTTTGATACTTTGTAAACTTTCCGTTCTTGTTTTGCATGTTTTAACAACTTGCCGCAGTGTTGGTTCGACTCTGGTCTTTTTGTATTTCTGTATATTGCTGCAGTCTTCTTTCCTTGTGTTGTCCAGTACAGTTGATTTGGATTCATATGATGTTGAGCATTGGATTTTTGAAACTCTGTTGTTCTTGCTTGCTGATATCTTGGTTCGGTCTGTCATTCGAGTTTGAGACTGTGGTGATTTCACTGTGTACTTGAGAATGCACTGCATATTTGGTTTGCTCCTTTGTTGATGTTTGGATCATTATGCTGTCTGCATTGATGCTGCACTTGGTCTAGTTGTAACTGGACCTATAGCTTCCATCCATTTGAATTGAACTTGCAGTTAAGAACAGTTGCTTTTGATCTGTTATGTATGCTGTCCTTTGAGTTATTTCTTGCATCATAGTCTGGTTGGTGAGTCTGTTATGTTGATGGCTAGCCTTTGCTAGTTCATTCATGACATGTTGTCCATGTGTTTTCATTTGTGTTTGACCTTTGTTGTCACTGATTCATTGTGGTAGTAGCTGTCTTGAATTTGAATTGTTGCATTTGTTTTCCTCTGCACTTTGTTTGAGTTTCACTGCCATAAGTCGTGCATGTTTATCTGGCTTGCATTGAGTACATCCATACTTCTATGTTGTTTGCTTTTGTTAGATGCTACTTTGATCATGTTGGCTATTTGCACCTCTGGTATGCAGCAGCTTGTTTGGTGAGTTGTGTTCATGTTTGATCACCTGCTATTCCATGGTCTATTTGGTGGTATTTGATTCATTTGAGTCAGTGATATTGTCTTCATTATGGCCTGTTGCACTGGTTATTGTAGTTCGATTTGGGTCGATTAGTTGCTTCAAATTACTGCTGCTTCATTGTAGCTGTGTTGACCATTATGCACTGTAGCTTGCTGTCATGTTCGCTGTCACTTGTGCATTGTTGAGTCACTTAAGTGTGTTGATGGATGTGTGCATCAATGTACATGCTTTTGCTGCTGTTTGATATAGTGTTTTGAACCATTGTTTGCTGTGGCATTGCATTACTGTGCATTGAGCATTGTACTTGCAGTTTGCTGAATTCACGTTGCCTTAACTTGGTTGATGCACTGAGTTGAGTGGTGACTTGACCTTTGCATTTTGTTTATTTTTCTAATTTTCACCTGAGTTGAATCCGGCTTGGATTTGACCTTGTGCTGAATGACATTGTTTTATTGCACTTGAGTTGAATCCTGTATTTGGGTTTGACCTGTGCTCACTTGTCCCTGTAAATCGATCAAGTGTATATTTCGGTGCGCACGTCTTTGTGGCATATACAGTAATACACTATGTATGTCACAAGTTGTTCGTGTATGATGAATTCAAATATAAATGATGACGAACAACCCAAATAACTGAGCCAAAAAATTATTTTCAAAAACCATATTTTATTTTATATTGCAAAAATATTTCTTTTTCAATTTTACTGCGTTAGTGAATATTTTTGCAGATTTCTCAGATGCTGGATTCAAACTGGAATGGAGTTGAAGATAAATACGAGTGTGAGTGATATGTAGTCAGGTGAACTGTAAATATGTAATGTGATGTAATTGTAATCAAAGTTGTATAGTTATAGTGAGAGCTTGAAATTGTACTATTCAAAGATGTAATAAATATTTATTTGAATAAAATATTCGTTTGAATTCAAATTTCGTGTTATTTATTTTATTCAGCAAATATTTATTTAATCCGTGAAAAATAAAATAGTATATTATCAAATACATTTAAACGAATGTATATATGTTTATTATCATCAAACAAAAATCATATAAGCGCATATTCAACAGATTCGAACAGAGGCTCATTCGCATCGATCGTGGTATGCTCTGGCTGAATCGATACGAAGCTGTTGTAGCAGGATCGAATCAAAGTGGAGTAACTTCATGGATTCGAAGGACTTCATCTTGATGGATTTGAACCAGGCAAACGCGAGGCTAATTCCTTTCTGACCGACGCGAACGCAATGGATACGAAGTCTAATCAATACTTATGGATTCAAGTATATCTCCTGCTGATGGGTATGAATCACACTATCTGTTGATGGATGCGAAGTGAAGTCACTGATGGATTCGAAGGGCGGTTGTCTGATGGATTCGAACTATTGCTCCCTGATGGATGCGAACTAGATGGAGTCGAGCTAAGACATGAGGATGGGTACGAACCTCATGGATTCGAAGTACTCTAAGCCGATGGATACGAAGAGGAATGACTCCATGGATTCGAAGCACTACAACTTGATGGATACGAAGTAGCTTAGCTGGATGGATACAAACAGAACCCCTGTCTATGGATTCGAACAAGGGTTATCTTCTCTATCTTGAATCAATCATAACTTGAGTGTACGAACTCGGATTGACTTGAGATTTGGAACGTTGGCTATTATGGCTTTGTTTGTCATGTTCTATCGATCGTGGCCCGATTTGGGCTCGGTCAAAATTCGTCGATATCCATAGTGAAGCAGTGTATAACCAATCATTGAGGTGAATTATCTTCGGTTTTTCGATCAATCTTTTGGTATCACGGCCTTGCCAAAAGGCGGAATAACATTTTCCCCCCAAAATATGCCTTGCGGTAGAAAGGCATGTTATGTAATGCCATGAGTTGGATGTTCATATCCCGTTGATGTCCTGCAAAGGAATTACAGTTTTATGTGACCTCAAATGACGATCGTTCGGGATCGAGATGTTTGAGATGAAGTGCGACCGTTCATGGTCAAGCGCCTAACTTAAAATGATGATCGTTCGGGATCGAGCCATTTGAGGTGAAGTGCGACCGTGCGCGGTTAGATGGCAGACCTCAAATGAAGACCGTTCGTGATCGAGCCATTTGGGGTGAGGTGAGTTGTGCCGTTCGGGGCGAGTTGTGACCGTTCGAGGTCGGGTGCCGTTCGAGGCGAATTGCGACCGTTCACGGTCGGGTGCCATTCGAGGCGAGAAAGTGTGCCCAGGAGGGCTTTGTATTATCGATGCCAGGGTCACGTTCGGGTGAGTTCCTGGATCGTTTGTGTGCCCATTAGAGGCGAATAAGTGTGTCCGGGGGGGCTTGGTATTGTTGATACCAGGTTCAAGTTCGAGTGGGTCCCTGGATCGTTTGTCAGGGCGGTTTATCGCCATCTCAGAGCATGCCTAAGGACCGTTCGCGACCCCGTACATGTGTAAGTAGCTTAGCCATTTAAGAATTGTCAGAACCAAATATCTATTCAACAGATGAGTTTTAAAATAGAAATGTCCAAACAAACCAAGTCTAAATGTCCAAAGCAAAATCAAAGTAAAAAGCAAAATGAAGATGTCAAAGCGTAAACTCTTACTATAACGCGGTTGGTAGTCATTCAGAGCATGCCTATGGATCGTGCATGATCGCTCGCATGTGTAAATGATTTAACCGTGTTAGTGAGAGGTTTACAACTTGTTCATCGTTATTTCAATCAATTGATAATCAAACGGTGCCTTGATTCAGGGTCGCCTCTAGCTGATGTAGACGGTGGTCGCTCTGGTTCCACTGCTGGAGTTCGCCTCCTCACATACTGAAGGAGCATACCATTCCTGATATGCCCTTGCACCTCGTCCTTCAGATGCTTATCTGATTTTCTTTCGTCGGAAGTTGGATCCCTTCGCCTCGGTCTACGATATGGAACCTGCTCTTTGGTATCCTGATAAATTTGTTCTAGGCTCTCATTCAGCTCAGAGTAAGTGGTGAATCGTGGCTCCCTCCGTTGCCGCTTTAACCTGTCCCCATCATTCTCATTTTTTCTTTTACCTCTGCTTGTTTCCGTGCCTTTCTGAGGGGGATTTCTTCCTTTGACTGCATAAATATCAATTCCTTCTCCTTCTTCTCTTTCGGCGTTTGCATCTTCCAATCGTAAAAACTTTTCTGCCTCGTCGTAGAATTCCCCTAGATCCACAGGCGGATCTTTAGTTCAAGAATTTTTGAACTCTGTGCCGTCAGCTACTCCGGACACAGCCGCCATCACCACCATAGATGGATCTGCTCGATCCACCGAATCTGCTGCTGCATTGAATCGCGTTAGGTAACTCCTCAAAGTCTCTTCGATTTTCTGCTTTAGGGTTGCCAAAGTCATCACATTCTTGGGTCTTGTATTGTGAACCCTGAATTGCCTCATAAATCTTTCAGTTAAATCATTCCATGTTTCGATAGATCCACTCTCTAGTTGTCTAAACCATAACGCTGCAATATCCGCCAAGTAAAATGGAAAGCACCGGGCCATAACCTCCTCTGATGCCCCCAGCACTTCCATATGCCTCATATACTTTGTCAGATGAACCGTGGGGTACGTTCTCCTGTTATACATATCCAACGATGGTAACTTGAAATCCGGTGGGTTCCTAGCTCGTCTGATTGCTGGAGTAAAAGGACTCCTATTAACATCCTCCAAATCGTTATTTACCAAACCGCCTCTCATAGATTTCTAACCATCTCTGCCAATCTGTCATTGTCTTCGAGACGCAAACTCCGTTCATCACTTTCAACCTGCCCCCCGAGTTCACGAGGGAACTCTGGGATCTGCCCCCTTGATTGAGCGTTCACTCCTCTGCTGCTCCCAGGTTGCGCAGATGCTCCTCTCTCTCTCTCCGAGACCGGATCAACATTCTCCATGTGTGTGCCCCCTAGTTCAGGTGCTATGCCGGACGGTCCTTCTCCGTTTTGAACTCTGTCCGCTTCTCTATTTTGTGCCCCAAGTTGTCCTATCTGTTGAAATAAACTCTGGATCAACTCCTCTTGTTTCTTCATCATTGTCTCCATCTCGTCCCCGGTGATGAAGATCGACGCCTGATTCTCTCCTGAAGAAGCCTCTTAACTCCCTTGCTATTCACTTCTCAATGGCCTTTGTTTCTCACTTGTTTGTCTCGTCATGGTTCTTAGATCTAAATTCTTAAGTCTTCAAATTCAACTTATCCTGAATCTGCTTTTCTCAGTGAAAGCACCAAAATGTTAGCGTCAAAATTGGCCACAAACACCCAATGTCATGAGAGCACCCGTTTATGAACACAAATCAGCAACAATCAATATAGAACTTAGATCTAAGCAATAACAATCACAATAATTCACAAATAACAATCACAAACGCAAGACTTATAGTGGTTCGGCGATCTTACCTACGTCCACTTGAAGTTTATATCTTTATTGATATTATCTTGATGACTACAGTTGGTTATAGCAAGTTACAATGGATTATAGCTCTGTAACTTGAATGGAACCGCGATGATAAGGTGTAGAATTGAATCCGGTGGAGTCTTTGCGCTTCAGAATCCCGATCCCCTTTTCTGAATGACCTGGGGCTCTATTTATAGCTATAGGAGGCCGATATTTCTCCTAAAAATCTGGTAGACCACTTCTGCCACGTGAGGGGGGCCCACATGCCCGGCCTCAGGAAATTTGGGCCCACTTTGGGTCGATTCGACCTCCATTCGAATCGATCAAGAAATCATCCAATCGAGATGAAATTTGGCGTGGACATTCTTCAACACGTATGTGATCTCCTGTAAAAATTTCATTCCATTTGGACTTTTAGATCTCAAGATATGGTCGATTCGAATTGCTATTCTCGAGTAGGTTGCTTGCATCGACTCGATGCCGTTCGAATCGATGGGTTCGACTCGATGATTCCACGCGCTTTCGTGATGACGTGGTGCGTGTTCTTCCTGTCGATCCCCTTTTCACTCCGGTTTGACTGGGTCGACTCCATGATCTTCGCCACTTTGACTTAGTGGATCCGAGGGCTTTCAGGGATTCGAACAGAGGCTCGTTCGTATCGATCGTGGTATGCTCTGGCTGAATCGATACGAAGCTGTTGTAGCAGGATCGATTCGATGTGGAGTAACTTCATGGATTCGAAGGACTTCATCTTAATGGATTCGAACCAGGTAAACGCGAGGCTAATTCCTTTCCGACCGACGCGAACGCAATGGATACGAAGTCTAATCAATACTTATGGATTCGAGTATATCTCCTGCTGATGGGTACGAAGCAGACTATCTGTTGATGGATGCGGAGTGAAGTCACTAATCGATTCGAAGGGCGGTTGTCTGATGGATTTGAACTATTGCTCGATGATGGATGCGAACTAGATGGAGTCGAGCTAAGACATGAGGATGGGTACGAACCTCATGGATTCGAAGTACTCCAAGCCGATGGATAAAAAGAGGAATGACTCCATGGATTCGAAGCACTACAACTTGATGGATACGAAGTAGCTTAGCTGTATGGATACGAACAGAACCCCTGTCAATGGATTCGAACAAGGGTTATCTTCTCTATCTTGAATCGATCATAACTTGAGTGTACGAACTCAGATTGACTTGAGATTTGGAACGTTTGCTATGGCTTTGCTTGTCATGTTCTATCGATCGTGGCCCGATTTGGGCTCGGTCAAAATTCGTCGATATCTATAGTGAAGCAGTGTATAACCAATCATTGAGGTGAATTATCTTCAGTTTTCCGATCAATCTTTTGGTATCACGGCCTTGCCAAAAGGCGGGATAACAGTAAAAGCCAACTCAAATTTAAGTCAATCGGAGTTCGTATGCTCAAGATATGATCGATGCAATTTCAACAAGCACTTTGTTCGCATCCATTGGAGCACTTCATTTCATATCCATCAGTCAAAAAGCCTTGTTCAAATCCACCTGGAACGTGCGGCTTTGTATCGATCAAGGGAAGCACTCTTTGTATCGATCAACCTAATTTCTTTGCTCGCATCCTTGCCGTCTATTCGTATCCATTGACATGCCACTGCCTTGCTCGCATCCATCGAGGAAGGTTTCTTTCGTATCCATCGACTGCAATGTAAGTATCTGATTCCTATCTATCAAGCATGATACATATTTCATATCGATCAACCATAGATCGATACGAAGCAGACATTTCCCATCGATGCAAATTAGAACCAAGCGATAGCATGACAGTCGACCGATATGAACAAGAGTATTGCGATTGATGCGAACGAGACCGAATGCTATCGACACAAATAGAGCGATGCGACTGGTCGATACGAACGACACAAAACACGATCGACACGAACAAACCACTAACATCGATATGAATAAGACAAAATGATCGATGCGAACAAGGCTCCGATAATGGATGCGAATATGACTCGGTCAACTCGATGCAAGGAGTGGATCGATCCAAGAATGTCGCACCCGTCATCTTGCATGCGCGTGCTCGAGATCGAGTCGACCACATCGATACGAACGTATCAATTCAAGCAAAACAGCCAACCGAAAACTTGATTTGGATCGATCATATCTCACAAACCACCGGTCCAAATGCTATGAAATTTTCACAGAAGCTTGCGTACATTCTAAAGAAGGTCCACTTGAAAAATCTTGATCGATATGAATTACGTTCGTATCGATCGTGGATAGAGCCGAAACTTCATGGGATCGATCGTGTGGGCCCACTCACGTGCTAGAAGAAGTCTCTCGAAGTTAGAGCTAGATATTTGCATAAAGCGCCCATAAATAACACCCTAGGGTCTACAAAAAAGGACTTTTGGATCGAACGACGTCCAAACTCTGCCAAAATCTCGATTGCACTCAAACTTCATAGTTGTACTCAAAAATTACTGTTGTAATTCACTTTAACCAGTAAGCACATAGATAAAAGATTATCCTTCAAAGTGAGGCCGGAGATAGCCGAACCACTATAAATTTCTTGTTTCTGTTTGTTATTTTCCAATTGTTGTTCTCTACTTTGTTTGGATCTAAGATTTGTGTTAGAATATTGTCGATCTGTATTCATACACTGGTGCTTTCATGATATCCGGGGTTTGTGACCAATTTTGTCGCTAACATGCAGCGATAAGGCCAATGAAATAAGATTTTAGGAATTAGTAACAAGTGACAAATTGCATGAAAAGACCAAGAACTGAAACTGGTAGTTTGCAAGAAATTAAACAAGTAAAAGAATGCTGGAAAGAACAGTAACTATATATTTGCAAAGATGTGTGGAACAGGAATTATGAGTGCTAAAATGGAAAAAATTTGAACTGAAAATTGATATAAGATCGAACTAACAAGATATTAAACTAGATAACAAGATAAAATTGCAAGATTAAGAGAACTAAAATTGTAAAACTACTACAAATGAAAAAAGAACTGTTATTGAATTATTGCAGCAATGTAACAACAGGAAATGGTAATTGCATACAGAATGATGAAGAAGAAGAACTGGAACTGATCTAAGATTGTAATTAGCAATTGATTAAACTAAGTGACAAAATTAAAGAAAGAAACCGATCTAAGATTTCTAACTAAGCTGGAATGAAAATGAAGATAAATTTGTATTCATATTTTTCAAACTCTCGTTACAAGTGCATGCATAACTATATATACACACATAAATATACACACACGTACACATATATGTAAAGGTTCAGAATTTCACTGCGTGATTAATATAATATTTAATGAATTTTAAATATTCAATATATAGGTTTTATAATGAAAATAAACTCATTTTAATTAATTAATAATGAAAGGAAAATTGTTTTCATAATTTTTTTACATAATTAAAAAGTTCGTAGAAAAAAAGGAAATGTGTGACCGAAGATCCTTTTTCGAAATTTCGACACTTCAACACTGGAGGTTGTCAAGAATGTTGTTCGTCTTTGTGCACTATATGTACATATATAAGTGCTAATTTGCTAAGTAATAATACAATTAAGGATAGATTGTCTTATGTTAACTTTTTTAGCAAGTGATGTGACAGTTCATAAATTTAGAAATAATACTCCTATATATATATATTTATATTTATATATATATATATATTCCTCTCTTATCACATCTTCGGTTTGTAATTATTAACCATAATTTTCTCTCATCATAAAAATAATAAACTTATATATATATATATATTATCACATCTTAGGATTATCATCATTAACCATCATTACTTAGGTGATATGACTAGATAGGGGAGGGAATGTGACATGTGAGGGGAAGAAGTGAGTTACGTGACTTGATAAAATGATGAGGTGAAATCTTAATTATAAATAGCCCATATATTTCTCCATTTTCCTCCTCTTTCCACCAATCCTTTCTTCCACATTTTGAACTCAAATGGATTTGTTATTTTGTTGAAAATGTTTGAAAGTTTAATGGCTACAACATTATAGTTGACCACTTTTTCAAATTTTTAACATAGCTATGTCAAAATACAAATTATATGTAGAGAAATTTTGGGCTCAGAAATTAAATTTTAAAAAAAATGGTCCATCTTGTTTGGGCCATAACTTCTTCAAATAAATTTGAAAACTAGTGATTCTTTTATTGGAATGATGAAGAAAAGAAATTCTAATAACTTTCTCTTTGAGTTCTTTTCGAAATTCTATGAATAGGTAGCCCAAAAATCAATTGGAAAGCGACCTATTTTTGGGTTTATCATTGAGAATTCGATGTTTATCCGAAGTCGACCCACCTTACCAAAACAAGTCTCGCTTCCTCTTCCCTTTAAGGCCGAGCCTACCTAGTGCATTTTGGGTTCAAGGCTCCATCTTGTTGCTTAGGAATGGAAGTGATATGTCATACTCTAATTTAGCGAGAGTTTGGATAACTTTCGGTGAGTAAATTCCTAATCTTATGGAAAGAAATTTCCTTCATATGTTGTGTTGATCCTTGGCTATATGTATGTAATATATATGTTGGATCTTCACATGTTTGAAATGCGATGATAAGTGCTAATGTATGGATTAGTGGTAGCACTCGAATGGATGTGTTATTGCAAAGTTAGTAATTGTATATATATTTATATATATATATACAAGTTGTTGTATGAATGTGATATATGAATATAAAGGGTTAATGATGAACTTGACTATTGTCATGATGGGTTGAAAATAAAGTTGAAACTTTGAATGTAATCGCGACGGATTTAAGGTTGGATTTGAAATCAAACCGTTTCAAGAGTTTAAAGTTAAGATTTTGGTTAAAGTTTACGTAATTGGTTTAAAAGTGTGAAAATTTACTAAGGTATGCTTTAATAATTAAATAGTATGTTTTTAGTAAAGTGGCTTCGCTTAAAGGTGGGTTAGAGCAAATTGCACTCATAGCTACAATCACAATGGATGTAGTTCGGCAAGTTTGAATTTCTATTTCAAATTTGTTATATTTTGAAAATAATTTACAAAGTTTTTCAAACTTAATTAGTAATATTAAAAATTAATTAAATTATAATGTAATTATTTAATTAATTAATTAGTTAATTAAAAGGTAATTAGCACTTAATTGGTAAATAAGAAGGTGGTTAAAGGTTAATCATCGCTTACGTTAAGTTAATGATTGTTAATTAATTAATAAAGTTTTAATTAATGTTTTGTGTGGTTTAGAAGTAATCAATTTATTAATAATTATTGAACTAAGATTAATGTTTAATTATAATTAAGTAATTAATGGATTATTTAATTAATATTTAATTAATTAAGGTTTAACTTTTAAACAATTTGGTTGAACCTTAACCAAGTTGAATTAGTAAGTTAATTAACACTTAATCAAGTTCATTAAGCCTAATTACAATTTAATTATGACTTAAACTTGATTATTAAGGGTTGATTAAGATTTCATTGGGGTTTAAGCTGATTAAATCTATTTAAATCATTTCAATTGTTATTTTAAAACTGAACCGAATGTGTTTTGAATCGGTCTTTTTTTAAAGTGAACTGTTTTCGAATCCGTAGATTTCTTGTCTGGACCTTAAGTAACCCTGTATGATTAAGAAGGCTAAATGACATTTGTCAGTAGGACAAAACACCATTCCACTATAGTGTAAGTGATTTGATTTTGTGGATATGTGTTAGCTGAATAAAATTTCAAAATAAAGTTATGTATATCCTTAAATCATTTTAAATTTATTCATAACAAACTTAAGAATTCTTTTAAGACATTTTCTAACTAACAAAACTGTTATAAAAACATTTAATTAGGACAGTGTTTTAAAACTTGATTAAGTTTTTTTATTTCAAAAGCAGTTTTTGATCGCCAACCCGAGTTATTTTGAGATTCACCCGAGCTTGACTTCGAGTTACCCTTTCTTCACATTATCCCCGAGTAAATGCGTGCGTTTCTTCGAGATGAACCCGCGCTTCATCCTTCTTCCCAAATTCCAAATAACATAGCCAGATAACCACGCACCAGTGCAACGTTCACACCATCACGACCAACTCTAGTCGACTTCACCGGTGCCTATAAGTCGCTGACGACTCCGACCATTGACTTGAGCACCTACGAACGCGAGATCGTCAGAGAATCGCAAAAGAGCCATCAATCCCCTTCCTGGAACCACACAGTCAACCCAATCAACTTGCATCGCCTATTCCAACCACCTAGGATCTCGTCCACCCAACTCGAGATGCATCACGACGTGATGCATCGATCCCACTATCTCCGAGCTATTCTGGTTCACCACGATGACGCCATTTCCTCAATTCCGACAGTGACCAAAATGGGATCGTAAACCTTAAATTAACATCGGCTACCTCCACCAGTAATCTAAAAATTCATTCACTAATTCTTAAAGGATCACAAACTCTCAACCAATCTTCAACATCAATCTTGAACCATGAATTGACGTTAATCCTCGGAAATTGATGATTACTCATTTTCTGTTCAACTTTAAAATCTAAACGATTTTCAAATCTAAAAATCATGTAATGATTATCTAAATTAATAATCTTGTATTATGAATCGATCTGTAAAATCGAAATATGAAATCAAAATCATTGATTTTTTTTCTTTTTCTTCTTAAATTTGGTTGTCACTGTAAATCTCTGAATTTGAAATGATTGTTCCATACATCCACCAGTGTTTATTTCAACAAATGATGTGATCGTGTTACCATTATTTAAAGATCATAGCTTAAACACTCTTTTTTTGGGGTTAAATTTTTTTTTAATAGGTTTGTAAACCCTGTAATCTTCAAGTCAGCAATACATACTGACATGCACCACAGGTTTATACACAGATATAAACATAGGCAGGCAGATTGATGCAATACACAAGCATATTTAACTCATCAAACATCAGGAGATTAAATCAAGATCAAATGGTTTGCTCACCTGAGTTTCTTTTGAACAGAGGGCTCAGGCTTGGAAACATGTTTTCGGTTTTCCACTATTTTTTTCTTCTTTTCCTTTTCTATTATTTCCAAAAGATATTTTAACAACTTATACCTAAATTTATTTTTAAAACTTAAATCATGGTCATACAAATAAATTTTACTTAGATCTCGAAGGTAAAACTGATTCGAGGATGAGCTCTTAATTTCTGAAACAGGTTTCTTTTTTATTCTTACAACCTGTATTCTTCAAATAGAGATGTACTTAAATCAATAAACATGCACAGCCATACACCTATGTATGTATGTGTGTGTGTGTGTGTGTATGGTATACATTCAAGCAGATTCACAACTTGCTTCGAGCATGCATCAAGTCATAAATAAGATTAGAAGGTAAGGTTTTGCTCACCTGCATATGCACAGAACAAAGAAGTAATAGGCCTGGAATGCTAGATCTTTTGATCTGTATCCTTACTCATTTGAAGTCAATCTTTGCATTGAGTTTGTAGTTTTGTTCACTAGTTACCATTTTTCGGTTTCCAAATTTTCCCCTTTGATCAAGTTTGTTTACAGGTGGAATTTGCATTCTGATTTCCAGGTTTTGGATAATTGAGTTGATTCCTGCTTTCAGGCTTTGAGAAAATTTATGAGGACTTGCTTACCTGAAATTATCAGATCTTTGATATGAGATTGATGAATTTGCATTTAACACTTGATGCTTATAAGTTAAATCTGATCTGGTTTTGATTTCTTCTGAATTTTCTTTTCAGATTTTGGTTTTAAGGTAGTCTTGTTTTTAGTAGTGAAGATAAAAAAAATTGAACTGAATATAACCATATTATTTATATATTATACATTTTATTTTAAGAAAGAGATAATGCCACTTGTTTAAATGGGTGAACACTTGTTAATATATGTTTCTATATAATTTACATTTGTTAATACTAAGTTATATTAATCTAACACTTGTTAACATACAAACAAATTTATGTAAAGATCTCTTCTCAATTTTAATTACAAATTTATTTTTTTAAACCTTATTTTATTTTTATTTTTTATTTACAAATCATGTTTTCTTATTTATTTTCGAAGGATAATTTCATTACTTATACTTATAAAAATTAAAGAAAAATGGTTTGAAATTAAATTATACATTGCTAATAAATATTTATATGTTAGCAAATGCAATATTTATTTTTAATACATTTATATTTTTAAACTTAAGATATTAAGCTTATTAACAAATACTTGTTTTAAAATTTTCATTTTAAACTTAAGTAATCATACTTATTATGTTTTTTGTATCAAATATAAATTTTTCTTTAAGTCCAATTAAATTTCAATATATTAACATTTTATACCTTCAAAATATACATTCTTATCAAAGCTTTATATTTACTTATCAACTATGTTTATTTTCAAATCCAATATTATTTATAAAATACTTATCCTTAAATTTCAAATCAAAATTTCTATTTAAAATCTAAAATTAATTTTTCTTTTTAGAAATTTCTAATTAATTCACAAATAAATTCCCGAAAATTAAATTAATTATCAAATTATCTTAACTAAAATTTCAGGGATGTTATAGATTCCCTCCTTAGAAAATTTCGTCCTTGAAATTTGAAAGCGGGGAGACCATAATGAAATATAGAAAGATCGAGAGATGAATCACCAAATCAAACTGAGTATCTATTCTGCATTTGGCTTACCAAATTAGAATATAAATAATAATTATGAGAACGAACTCATTCAATACAAGACACTTGGGTTACCAGATCTACGAATATACAGCGATATTGGTTAGTTCAAAAGAAAACTAACCACTCGTAGAATTTTCCTGGACCCAACAGAATAAACAGACATATGGATGCAATCCAAAAAAATTTAGTTTAAACAACCAGAGCAAACAATTCATCCAAACAAACAATTCTGACCGATCTGGAGTTTATGTCCCATGCAAAATCAAAGCTTCTTCCTGAAGCTGCTAGGAACCATCAAAGAATTGAAAAGACGAATCAAAGGAGATTGATAGAGAAAGTTGTTTCCACTGTCACAGGGTTTTGACCATTTGTAGTGGTATTCCCCTATCCCTGTCCCCTATCTCGTCCTCTACTTGCACTCATACTCACTGTCAGTGGATAGTAAGAGAATTTACTGAGGCATACGAATGGATATCTTAGGGATATACTCATTCTAGGGTGCACTTCACCATATCTCTAATGAGTCACTTAATGTGTTATTCTCCTGAGCTAAAGTTTCAACCATCAGCTCTGATACCAAATGTAACAACCCTGACTCCACCTTCAAAAATCGGCACCGAATACGACACTCATATTCAAATGCAGCATATCCAAACGTCGAATCTGATTCTCCGGAGCTTATAACACATCAAGTATAATAACACAGCGGAAGAAAAATAAACGAATACCATATACAATTCCAATGGGTACAATATCCAATGATACAACAACGATCAAGATGATACAAGAAATATCAGAGACAATAAACAACAGCGGAAAACGAATAGCAAAAGAAATAACTCCAATCCAATGATCCAAAGCTAAAAGTCCAAACCATAAGCTCGAACCACCATCAATTTTCACCAAGCTAAGCAAGGTCAGTCACCTTGACCAAAGACTACAATATCCAAAGTCTTCAAAGAATACCAAATAGAAAGCCCAAAAGCTACCGAATCAATATCTATATCTACTATCTTAAAAACCTAACTCTAGACTGCCCGTATGGAAAATTTTGGGCAGCTAGAGTTTAGGAAGGGAACAACAAACTCCAGGTCAGTCATGGGACTGGTACGAGCAAATAAAAACATTTTATTTTTAAAAACAAACAAAAGAATTTAAATTGAAATCCGCAATGCTTTTTAGAAAATGAAACTACCATAAGCCTCCTGGCAAACACACAATGCAATTGCACACTTGGGGGAGATTTCTCCTTACGATAGCCAAACATGCTTACTACACAAAAACTATTTTATATTATCATTAGTGTATAGTTGAGAACATTTCGAAAGTATAATATTAATCTTATCCAGCATACGTACCATTATAGTATGCCTACTATAGCTACCATGTTAGATGAAAGGTTCTACAACTAAAACGGTACAAGGAGCGTATCGGTAATTAGATTTCCAACAAATGGTCAGGCTAAGCAACTTCTTGGGCCATATTGGTACGCCACTGGAGGGATGCCCAAAGAACCTAACCAGATATCTGCCAACAAAAGGCCGGGTTACCTTTGTAACTAGGTAACTACTGACACGAGTATGCCATCCCCCGGTCGTAACCGACCTTTATCTCGGGATTCACCAACAACCACAAAGTAATTAATTTGCAGCAACCACATAGGTTAAGTATCTGGGCTCCATACCATGATACCGCCTCTATCCAAAAGAAAATGAACATACCCTCAGGGGGCCTATCCCCAAATAACCTTGTTGCATTCTTCCTGTTTCGACCATTTCGGGTTGTGAATTTCGACGAAGTCTCATCCATAAAGCTATGCTTTTTACAAAGCCATGCTTTGATCAACAAATGATCAGCAACACTTCGTATGCCACATTACCAAATTGGGAATGTATCACTAGTGACCATCAACTACATAACCTCTTAGTCGTACGTCTCAGAGAAGGGTGTTAAGCTAGGAGAATAAATCTCCGCCACCAAATAGAAATGTATTTGATAGAAACTGGTTTTACATCTCGAAGTGTAATGTCAGACATACATCCATACAAGTCTGTTCTGGGTTCGAACAGAACTGAAGGCACTTCCAAAGAAGACCTTGCAAATCCGGGTATTCACAATCCCGATCAGACTTCCCATCACTTAGGGAATCTCTATACCGTAGCTACACAGTGCAGAGACAATGGATGGGTCATCCTATCGTTCTCGCAAATAACCGATCTTCACCTCCGGTCTTCAAATGTTATCCATAACGTCGTATCACTATTCGGAATGGGTTATATGACACAAGGTCCTCTCCCAGCTAAACCGAATAGTGAGCGCAATATTAAAAACATATGGATATGGGATCTCAGTTAAATCACAGTTTAAAGCCCAAAACATTTCATTCAAATGGTTAAAACAAATTACCATTCCCAATCTTTTAAACAAAAAAGATTCATTTCAAAATTTTTCAATGGTTTAAACAATTTCCATACTTAAATCTTTTAAACAAAAGACTCGCTTTTAAGACCCCTTTCAATTTAAAACAAGGTTCACCACTCTTTCACAAAGAGTTACTCATAGCCTTTCAAAAGAATTCCATTCAATCTTTCATATATAAGATACACCACTTAAAATCATTTTCAATTTCAAAATAGGGTTCAACTATCTTTCACAAAGATTCAATTATAGCATTCAAAGCCATTCCATTTCAAATTTGAAATCTTTTCATCATAATTTGGAAATTCTTTCCTTATATAAAAGCTATTATTGTTTGAAACCACTTGTTTCAGTTTCGAAAAACCCGATTATAATTGTCTGAGTTAAGGCGTCTCAAACATAAACTTGGGTTAGATTCAAATTCTCAAAACCATAATTTTAAAATGGTTTAAAAACCCTTATAAATACATTTATAGCTTGTATAACCTTTTGACATCTTAAATTATCAAAATAAAATTCAATTTCAAATTTTGAATTCAAATTTTAAATCAAATTTCAAAACTAAATCTAGTTATTCAAAAATAACTTTTATCTTTGAAATTCCTTTCCAAAAGCTTTTCACTTTAAACCCAATCCATTTCCAAAATCATTGGATTCAAAAATTCAATTTTAAAATTATTTTCAAAGGATAATTTCAATTACTTATAAAAATTAAGAAGAAAAATGGTTTGAAATTAAATTATACATTGCTAATAAATATTTATAAGTTAGTAAATACAATTTTTATTTTTAATACATTTATATTTTTAAACTTAAGATATTAAACTTATTAACAAATACTTGTTTTAAAATTTTCATTTTAAACTTAAGTAATATATTTATTATATTTTTGTTTCAAATATAAATTTTTTTTAAGTCCAATTAAATTTCAATATATTAATATTTTATACCTTCAAAATATACATTCTTATCAAAGCTTTGTATTTATTTATCAACTATATTTATTTTCAAATCCAATATTATTTATAAAATACTTATCCTTAAATTTCAAATCAAAATTTCTATTTAAAATCTAAAATTTGTTTTTGTTTTTAGAAATTTCTAATTAATTCACAAATCAATTCCCAAAAATTAAATTAATTATCAAATTATCTTAACTAAAATTTCAGGGATGTTACAAGTTAAGAGCGAGGGAGGTTAGTATTCCTTTGACAACATTTTGAACTAGGTATGGTTCATATGAGTGGTTGGTGATGCCGTTTGGACTAACAAATGCACCTGCTTTCTTTGTGGATTTGATGTACCGAGTTTTCCAAGAGTACTTGGATAGGTTTGTTCTGGTATTTATAGATGACATTTTAGTATACACTAAGGATGAGAGAGAGAATGAAGATCATCTTAGATTTGTGCGTGAGACACCGAGGCAGAATCAGCTACATGCGAAGTTTACCAAGTGTCATTTCTGGAAGAAAGTGGTTAAATTTCTTGATCACATAGTTTCGGAGAATGGATTGTCAGTCGATCTAGATAAGATCGAAGCCAAGAATAATTGGAAGAGGCCAGAGATGGTGACTGAAATAAGGAGTTTTTTAGGACTTGCTGGCTGCTACTGGAGATTCATTAAGGATTTATCATAGATAAAAGCACCTTTAACTAAGCATTCTAGGAAGGAGGTGAAGTTTGTTTGGTCCGTCAAATGTGAGGAAGAATTCCTTAAGTTAAAGCATTTGTTGAACAATGCACCAGTTTTAGCAGTTATAGATAGAAACCAAGGGTTGGTTGTGTATACTGATACATGTGGGACCAAATTAGGACCAGTATTAATATAGAATGGTAAAGTGATTACCTACACATCTAGGCAGCTTAGACCACATGAAGTTAGATATCCTACTCATGTTTTGGAGTTGGCTGCTGTGATCTTCACATTGAAGATTTGGAGACATTACTTCTTAGGTGAGAGGTATGAGCTTTTTACTCATCGTAAGTCATTAAGGTACTTATTCTCTCAAAAGGAGTTTAATATGAGATAGTGAGGTGGCTGAAGTTTATGGCTGCTTATGATTTTAGTATAGAATATACACCAGGAAAAGGCACTAAGGTAGCAGAAGCTCTTAGCAGAGATATCAGAATGCGTGATAGCTATGTTGGCGGAGTGGATGGATTTGGAAACTTTGGCCAGTTATGGTATGCAATTAAGGTCGGCTGCTAGTTCTAGTTAGAATACCGCCATGTTGTCCTGTTTAGAAGTTCGACCAATGTTGATCAAGAGAATTGCTTCTAAGCAGACGGAGGATTCATTGTTAGCTGAGAAAATCAGAAGACTTGAGGTTGGAACTAAGATCGATGTCCTAAAGGACTTTAGCCTTGACCAGAGAGGATGGCTGAGAGGGAAGAGACGGTTGTGTGTTCCGAATGTGGAGGACTTGAGGAAGGAAATTCTTGGAGAATGTCATCGGTCGAATTTATGATTCATCTTGGAGGAACCAAGATTTATTAGGATATGAAGAGGAGCTTCTATCGGGAAGGCATGAAGAGGGATGTTGGCTTATGGGTTAGGCAGTGTGCAAATTGTCAAAAAGTGAAGGCCGAACATCAGAAGCCAAGTCGATTGCTTCAACCTTTAAAGATTCCAGTTTGGAAATGAGATTCGATATCTATGGATTTTATAGACGGGTTACCGATGTCAAATAGAGGTAATGAAAGTACATGGGCTATAGTGGAAAGATTGACCAAGAGTGCCTATTTCATTCCAGTTGAGTCAACCAGAATGGCACACGATTTAGCTAAGTTGTTTTTGAAGAACATAGTTAGACTGCATGGAGTTCCTAGTAGTATACTCAGTGACAGAGATGCACTGTTCACTAGTGAATTCTTGAAAAATCTACAGCAAGTGATGGGTAACAAGTTTAATATGGGTACTGCTTATCACCCCTATATGGATGGACAGACGAAGAGAGTCAATATGTGACTCGAAGATTTATTGTGAGCCTGTGTATTGGACTTTGGTGGATCTTGGGAGGATTACATACTTTTGGTTGATTTTTCCTATAATAATAGTTATTAGACTAGTATAAGAATGGTGTCGTTTGAAGCTTTGTATGGAAGGCCATGCAAATCACCAGCATGTTGGTTGAAGACTGTAAATAGATTAGTCCTAGGCCTAGATTTGGTTAGAGAGGCATCCGAGAAGATTAAGTTAATCCGAGGAAGAATTAAAGAAGCCCAGTCAAGACAAAAGAGTTATAGATAAGAGTCGTAAGGAAATAGAGTTCTTAGTTGGAGATAAGATTAATATTAAAATATCACCAATAAAGGGTATGGTACCATTTGGTAAATCAGGGAAGTTAGCCCAAAGATATGTAGGTCCATTTCATATTACAGAGAGGATTAGAAAGCTCGCATACATGATAGAATTTTCGAGAAGTATGGCAGGTGTCCCTAATGTATTTCATGTGTCTTATCATTGCAACTATGTGCATGATCCAGAGACTACTATTCCTACGACAGGGTAGGAAGACTTAGTAGTAGAGCCTAATTTGACTTTTGTTAGACAACTAGTCCGGTTTATAGCTAGATATTAGAAAATATTAAAGAACAAGACAGTCAGGTTGGTGAAAGTTCAGTAGAGCGACAATGAGAAGAACTGTACTTGGGAGACAGAGGACATGATTAGAGATACTTATCCTGATCTTCTTTGAGGGTATGTTTATATTAGATTTATATAGATTGTTGCTAGTCAGTTAGAGTAGTATGGTTGTTAAGAGTTGTTACAGATGATTGCTATGTTTAGTATGTAGTGCTTACTGAATTTCGAGGACGAAATTCTTTAAGGGGGAGCCTGTAACATCCCTAATTTTTGATAACATTATTTAAAAAATTTAATTAGATAATTAAATAGAATAATGATGATAATGGGATTGATACTTGAATAAATTATGTATATATGACCGTGCGTATTAACAAAGTAAACGGGCTTAAATTGGTTTATTGGTTAATAAAAGTACACGCGGGCATATTAGTAAATTTGCCAATTTATTGCACATGGCTATTACCTCTCATTTTTGTCCATTCATGTTTCGTTTCTCATGATCATAAATAAAATTCTAAAATTTAATCCAAAGCCGGCCATTACCAAGGAAGAAAGGAAGAAATTTTAATCTAAATCTAACGATCAAAAGCTACGGAGGATTAATCAACAACAAATCTCAAATTCCTTATCAAGTTCAAGGTAAATAATAATCTTCTACTACCTTTATTTTTGTTATGTGATTATATGGTTTCAGATTTATGATTTAAATTCGTTTTTGTGATAAAATGGATGATGATATGCTTGAGTTATACTATGATGGTTTGTTTTAATTCATAAGCACATGAATTTGCACGGTTTTGACATGAAACCAAGAATATATGATTTTGGATTACCATGGAAATTTTTTATGCTAAGTAAAAAATGATTTTGGAGA
Source organism: Allium cepa (assembly GCA_030765085.1). Lineage (NCBI taxonomy): Eukaryota > Viridiplantae > Streptophyta > Magnoliopsida > Asparagales > Amaryllidaceae > Allium > Allium cepa. Next base: position 905,507,155 of record CM060939.1, read on the forward strand.
TGATTTTTAATTTTCAGAATTTTCCAAGGTATGGAAATTTTATTATGAATTTTTAATGAAAAATATGATATAATCGGGTTTAAAACCTATTTTGATAATTTTAGGAAGAAATTGGGTCTAAAATTTTAATATACTTGATTACATGATGAAATTGTATTTCTGTGATTTTTATGGATTTTTCCTAATTGATTTACTAAGGAAAATAAATTATTTTAAAAGAGGGACTTTTTTAAAATAATTTGTTTTAGTATGTGGAAGGGCTAAAAAGTTGAATTTTAATGGTTTTAATCTGATATAAATATTGCAGTTAAAAATATTTGAAAATATTTTATGACAACCAATCAATAGTTTAAAAATAGGCAAGTTGTTAGAAAGTAATTACTAAAAGTTGCTATAATTTTTCTTTTAAACCAGCAAAGGGTGTTTCGCCCCTGTTAGTAATTACCTTTCGAATCCTATGGTTCCGCCTCGTCCCAGTCAAAACCAACACAGTCAAAACCACCATATCGAAACCAATACACAAGATATCACTTAGATGGTATGTAGTGGATTGGAAGGTGAGCAGAAGTCTTAGTGTCGAATGGTTTGCCTTCGATGGAGACGAAACCATGCTTTGTTTTTGTAAGCTAACATTCTTGTCTAGTTTTGGCTAAAGCTTTCGACGCTGTGGAAACATATGCTTTCGAAAATGTTTTCTAATTAGCTTTCGAAGAAGGTTGTCATGTTTTGTTAAAGTATTTGCTTAAGAAGGGTACCTTTTTCCTTTAAATAATTTCTTTCGAAAGGGTTGGTTCTGACTTAGTCGAGACCTAGCCACTATCTACCTTTCGACGATACTGACCAGTAATGCTTTCGAAAGGTTACCCTTATTTTAACTTAAACTAAGCTCTTTTCCTATTTGCTTTCGAGAGGTTTTGAGGGTTTCGAAGGTGATGGAGTTGGAAGGGGTTTCGACTTTGTCCTCCAAAGTTTTGTTTTCAAGGTTTTCCTTTCGACTAAGATGGTTATGGCACTACCAATTTTCCCCAAATTTTTTTTGTTGGTTTCGAAGAGAGACCTTCACATATAACTATTTTGACCAAAATGATGTTTATAAAGTGTAAGCCCAATGATTTCGAAAGGGTACTTTCAGTTATTTCAAAGCTTTATATTTTAAAAAGATGGTTTGATACCATTGAAAGGTAAAATAGGTTTCGAAAGAGAATGTTTATTATGGGCTTGGAAAGGTGTGTATTTAATGTTTTGAAAAGAGGTATTTGCTTTCAAATGAGGCTATCTAGAGGTTTCGAAGGAGATGTTTTAATTGTTTCAAAACATAAGCCCAATCATAATTTAAAGTAATTACCATGGCATCTGTAAATAAAGATTTTGAAATATTATTCACCATGTTATTAACCCATAACTGTATTTTGGGGGAAGGCAGAATAACCAGTTAGGTTGATCCGGTAGTGAATATATAACTTAACGGATGTTAAAATTTTAATTAAAGACATTGGTAGGGACCAATAAGTTTACAGTAAGCGCAAGAAAACTGTACGATATTGGCAGGGGCTAATAGGTTCATAGTCAGCCCATGAAAACTATGATTCAATACTGGCAGGATCTAGTAGATTTGTTGTTAGCCCATGAAAACAATATTCGGATTAAGATATTGACAGTTGTCAATAGGTTCCTAGTTAGACCATGAAAATTAGGATAAGAGAAATGATATTGAAGTTACCAGTAGGTTCTTAATGATCCCACGAAAACTATGAAATTGGATAAGTAGTCCACAAGCATTTAACATGCTAATAATTATGACAGATAGTCGGAATGAATGGGGAATGAGTAATCCAGATTTGATTTACATGTTTTGCATATCATCGAAATGTTTTGAAATACTATATTTTTGACCATTGTGGATGCAAGTGCACAGTATATGGTTTTATAAATGTTTTAGGATACTAATGAGGGGAAAACCTGTTTGCTAAGCGGTGTGGTCTCACTAGATATCTAAATGGTTTGAGATGGTAAATTATTATTCATACTAGGCTTTATGTCTAACTCGAAATTTTTGTTTTTCCCCTTCAAATCTCGGCTACTCAATTGACTTTAAGTACGTTGAGAGGTAAGGTTTTCTGCTTTTATTTTAGAAGAATAAAGCTCCGAAGATGTGCAGGAGGCAAGCTTGTTATTAGAGTTCTTTTATTTTCGATGTGTGTTTGTTTGTAAAGGCAAAACTTTTTTAGTGTCTTATTATATTCTCTGATCATGCAAAAGGACATCTCCATATGTCGCTCTTGGCGTATTTTGTAATAATTATATGTTATCTGAACGTAGTCTACAAACTGGGATTACGTAATAAATTTTAAATGTTTTGAATTGGAATGTGGAATTAGTTTGCTGTTTAACATTTTTTCATATTCTTGTGTTTTCTGTGTATCAATGGATCTAATATCACCGTATTTGGTCGTCGAGGATTAATAAATATAGATGACTGCAGCATCCGTAGCCATTTTTTTGGCATCCTCCAAGTAGGGGGATGTTACACATACTTTATTGATCTTATGAATCGTGTTTTTAGAGATCAACTAAATAAGTTTGTACTTGTGTTTATGAATGACATCCTTGTTTATTGTAGGATGGGGAAGAACACAAGGAGCATTTAAGGATTGTTCTCATGGTGTTGAGGAAGCACCGATTGAAGGTGAAGTTTCTGAAGTTTCACTTCTGGATGAGGGAAGTGTGATGTTTTGGTAGCGTTGTTTCTAAGAGGAGTGTTGTCGATCGTACAAAGGTGGCAGTAGTATTGGAGTGGGATCAACCCAAGACCGGTATAGATGTAACATTCGTTGGCTTGGCAGAATACCATGGACGTTTTATCAAGAACTTCTCTAAGGTAGCAGCACCGTCAAATAACTTGACGAGCAAGAATCAAACTTTTATTTGGGACGCGAGGTGCGAGCTTGCATTTATGGGTCTGTAGGAGAGGTTAACAAGCACATCTGTGTTAGTCATTATGACTGGGAATGAGGTGCTAAAAGTATACACAGGTGCCTGTGGTACTAGACTTGGTGCGGTGGTAAGGCAATGGGGAAAAGTTGTCGTCTAAGCTAGTCAACCGTTGAAACCGCATAAGAGGAAGTATCAAACTCACGATTTGGAGTTAGCGGCGATAGTTATATATGGATTACAAATCATTGAAGTATCTATTCTCCGAGAAGGACCTTAACCTTCATCAGTAGTGATGGTTAGAGTTCTTAGCTTCATATGACTTTGACAGTTCCTATATGTTCGATAAGGGAAATGCAATCTCTGATGCATTGAGTAAGAGACATGCTAGCTTGGAAGCGATGTTCCAAGGCCCAACACCATACAACCCACATTCATTCTACAGTAGCCATCCCTTCCTCATAATCCAAAAATTCATCTCTGATTTCCTAAAACCAAAATGATGTGCATGGCGTGCACATGCACACCTGATCCCCGCCACTATTTGCCTAGCTCCGACCTACTCCAAACCCCACTTTAGAGGCTGACTTCATGGCACCACCGCCTTACCCATTGGTTATCACTATTGAATTTCGTGCATTCATCCCGTAACAAATTCGAGCCAAGGAAATTTCAAACACCTCGAACATCTCCTTTCTACCACCACTCCGATCAACCGCAGCCACCGCCACCTTGCCACCGCCACACCTCCAACCAATACCTCGTCCACCTCGATGCACAGCTTCGCCATCACCTTTTTCGAACTCAACGTCCAAACACATCAAACCCTAATGCGAGCTCTCAATGTCACCATCGAACATCGTTCATTCAACGACCACGGCCGATGCCTCGCCTTGTGCCTACGCTGCTCCAAACATCACTGTACCACACCTTAAGGCCTAAGATGCCAAACTTTTAATGATAACTGTAAAACATTCATTTAATCGCCATGACCGTAGGTTACTAAAAATACAACAACCACCTCTAAAAATCTCGATTCTTTGATACGAACCCATCATACACCTTGTTCATCATTTCGCGATTACCAAAAAAATAACTTTTCTTAACATCTACTGATTTTGGGAAAATCCCGCCGCCTTGCTTAATGAATCTTCGAGCGTCTATTTTTAAAAAATATTAGAGGTCCTAACATGAAACTTTCATTCGAAGATTTAGCAAATTGTGGATAGATTATAAGGTGTTAATTTTTGAGTGTTTAAGGAGGAGATGGTTTTCGTTATAAGAAGAAGTGAAAAAAAGGAGGGAGAAGAAGAAAATTTAAAAGTTGAAGTGAAGAATGGAAATGAATAAGTGAAGAGTGATGTGTCGATGGGTTTGTGTACTTACAACCAAAACAACTTCAAATTCAAGAAAACCAAAACCATAATTTTAAGCCACCCATCAAATCAAGCAAATCACAATTAAGGCAAGTGGATTTTTTTTAATTTTAATTTGATTTGAAAAATTATGAAAAGAAGATTTACAGTATTCCGCTATACAATACCCTATTAATTTACGAACTGCGAACAACATAAATAAAAATATGATCATGCACAACTATGCGAAACGGTCACAAAACAATTATAAATTACACTAGTTATCAAATTCTGTTAATTTCAAAAATACCAACATCTTCTGTAAAATACAACAAACGATAATTTAATGATTTTTAAATTAAAATTATGGAAAAATCTTATAAATTCATTTTATTACCAAATTGGTTTTCTTTTGTTTAAGACCATTAATTTAATATTTAAATTAAATACTCCTAAAATCAAAGTGAAAAATTCTAGGTCGTTACATTCTTCTCTCTTAAAAGAATTTCGATCCCGGAATTTCAAGTCAAACCAACAAAGAAGGGAACTGATTCATATCAATATTCCTTATAGCCAAAGTGAAAAATTCTAGGTCGTTACGACAAACATCCTTTATGTGTGTTCGCTATCTTTATACTCTCTTCTTCAATCTTACTATTATCTTCTCTCAATCAAAAACTCTCTTCTATTATACTCAAACTTTGGTGTTTATTTCCTTTATACTCGATCTTTCATGCAAGTATACCTTAGGACTCGCAAAATTATAATGTTTTAATATTCTCATTCTTTGAGGGTTCTTCTTATAGCTTTCACACATTTCGAATAAAATATTCCTTGGTTCATATCAATGTAAATTCTTTGTTGCTACCCTAAGAATATCCGTATTTATTCTATTTATAGCATAAACCTTTACCCCGTCTGACCTAGGTAGTCATCCCTATCTATTCCATATCAAAAATTGGTTTGGTTTTTCACAACAGTTTAAAAGTAAGACTTCACAGTCATGAAGTACTTAATCCAGAACATTTATTTTTGAAATTTTAAACTTAGAAACCATTTGAAAATCACTTTGTCTCAAAAAGATGTCATGAAAATTTCTCATTCCAACCAATTTTCCCTTTTCAAAAGCTTTCTACAATAGAGAATTACTTCTTTTAAATGTAGGATTTTTACACTCAAAATATTTATGATATATGAAAACCCAATTATCATACCAAACCATTTTTTATAAACACTTCTATAACTTTTGAAAAATGAATACCAAAGTAGACAAGGATAACTTCCGTCCTATTGCTCTCTTACCCCTCATGCTATTTCCGCTTCCACCTTTGGCAAAGATTTCAATAGCATATGAAAGTAACTTCTAAAAGATACGTACAATTGCAATGTCTATATAAAATATATGCAGTACACATATATGGATTTGATCCTTCTTCGTATCCTATTCCAATTGCTTTTTTCCTATTTTATTTCTAACAAGATTACTACTCCTATATATATATATATATATATATATATAAAAATTCTAATGCTATTTCAATCTTAATTACCAAATATTGACTTATTGTAGTGCATTCAACGAATGCTTTAGTCATTGGACTTTTCTTCAATAATGTGAAAAGAGATATAGTATTCAGCTGTTATTCTTCCCATTTTTCTTATATGGGAATATTCCTCTTAATCATCATTATCGAGAGTTCTTACCCTTCTTTTCTCTTAATCCCATTTTAATGAAGTACCATTCCATTTATCCATCCCTTAGAGAAATAATTTTAAAAGCCCTCAAACTTACGAAAAATGGAAAAATCGTCGATCCAAACCTATGCTCTATTTTCCATTCATTTCAAAAGGAAAAAAGCCTTTTGCCAAAAACCTTTAAATCAGAAACTTTTAACCCAAAAATTTTAAACTAAGAATTCCAAAATTTCCTTGCTTTTTTAAAACAACAACTTCCCAATAAATCTTTTGAAAAACCCATTCAAAACATTTAAAGGAATTTTCCAAAATATTTTATCAAACACTTTCACATGGGGTCGGACTCAGAATTGAACTTCACTTGTCCTTTCTTTTGGACTTTCCTTCATTCCTACTCAATCTTAACCCACCTTCATCAAAAAATCCGACTAACATCTTATGGTGGTTATTGTATACCATCTTACAAGAACTTACTCCACTCCTTCACATCTTGCTTCTGAATGCATGCAACATATACGTTCTTACATTCCAATTGTCTGGATGAAATGTGCATTTTCAATTGGCAATCCATCAAAATTTACAGTCAATAGCCAACCTTGATCCAACAAACGAGTCCAGTATCATCCAACCTACAGGATTCTTATATGTGTCGTGCTTGTGCTTTTCTTGGTCAACTCCTTGCGATACAACCAACGCTTCACGGGGTAATCGGAGTAGGTGTATAAATTTAACTCTATTTATTTGCCCGACTCTTAGTTGCCTCGTTCATCCTTTCGGAATGTGGTTGGAACTACTTCTACTGTTGGAATTCATAGAGTTTGACATAATATATATGAATTATAGGTAAAATATAAAAACGTTCTCTTAGCCTTCCTAATTCCTATGATCGACTTCCCTAATCTCTGCTGCCAAATGTAATAACCCACACCTTAATGGGCCCAAATTTGGACTAAATTGAAACCCAATTCCATTAGGATACAGATCGTTGGTTTTGGTAACTTGTAATAAACACAAGTATATCAAATGCCACTAATACAAAATCAGAGCGGAATATAAAAATATAATAGAACACAAATACTGACCGAGGCTGCTACCTTGGAATCAATAGTGTTCTTTGGATATCTAATTGCCATGTAAGCACCGAGAATAAACAAGAATACTTGACAATCTATCGTTCCCATCTTGCACCAGTAGCATGTCCCTTTAAATCTATCCATTAGGTTGTAATTGGGGTTGGGGGTGGGTGGGGGGTCATGTAACGATCCATATTTTTTAACATTTTAAATGAGAATATTTAATTTATTAAAATGTTCAAATTTTATTCAAATGTGATAAATAATAAGAAAATCAAATATTAACAAAATGACTTGATTTTTTGATGTATTTCTAAATGAATTTACAGGATTTTTCCAAAAAAATAATTTGAAAAATATTTAAATTATTGTTTCAAATATTTTTTGACAAATGATGGTATTTTTGATATTTCACAGAATGAGATAAAACTGTATTTTGTTGTTATTTTGGTATCGTGTCATATTTTTATGTGCAATTGTATTTTTGTTTCTGTCATTTATAGTTTGTACACGAACGAAATGTTGTGTGGCGATTGTATTTTTGTTTCTGTCATTTGCAGTTTGTACACGAACGAAATGTTGTGTGGCGAAGTGCTGGAAAATTATAAATTAACAACACCACACGCCAAGACTTTTCTACAATTTCCTTTTCCCCTTTTAATTTTCAATTTCCCTCCATCCCCTTTTATATAATGAAAAATGGCTTCCATCTTTAAAAAAAATCAAAAAACAAAATCTATACTTAACGAAAAAATATAAAATTAGATCCTTTGAATTTGTTTTGGCATAGGCTACAATCTATAGTAAGATGGGGTTATGCAATCGTGTTTTGGAATGGTTGAGGTTTTGGCCATGGAGCTAGGGTTTGTGATCGATGGTAATTGGGAAGGAGTTGGGTAAAGGAGAGTATGGATTTGTGTTTTGTGAGCAAAGGTGAGTAGGTGGTGGAAGTTCTGGGGGTTGCGTCTCCTCTTTGAAGATCGCAACACTAGGGTTTCAGGAGTAGGAGCGTCAGGTCATATCTCGATTTAGGAAATCAAGTTCGAAGTTGATGGGTCAGGGGGAAGCACTCATGGAGTGGAGTTGAACAAAGGCTACATCGTTGGATTTAGTGGAGTGTAGCCCCATGCCGGTGAATTGTGATGCACGTCCATGTATGTGTACACTTGTGTGTGTACTTGAGGGAGTATCTAGAGAGAGAGAGAAGTAGGTTTAGGGAGGGGTAATTTACTAACAAGTAATGTAATTAGTGAATAGATTATGTTATTTAATTTCAAAATCTTATAAAATGAATAACTTCTTTATATGAAGTTCAATCGAGAGGTGAACTTTTGCATTGTGCTCATAGAAGCAATATCTATGTGATGGAATTAGTTTCATCAAGTTTAAAGCAAGTGGAATATCGATCAAAAACCAAACGCCGTTCGATTTTACATCGAATGGGAACGCTTAAGCATCTAGAATTTTGTTGAGTTATCAACCTTTGGACGAATACAAGAAATTATTCCTTTCATGTTAGAATGATTTAATAGTTTGGTTTGGTTAAATTTCCACTTTGAAAAGTGAATGGCATATAAAATGAAATACAAGAAATTTTGTCGAGGAATCTGGATTCCTCATTGCTATTGATTTTAATTTCTATTATATACATGTTGTATGAATTGTTGAATGTCAAAACTTTGTTGTTTGTCCATATTGGATATGACATTGATATTTGTTAAAAGTTGAACATTTTTAGTGATAAAGGTAGTAGTAGCATTGGTTAAGTGCTATGGTAGCTATTAGCCCATCATAGTATTTTGGAAATACCATTACTTTCTGCTTGTATTTGAAATTGGTTTTGATTCAAAGAATGATTTTTAAATGCGACTTTGGAATTTTTTATGGCATTTTATTTAAAAATAATTTTTGTACTTTTCTATTTTACTCTAACCTTTTTGTAGATGTTTAAAAGTATTTTGGGAAGTATTTATTTTAATAGAAGAGTTAATATAATAATGGATGTTAATTTTAAAGAAAAGGGGTTTTGTCTTTTGTAATAAAGTAATTCTATTTTGAAAGAAGATAGTAATATTTTGGAATAAATATTAATGAAGCATTTTATATAAACTATTTTATATAAGAGAGATTTATATATGGTATTGTATAGAAAAAGGAATAGATTTATAAATGGTATTTTATAAGAGGGAAATTTAACATTTTTGTAAATTATAAAATAAATCACATTTGTGAATTTATAGTGATGTATGGAATTATCATTTTATGGAAAGTATATTAGATTTGAATTTGGAGTTTTATAAATGAATTTGAGTTTTATAAGAGGAGTTTTGTAAATGAATTTGGAGTTTTGTAATAGGAATTTTACAAATGAATTTGGCTTTTTATAAAGGGGTTTTATAAATGAATTTGGAGTTTTATAAATCAAGTTTTATAAATATAAAAGAGATTCATAAAAAGGAATTTTATAAACAGAAATGAGGTTTGACTTCTATAAATGAACATTTTGAATTATGGTGTTTTGGAAAGTATTCTTTCCATGGTTAACGCCAAATTTTGAGGTACGAAAACTCATCACTAGCCTGAGAATTAAGATTGTATATTGAGGCAAGGATAGTATGCTTAGTTTTCCAACTGCATTGTTAATCGATGGATGGTATAAGTATGAAATCAGATATTTTTGGTCTAATTTACATTCAATCCATTTACTTATACTGAAAGGAAATTATTTTGCGCTTATTGTTACTAATGCTTTAAATGACATTTGTTACCTATTTAAGTATCGTTTTGGAAATGAAATCTTTTTTAAGATTTATGAATATACTTATACCGTTGATATAAGTATATGGATATGTTTTATAGGTATTGAAAATGTTGTAATGTGTGAATATATTTATATCATTAATATAAGTATATAGAAAAGTTTTCTAAGTATTGAAAGTGAAATGGTTTGTGAATGTACTTATACCATTAATTATATGAATATTTTAAAGTATGGAAAGGAATAGAAAGATTTTGTGAATATATCTCAATAAAAGTACTTTAATACAAGTATTTACAAATTGGTTTTACAAATGCAAGGGTAATTAAAAAGGCTTAGCGGTTGCTTATTTGCTTAACCATGCTTGTTGTCCAGATGAAAATTAATCTCTGATTGAATTGTTAATTTATTTGGTCATTGAATAGCCAACTATCAAATCTTGGACAGTGTGACACTATTGTTGACATTTCGGAGAGACCGAGATTGGAGGTGTTATTAGAAAAACACATCAAACTGCCATAAGAAACCGAATTGAGGACATCTTAAAGATGATGGAATTAAATGTAACGACCCGCCCTTCTGACCGCCCCCAGTCGGTAATTAAACCCACTTGAAACGTTCAAAATAACGGATTGTTATTTAGTTTATAGTGTATAAACAAAATCAGCCACAGAAACACAGAATAATAATAATTCAAAAAAATGATTTTTTTTACATATATCAGAGTTTATACAATGAATTAACTTTATACAGCAGAATATTCCTTTAAGTACAAAAACCCTGAACTAAAGTGAGCGTTTCCCCCTCTCTCTAACTTCGCTGCCCGAAAATCTTCAAGCTGCAAAATACTCGGTCTGACCGGAGTATTATATTCAAAAGAAAATAATACATGGGTAAGTCTAATTCAAACTCAGTTATTAGTGCATAGAGGCAATAATAATCAAATAACAATTAGACGACAGTCAAAAATAAATTCACCTGTCCGATCCTTTAACAAGAAATCGGATAACGGTGAATATAACACTTAACAGTGTTATACAATGAATTAGTAGATTCAAATTATTAACGAAGATCGATGAAGGGATAATTAATTAAGATAATTTAGAAAAACATCAGAATTGCCTAAACGGCGATTAACAACAAAATCATCAAACTTAAACCAAATCAAAATGCGATTCAAAGTATATTGAATTGGCAACATAAAAAAATTTCCATCAATAGAAAACATCTATTAAAACATTAGATCTAGTAGGGCTGCAGTACACGCACGCGTGTACGGCCTCGCCACATTTAAAACGTTAAATCTGTGTGGCTGCATTACACGCACGCGTGCACTGCCTCGCCACTACAGTGATGATGTACCCAAAAGATCAACGCATCAAAAGCAAAAGGAATACCAACAAAAACAATACGGTGTGGCTGTAGTACACGCACGCGTGCACTGCCTCGCCACTACAGTATGAAATGCATAAAAGATGAATGGAAGTTCGAAACGAGTACAAGGTCAAACCCGAGCGTTTCGGCTGGATTCAACTCAAGTGTAATTAGAAAAACAAATCCAATGTATATCAGATCAGTGATGCTTAAACCCAAACCAGAATATGGTGCAACTTGGTCAGAACCAAGGCAACAGATATGCAACACTTCAAATCTCAATGCCGCTGCCAGCAGGCCAAAGTCAACACGACAACAACCCAAAATATTAAGCATATGAATGTAAGTAATGTCACTGAGAAGCAATGTTTAGCATACATATGAATTAATTTCATATGTACAACAAACACAGAGGATAAACTCAGCATTGCAAGTGAATCACAACCCAAAAGAGAGACATGAACAAAGATATAACATGTATGCAAACTGAATGGTCAGGCAATATGCATCAGGTTAGAGCATATGAGCAGCAGCCTTATCAAGCAAAAAACCACAAGCCAAAGCCAACAGCAACTAGTAGAACAAATCCAAACAACTCAAGTTCTAGCTAGAAGTAAATGCATGAGAAGAACCATGACATGAACCAAGTTAAATAAGAAAACTTTTAAATTCAAATACCATACAAATAGTGAAGCGATGGTATGAATGAAATACAAGGGTCAAGCAAATGAATGCAACTCGAGCTTCAGTTCGTACACTATCAAATAAACAGTGGCAAATGCATGTACATCGATGCACACATTCATGAACACACATATATGGTCTGAAACTCAAAGACAAGACAAATGCAACTATATGAGATGCACGTGTAAAACTGGACAGCGGTCTAGATGGATAATGCAAGATGAACACAGTGAAATACTACCCAACGAAACAACATGATTGCTCACTAGCATGACCCCCAAACATATATACAGTTGTGAATAATGCAAGCTAATGTCATGAACATGAAGGCACCAGTTCAGGCAACAGTAACAACTACATGGAACTGGAGATTGCAAACTTAAATAGAAAATGCACATGAACATGATGGCAACATAATGCAATAGCGGACATAAAAGTGTTGCAAAACCAGTGCAGTGAAGTGGTTGAGAAAATACAGACACAGTTGGTACAACAGAATGCATCAGTAAAACATAATGATGCAACATCAATATTTACAGATGCAAAAATCAAAATAAATGCAACAGTGGATAACGCTGCACAGTGAAAATGGTATGCAAACGAAAGGCTACCAAGTGATTATAATAACACTGCATATGGACAAATGAATCATAGGTGCAACATGGAACTGCATATGGCAGTGGTACACAACAATAATGAAATGAAGTCTGTGTGCCAAAAAGGTTAGAGGTAATGTAAATGCAGACGGCACATAAATGAAGACCCCATGAGCTCAATGCATCCCAAATACTAAATGAAACAGGCAAATTGAAACAGACACAAGTGCACATCTAAACCCACATGAATGCAGTAACAACCACCGAGCTAAATGCAACTCAAGTGAAGATACCAACTACACAAAAGTTTAAGTCGATGCTAACAGCATATCAAATGAAACAATGAACCAATATCAACTTCAATTGACACAGGCCAGAATAATATATATATAAATTTCAGGTAGACCAGAGAACTGCAGCAGTGAACTACAAAAGTGCTTCACAGTACCACAACCTTATCAGACCAGAATGCTCAAGAACAAAAATGAAACTTCTATGAACACAAAACCATCAGGAATTTCCAAAAACCCGTGTTATCAATAGTCACAGTCGAAGACACATGAACAAGCCGTGTGCTACAGACCGTAGTCCAAGTAAATCAACATATAAAGCAGGGTCTTAATTCATCAGAAACATGAAAGTTAAATTTCTATCTAAAATTAGTTTTCACAAAAATTAAGTTTGAGGCCAAAATCAACAGAGAAATGTACAAAGTCACTGTTGTGCGAACCAACAAATGCCGCAGTCACTAGAATGGAACCAATATCAAGCCGCAGTTCAAAACCCCTCAGTAAAACCAAAGGCAACCGCAATGTATTTTAGCAAAATCAAAGTGGAAGCCGAAGCCATCAAGAATTCATGAAATCATAGAACAAAGTCAGAAGTCATCAAATGCAGTTCAATGAAATCGGTTGGCCGAAAACATTTTTAAAATATGAAATCGCATAAAGTCAAGGAGAAATCAACAGTGAAACAAAATCAACTACCGAAGTATAGGATTGAATTAGATGTGAGGGTCACTCACCTTAGCATGAAGCGGTCGCGAGCGAGGCGAAGCTATCAATTCGATCGAATAATTCGAAGCTGGCGCCTTCGAATTCCTGAAGCCCTAATTCTTTGGAGACGAACGAGATGTACGAGGCCGCTATTAATTTATTCTTTTGTTTGATTTTTTTCTGCTTTGAAATGGAGGAAGGGTATCGGCCATGCTTTGAACTGAAGGATGCGTGATTTTTGGGCGTGAGTTACGGCGTAATTTTAGGCGTAGCTGATAAAAAGATTATCATATTATTTTATTATACTTTTTTTTAATTTTTGAATTCAATTTGTTTTTTTTCGACATAAATTTCAACCCGTTTAGGTGTCGTATGCTCACAAAACAACACCGATAAATACGAAATTTGAAATCCAGTAATAATTCAATATTACGGACCTAATGGAACTGGTTTCGTCAAATTCCGAGACTGTGCCTCAGAAGGCTATTTTTAAATTCAATTTAAACGATAAATCTCAAAACTGAACAAATCACTTTCAAATTCAATTCCGAAGCTTCTATTATCTTCAGTATTATCAATGTGAAATTTCTAAGCCTTTAAATTATTTTAAATCAGCTCAAAATTGAAGATTCAAATTTTTATTCAACTTTCAATAGATTAAATTCTAAAATTAAATCGCCATATTCATTCTGATAATTTGAAATTCAAGTCAAACCATCATTCAAATATTTAAAATTAATTAAATATTTTCAATTTAAATTGTTCAAAATTCAGGGTCGTTACATTAAAGATGGAGTTCTTTGGAGTAAAGGGCTAGTTGCTATTAATACCGACGATGTAGTAGAAGTAGTGCCTTCAATTTGTTCGTTACCTGAACAACTTGTGTGGATTAATGTTGACATTGCACTGTTGCTTAGAGGGCAGTGTTGGTATTCCAAGTAGGATTTGCTAAAAAGTTAAAACATAGCCTCAAGCCTCACACTCGGGGATGACAAAAGTACGGGTGATGCCTCATGGCTAGTGGTTCGTTGTCATTAGGGTATGATCATCATCATATAAAGATCGATATTGACCCATTTATGTATGCTAGTGACTTGATATTGTTGTTGGCCGCCAACCGAAGTGAAGTCATATTCCGTTCTATTCAATAAGGTAGGTCGGTCCTGATTCATAAGGTGTCGTAGGTTAGCCCTTGGTACATCTTATCTAGAGATATACAATGGTACGTGGTAACCAAGTGCTTTGTCATTGTATGGAATCCATTCTCTAATAAGTGTCTTACGGACTTAGTTGTACCCAAATATGTTGGAATGTGAGATGCAAGCACTCTAGCTATGTTAATATTTATTTTAATCCCTAGACATTACTATAATATCACTGGATTTCTTAAAAAAATGGTTCGTTTATCGTAAGGTAAAAACCCATCTGTGTTTATGTGAGGAGTGGTCATACGAGATACTTTTATTTTTGGAAGGTTTTGTAACATTATAGATCCATATGGTTTGTATTTCTCATGCAGGTTTACTAGAATTATTCGGGCATTATTTTTTTCTATAATTCTCGGGTTTGCCAGAGCATATTTAGATATCTAGTTTGCATGTTTTGGAGTCAGGAGATGAGCTGGATGCCTCCAAAGCATATTGATGTATCTTTTATTTTCACTGCATTTGTTGTTTTATAATTTCGATATTTATGAGCATAGGTTGTTATAAATGTCTAGGCTGATGATTGTTTAGTTTACTATGGTTAATGTATGTATATTATAGTTTCCTTTTGTAAAGATCTGTGGTATATTATATATTAATCGTCACGATGTAAGATTGTGTTCTGTCTTTTCTTTCTTACACCCTAACAATCTATCTTTCTGGCATTTGGATACTCCGCACATCAATATTGTGGATGTATTAGTGCCCACTTTTGAGGGTCGAAAATGTAGGTCGTTACAACATGGTATCAGAGCGTAGGTTGAGCAAACACCAAGGTTGGTTAGACTCATTAGAGATAGGGTTAGCAATACCCTAGAATGAGTTTGAGTATATTTATATATAAGAGTGCGTATTTATTAGTATTACCAAAGTGTTTCATATTTGTTGATCAATCTGTTGAACTGTTTATGAATTCTTGTCGATACAAAAGGAACAACTATATCGACAGGTATTTCTAAACTCTTGAACAAGGCAAACCGATGTAGTATTGTTTTGAAATTCGGTTAATGAAATAATACATAAAAGAATAATGCAAAAACTGATATAGTTATTTATGGTGTAATTGTTTGTTAAGAGATGATATATTCAATTATTATCAACTATTGTTTGATTAGTTGTGCTCGACCAGTTTATGAGCATTTATTCTTTTGTTTAAATTAAATACAAACACCTTATGAATTTAGTTTCACGATTTGACTATAAGGCATTAGATTATAATGTTAGGTCAAATTTTAATGTTTATAAAAGGTTTTTATTTTAATCTAAACAACGATATACATTTGTGAGATGATTTTATATTAAAAAGTGAGATCATGTAAATATATGGTTTATAAATAAAGCAGTTTAATCCTAAAATTTGAGTACCTAAATTTTGGTACTTTTGAAAATTATTTTCAAAGTTTTAGGGAAAATAATACTAGTATTTTTTAAAGTATTTAGGAATAGACATATTTTAGAAAGTATTTAAAGGGAGATAAAAAGCACTGAGCTCACTTTTGTTGTTGGAAAATAATTCTGGTGATGAGTACTGCATCATTGGCATTCATTTTCGTGTTTCTAAGTGAGGAATGCTACTATAGTAATTTGTTATAGAGTTGTTTTGGTAAAACCTTTTTTTAATTTCGAAAGTGTGATTTGATATACAAAAGGAGATATGTATATTATTATTTCAAAATGATTTGAAATAAAATCTCATGTTTAGTTCTAAAATTTCCAGCTAAATTATTTACAGACACATGTATCATATGCATCATGATAGTTTGGTTAATGTAACTCATTATGTTATGTTGTTTGGTAGTTTTCATTTATTGAAACGAAATAGAATTTGCGGTGATTTTGGACAGTCGAAAGCTTCTGAATCAATTGAGAACTTGAAGTTAAGTGTTTTTGAAAGTATTAAAGTAGAGTTCTGTAACTCTAGAATGAGATTTTGTATATATACTCTTAGGATGTAGCGGAGTGTTATGTGAATATGAACTTGAGTTTTGTAATGAAATTAAACTTAAGTAAAGTTTAACGAAATGTTTTAAAAATTGTTTTAGTAATAAATGAAATACTATTGGTGTAAATAAATGTATATTATAAAGAAACTAGAATAGTTAAGAAGCTATCGGAATAAATAGCAAGTCGTACATAGATCATTTTATTCGCATAACTATTCATGATCTAGATTCAAGTACATGATTTCGAGGTGATTTACATCAGTCCGAGTTAGGATTTTTCACTCGGTTCTTGGCGGCGAACACTTGATACAGATTCTTGATATAATCCCAAATTTTTCTATCATATCGTATGGCTTGTAAGAAGAACAAAGGTTTCTAATCAAGGAACCTAACCAAAGTCCGCAATAGGGAAGTAGAGTGAGCGATACGAGTTTGAAAGTGAAATTTGTATGATCGAGCAAGTGATCGGATTTGATATTGCATACGGATGACATATGCACATCGCACGAGCTTTAATGTAATTTTATGCTTCTTACTCTAGAAATGCAAGTTATATGGGCTGGTGGCGTATCTAAGTGAGATATAGGTTCATGGAAGTAAAGGCTTTCTAGTTGGTTTTAGTTTCATGGGTAGAGTTTGATTGCTTAACAAATTGGCATGTATTTATTGCTTAGTGGGTGTGTTTTCTATGTGACACACACACTATAAGATATTTTATAAGTATTTACTATTGATTGATGATTTTATGCTCCAGTTATGGGAGGCCACTTTTGGGCTTTTGTTTTTTTGTTGATTTGGGCCAGTTGTTGCAAGCTGTAGTTTTTGGGGATTGATCCATGCAAAAGAGGTGCTGTCGAATTTTCCACAACTTCGAGGATTTTATACGCTTAATAACTCATTCTAATTAATTAATTTTATAAGTCTAAGTGTATGGAGATATTTTTCTTCCTTTCGGAATTTCAGGGACGAAATTTCTTGTAATGGGGAAAGATTGTAACGACCCAAATTTTCTAACGTTTCGAGTGAGAATATTTCATTTATTTAAATATTAGAATTTTATTCAAGTGTGATAAATAATAAGAAATCAAATGTTAGTAAAACGAATCAATTTTTATTGAAGTATTTTAAAATGAATTTATAGGATTTTCCCATAATTTTTAATTTGGAAAATATTTAAATTATCGTTTCACGTATTTCTGGCAAACGATGGTATTTTTTAAATTTCAAAGAATGAGATAACTAGTGCGTCTTATTGTTGTTTTGGGATAATGTTGTATTTTTGTTCACGATCATATTTTTGATTCTACCATTTGCGGTTTATACGTGAACGTAATGTTGGGTAGGGAAGTGCCAGAAAATTTTAAATAAACAACACCACACACCAAGACTTTTCTCCATTTTCCTTTTCCCCAATTTGATTTTCAATTTCCTTCCATCCACATAAAGAAAAATGGCTTCTATCATTATAAAATTTGAAATCAAAATCTATACTTAACGAAAAAAATAAAATTGGATCAATTAATTTTTTTGGTGCGGGCTTTGATCTATGGTGATTTGAGGGTGTGCGGTCGTGTTTTGAGATTTTGGTGAGCATGGGTTTGTGATTGATGGTGATTGGAAAGGAATTGAGTCAAGGTGAGTACAGATTCGTGCATCTTGAGCAAAGGCGAGGCGGTGGTGGAAGTTCTAGGGGTTTCGGATCCTCCTTGTAGATCGCAACAGTAGGGTTTCGTGGGTAACAGTGTCTGTCACTTCTCAATTTAGGCGATCGAGTTCAAAGTTTAGGGGTCAGGTGGAAGGCAGTTGCGGGTCAGAACTTGGTATAATGGTGGAATGTTGCATTTCTAGTGGTGATGTATGGTGGTATACCGAAGCAGTATGCAGGAAAAATATTTAAGCAAGAAATGAAAGAAATGATTTGTACTTAGAAAAGAAGGGTGGAAAAGTATTGTAGCGAAGTAAGAACTTGTGGGAAAGAAGATCAGAACTTATGTAGTGATAAGGCCAATGAAATGAATTTTGGGAATTTGTAACAAGTAATAAGTTTCTTAAAAATATCAAGAACTGAAAAGGGTAATTTGCAGGAAATTAGACAAGTAAAAACAATGAAGCAATTATCAAGAGTGGGAACTATATATTTGTAGAAATCTAAGGATTAGGGAATTATAAGTGCTAAAATGAATAAGAATTGAATTAAAAATTGATATAAGACTGAACTAACAAGATATTAAACTAGGTAAGAACATCAAATTACAAAAACTAAGAGGACTGGAATTGTAAAGCTACTGGAAATGAAACAAGAATTGGTATTGAATAAATGCAGGAATATAACAATAGGAAATGGTAATTGTATATAAAATGAACAAGAAGAAGAACTAGCAATTGATTAAACTAAGTGACAAAATTAAAGAAGAAAGGAACTGATCTAAGATTTGTAGCTAAGCAGAAATGAAATTGAAGATAAATTTGTATTCATATTTTTCACACTCTCAATACGAGTACAAGCACAGCCATACACACACACTCACACAGACAAACGTCACATCATTCCCACACTTGACTTAACTAGACCCAAGCTAAGTCAAAACAGATCACACTCCAGGCCCATACATTGATACATCAGTTAACAATGTAAACTGCCCAATTACTCAGCAACACAGGCACAAAACTACTTGTATCTGATGTGCACGTGCATAACATGCACACGCTGATACTCTAAAACCACTCACTCCTCTAGCCTTGTTTCAAGAAACTAAAGCATCTGACACATGCCTGTAAGCTTCCATTAACTCCTGTGATGAATTCTTGGCTAATTCCATTGAACATGGCCAAAGTTTGGATTTGTTCCCACTTTCTGAATGCTGGTAGTAGTTTTCTTTCTCAGAAATCATGGTAACCAATCCGTGATCGTTACATCTCCCTTCCCCTTCAAAAAGACCTTATCCTTATGGTCAAGTGTTATCGAATGAGGTGGTCATGCTAGTTTGTGTAAACTCTCATCGATAATGACATCTTCAAAAGAAAAGAACATTTTCCTATCCCTTTCAATATAAGTTTGGTTAGTAGCCTCAATGAGTAGCAAAAATCACTTGAACCTTAAAAGAATCACATGATTTGATCATAATTATATTATCTATCTTGAGAATAGGCCTTGATAGTTGAATAAGCACATCATGTGAATTTTCTACATGTGCATCCGTAGCTACTTCATTGCTTGAATCATGTTTAGTCTCAAAATTAGACTTATCACTGTCATCATCAAATTCAATAATTGAAGGAATAGGAATTCTTGGCTTTGAATAGCAAACAATTGGCATATGTGAGGAACGGGATTTTCGACTCTTGAAAATCGACATTAATACGTACAATGTATTAACTACCGAACAATCGAATTCCAGAAATCCATACACTTAGGGTTTAAGAAGAAGAAGAAGATAGAAGAAGTAAGAAAGAAAGAAAAGCAACAGAAATGATATCAGAATCTCACATTCGCAGCGGAACGACATATAATAGTTAAATGAATAATCTTTAAATCAAAAGAACTGTACATTTTATACATTACATCATCAGAGTCAATATACAACACAACACAATTATGGACAGTTATATAAACTTGTCCTCACAGCTGAATACACAACGGAAAAGATAATATCATATACAAGTGATAAGTTTCGCCAACCAGCTCGCCTCCTGAGCTCCACAGCATCTCGTGAATTCCACAATATCCTGATAACCTGACTCTAGGCTGCCCATGTGGAAAATGATGGGCACTTAGAGTTTATGAAGGGAACAATAAACTCCAGGTCAGTCATGCGACTGGTGTGAGAACTTAAAACAGTTTATCTTTAAAAACAAACAAAGAAATATTTTAAAGTAGATCCGCAATGCTTTTAGGAAATGTAACTACCATAAGGCCTCCCGCCACACACACAATGCAAACGCTCCGCCTTCTTTCGCCAATTATCGCTCCGCCTCCGATAGACGTGAAGACGATCGAGCATCATCGTTCGAAAGCTCGACGCGAGTTATATCAATGACCAAGGACCGGCTCCACTCGGTCACCCCCTGCGTTGAAAATGTGTGCGAACGCCGGCCATTGTAGCTCGATTTGCTGATGATCCACACAATATAAATCGATCACCACCGTTGATCTTCAAGACCTCGTCGTGCTCTACAAATTTCCAGTTGGAAGTTTCTTGAAATAAGGAGTGGATTGGGAGAAATCGAGGAGGGAAAATTTGAAGATTTCGGCCATTGAAGCATCTGTGGTGGCCGTGACCTAGTCCTTGTTAGATATTGCAAAATAAAAGAAATAAGGTCCTTTTATAGAAAATTTGACGAAACACTATTCACTCGAAATTTTTTCAAACTCCAAACGAAGCGTGTCGGCTGATGTTTCTAGGGTATAACCCGCATTTCAGACACAATGGAATAGGTATCGGAGCCAATTCGATCATATGTGTGAGTTACGGAGATAAACGATGAAATTTACATTAAATCGGTTATACTAATTTTTATGCGTTTTGGCTTGCCCTGGACAAACCGTAAATCTGATTGACACGAAATTTTTTATATTACAATAATATAACATTACAGATCCAATGAAACTGGTTTCGTTGAAATCCGAGACAGTTTGAAAAATGGCTATTTTTACTCGTCAATTAAATATTAAAATATTCAATTTCCACAAATTAACTTTTAATTCAATTTTAAAAGTTCTATAACATCATTCTAACTCCAATATGATTTAATACAACTTTACAAATCAATTTTAATCACATTAAACCCAACTTCCAATTATTTCTGTAATTTCAAATATTAAATTATCGATTTAATTAACCAATTAAATCTATATATTCGAAATAAAATTTATTCGACTTACAAATTTTACTTGTTCATATTTAAAATCAATTAAATGTACGAATTTCAAATGACAGAAATTCTGGGTCGTTACAAACTTCCCCCCTCAAAAGAATTTCGTCCTCGAAATTGCCAAGTAAGAAAAAGTCTTGAAATCCATTAAGTTTTTTTCAAAAACAAACCGTTCCTACTTGATTTCAGATTCCTTTTAATTTCTTAACTTTTCCAAAATCCGATGGTTACACTTTTCTAGTTCAATTCCTACATTTTCATTTCAATTTAGAAATTGACTTTTCGTTAACAAAAATTTTCCAAAAATTTTCAAAGTTTTTCTAACTCCCAAAATTTACGGAAAATTTTGGCAGTCTCCCTTGTACGGAGGAGATTTTGCAATATCACAATATGTTAACGCTAAAATTTGAACGCTAACACCCCAGTGAGTAGATAACAGTTATGAAAGCACCACCCGTTGGTACGGGAACAAGATACAAGTAAAGAAATTGCAGAAAAGCAGTAAAAGACGACAGTTTTATAGTGGTTCGGCCTAAAATCGAGCCTACGTCCACTTTGATCTCTTTATTGCTGAACAAGTACAACTTATACAACTTTCTTCAATTACAATCCACTCTAGACTGTTAGTACAAACTTTTACGGAGAATTATCTTTCAAACTCATGATAAATGATGTGGATTCTCTCTCTTGAATTTGATGTAACGTCTTCGATGTTTGGAGTGCTTGAAGTGTTGCTTGAGTCGAGAAAATGGCAGAGTTTTGGCGCTTCGAGAATGAACCCAAAGTCCCCTCCAGAGTTGGAGGTGGATGTCTATTTATAGAGAGCTCTGGGTGAAAAAAAAGTTGCTAAGGCCTAACTCGTTGCCGACTTAAGGTAAGTCGTTGCTGACTTAGGATGAGCCGTGACCGACTCATTGAGCCGAGTCTCTGGTTTGTAGAGAGCTTCCTGCCTTTTTCGAACCCATGCTTCAAGTACTGGGTCGTTTACGAGTTACGAGTCGTCGAGTCATGAGATAAGTATCACCCCTTAACTCCTCTTTGCTTACGAGTACCGGCTCACACCTTATGAGAAGCGGCATCACTTTTTCTCTAAGTGTTAGGTCGCACGCGACTCATTGCGATGAGGCATGAGTCGGCAACGACTCATAATAAGTCGTAGAGCATGTCTTTGGGTTGTAGTTGAAGCATTTGTTAGTACTTCATTGATGTCTCGCCAAGTGCTTCATACGATGAGTCGCTAAGCCGGTGTGCCATGAGTTGGTGGGCCACTGAGTCGTTGAACCACTTCACTCATGAGTCGCTAGAAGTATTGAGTCGCTAAGTTGCTTTACTGGTAAGTCGCTGAGTACTATGTCGCTTCATTCCTAAGTCGCTAGCTTAAGATAACTCAATGAGTCGCATATCCCATGAGTCGTTCGCATCTTAACACACTAGGTCGCAAAGCATTTTAAGTCGCTAAAGCCACTGAGTCGCTCCTTTACATGAGTCGGTAACTATCATGAGTCGTAAGCTCCTTGAGTCGCTCGGCGTTAACAATTGCCCCTCGAAGTATACGCTTAGATCATGAGTCGTGTGCTTCGACTTTCTTCTTGAGTCGTGACCGACTCAAGGCAGCTTATGACTCGTGAGTCCTTTCTTATTCTCCCCTGTCTTGGATATAAGCTAATGCGTTGCTCTTCTTCCTCACTTAATCATTGCCTCAACACCTTGTGCCGCCATTAACGAATCTTCCAATCTCATTTCCGAAGGCGAATTCAACCCTGTTACTCTCCGATTCATCCCAACCATTATACCTCGTAAGCAAATCCGATCTTAATCCATAATAATCAGCGTTAAATCACAAATTCTCATCTTTCGGCTTTAATTTGTTTTCATGCGTTGCGCTTCACTTCGAATTGTTATAATCGATTCTAGATCACTATCCGATACGCGAGCTTAGCAATGCATTGAATTTAAGACCGATGCGAAACATTTCAGATTGTTTTTTGGGTGATTTGTTGGTATGGACGGATGATGGGTTCCATTGGGAATGTGATAGATCTTTGTTGCCTTAGCACTAACGGGTTAGCGGATTGAGGCAGAGAAAGGGGGGCTGTGAGATGAGGCGTGGCGAGGAATTCCACGAGTTAGCAAATTAGGTTTTGAGTCGCTGGCCGAGTCAGCTAGGAGCCATGAGTCGTGGCCGAGACATCCTGAGTCGCTGCCGAGTTAGGACTTAGAGAATTCTGCATGCCCTTGAACCGAGACCCCTTGACTCATAAAATGCGACTTACTGATGCAGTGATCTTCCTGTTAAGCTATGAGCAACTTTAGGTTTGGATGCATGGTGTCGTGCCTTGTGTCTCTTAACTTGATTTAGATTGCCTTGAATTTTAAGCGACTTTGGGAACTTGAAATTTTGACAGAACTAGCTTATGTTTCTCTCCTGAAGTTTGAATTGCAGTGACAACTCTAATAACTATGTTATGCTTTGCCGCTGGATTATGCTACCTTTAATATTGATGACCTGTTAAATATAACATTCACAGAAAACTGGGACGAATATACTGTCATTGATTGCCCACATCGAACGACAGATTAGTTAATGATAGATGATTAACTTGAATAAACTGTATGTATGAAGTGCTTTTAACATATCAATTTCAAACAAAATACCAAAGCAATACTGATATAGTCAATTGAAATCGACTTGCTTGCACTAATATTATGTTTGAACTTTTAGATTAACAAGTTCTGAAATGTTTACAATCGATCAAGCATCGATTAGTATAATTCCAGTTATATACACTTGTCACTTTTTATTAGTCTTGCACAACACTTCACACTTTTTAGGAAACGCGCACCTTCGCATTTGAACATCCAGTTGCTTGTGTAGAATGACCTCCCACCGAGAAGAAGAAGTGGTAACTCAAGAGGAAGAAACTTTTCCGATAGCTGTTCCCATAGAGAATCCTCCGGAGAGAACCCCGACTATTCTAACTTCGAGAGCGTTTGTCCAGCTGCGCACTCAATTTGGCTTTGCTGAAAGTGATGTTCTTTTCCCTGGGCCAAGTGATACTGCTGACAATCCTCCCTACGGCTTTGTTGCAGTCAATCGCCAAATGTGCTTAAGTGGGGCGATTCCTCCTTTTAACGACTTTCTCCAACAGTTCCTGCTTCGGTTGTCTATCTCTCCATTCCAATTACACCCCAATGGCTACGCCATTCTGATGGGGTTATGTGTTCTATTCAGGAGAGTTTTGGATCGATTACCAAGCTTTGGGGAGATCTGCTATTTTTGCTCATTCACGAAAACTAAAGACCATCCCTCCATCGTGGTTATAAGAGGCGCTCGAAACCGCAAACTTATTACTGATCTCTCCGAAAGCGCTCACGGATTTTTGAATCAGTTTTTCTTTGTTCGCTGCCCTCCAGGGTTTTATGCCATCTGGAGAGTGGGAAGTAAGATTTCCTGTCTTTACTTTTTCCGTTTTGAAACTTTCTCGAGATCTGAACTCTCGGTTGTTAATTTCATTCTTTTCCTGTTTTTAGCACTTCCACCCCCTGCTAGGGACCCAAGTCTTAAGCAAATTTTTGAAAGATTAAATGCCGTGCCGGTAGAAGAGAGGAGCATAAAGTTTCTGCTAAACGATGAACTTTTACATCAATACGGACTCCTCCATCCCTCTCGCTTTACTCGGCCTCGTGAAGCTCCAACGGAGGTTCCTGATTCTCCGGTGAAAACTCCTGATCTTCCGATCTCCACTAAAGAGCACATACGAGGAGAAATTTCTGCAGAAACCTTATTAGTAAAGTGCTCTACTCCAAGAGACGATACGGGACCCTCCGAAAAGCCCGCACTTGCTCCCATTATTGAAGAAGAAGAGGAGCCCCTTTCCCAAACCAGGAAGAGTGCTGACAAAGGAGCTGATGGAGGGAATCAGGTTGGGCATGACGGTGATGACGTCTTTGGGGATTTAAGTGACATAATTATTACTTCCCAAGAGCTCTTTAAAGAAGACCCTGCTCATGGTAAAGCTATACCTCCGACGATTGAAGCAACATCTGCCCTCCAACAGACTCTAACTCCTTTATCTCAAGAATTGTCATCAACAGTGAAATCTATCACTTCCCCCCAACAGAGGAGTGGTTCGTTAGTCCAACGCGCGTAGCTTGCACTTCACACACAACTAAGGATTTTCCAGCACATTTATGCACTTATCTTCTTATACTTTAGAGATTTCTAAAGCTTATCTTTTCTTATTTCAGATTCTTCAATGACACGCGGCGGATCGTATTATCAGGATTTCCAACGCTACGGGGGGCGTGGTCAATATGATTATCGGCGTTACTTTCCCTCCTATAGAGAGTCTGACGAAGAGAGGGCTGCTCGAAAGGCTCGTGAAAGGAGGGATGCAGAAGATCGTTATGACAGAAGGGATAGGGATGAGCACCATGATTCTCTGCAGAGAAGTGACGACTCTCACAAAAGGAAATCTCACGACGACCGAGGAAAAGGTCATGTAGCTGAAGATTCAGGCAAACGAGCCCGATATGGTGAGAGACATGCTTCCACTATTCCCAAAAAGCCTACTGTCCCTGCCCCTCTTGACATTCCTTCCGACTCTCCTGCTCTCGGGAAGGAGGACATCCAGACAATAATAAGCAGGCCTAAATTTCAAGTGGGACCTGGCCCAGCCACTTTACAAAGTCGTTTTCCACAATGGTGCTTAAAGGGTGTGAGATTCGACCTTGACCTGGTTCCTATTGACAAGCCTGCTATGCTACGAAATCTTGACGCCGTCAAACTTGATATCGAGAGGATGTCAAACTGGCAGAAGCTTGTTGATGAGCTTCAAAGAGTTAACCGTGCCAACTTAGAGGCCATGCTCACCATGGAAAATGATAAGGCCGAATGGCAAAAGGTCGTTAAGCAACACGACACCGAAATGAGGAACATTGCTTCTTACAATGAGGAGCTTGAAGCAAAAGTCGAGGAATTGAAACATGAGCTTGCTGCTTCCTCTACTTCATATTCTCAGAAAGAAGAAGTGCTCCTGAAGCAAGTGAGAGACGCTCACGCTAGCCAGAGGGATGCCGAAGACAGGCTCGAAGCACAAAAAAGAATCAGTGAAGGCTATGTCTCTGATATTGCTGAGCTTCGAAAGAAAAACAACTCCCAGGAGGCGGAGATACAAATGCTTAAGCTTCAGCTTGCCAAAACTGAAAGGGAGCGCGATGAGGCTGTCGCCGGCAAAATCGCAGCCGAAGAATCTCATGAGGCGACCAAAAACAGCTTCGGCTCAACATTATTCGACTTCTACTTGCATAGCGTCTTGGGGCGTGGAAGCCTCGCTTTTCTTGGTCCTAAGTATGAAATCACTTTAGCTGAAGTGTGGGAGGCCGCTCTTGAGATGCTTGGTGCTGAAGGTGCCGGTTACGACGAATCAGCCCTGGAAAGGCATTATTTTGATGATGACGCTCGCGCTGCCCTTGCCAAGGGAAAGGAACAACTTGCCAAATTAAGAACTGAAGTGACGGAAGGGGACCGGCTGGGGAAAACCACTTCAACTACTCTAGTCCAGCCACCTTCTTCGTCTGAAGTCGACATTATTGGTTCCAGTTCCCATCTCGCATCTCCCACCAAAGTTACCGCTGATATTACAAGCATACAAGGTGGAGACGAGGGTGAAGAGAGCGCTGATGCGCAAGCTTATGAAGTCGATATCAGGAAACCAGCTTCTCCAGGTAACTTCACTGTTAATCTCGCTACTGTCAATTCTGCTCAAGCGGGTTACTCATTTATTTCGCATGAGTTTCACGAGCTCCTTGGCTATTTTCTCAACCTTGACGAGCCTTCATCTCCTCTCTTTACTGACTTCATTGGTGAACCTTCATCTCCTCTTTTTACTGACTTTAACCTCTTTTCTTCTGTAGAAAAAGTCTCAAGCACTGCTCAAATCTCTACTTCTCCGGTAATCCCTCCTCCATCTCCTCAGGTGGCTCCTCCTTCTGCTTCGCAGCCTGGATCACAGGAGGAACAAATAGAGGCTCTCCATGGCCTGGATGATCCCATTGCTTCGCAAGAGCAAAAAGATGAGGGACTTGAGGGAGGTGACATATCTCCGGAGCGGACTCCTTCTGACGATATAACTCTATCTAAACTTGTCACTCCAGGAAGTGAGTCTTCCTCAAAGAGGAGAAGGAAGCAAGGAGCATCAAAGAGGAGAGGGAAGATAATCACTGCCACTGAAGAGGAGCCAGAAGTTGGGCCAGCTGCGCCTACCTCTCCTTCCTCCCTTATACCCACTGGCCGACCTGAAAAGCTGGTCATTCGGTCGGGTAAAGGGTCCAAAGGCAGTAAAAAGAAATGAAGACTTTAGCTTTTTGTCTTTTGTATGAACTGGCCGAGAGTTGCGCGGGTACCGGCCCCCGCTTTTATTTTAAAACCTGTATCTGCATTATAGTTGAATAAAATGATTCTTCGTTTGTACAAACTTCTGTTTGAATTTGAGAATGCATTTACTATTTATTTTTTGCACAAGTTTGTTTATATGATATTGCAGCGGGCTTATGGTACGTTGTTTGAGTATTACTTTACTGATGCAGCTATACTACTATACCATGTTGCCCCCATACCTTAAGCTTGCTGCAATACTTTATACTTCGAGGGGACTTGCACTCTTATTTGTTAAAGAATAATTATTTTATTCTTTAAAGAAAATTTTTGTAGAGTACAACTCCCTTCGTATAAGTTTTTACGCTTTGTCGTTCGAAGAAATCACTTTTTTCTTTTGCTTATGTGCATATTTCACCAAGTGAATTCCTCTATGTGGTAAAGCGGACCTCTGAAGGGTACTTTAACTTCTTCTTTTTTTTTTTTTTTTTTTTACGATCATTTTCCATAGTAGGCAAATTACTCTTCCTTTGAAAGTTAAAGTACGCTTTTGATGAGGATTTTTTTTTTATACAAAATTGTACCTCTGAGGAGGGATTTTTCACGTTTCAACACTTGGAAGTTTTATTTCAATCTCGGTGAAACGTGTACCCCCAAAGAGTTGTGCCTTTGAAGAAAGCCTTTTCACGTTTCAACACTTGGAAGTTTTATTTCAATCTTGGTGAATCGTGGGCTTCCGAAGAGGTCTTTCTTCTTGATTGTGTCCCCGGGAGGGGGTTGTACCTCTAAGGAGGGATTTTTCACGTTTCAACACTTGGAAGTTTTATTTCAATCTTGGCGAAACGTGTACCTCCAAAGAGTTGTGCCTTCGAAGAAAGCCTTTTCGCGTTTCAACACTTGGAAGTTTTATTTCAATCTCGGTGAAACGTGGGCTTTCAGGAAGGTCTTTGTTTTGTTTTTGCATTTCAACTTTGGTGAAGTGAAATTCCGAAGAGCGGTTATTACACTTCAACTCCTGGCGAAATGTGCCTCCGAAGAGGGCTTTTATTTTTTGGCATTTCAACTCTGGTGAAGTGAAATCCCGAAGAGCGGTCATAACACTTCAACTCCTGGTGAAATGTGCCTCAGAGAGGGTTTTCATCGCCTGGAAGT
This sequence comes from Allium cepa, assembly GCA_030765085.1. Taxonomy (NCBI): domain Eukaryota; kingdom Viridiplantae; phylum Streptophyta; class Magnoliopsida; order Asparagales; family Amaryllidaceae; genus Allium; species Allium cepa. The sequence goes on from CM060939.1 coordinate 905,536,164, forward strand.
TACTCTCTCATGGTTGGAGGGTCATGACTCCTCCAACCTTTTTTGTTGAGTAGAGAACTTCCTTTTTTGTGGCGTATGACCCATTAGAGGTCTTTTATCCTCCGAAGAGGACTTGCGCTGCAGATGGTAGCTTTGGTTGTTCCTCTGTTCACTTGCTTATGCCTTTTCAGCGATCCTCTCTCTTTTTTTTTTTTAAGTTTTCATTCCCCTTTTCTTGCAAGTAGCTTGTTTAATCCAAGGAAGTGTACTTCATTGCCTGGCAAGTTCGTGAGAACGGGCACTAGCTTCCTAATTGGATGTTTGTTTGTTCAAACAATCTCAATTTATCAGCAAGGGCTCGTTTCTATCGAAATCATTAGCCGTTCAATTGAAGTATTTCCTATCTAGGATTTGAATTCGGGGTCTTTGTGACTTGAAATTTGTTTGTCGAATAATGGTGAGAATCGCTCGGTCTTATTATGCGCAAGTTTTATTTCCATTGTCTGCAAAAATTTAAATCGACATTTCAGCAATACATTTTATGTATTTTTATATCGAAAACAAAGCAAACATATAATGATAATAAGGAACACAAGATTTATAGTGGTTCGGCTATGAAATTGGGCCTACATCCACTTTATATTCTTTCATTATTTACTTGCATCAGTTTCACAATTGCTTTCAATTACAAGAATCATACATTCATAATTCTTTTTACAATGTTTCAACAAAATTTTCAAGTAAAGTATGGACGCAAATGATTGCTGTTCCATGCCCTTGGAATTTGATCTCCATCAACAGTGGTGAGCTTGAATGTGCCGTCAAGAAGCTTCTGACCTATTACATATGGTCCTTCCCAATTTGGCCCAAACACACCTGTCGCAGTCATAATTCTTTTCAGGACTAGATCTCTAATTTCAAAGCTGTGTTGACGAACTTTGGAATTGAAATGTCTGGCTATCCTTTGCTGATGAGCTGCAACTCTGAGGTTAGCTTCATCTCTTTTTTCATCAAGGAGATCCAGCGCTTCAAGTTGTAGCTTCTCATTTTCTGCTTGATTGAAATGGATTCTTATGTGTGAAGGGACCTCTGTTTCAACCGGGATCATTGCTTCCGATCCGTATGCTAACGAAAAAGGAGTATGCCCAGTTGCAGTTTTGTGAGTAGTTCTGTATGCCCATAGTGCAAGTGGTAGTTTATCGACCCAACCACCTTTTGCTCTTTCGAGTTGCTTTTTGATGGTTGATTTGATGATCTTGTTCACTGCTTCCACTTGCCCGTTTGCCTGCGGATGAGCTACTGCCGAAAAGCTTTTCTGGATTTTGAATCGTTTGCAAAAATCCTGGAATTCCTCGCTTTCAAACTGAGTACCATTGTCTGTGATTATTTTCTGAGGCACACCGTATCTGCAAATGATATTCTTGGTCACAAAGCTTATCATTTTCTTAGAAGTGATAGTAGCCAATGGTTCAGCTTCAGCCCACTTAGTAAAATAATCAACTGCAACAATAGCATATTTAATCCCTGATTTAGCAGTTGGTAGCGGCCAAATGAGATCCATTCCCCAAATTGCAAATGGCCATGGACTGACCATTTGTGTGAGTTCGGTAGAAGGTGCTCTAGGAATTTTGGCATATCTTTGGCATTTAACACATTTTCGGGAGTAATCTGCAGCATCCCGATTAATTTCTGGCCAAAAATATCCGTATCGGAGAATTTTCTTTGCTAATGTTTGACCACCTGAATGATCACCACATTCTCCTCCATGCACTTCAGCTAGGATTGTTTTGGACTCTTCCCGGGATACACATCGAAGCAATGGCATTGAGAATCCCCGTCTGTACAATCGGCCATCCTGAATTACATAGCGAGAGGCCTTCCTTAGTAGCTTTCGTCTTTCTATCGAGTTTTCTGGCAGAGAACCTCTGAGTAGGTAATCCAGTATTGGAGTCATCCATGACTCTTGTTCTTGAGATACATTCATAATCCAGTCTACATCCATTTCGTCTATACTTGGCGCTGAAAGGACTTCTACAGGGACCAATCCCAATAGTTGAGCTTCACCAGAACTTGAATATTTTGCGAGGGAATCTGCCTTCATATTCTCTTCCCGAGGAATGTGGCTTATTGAATAGTGATCGAGTTCACATAGGAGTTCCCAAGCCTTTGACAAGTAGGAAGGCAGGTTTCCACCTTTTGCTTGAAATTCCTTCTTGACTTGGCATACAATAAGCTGAGAATCACTGAAAATTTGTAATGCTCGAATGTTTAGCTCTTTAGCGATTTTCAGACCTGCAATAAGAGCTTCATATTCTGCTTCATTGTTTGTTGAAGGAAATTCCAGTCTTTGTGCATAACATAATGATCGACCTTCAGGAGTTTCAAGTACCACTCCGGCTCCAGAACAGTAGTCATTTCTTGCACCATCAACATACATCTTCCACTGGATTGGAGAATCATTGATCGCTTTTTCCTCACCATTATCTTTCTCTGTGAATTCTGCAATGAAATCAGCTAAAGCTTGTCCGTTGATTGCCTTTCGAGGATGATAAGTGATGTCATATTGACTGAGTTCAATGTTCCATTTCAGAAGGCGACCCGAAGTTTCTGGGCGAAATAGGACTTGCTTTAGAGGTTGATCAGTGAGCACTTTGATAGGATGAGCTTGGAAATATTGCCTCAGTTTCCTCGATGCAACAAGTAGGCAATAGGCGAGTTTTTCCAACTTGGAGTAATTCAGCTCTGCCCCAGTGAGTCTTTTGCTGATATAGTAAACTGGATGTTGAATCCTTTTGTCTTCCCGTATCAGCGCTGCACTTAGAGCATGAGATGATACTGCCAAGTATATAAGAAGATCCTCACCATTGCCTGGTCTAGAAAGTATCGGAGGCGTTTCCATATGACGGATCAACTCTTCAAAAGCTTTTTGGCATTCGGGAGTCCATTCAAAGTTCTTCTTTCCTTTTTTCAGGGCATCGAAGAATGGGATGCATTTATCAGTAGCTTTGGAAATGAACCGACTCAGGGCGGCGATCTTTCCGTTGAGACTCTGCAATTCCTTCTTTGTTCTAGGAGCTTTAACTTCTTTCAAGGCAGTAATTTGAGCTGGACTAGCCTCAATGCCCCTAGCACTGACGATAAAACCTAAGAACTTTCCGGATTCAACCCCAAACGTACATTTCAGGGGGTTAAGCTTCATTCTGTATTTCCGGAGGACTGCGAACGTTTCTGCTAAGTGTTCAATGTGATCCGCTGCTTTCCTGGACTTTACTAACATGTCGTCGACATAGACTTCCATAGTTTTGCCCAATTGCGGTTTGAACATAGCATTAACAAGTCTTTGGTAGGTTGCCCCTGCGTTTTTCAATCCGAAGGGCATAACTCTGTAGCAATAAAGTCCAACATCTGTAATAAAGCTTGTATCCTCCTGATCCGGCTCATGCATCATGATTTGGTTATAACCGGAGTAGGCATCCATGAAGGATAACAATTCATGTCCTGCAGTTCCGTCTACCAGTTGATCGATCCTGGGTAATGGGAAGCAATCTTTGGGGCAAGCCTTGTTTAGATCAGAAAAATCGATGCACACTCTCCATTTCCCATTAGCTTTCTTGACCAACACAGGATTTGAAACCCAGTTCGGATATGTAGATTCTTTGATGAAGTTATTTTCCATGAGTCGATCAACTTCTTCTTTTAATGCTGCTGACCTTTCTGGACCTTGGGTTCTTCTTTTCTATTTAACTGGCGTAAACTTTGGGTCAATATTCAGAGCGTGTACTGCAACTTCTGGGGATATTCCACACATATCGGCATGAGTCCAAGCAAAGACATCCAGATTTGCCTTCAGGAAAGACATCAAGATATTCTGAATTGACACATTAAGCTGTGAACCCACATTCAACACCTTATTTGGGTCTTTCGGGTCAACAGGTACCGGAACTGTCGTTTCCACCGGTACTACTCTATTCTCCCCTGTATTGGCTTTTCTGGGATCCATTTCTTTCCGTGCCCCGCTGTGCTCGCCAGTGCAGGGTCCGCTCTGTAATTGCTACAAGGCTGGGTCCCTGATGCGGACTGGGGTCGCCGCATCCTTTCCCATTTCTCTTTTTCTTGACTCTCGCAGCTCTGTCCAATAGCATTCTCGCGCAGCATTTTGATCCCCTTTTATAACTCCTACTCCATTGTCAGTAGGAAATTTAATAGTGAGGCACCACGGGGCTAGGATAGCTTTGAATGCTGCGAGTGTTGGACGGCCAAGAAAAGCATTATAAGTAGAATATTCATCGACGATCACAAAGGTTTGCTTTCGGACCACTTTCCTTTCTCCTTCCCCAAGTTCTACAAACAGATCGATGGTTCCTACTGGTTGCTTTGGTTCCCCAGTGAAGCCAACGATTTTCTGTGATGAGGCTTGCACATCGATCATAGGGATTTTCATCTGGTCAAATGTCCTTTTGAAGAGGATATTACATGATGCTCCGCAGTCAATGAGGACTCTTCTGACAATGGCTGGTCCAATACCAGCCGAGATGACCAAGGGATCTAAAGTAGGAGCTTCAATACCTGTAGAATCTCTGGCTCTGAAAATAATATCATCACTGAAAGTTTTCTGTTGTTTAAGGGGCGTAGTGTCTTCTAGAACAAAGACGTCTTCTTCGGCTGGAGCATATTTCAAAGCCCTGGAATATCTCTCCATCTCACCCCAACTCTTGCCAGCTGGGTGAGGTCCTCCTGAAATGACATTGATAACGGGCCTTCCAGATTCATGCCCCGTAGCTTTCTCACCTGCCCCAGGCTGATGAACAGGAGCCCGCTGCCCCTGACTCGACGATGCAGGATTGTTGCTATTCTTTTTCACGAATTGCTGCAACTTGTTTTCTCTTAGCAACTCTTCAATCAGATTTTTCAGCTGGCGGCATTCATCAGTTTCATGACCTGGTTGATTGTGGAAGCGGCAGAATTTCCCACTTTGTATGGCTTTTCTCCCGGTTCTCAAAGGGATAGGTTTAGGGAAATCGACGGAATCTTTAGTGGCCAGGTAGATGTGCTCCGGTGTATGTGATAATGGAGTATATTCTGATGGCTTGAAGGATCGGGGCTTCTTCAGATTACCCTGTTTCTTCCCATTACTATTCTCCCTTTTTTGCCCCACCGATTCATTCTTGCGTGGAGCGACAGTGTTGTCTTCAGCTTTTTCCAACACTGCCTTTATTGGCAAAGGACGACTTTCCAAGCGAATGAATTCGTCTGCTTTTTTGTAGAACTTTTCGAGAGAGGTTGGCTCTTTCATATTTAACCATTTTCCAAATTCGCTTGACTTATCAATAGCCCTCATTAGATAAGTCAAGATCATTCGTGGTTCAGCATTGTCCACCTCAGCCAGTGCTATATTGAAACGGTTCAAGAAGGATCTGATAGACTCACCAGGATTCTGCTCTAAACTCGATAGTGACATAATGTCCTTGGCCTTCGAAGCATATAGTCTAAACTGCTCCTTGAATTTTCTGGTCAAGTCTGAAAACTGATCGATAGATCGGACTGGCAACTTGGTGAACCACAGTAAAGCCACGCCTTCCAGGTATACGGGGAAATATCGGCACTTTATTTCGTCGGAGGCCCTGGCACCTGTCATGTGCCAATCATATTTATACAAGAACTCGTTCGGATCACTTGTCCCTTTGTAAGCTGGAATAGTCGGAGGGACAAACTTTCTTGGAAATTCCGCCTTCAAGATTTTTTCAGTAAACGGAGTTTTACTTGGGGCGAAACCCCATTCCTTCTAATCTTCAACCCTTTGCATACTTTCTTGCATGATCTGCCGGACCATTTCAGAAAGATATTCCTCATCATGCCGAGTTCTAGATCCACCAGCCTCAGGGACTGCCTGCTCAAAGGGACTAGTAGCCCTTTCCGGAGCATTCCTCTCACTAACATCATGAATGTTGCCAGCATAGTTCCTTTCATTTCCAGCCGGTTGATTGTTTGCCCCAAGTAAATCGTTCAACTTATTCAGAATCAGAGCGTTCTGGGCACTTTGAGCCTCTAATTGTACATTTTGGGCGTTTATCTGCTGGTTTAACCCTAGAATTACAGCATCCAACTCCGCTTTCGTAACTCCAACAGACGGAGTGGGTTGATTAGGTACAGGGGAAGCGGAGGTTCCCTCTTGAATATTCCCAGATCTGATAGATCTACTTTTCCTTCCAGGAGCCATAATCTCAGATATACTTCTGGTTTTTAAGGAAATTCTTTCTTCAAATCTCTGCGAAGCAATGATGACAGCTGTCCTGAGTTCAATTCTCAGTGAAAGCACCAAAAATGTTAACGCTAAAATTTGAACGCTAACACCCCAGTGAGTAGATAACAGTTATGAAAGCACCACCCGTTGGTACGGGAACAAGATACAAGTAAAGAAATTGCAGAAAAGCAGTAAAAGACGACAGTTTTATAGTGGTTCGGCCTAAAATCGAGCCTACGTCCACTTTGATCTCTTTATTGCTGAACAAGTACAACTTATACAACTTTCTTCAATTACAATCCACTCTAGACTGTTAGTACAAACTTTTACGGAGAATTATCTTTCAAACTCATGATAAATGATGTGGATTCTCTCTCTTGAATTTGATGTAACGTCTTTGATGTTTGGAGTGCTTGAAGTGTTGCTTGAGTCGAGAAAATGGCAGAGTTTTGGCGCTTCGAGAATGAACCCAAAGTCCCCTCCAGAGTTGGAGGTGGATGTCTATTTATAGAGAGCTCTGGGTGAAAAAAAAGTTGCTAAGGCCTAACTCGTTGCCGACTTAAGGTAAGTCGTTGCTGACTTAGGATGAGTCGTGACCGACTCATTGAGCTGAGTCTCTGGTTTGTAGAGAGCTTCCTGCCTTTTTCGAACCCATGCTTCAAGTACTGGGTCGTTTACGAGTTACGAGTCGTCGAGTCATGAGATAAGTATCACCCCTTAACTCCTCTTTGCTTACGAGTACCGGCTCACACCTTATGAGAAGCGGCATCACTTTTTCTCTAAGTGTTAGGTCGCACGCGACTCATTGCGATGAGGCATGAGTCGGCAACGACTCATAATAAGTCGTAGAGCATGTCTTTGGGTTGTAGTTGAAGCATTTGTTAGTACTTCATTGATGTCTCGCCAAGTGCTTCATACAATGAGTCGCTAAGCCGGTGTGCCATGAGTCGGTGGGCCACTGAGTCGTTGAACCACTTCACTCATGAGTCGCTAGAAGTATTGAGTCGCTAAGTTGCTTTACTGGTAAGTCGCTGAGTACTATGTCGCTTCATTCCTAAGTCGCTAGCTTAAGATAACTCAATGAGTCGCATATCCCATGAGTCGTTCGCATCTTAACACACTAGGTCGCAAAGCATTTTAAGTCGCTAAAGCCACTGAGTCGCTCCTTTACATGAGTCGGTAACTATCATGAGTCGTAAGCTCCTTGAGTCGCTCGGCGTTAACACAATAGATATAAATATATATACATCGACCTACATGGTCGGAAAATAGAAAAAACATTTCATATTTTCTATTTTTATTGCGTAGGCATGCCTTTTTAGCATTTTTAAGCAAAGCAATTATTTATTAGCATTTTAGCGTGACCAAATCCAGCCAACTACAGACTCGGTACCTGTACTTTCTCAATAAACATGTAAGTGACATATATAAGAAATTCATTTACATTTCACTAATTTTCAATAGAAAACATATAGTTTTCATAAGCAATGGAATCAAAATAATTCCCGTAAGCAAATTATAAGGTTTCGATACAAATTTTAATTGCTTACAACCAATTCACATTAGTTCACTTTCAATTCAAATTCAATTACATAGCTTTCCATTTATCAATTCAATTTCATTAACATTTAATGAGTTATATACAATCAACTAACAATCATATAACAACAAAATCATAACCAACATATCCAAATTATTAAATTTACATTCAATTTGGTATAACACCCTTAATTCCAATTGGTTGATATTAAATTAACTTCCATTCAATTATTCAATTTCCAATTTACTAGTTTTTTAATGAATTAACATTTACATCCCTTATTCCTTATCAATTCATTTACATTAGATTGATTAATATTCAATTCATTAGTTCAATTCAATTGCTAATTCATTTAACAAATAAGGTTGAATTTCATTTATATAACTCAAGTCCACATCCATTTAATTTACTTTATTATTTTACTTCGATACCAAAATAAACTTCATTCAACATTACTTAAGTTATATTCCATTTCAAACATCATTTGTTTAACTTAACATAGATTTCCCCTTATAATCCAATTCAGATTCCAATTCTAAAGTAAATTATATTTAACTTTTACCAAAGTCAAATTTCGTCACTTATTTAAATTCATATCTCGTTTTGCTTAACAAAATTGTTTAACCATTTTATCATTTGGTTTCACTTACATATATTACACTGGATTTCCAATTCTATATGAATACAATTTACTTTCATAAAAAAAATTGGATTCAATTCATTTTAAGCCTTATCCGTTTAGTCATTCTTCAAGTAGTTGCACATACTAATTTTAGTTTAATACTTCACTTTGTTTTTCACAAATCAAATTCAATTCCAATTCCAGTTCTATTTACTTACAAATTCGAAATGAATTTCAACATTCAATTTCATTTTCTTGCACTTGCAATTGCAAGTTGTATTTATTCATTCACAATTTATTTTCCAACTTAATAATTGTATTCCAATCATTTAGTCTATTAGACTTCTAAAATTCACCTTTATTCCAATTAACTCAGGTCAATTTCAGTTTAAATCTGAATTTCCTAAGTCATCCAAACTTATTTATTATTCCATAAACATTTTATATAACATTCCAGAGTCTTTTCAATCTTTCAAAAATTATTTTTGAAATCTATTCAAATTATCTTTTGAATTTCCAAAACCAAACTCAATTTCACAAACAACTTCCATTTAGTTATAATTCGGCAGCATTTCCTCTCATGGAAACTCGAAAATGAACACCGGCGATGTCGCGATCATCATCCAAATTATTTTACAACAACCGAAAAGAGTTTAGTTCTTTCTTCCCTTCAAATTATTTTTCCAAAACCCTTGAAAATCATTTTCAAACTCCAAAGAATTTAAATTTCCCAAAATCTCAAAATTTCAGATTCTTTAAATTTGTTTTCAAATATTACTCTGGGATTCCATTTCAAATTATGAATCACAGTTACAATTCATATTTACAATTCTCATTTGTATATGGATTTATTTCTCATCTTTTGATTATGATTTCAATTTTTTATTCAATAATCGATGATAATAATTTAATATTACCACTTCCTAACAAACAAGCAACCATACACTATATAATTTATGGAAAATTATCCTTTTTATATACAAATAGTTTGGGTAAAATTATTTCATTTACCCTAATTTAAAACAATATCGTGGCGAATTGTTCTGTACGAGTGTTTAGAGATCCCTATCGATAGAGTTGTACGGACAATGCCGACCAGAATCCATATACCACTCAACAAACCACTCATCACAATGTAAAACAATTTTATATTCACTAATAAATACACACTCCTATCTATTATCACACTCAAACTCATTCTAGAGTACTACTGACTCTATCTCTAATAAGTAACAACCAACAGAGCCATGGTTGTCTCTTAACCAAATGCTCTGATACCGAATGAGAGGAACAGGATTTTCGACTCCCGAAAATTGACATTAACACGTCCACTGTATCAACTGCCGAACAATCGAATGTCGGAAACCCGAACCCTTAGGGTTTAAGAATAAGAAAAAGATAGAAGAAGTAAGAAAGAAAGAAAAGCAACAGAAATGATATCAGAATCTCACAGTCGCAGCGGAACAACATATAATAGATAAATGATTAATCTTTAAATCAAAAGAACTGTACATTTTATACATTACGTCATCAGAGTCAATATACAACACAACACAAGAATGGACAGTTATATAAACCTGTCCTTACAACTGAATACACAGCGGAAAAGATAATATCATATACAAGTGATACGTTTCCCTATCCAGCTCACCTACTTATCTCCACAACACCTCCTGAATTCCAGAGTATCTTGATAACCTAACTCTAGGCTGCCCGTATGGAAAATGATGGGCACCTAGTGTTTAGGAAGGGAACAATAAACTCCAGGTCAGTCATGGGACTGGTGTGAGAACTTAAAGCAGTTTATCTTATAAAACAAACAAATAAATATTTTAAAATAGATCCGTAGTGCTTTTAGAAAATTTAACTACCATAAGGCCTCCCGCCACACACACAATGCAAACGCAGAATTGGAGGAGATTTCTCCTTATGATAGTCAAACATGCTTGATACGCAAATTTCTTTTATATTATTACTATAAGTGCAAAGTGCAGGAAAACATTTCAAAAGTACAATATTAATCTTAGCCAGCATAGATACAATTATAGTATGCCTACTATAGCTACGATATTAGATGGCAGGTTCTACAACTAAAACCGCACAAGGCTCGTATTGTTTCTTTGGATTTTCCAACAAATGGTCACGCTAAGGAACTTCCTATTGCCACGTGGGAACGCCTCTGGCGGGACGCCTCGAGAATCTAACCGGATCTCTGCCAACACAAGGCCGGGTTACCTCTGCAAAAGTAGGTAACTACTGACACGAATATGCCATCCCCCGGTTGTAAACAACCTTTATCCGAGGATCTTCAATGCCAACAACCACAAAGTAATAAATTTGTAGCAACAACATAGTTTAAGAATCTGAGCACCATACCATGATACCACCTCTATCCAGAAGGAAACGAACATACCCTAAGGGGTGCTACCCCCTAAAACTTTACTGCATTCTTCCTGTTTCGACAATTTCAGGGTGTGAGGTCCGACGAAGTCTCATCCCCAAAGCTATGCTTTTTCACGAAGCCATGCTTCGATCAACTAATGATCAGCACCACTTCGTATGCCACATTACCAAATTGGGAATGTATCACCAGTAACCATCAACTACATAACCTCTAAGCTCGTACGTCTCAGAGAAGGGTGTTAAGCTAAGAGAATAAATTCTCCGCCACTAACAGAAATGTATTTGATAGAAACCAGCTTTACATCTCAAATTGTAACGTCAGAACACATCCATACAAGTCCATTACGGGATCGAACGGAACCGAAGGCACTTCCAAAGAATCCCTTGCAATCCTGATATTCGCTAATCACGTCCGGACTTCCATCACAATGCGTGATAAAATCTCTATATCGAGGATCAGCCGATGTAGAGACATTCGACGGTAATCCTTCCGTTTTCGAAAATATCCGGTCGTCAACACCAGTCTTCAAATGCTATCCATTACGACGTATCAATATTCGGAATGGGATTCATGACCCAAAGGTCCTCTCCCGGCTAAACCGAATAACGAGCGCTTATTTTAATATAAGTGTAGCATTCACATTCAAGCAAATCACAACAAATACCCATTTAAAGGTAAATATTAATAGTCGGTTATTTAACTATCAATACATATGCACAACATCACTAGATTCCAAATAATTTCCCAAATTATTTATTTTCCAAAAATATCTTTACAAGATATATTTTTCCACTCTTCAGCCATTTTAAAAAAAAATTCAAATCACTTTTCACCTTTACAACTTTTGAAAACAAATTTCAAATCATTTTCCTCAAGCGGGAACACTTCCAAATATTTATTCATTTTCGTTGGAAATCTGCCGAGTTCAAATACTTTAAAATAATCTATAGCACTTATCCAAAATATATCAGGAAAACACTTTGAAATAAAACTATTTTTCTTTAAACACTTTACATAAAATATTAGTTATAAAAAATATTATACCAATATTACATATAACTGAAGTCCAAACTAATTTTCAAAATAAAATTAGTAGATAGAGTATAACTATTTAAATAACTATTTTCTAAAACAATTATTGATTAATTCTTAGAAATAATCATTTCTATATCAACTTAATAAATCTTTACTTAAAGGATTCAAAACAACTTAAGAAGTTAATTTATCCAAAGTATCCTTTTCAAAACAAATTCTAGAATTATATATATATATATATATATATATGTATGTATGTATATATATATATATATATATAAATATATTTCGAAGCTATTTAGAAAATTTATTCGACTTTCCAGGGAGAATACACTTCCATTTCAAATTGGTTCAATTAAACCAATTAAATAAATCCTTACCAATTTATTTTAAAATTTACGTTCCAAATCCTTAAATTTATTTCCACACTTCAAAAATAAATCAATGTTTATTTTAAACAAATTTCCCTTTCCTTTATAAATTCCATGGTGAATTTAAATTTCCAAATATCCACTGATATACGATTTTCTAATCGATTTCAAATATTCACTTTCAACAACAATTAACTTTTCAATTGATTTCAAAAACAACCAAATCAAATTCCTTATTGATTTTCCCAAGAAATTGAACACCAAGTAATTTCACTCAAATCTTAAATTGAAATCAATTTCTACTAAACCCCAAATCAATTTCCAAATTGATTCTAAATTCTTTTCAAAACACCAAATAAATTTCCAAATGGATTTTTAAATTTATTTCCTTTTAAAAATAAATTCCTTTTAAAGAAAACAAATTCTTTTATTTTTCAAACTCTTTGAAATCCGTATTTTGAATAAATTCTTCAAACTTTGAATAATGTTACCCGAAATCCATTTATTAAAGCTTTTCCCATATTTTGAAATTTTATTCAATAAGATTAAAAAAACTTTATTATTTTAGAATTCCTTCTTTTAAATTTATCTAATTCTCAAAAGAAACAGAAACGATATCAGAATCTCACAGTCGCAGCGGAACAACACATAGTAGATAAATAAATAATCTTTAAATCAAAAGAACTGTACATTTTATACATTACATCATCAGAGTCAATATACAACACAACACAATAATGGACAGTTATATAAACCTGTCCTCACAGCTGAATACACAACGGAAAAGATAATATCATACACAAATGATATGTTTCGCTAACCAGCTCGCCACCTGAGCTCCACAGCACCTCCAGAATTCTAGAATGCCCTAATAACCTGACTCACAGCCGCCCGTGTGGAAAATGATGGGCACCTAGAGTTTAGGAAGGGAACAACAAATTCCAGGTCAGTCACGGGACTGGTGAGAGAACTTAAAACAGTTTATCTTTAAAAACAAACAAAGAAATATTTTAAAGTAGATCCATAATGCTTTTAGGAAATGTAACTACCATAAGGCCTCCCGCCACACACACAATGCAAACGCAGAATTGGAGGAGATTTCTCCTTATGATAGTTAAACATGCTTGATACGCAGAAAAATTTCTTTGATATTATTATTATACGTGCAAATTGCAGGAAAACCTTTCGAAAGTATAATATAAAGCTTAGCCAACGTACGACCATTATCGTATGCCTACTATAGCTACCATCTAAACAGTGGTGACCACCTTAAGTACTTGGCAGGTTCTACAACTAAAACCATACAAGGCGCATATTGGTGTCCGAATTTCCAACAAACGGTCGGGCCAAGGAACTTCCCATTGCCACATGGGTATGCCTCTGAAAGGACTCCCCGAGAACCTAACCGGATCTCTGCCAACACAAGACTGGGTTACCTCTGCAAAAGTTGGTAACTACTGACACGAGTATGCCATCCCTCGGTTGTAAACAACCTCTTCCAAGGATCCTCAACCAACAACAATCAAAAAGTCATATATATTTGCGATATCCACGTAAGTTAAGTATCTGGGATCCATACCATGATACCACTTCTATCCAGAAGGAAATGCACATACTCTAAGGGGCGCTACTCCCTATAACATCGCTGCATCATTCCTGTTTTGACCATTACCGAGTTGTGAGGTCCGACGAAGTCTCTTCCACAAAGCTACGCTTTTCACAAAAGCTATGCTTTGATCAACAAATGATCAACAGCACTTCGTATGCCACATTACCAAATTGGGAACGTATCACTAGTAACCATCAACTACATAACCTCTGAGCACATATGTCTCAGAGAAGAGTGTTTAGCTAAGAGAATAAATTCTCCGCCACCAATAGAAATGTATTTGATAGAAACCAGCTTTACATCTCAAAGTGTAACGTCAGACACACATCCATACAAGTCCGTTCTGGGATCGAACGGAACCGAAGGCACTTCCAATGAAGGCCTTGCAATCCGGATATTCACTAATCACGTCCGGACTGCCATCACAAAGGGTGACAAAATCTATATATCGGGGATCAGCCGATGCAAAGACATTCGACGGTAATCCTTTCGTTTTCGAAAATATCCGGTCTTCAACATCGGTCTTTAAATGCTATCCATTAAGACGTATCACTATTCGGAATGGGATTTATGACCCAAAGGTCCTCTCCCGGCTAAACCAAATAACGAGCGCTTATTTTAAAATAAGTGTAGCATTCAAATTCAAGCGAATCACAAAAAATTGCCCATTTAAAGGTAAATATTGATAGTCGGTTATTTAACTATCAATAGATATGCACAACATCACTAGATTCCAAATAATTTCCCAAATAATTTATTTTCCAAAGATATCTCAACAAGATATATTTTTTCACACTTCAACCATTTGAAAACAATTTCAAATCACTTTTCACCTTTATAACTTTTGAAATCAAATTTCAAATCATTTTCCTCATGCGGAAACACTTCCAAATATTTATTCATTTTCATTGGAAAACTGTCGAGTTCAAATACTTTAAACTAATTTATATCACTTATCCAAAATTATATGTGGAAAACACTTTAAAATAAAACTATTTTTCTTTAAACACTTTACTTAAAATATTAGTTACAAAAAAAATATTATACCAATATTACATATAACTTAAGTCCAAACTAATTTTGAAAATAAAATTAGTAGATGGAGTATAACTATTTAAGTAACTATTTTCTAAAACATTTGTTTGTTAAATCTTAGAAATAATCATTTCTATAACAACTTAATAAATCTTTACTTAAAGGATTTAAAATAATTAGAGAAGTTAATTTTCCTTATGCGGTAACACTTCCAAATATTTATTCATTTTCACTGGAAATCTCAGAGTTTAAATACTTTAAAATAATTTATATCACTAATCCAAAATTATATATGGAAAACACTTTAAAATAAACAATTTTTCTTTAAACACTTTACTTAAAATATTAGTTACAAAAAAATATTATACCAATATTACATATAACTTAAGTCCAAACCAATTTTCAAAATAAAATTAGTAGATAGAGTTTAACTATTTAAATAACTATTTTCTAAAACAATTATCGATTAAATCTTAGAAATAATCATTTCTATATCAACTTAATAAATCTTTACTTAAAGGATTTAAAATAATTTAAGAAGCTAATTTCTGCAAAGTATCCTTTTCAAAATCAATTCTAGAATTTATATATATATCTATGTATGTATGTATGTATGTATATCTTTCAAAGCTATTTAGAAATTTTATTCGGCTTTCTAGAGAGAATACACTTTCATTTCAAAATGATTCATTTAAACCAATTAAATAAATCCTTACCGATTTATTTTAATTTTACGTTCCAAATCCGTAAATTTATTTCCACACTTCAAAAATAAATCAATGTTTATTTTTAAACAAATTTCCCTTTCCTTTATAAATTCCATGGTGAATTTAAATTTCCAAATATCCAATTATATACGGTTTTCAAATCGATTTCAAATATTCACTTTCAACAACAATTAAAATTTTCAATCGATTCCAAATTCTTTTCAAAACACCAAATAAATTTCCAAATGGATTTTCAAAACATTTAAATTCAATCACCAAAAATCAATTCCCAAATGGGTTTCAAATTTTATTTCCTAAAACTCCTTTTAAAGAAAACCAGTTCTTTTATTTTTCAATCTCTTTAAAATCCGTGTTTTGAATAAATTCTTCAACCTTTGAATAATATTACCCGAAATCCATTTATTAAAGCTTTTCCATATTTTGAAATTTTATTCATTAAGATTAAAAATAAAAATTTATTATTTTAGAATTCCTTCTTTTAATTTTATCCAATCCTCAAAAATAAATCTTAATATAAACTTTCAACCTGAATTTTCAAAAATCAAACTTTTATATATTTTTGGTATCCAACGATACCAAAATTATATTCGGCTAAATTTTAACCTTCAACGATTTCAATCACAAAGATAATCACACAGAGATTGTAAATAATCAACACACAACATTGAGACAAATTCAATTATTGGAGGAATCTAGTTGGATCCCTCCAAACTGTTTCCCTGCATCCACAGATGTTTGCATAATACCAATTCCGTTTCAAGACGGGATATCACGGTACATGGGTTTATATAAAATTTTATTCGCTATTATGTGGCGCAATAGGGTCTCATCCTCTATATAATGAGGGAAATCAACTCCAAGTACATATATAATACCAATTCCACTTCAAGGTGGAATATCGCGGTATACGTGTTTAATATAATAACCTCCGCTTAATATGCGGCGTATAGGGTCTATTTCAATACAACAGATAACAGTCTTCATTCAATCACACAATCAAGCAATTTTAAATCTAACTATTTAAAATTTAAATCGAAACAGATTCGATCGAGTGAGAAGTTCTCACCTTGCTTCCAATAACGGTTGAAGTGTTTTGTTCCAAATAAAATTAAACACGCGTTTAATTTTACCCAAAATTCACACTAGCTCCAATCAACTTCAATCTAGTTCCATCGCATAGTGCTCGTCAATACGGACCCAACCCAGTTTGTTTCGTGCGAAACAGACCTCGTATGAAAAAGTTATGGCACTATAAAGTTTATAAAATTTATATTATATAAATTTACAGCTAATTTTTTTTTAAACCCTAACCAAATCAAGGCTGTTCCTTTTGATCAAGAATATCCAGGCCGATCTACCTTTCTTCCTCCCATGTAAATACGTATGAAGAAAACCCAAACGCCCGCCTTCTTTCGCCAATTATCGCTCCGCCTCCGATCAACGTGAAGACGATCGAGCACCATCGTTCGAAAGCTCATCGCGAGCTCCATCGATAACCAAGGACCGGCTCCACTCAATGTGAGGAACGGGATTTTCAATTCCCGAAAATCGACATTAATACGTCCACTGTATCAACTGCCGAACAATCGAGTGCCGGTTACTCTAACCCTTAGGGTTTAAGAAGAAGAAAACGATAGAAGTAAAAAAGAAAGAAAAGCAACAGAAACGATATCAGAACCTCGCAGTCGCGGCGGAACAAAATATAATAGATAAATGAATAATCTTTCAATTAAAAGAACTGTACATTTTATACATTACATCATCAGAGTCAATATACAACACAACAGAATAATGGACAGTTATATAAACCTGTCCTCACAACTGAATACACAGCGGAAAAGTTAATATCATATACAAGTGATACGTTTCTCCAACTAGCTCGCCTCCTGAGCTCCTCAACACCTCATGAATTCCAGAATATCCTAATAACCTGACTCTAGGCTGCCCGTGTGGAAAATGATGGGCACCCAGTGTTTAGGAAGGGAACAATAAACTCCAGGTCAGTAATGGGACTGGTGTGAGAACTTAAAACAGTTTATCTTTAAAAACAAACAAAGAAATATTTTAAAGTAGATCCGCAATGCTTTTAGGAAATGTAACTACCATAAGGCCTCCCGCCACACACACAGTGCAAACGTAGAATTGGAGGAGATTTCTCCTTATGATAGTCAAACATGCTTGATACGCGGAAAAATTTCTTTGATATTATTACTATACGTGCAAAGTGTAGGAAAACATTTTGAAAGTATAATATAAACCTTAGCCAACATACGACCATTATCGTATGCCTACTATAGCTACCATCTAAACAGCGGTGACCACCATAAGTAAATGGTTGGTTCTACAACTAAAACCACACAAGGTGCACATTGGAGTTTGGATTTCCAACAAAAGGTCAGGCCAAAGAACTTCCCATTGACACATGGGTAAACCTATGGAAGGACGTCCCAAGAACCTTGCCGGATCTCTGCCAACAAAGGCCGGGTTACCTCTGCAAAAGTAGGTAACTACCGACACGAGTATGCCATCCCCCGGTTGTAAAAAACCTTCATCAGAGGATCCTTAACCAAAAACAATCACAAAGTCATATATATTTGCGATATCCACATAAGTTAAGTATCTGGACTCCATACCATGATACCACTTTTATCCAGAAGGAAGTGCACATACCCTAAGGGACGCTACTCCCTATAACCTTGCCGCATCTTTCATGTTTTGACCATTACCGGGTTGTTAGGTCCGACGTAGTCTCGTCCACAAAGCTACCTTTATACAAAAGCTATGCTTTGATCAACAAATGATCAACAGCACATCGTATGCCACATTACCAAATTGGAAAATGTATCACTAGTAACCATCAACTACATAACCTTTGAGCTCATACGTCTCAGAGAAGGGTGTTAAGCTAAGAGAATAAATTCTCCACCACCAACAGAAATGTATTTGATAGAAACCAGCTTTACATCTCAAAGTGTAACGTCGGACACACATCTATACAAGTCTGTTCCGGGATCGAACGGAACCGAAGGCACTTCCAAAGAAACCCTTGCAATCCGTATATTCAATAATCACATCCGGACTTCCATCACAAAGGGTGATAAAATCTTAATATAGGGGATCAACCGATGCCGAGACATTCGATGGTAATCCTTCCATTTTCGAAAATATCCGGTCTTCAACACCGGTCTACAAATGCTATCCATTACAAGGTATCACTATTCAGAATGGGATTTATGACCCAAAGGTCCTCTCCCGACTAAACCGAATAACGAGCGCTTATTTTAAAATAAGTGTAACATTCAAATTCAAGCAAATCACAACAAATGCTCATTTAAAGGTAAATATTGATAGTTGGTTACTTAACTATCAATAGATATGCACAACATCGCCAGATTCCAAATAATTTTCTAAATTATTTATTTTCCAAAGATATCTTTACAAGATATATTTTCCCACAATTCAACCATTTGAAAACAAATTCCAAATCACTTTTCACCTTTACAACTTTTGAAAACAAATTTCAAATCATTTTTCTTATGCGGTAACACTTCCAAATATTTATTCTTTTTCACTGGAAATCTCAGAGTTCAAATACTTTAAATAATTTATATCACTAATCCAAAATTATATATGGAAAACACTTTAAAATAAACTATTTTTCTTCAAACACTTTACATAAAATATTAGTTGCAAAAAAATTTTATACCAATATTACATCTAACTTAAGTCCAAACCAATTTTCAAAATAAAATTAGTAGATAGAGTATAACTATTTAAATAACTATTTTCTAAAAAAATTATCGATTAAATCTTAGAAATAATCATTTCTATATCAACTTAATAAATCTTTACTTAAAGGATTTAAAATAATTTAAGAAGCTAATTTCCCCAAAGTATCCTTTTCAAAACCAATTCTAGAATTTATATATATATATATATATATATATATATATATATATATATCTGTGTGTGTACGTACGTATGTATGTATGTATGTATGTATATCTTTCAAAGCTATTCAGAAATTTTACTCAGCTTTCCAGAGAGAATACACTTTCATTTCAAAATGGTTCATTTAAACCAATTAAATAAATCCTTACCGATTTACTTTAATTATACGTTCCAAATCCTTAAATTTATTTCCACACTTCAAAAATAAATCAATGTTTATTTTTAAACAAATTTCCCCTGCCTTTGTAAATTCCATGGTGAATTTAAATTTCCAAATATCCACTAATATACGATTTTCAAATCGATTTCAAATATTCACTTGCAACAGCTATTAAAATTTTCAATCGATTCCAAATTCTTTTCAAAACACCAAATAAATTTCCATATGGATTTTCAAAAGATTTAAATTCAATCACCAAAAGTCAATTCCCAAATGGGTTTCAAATTTTATTTCCTTTTTAAAATTAAACTCCTTTTAAAGAAAACAAATTCTTTTATTTTTCAAACTCTTTAAAATCCGTATTTTGAATAAATTCTTCAACCTTTGAATAATATTACCCGAAATCCATTTATTAAAGCTTTTCCCATATTTTGAAATTTTATTCAATAAGATTAAAAATAAAACTTTATTATTTTAGAATTCCTTTTAATTTTATCCAATCCTCAAAAATAAATTTTAATACAAACTTTCAACCTGAATTTTCAAAAATCAAATTTTTATTTATTTCCGGTATCCAACGATACCAAAATTATATTTAGCTAAATTTTAGCCTTCAATGATTTCAATCACAAAGATAATCACACAGAGATTATGAATAATCAACAGACAACATTGAAACAAATTCAATTATTTGAGGAATCCAGTTGGATCCCTCCAACATGTGTCCCTGCATCCACAGATGTTAGCACAATACCAATCCCATTTCAAGACGGGATATCGCGGTACATAGGTTCATATAAAATATTATCCGCTACTATGCGGCGCAGTAGGGTCTTATCCGCTATATAATGCGGGAAATCAACTCCAAGTACATATATAATACCAATTCCACTTCAAGATGGAATATAGCGGTATATGTGATTAATATAATAACCTCCGCTTAATATGCGGCGTATAGGGTCTATTTCAATACAAAAGATAACAATCATCATTCAATGACACAATCAAGCAATTTTAAATCTAACTATTTAAAATTTAGAACGAAACAGATTCGATTGAGTGAGAAGTTCTCACCTTGCTTTCAATAACAGTTGTAGTGTTTTGTTCCGAATAAAATTAAACACACGTTTAATTTTACCCAAAATTCACACTAGCTCCAATCAACTCCAATCTAGCTCCATTGAATAGTGCTCGTCAATACGGACCCAAGCAATTCGTTACGTGCAAAACAGACCTCGTATGAAAAAGTTATGGCATTATAAAGTTTATACAATTTATATTATATAAATTTACAGCTATTATTTTATTTTTTTAAACCCTAACCAAATTAAGGCCGTTCGTTTTGATCAAGAATATCAAGGCCGATCGGCCTTTCTTCCTCCCAGGTAAATACGTACGAAGCAAAACCAAACGGCCGCCTTCTTTCGCCAATTATTGCTCCGCCTCCGATCAATGTGAAGACGATCGAGCACCATCGTTCGAAAGCTCGTCGCGAGCTCCATCAATGACTAAGGACCGGCTCCAATAGGTCACCCCCCTGCCCTAAAAAATGTGTGCGAACGTCGGCCATTGTAGCTCGATTTGCCGATGAACCACACAATATAATTCGATCACCACCGTTGATCTTCAAGACCTCGTCGTGCTGTACAAATTTCCAGTTGGAAGTTTCTTGAAATAAGGCGTGGATTGGGAGAAATCGAGGAGGGAAAATTTGAAGACTTCGGCCATTGAAGCATCTCTGGCGGCCGTGACCTAGTTCTTGTTAGGTTTTGCAAAATAAAAGAAATAAGGTCCTTTTGTAGAAAATTTGACGAAATGCTATTCACTCGAAATTTTTTCGAACTCCAAACGAAGTGTGCCGGCTGACGTTTCTAGGGTTTAACCCATGTTCCGGACACAATGTAAAAGGTATCGAGAGCCAGTTCGATCTATATGTGAGTTACGGAGATAAACGATCAAATTTTCATTAAATCGGTTAAACTAATTTTTATGCGTTTTGGCTTGCCCTGGACAAACTGTAAATCTGATTGACACGAAGTTTGTAATCTTACGATAATATAACATTACGGATCCAATAAAACTGGTTTCGTCGAAATCTGAGACAGTTTGAAAAATGGCTATTTTTACTAGTCAATTTAATATTAAAATTAGTTTCCACAAATTAACTTTTAATTCAATTTTAAAATTTCTATAACATCATTCTAACACCAATATGATTTAATACAACTTTACAAATCAATTTTAATCACATTAAACCCAATTTCCAATTATTACTGTAATCCCAAATATTAAATTATCGATTTAATTATCCAATCAAATGTAGATACTCGAAATAAAATTTATTCGACTTACAAATTTTACTTGTTAATATTTAAAATCAATTAAATATATGAATTTCAAATGACAGAAATTCTGGGTTGTTACAGCATAGGAACTGAAATGTTAATGGTGTATGGGTTAGGCAGGAGATGTTTTTGATGGTATACAAGGGGTGGTTGGGGTATAACAAAGTCTGATTCTTTATTTTCTACAAGTCATGGGCAAGGGTGGTTACTAGGTTATGTAGAGGAGGTTCTTAACTGTATGCTAGTGGTTGTTGAGATATAACTAGGGTTTGGTTCTTAATTTACTGGAATTCTTGAACTAAATTAGTAAGTATGTTATTTATAACTTTGAATTTTTTTGTTTAATTCTTACATAACAAGCTCCAAATTTCTGATAGAACAAGTGTTTCTATTGTTTATCTTTTTTTGTCATGCCCATGCATGTTCTTGATCTTGATATTAATGGGATTTGAGAAGAGTTTCTGGTGAGGTTAGCATCTGACAGGTTGTAAGAGGTTTCTCCAGTCACTAGCTCTAATAGGTCAGAACTAGGCTTCATGGTGGAGTGTTGCATTTCTGGTGATGATGTGTGGTAGTGATATAGAAGCAGTTGTATGTGCAGGCAAAAAATTTAACCAAGAAATGGTAGAAATTATTTGTACATAGAAAAGAAGACTGCAAAAATATTGTAGTGAAGCAAGAATTGTGGTAAAGAAGATCATCATGTATGTAGTGTTATCCCACCTTTTAGCAAGGCCGAGATATCAAGAGATTAACTGAAAATCAATGATTATTCATCCTAAATATTGATCATACATCACTGATTCGCTATAGATATCGATGAATATTGTGCGATCCCGGATCAAGCTACAATTGACAAGACATGGCAAGCAAAGCTCTGAAAGCCGACGTTTCAATTTCAAGTGAATCGGAGTTCGTATGCTCAAGATATGATCGATGCAATTTCAGCAAGCACCTTGTTCGCATCCATCGGAGTTCTTCATTTTGTATCCATCAGTCAAAATGCCTTGTTCAATCCATCAGGAACATGTGGCTTTGTATCGATCAGGGGAAGCACTCTTCGTATCGATCGACGTAATGGCTTTGTTCGCATCCGTGCCGTCTATTCGTATCCATTGACATGCCACTGCCTTGCTCCCATCCATCGAGGATGATATCCTTCATATCCATCGACTGCAATTCAAGTGTCTGATTCGTATCGAATAAGCATGATACATATTTCATATCGATCAACCATAGATCGATACGAAGCAAACATTTCCCATCAATGCGAATTAGAACCAAGCCATAGCGTGACAGTCGACCGATACGAATAAGAGTATTATGATCGATGCGAATGAGACTGAATGCTATCTATACGAATAGAGGGATGCGACTGCTCGATGCGAACGACACAAAACACGATCGATACGAACAAACCACTAACATCGATACAAACAAGAAAAAATAATCGATGAGAGCAAGGCTCCGATAATGGGTTTGAACAAGTCTTGGTCAACTCGGCGTGAGGAGTGGATCGATCCAAGATGACGCACCACTTCATCTTGCATGCGCATGCTCGAGATCGAGTCGACCACATCGATACGAACGTATCGATTCGAACAAAACAGCCAACCAAAAACTCGAATTTGCATCGATCATATCTCACAAACCACATGTCCAAATGCTATGAAATTTTCGCAGGAGCTTTCATACATGCTAAAGATGGTTCGTGCCAAGTATCTACTCCATTTGACAAAATCTTGATCGATACGAATTACGTTCGTATCGATCGCGGATCACGCCGAAACTTCATGGGATCAATCGTGTGGGCCCACTCACGTGCCAGAAGAAGTCCCTCGAAGTTTAAGCTAGATATTTGCATGGAGTGTCTATAAATAGCACCCTAGAGCCTACAGATAAAGGAATTTTTGATCGAACGACGTCCAAACTCTGCCAAAATCTCGATTGCACTCAAACTCCATTGTTGTACTCCAAAATTACTACTATAATTCACTGTAACTAGCAAGAACATCGATAAAAGAGTATCCTTTGAAGTGGACGTAGGCCGAAGATAGCCTAGCCACTTTAAATTTCGTGTTTCTGTTTGTTATTTTCTAATTATTGTTCTCTACTTTGTTTGGATCCAAGATTTGTGTTAGAATATTGCTGATCTGTATTCATACACTGGTGCTTTCATGATATCCGAGGATTGTGACCAATTTTGGCGCTAAGACTTTGGTGCTTTCACTGAGAACCAACTAGCACCCGCTACACCATATTTGGGATTCTGATTTGAAACACAATGACGCGACAATCAACAAGAAGACAGAGAGGAGAAGAAGCCAACAAGGGGGAAGTCAAGAGGCATCCGCTGGAGCTCGAGAAGGACAAGCTTCGATCTACATTACCAGGAACGAGATGGAGGCTATGGTGGATGCAATACATTAAAGATTATTGAAGAGTCAATAAGAAATGATGCAAATCTTCTTTGAACAGACAAGAGCAGCTGGAGCACAGAACCTTGGACCGACTACAGTGGCTGCAGATACGGAACAAGGAGCTAGAGTCACATAGACCAATGGAGTTCAGATCCAAGATCAGAACGAAGACGTGAAGGCAATCAACAAGGGGCTGGGGGAAGACCCTCTGGATCTGACACTGGAAGACCCATAGATGAAACTCAGCAGGCTAGAGCCAACGCTAACATTAATGAGCCGCATGAAGAATGTTACCTAGAAATACTTCGAGACCCTAGGGCAGGATAGAAGCATCAAAAGGGGAAGATGGAGATGAAACAATGGCTAGACTAGTGCGACGGATTGTGAGAGGAGGATTGTCGAGCAGAGGCTTAGAGGAAGTTAGTCAGAGTCCATTCACTTCGAATATCAGAAATGCAAGCAATCCTCCAAAGTTCAAGTTACCCGCGTTGGATCCTTACGATTGAAAATCAGACCCGACCGTGCATATTACCAAAAATATCAGGCATGTGGAAGTGCCGAGGGCATCCGAGGAAGTGATGTCACGATGCTTCCCTCTATATTTGGCATCTTTGGCTGTGCTTTAGTTCAGGAGCTAGAGAATGGATCGATTAGAACATAGGGCGAGCTAGTGGAACGTTTCATAAGGAAGTTTAGGGTCCAAGTGACGCGACCAAAGAGTGTGATGACCTTAGCTTTGATAAACAGAGGACCGGAGAATCCATAAGAGATTTTCTACTACGATTCAATGCAACTGTGGCACAGAGTTTAAGGATTCTTTAGCAATAGACCCACCGTAAGATCTTGGAGAGTTTTATCATGAGCCTGAGAGATTCATTCGGCTGGATGATTCACGTGCCGAGAGGCAAGAAATAAATGCTGTGCAAGGTGAAGGAACCCCCAAAGAAAAATCTCGAGCAGAAAAAGGGAAGCGAAAGCAGGATGACAGAGACGATGGTCCTGACAAACGAAAGAAATTCCAAGAACCGAGGTTCAGGCAATACATGGACTTGATGGCAAACCTGGAACATATTTACACAGAGACTCAAGGGCATCTCCCCTATCGAGAACCACCCAGGAGAGATACCACAGAATGGGAATGTAGAAGTGGAAAGTACTGCCTATTCCATGAGCTAGAAGGGCATATTACCGATGAATGCCGCTATCTGAAGGATGAGGTGGAAGAGCCTGCCAGAAGTGGTAGATTGCCACAATACACCAAAGATCGGACAGCGGCCGTAGGACCTGAGCAACTACCGCCTCCACCTAACAGGACTAATCTTGGATCGGGATCACGACTCGTCATTAATTGATCATGATGGCAAGGGAAAAGTTCAGGATTTGAACTTTGGTCGATTAAACAACTTAGATTTGATTTCAAAATAAAACGGCTATTCCACTTACACATGTATGGGAATAGAGCAATCCGTAGGCATGCTCTGAGATGGTAATAGCCCGCTCTGCCCAGAGAGGCAATGTCTAGTTTTTCCTGTTGTTTGAGATTGAAAATATATTATTTTAATTTAATAAATGAACATGAATTTTATAAGACAAAACCTTTAACGGGAGTGTTAAGGATTAATATTGAAAACCAACCTGAAAATGATCGCTTTATGACCCTACCTAGAGAGGCAAGGTCTGGAGTGCAAGAACTGAGTTTCTTCGTCGAAGAGCCACAGGGCCGACTCACTTAACGTCATTCCCCATTCATCGGAGAGTTATTGGATCGGGGTCCGATAAGAGCTCGGAGTGGATATGATCAGCCTAGGATTTAGGCCAGGGCATCGCTCAATGTTCAGAGACACTGAACCGGAGTGCAGGGGGTGTTCCCGCTACGTCGAAAAGCGATAGGATCGGCTCAATCGACGTTGTTCCCCCTTCACCAGAGAGTGACAGAATGGTATCCGGCAAGAGCCCGGAGAGTCTATAATCGGCCTAGAAAGACCAAGACATCACTATATGATCTCGCTGGGGCCAGAGCGCAAGGGATAGAAAGCCGCGTCGGAGCGCAACAGGATCTTTCTATTCGATCATTAGATCTAGAGTGGACTTAGCAAGGGTCCAGAGCGAACATCGATAGTCCAGAGAGGTTGTAAATTTGATTACTAACTTCAGCAAATAGAAATGGATAATGATTCGGCTTCAAACAGCCACAAACTCGATTGACAATACTATAACTATGAATAAAACATGAACTCACAGCATTTGATTTGAAGCTATTCAAAACACGACTTTTACCAAAAGGCATGTTTTAGGGGGCAATGTGATCCCACCTTTTAGCAAAGCCGAGATATCAAGAGATTCATTGAAAATCGATGATCATTCATCCTAAATATTGATTATACATCACAGGTTCGCTATGGATATCGATGAATTTTGTCCGAGCAAGGATCAACTACATTTGACAAAACATGGCAAGCAAAGTTGTAAATGTTATCGCCAAAATTGGCCACAAACACCTAATGTCGTGAGAGCACCTGTTTGTGAACACAAATCAGCAACAATCAATATAGAACTCAGATCTAAGCAATAACAATCACAATAATTCACAAATAACAATCACAAACGCAGGACTTATAGTGGTTCGGCGATCTTGCCTACGTCCACTCGATGTTTATATCTTTATTGATATAATCTTGATGATTACAGTTCGCTACAACAAGTTACAATGGATTATAGCTCTGAAACTTGAATGGAACTGCGATGATAAGGTGTAGAATTGAATCCGGTAGAGTCTTTGCGCTTCAGAATCCCGATCCCCTTTTCTGAATGACCTGGGGCTCTATTTATAGTTTTGGAGGCCGATATTTCTCCCAAAAATCCGGCAGCCCACTTCTGGCACGTGAGGGGGGCCCACATGCCCGGCCTTAGGAAATTTAGGCCCACTTTGGATCGATTCGACCTCCATTCGAATCGATCAAGAAATCATCCAATCGAGATGAAATTTGGCGTGGACATTCTTCAACACATATGTGAACTCTTGTAAAAATTTCATTGCATTTGGACTTGTAGATCTCAAGATATGGTCGATTCGAATTGCTATTCTCGAGTAGGTTGCTTGCTTCGACTCGATGTCGTTCGAATCGATGGGTTCGACTCGATGATTCCACACGCTTTCGTGATGATGTGGTGCACGTTCTTCGTGTCGATCCCCTTTTCACTCCGGTTTGACTGGGTCGACTCCATGATCTTCACCACTTTGACTTAGTGGATCCGAGGGCTTTCAGGGATTCTAACAGAGGCTTGTTCGTATCGATCGTGGTATGCTCTGGCCGAATCGATATGAAGCTGTTGTAGCAGGATCGATTCGAAGTGGAGTAACTTCATGGATTTGAAGGACTTCGTCTTGATGGATTCGAACCAGGTAAATGCGAGGCTAATTCCTTTCTGACCGACGCGAACGCAATGGATACGAAGTCTAATCAATACTTATGGATTCAAGTATATCTCCTGCTGATGGGTACGAAGCACACTATTTATTGATGGATGCGAAGTGAAGTCACTGATGGATTCGAAGGGAGGTTGTCTGATGGATTCGAACTATTGCTCGCTGATGGATGCGAACTAGATGGAGTCGAGCTAAGACATGAGGATGGGTACGAACCTCATGGATTCGAAGTACTCCAAGCCGATGGATACGAAGAGGAATGACTCCATGGATTCGAAGCACTACAACTTGATGGATACGAAGTAGCTTAGCTGGATGGATACGAACAGAACCCCTGTCTATGGATTCGAACAAGGGTTATCTTCTCTATCTTGAATCAATCATAACTTGAGTGTACGAACTCGGATTGACTTGAGATTTGGAACGTTGGCTATTATGGCTTTGCTTGTCATGTTCTGTCGATCGTGGCCCGATTTGGGCTCGGTCAAAATTCTTCGATATCCACAGCGAAGCAGTGTATAACCAATCATTGAGGTGAATTATCTTCGGTTTTCCGATCAATCTTTTGGTATCACGGCCTTGCCAAAAGGCGGAATAACATTTGCCCCCCAAAATATGTCTTGCGGTAGGAAGGCGTGTTTTGTAACGCCATGAGTTGGATGTTCATATCGCATTGATGTCCTGCAAAGGAATTTACAGTTTTATGTGACCTCAAATGACGACCGTTCGGGATCGAGATATTTGAGATGAAGTGCGACCGTTCATGGTCAAGCGCCTAACTTCAAATGATGATCGTTCGGGATCGAGCCATTTGAGGTGAAGTGCGACCGTGCACGGTCCGATGGCGGACCTCAAATGACGACCGTTCGTGATCGAGCCATTTAGGGTGAGGTGAGTTGTGCCGTTCTGGGCGAGTTGTGACCGTTCGGGTTCGGGTGCCGTTCGAGGCGAATTGTGACCGTTCGCGGTCGGGTGCCGTTCGAGGCGAGAAAGTGTGCCTGGGAAGGCTTGGTATTATCGATGCCAGGGTCACGTTCGGGTGAGTTCCTGGATCGTTTGTGTGCCTATTAGAGGCGAATAAGTGTGTCCGAGGGGGCTTGGTATTGTTGATACAAGGTTCACGTTCGAGTGGGTCCCTGGATCCTTTGTCAGGGCGGTTTATCGCCATCTCAGAGCATGCCTAAGGACCGTTCGCGACCCCGTACATGTGTAAGTAGCTTAGCCATTTCAGAATTATTAGAACCAAATATCTATTCAACAGATGAGTTTTAAAATAGATATGTCCAAACAAACCAAGTCTAAATCTCCAAAGCAAAATCAAAGTAAAAAGCAAAATGAAGATGTCAAAGCGTAAACTCTTACTATAACGCGGTTGGTAGTCATTCAGAGCATGCCTATGGATCGTGCGCGATCGCTCGCATGTGTAAATGATTTAACCATGTTAGTGAGAGGTTTACAACTTGTTCATCGTTATTTCAATCAATTGATAATCAAACGGTGCCTTGATTCAGGGTCGCCTCTAGCTGATGTAGACGGTGGTCGCTCTGGTTCCACAGCTGGAGTTCGCCTCCTCACATACTGAAGGAGCATACCATTCCTGATATGCCCTTCAACCTCGTCCTTCAGATGCTTATCTGATTTTCTTTTGTCAGAAGTCGAATCCCTTCGCATCGGTCTACGATACCGAACCTGCTCTTTTGTATCCTGATAAATTCGTTCTAGACTCTCATTCAGCTCAGAGTATGTTATGATTC
Organism: Allium cepa; assembly: GCA_030765085.1. Lineage (NCBI taxonomy): Eukaryota > Viridiplantae > Streptophyta > Magnoliopsida > Asparagales > Amaryllidaceae > Allium > Allium cepa. The sequence goes on from CM060939.1 coordinate 905,565,785, forward strand.
GTGGCTCCCTCCGTTGCCTCTTTGACCTGTCCCCGTCATTCTCAGTTTTTCTTTTACCTCTGCTTGCTTTCGTGCCTTTCTCAGGGGGATTTCCTCCTTTGACTGCATAAATATCAATTCCTTCTCCTTCTTCTCTTTCGGCATTTGCATCTTCCAATCGTAAAAACTTTTCTGCCTCGTCGTAGAATTCCCCTAGATCCACAGGCGGATCTTTAGTTAAAGAATTTTTGAACTCTGTGCCGTCAGCTACTCCGGACACAGCTGCCATCACCACCATAGATGGATCTGCTCGATCCACCGAAGCTGCTGCTGCATTGAATCGCGTTAGATAACTCCTCAAAGTCTCTCCGGTTTTCTGCTTTAGGGTTGCCAAAGTCATCACATTCTTGGGTCTTGTAATGTGAACCCTGAATTGCCTCATAAATCTTTCAGTTAAATCATTCCATGTTCCGATAGATCCACTCTCTAGTTGTCTAAACCATAACGCTGCAGTATCCGCCAAGTACAATGGAAAGCACCGGGCCATAACCTCCTCTGATGCCCCCAGCACTTCCATATGCCTCATATACTTCGTCAGATGAACCGTGGGGTCCATTCTCCTGTTATACATATCCAAAGATGGTAACTTGAAATCCGGTGGGTTCCTAGCTCGTCTGATTGCTGGAGTAAAAGGACTCCTATTAACATCCTTCAAATCTTTGTTTACCAAACCGCCTCTCATAGCTCTTCTAACCATCTCCGCCAATCTGTCATTGTCTTCGAGACGCAATCTCCGTTCATCACTTTCAACCTGCCCCCCGAGTTCACGAGGGAACTCTGGGATCTGCCCCCTTGATTAAGCGTTCACTCCTCCGCTACTCCCAGGTTGCGCAGATGCTCCTCTCTCTCTCTCCGAGACTGGATCAACATTCTCCATGTGCGTGCCCCCTAGTTCAGGTGCTACGCCGGACGGTCCTTCTCCGTTTTGAACTCTGTCCGCTTCTCTATTTTGTGCTCCAAATTGTCCTATCTGTTGAAATAAACTCTGGATCAACTCCTCTTGTTTCTTCATCATTGTCTCCATCTCGTCCCCAGTGATGAAGATCGACGCTTGATTCGCTCCTGAAGAAACCTCTTAACTCCCTTGCTATTCACTTCTCTCTGGCCTTTGTTTCTCACTTGTTTGTCTCGTCATGGTTCTTAGATCTAAATTCTTAAGTCTTCAAATTCAACTTATCCTGAATCAGCTTTTCTCAATGAAAGCACCAAAATGTTAGCGCCAAAATTGGCCACAAACACCCAATGTCGTGAGAGCACCCGTTTATGAACACAAATCAGCAACAATCAATATAGAACTCAGATCTAAGCAATAACAATCACAATAATTCACAAATAACAATCACAAACGCAGGACTTATAGTGGTTCGGCGACCTTGCCTACGTCCACTTGAAGTTTATATCTTTATTGATAGTATCTTGATGATTACAGTTGGTTACAGCAAGTTACAATGGATTATAGCTCTGAAACTTGAATGGAACCGCGATGATAAGGTGTAGAATTGAATCCGGTAGAGTCTTTGCGCTTCAGAATCTCGATCCCCTTTTCTGAATGACCTGGGGCTCTATTTATAGCTGTAGGAGGCCGATATTTCTCCTAAAAATCTGGTAGACCACTTCTGGCACGTGAGGGGGGCCACATGCCCGGCCTCAGGAAATTTGGGCCCACTTTGGATCGATTCGACATCCATTCGAATCGATCAAGAAATCATCCAATCGAGATGAAATTTGGCGTGGATATTCTTCAACACGTATGTGAACTCCTGTAAAAATTTCATTGCATTTGGACTTTTAGATCTCAAGATATGGTCGATTTGAATTGCTATTCTCAAGCAGTTTGCTTGCATTGACTCGATGCCGTTCGAATCGATGGGTTCGACTTGATGATTCCACGCGCTTTCGTGATGACGTGGTGCGCGTTCTTCGTGTCGATCCCCTTTTTACTCCGGTTTGACTGGGCCGACTCCATGATCTTCGCCACTTTGACTTAGTGGTTCCGAGGGCTTTCAGGGATTCGAACAGAAGCTCCTTCGTATCGATCGTGGTATGCTCTGGCCGAGTCGATACGAAGCTGTTGTAGCAGGATCGATTCAAAGTGGAGTAACTTCATGGATTCGAAGGACTTCATCTTGATGGATTCGAACCAGGTAAACGCGAGGCTAATTCCTTTCTGACCGACGCGAACGCAATGGATACGAAGTCTAATTAATACTTATGGATTCAAGTATATCTCCTGCTGATGGGTACGAAGCACACTATCTGTTGATGGATGCGAAGTGAAGTCACTGACGGATTCGAAGGGCGGTTGTCTGATGGATTCGAACTATTGCTCGCTGATGGATGCGAACTAGATGGAGTCGAGCTAAGACATGAGGATGGGTACGAACCTCATGGATTCGAAGTACTCCAAGCCGATGGATACGAAGAGGAATGACTCCATGGATTCGAAGCACTACAACTTGATGGATACGAAGTAGCTTAGCTGGATGGATACGAACAGAACCCCTATCTATGGATTCGAACAAGGGTTATATTCTCTATCTTGAATCAATCATAACTTGAGTGTACGAACTCGGATTGACTTGAGATTTGGAACATTGGCTACTATGGCTTTGCTTGTCATGTTCTGTCGACCGTGCCCCGATTTGGGCTCGGTCAAAATTCGTCGATATCCATAGTGAAGCAGTGTATAACCAATCATTGAGGTGAATTATCTTCGGTTTTCCGATCAATCTTTTGGTATCACAGCCTTGCCAAAAGGCGGAATAACATTTGCCCCCCAAAATATGCCTTGCGGTAGGAAGGCGTGTTTTGCCATGAGTTGGATGTTCATATCCCGTTGATGTCCTGCAAAGGAATTTACAGTTTTATGTGTCCTCAAATGACGACCGTTCGGGATCGAGATATTTAAGATGAAGTGCTACCGTTCATGGTCAAGCGCCTAACATCAAATGATGATCGTTCGGGATCGAGCCATTTGAGGTGAAGTGCGACCGTGCGCGGTTAGATGGCGGACCTCAAATGACGGCCGTTCGTGATCGAGCCATTTGGGGTGAGGTGAGTTGTGTCGTTTGGGGTGAGTTGTGACCGTTCGAGGTCGGGTGCCATTCGAGGCGAATTTTGACCGTTCGCGGTCGGGTGTCGTTCGAGGCGAGAAAGTGTGCCCGGGAGGGCTTGGTATTATCGATGCCAGGGTCACGTTCGGGTGAGTTCCTGGATCGTTTGTGTTCCTATTCGAGGCGAATAAGTGTGTCCAGGGGGGCTTGGTATTGTTGGTACAAGGTTCACGTTCGAGTGGGTCCCTGGATCGTTTGTCAGGGCGGTTTATCGCCATCTCAGAGCATGCTTGAGGACCGTTCGCGACCCCTTACATGTGTAAGTTGCTTAGCCATTTCAGAATTATCAGAACCAAATATCTATTCAACAGATGAGTTTTAAAATAGAAATGTCCAAACAAACCAAGTCTAAATGTCCAAAGCAAAATCAAAGTAAAAAAGCAAAATGAAGATGTCAAAGCGTAAACTCTTACTATAACGCGGTTGGTAGTAATTCAGAGCATGCCTATGGATCGTGCGCGATCGCTCACATGTGTAAATGATTTAACCGTGTTAGTGAGAGGTTTACAACTTGTTCATCGTTATTTCAATCAATTGATAATCGAAGCTGTTGTAGCAGGATCGATTCAAAGTGGTGTAACTTCATGGATTCAAAGGACTTCATCTTGAGGGATTCGAACCAGGTAAATGCGAGGCTATTTCCATTCTGACCGATGCGAACTCAATGGATATGAAGTCTAATCGATACTTATGGATTCGAGTATATCTCCTGCTAATGGGTACGAAGCAGATGTTGATGGATGCGGAGTGAAGTCACTGATCGATTCGAAGGGCGATTGTCTGATGGATTCGAACTATTGCTCGCTGATGGATGCGAACTAGATGGAGTCGAGCTAAGACATGAGGATGGGTACGAACCACATGGATTCGAAGTACTCCAAGCCGATGGATACGAAGAGGAATGACCCCATGGATTCGAAGCACTACAACTTGATGGATACGAAGTAGCGTAGCTGGATGGATACGAATAGAACCCCTATCTATGGATTCGAACAAGGGTTATCTTCCCTATATTGAATCGATCATAACTTGAGTGTACGAACTCGGATTGACTTGAGATTTGGAAAGTTGGCTTTTATGGCTTTGCTTGTCATGCTCTATCGATCGTGGCCCGATTTGGGCTCGGTGAAAATTCATCGATATCCATAGTGAAGCAGTGTATAACCAAACATTGAGGTGAATTATCTTCGGTTTTCCGATCAATCTTTTGCTATCACGGCCTTGCCAAAAGGCGGGATAACAGTAAAAGCCAACATTTCAAATTTAAGTCAATCGGAGTTCGTATGCTCAAGATATGATCGATGCAATTTCAACAAGCACTTTGTTCGCATCCATTGGAGACTTCATTTCGTATCCATCGGTCAAAAAGCCTTGTTCAAATCCACCTGGAACATGCGGCTTTGTATCGATCAAGGGAAGCACTCATTGTATCGATCGACCTAATTGCTTTGCTCGCATCCTTGCCGTTTATTCGTATTCATTGACATGCTACGGCCTTGCTCGCATCCATCGAGGAAGGTTTCCTTCGTATCCATCGACTGCAATGTAAGTATCTGATTCCTATCGATCAAGCATGATACATATTTCATATCGATCAACCATAGATCGATACGAAGCAGACATTTCCCATCGATGCGAATTAGAACCAAGCGATAGCGTGACAGTCGACCGATATGAACAAGAGTATTGCGATTGATGCGAACGAGACCGAATGCTATCGACACAAATAGAGCGCTGCGACTGGTCAATACGAACGACACAAAACACGATCGACACGAACAAACCACTAACATCGATATGAACACGAGAAAATGATCGATGCGAACAAGGCTCCGATAATGGATGCGAATAAGACTCGGTCAACTCGACGCAAGGAGTGGATCGATCCAAGAATGTCGCACCCGTCATCTTACATGCGCGTGCTCGAGATCGAGTCGACCACATCGATACGAACGTATCGATTCAAGAAAAACAGCCAACCGAAAATTTGATTTGGATTGATCATATCTCACAAACCACCGGTCCAAATGCTATGAAATTTTCACATAAGCTTGCGTACATTCTAAAGAAGGTCCATTTGAAAAATCTTGATCGATATGAATTACGTTCGTATCGATCGTGGATCGAGCCGAAACTTCATGGGATCGATCGTGTGGGCCTACTCACGTGCTAGAAGAAGTCTCTCGAATTTAGAGCTAGATATTTGCATAAAGCGCCCATAAATAACACCCTAGGGCCTACAAAAAAGGACTTTTGGATCGAACGACGTCCAAACTTTGCCAAAATCTCGATTGCACTCAAACTTCATTGATGTACTCAAAAATTACTGTTGTAATTCACTCTAACCAGTAAGAACATCGATCAAAGATTATCCTTCAAAGTGGACGTAGGCCGGAGATAGCCGAACCACTATAAATTTCTTTTTTCTGTTTGTTATTTTCCAATTGTTGTTCTCTACTTTGTCTGGATCTAAGATTTGTGTTAGAATATTGCCGATGTGTATTCATACACTGGTGCTTTCATGATATCCGGGGTTTGTTACCAATTTTGTCGCTAACATGTAGTGATAAGGCTAATGAAATAAATTTTAGGAATTAGTAACAAGTGACAAATTGCATGAAAAGATCAAGAACTGAAACTGGTAGTTTGCAAGAAATTAAACAAGTAAAAGAATGCTGGAAAGAACAGTAACTATATATTTGCAAAGATGTGTGGAACAGGGAATTATGAGTGCTAAAATGAACAAAATTTGAATTGAAAATTGATATAAGATCGAACTAACAAGATATTAAACTAGATAACAAGATAAAATTGCAAGATTAAGAGAACTAAAATTGTAAAACTACTAGAAATGAAAAAAGAACTGGTATTGAATTAATGCAGCAATGTAACAATAGGAAATGGTAATTGCATACAGAATGATGAAGAAGAAGAACTGGAACTGATCTAAGATTGTAATTAGCAATTGATTAAACTCAGTGACAAAATTAAAGAAAGAAACTGATCTAAGATTTCTAACTAAGCAGGAATGAAAATGAAGATAAATTTGTATTCATATTGTTCAAACTCTCGTTACAAGTGCATGCATAACTATATATACACACATAGATATACACACACGCACACATATATGTAAAGGTTTAGAATTTCACGGTGTGATTAATATAATATTTAGTGAATTTTAAATATTCAATATATAGGTTGTATAATGAAAATAAACTCATTTTAATTAATTAATAATGAAAGGAAAATTGTTTTCATAATTTTTTTACATAATTAAAAAGTTCGTAGAAAAAAGGAAATGTGTGACCGAAGATCCTTTTTCGAAATTTCGACACATCGACACTGGAGGTTGTCAAGAATGTTGTTCGTCTTTGTGCACTATATGTACATATATAAGTGCTAATTCGCTAAGTAATAATACACTTAAGGATATATTATCTTATGTTAACTTTTTTAGCAAGTGATGTGACAGTTCATAAATTTAGAAATAGTACTCTTATATACATATATTTATATTTTTATATATATATTCCTCTCTAGTCACATCTTCGGTTTGTAATTATTAACCATAATTGTCTCTCATCACAAAAATAATGAACTTATATATATATATATATATATATATATATATATATCTTATCACATCTTAGGATTATCATCATAACCATCATTACTTAGGTGTTATGACTAGATAAGGGAGGGAATGTGACATGTGAGGGGAAGAAGTGAGTTATGTGACTTGACAAAATGATGAGGTGAAATCTTAATTATAAATAGCCCATATATTTCTCCATTTTCCTCCTCTTTCCACCTATCTTTTCTTCCACATTTTGAACTCAAATGGAGTTTTTATTTTGTTGAAAATGTTTGAAAGTTTAATGGCTACAACATTCTAGTTGACCACTTTTTCAAATTTTTAACATAGCTATGTCAAAATACAAATTATATATAGAGAAATTTTGGGCTCAGAAATTAAATTTTAAAAATGGTCCATCTTCTTTGGACCATAACTTCTTCAAATAAATTTGAAAACTAGTGATTCTTTTATTGAAATGATAAAGAAAAGAAATTCTAATAACTTTCTCTTTGAGTTCTTTTCGAAATTCTATGAATAGGTAGCCCAAAAATCAATTGGAAAGTGACCTATTTTTGGGTTTATCATTGAGAATTCGATGTTTATCCGAAGTCGACCCACCTTACCAAAACAAGTCTCGCTTCCTCTTCCCTTTAAGGCCGAGCCTACCTAGTGCATTTTGGGTTCAAGGATCCATCTTGTTGCTTAGGAATGGAAGTGCTATGTCATACTCCAATTTAGCGAGATTTGGATAACTTTCAGTGAGTAAATTCCTAATCTTTTGGAAAGAAATTTCCTTCATATGTTGTGTTGATCCTTAGCTATATGTATGTAATATATATGTTGGATCTTCGCATGTTTGAAATGTGATGATAAGTGCTTATGTATGGATTAGTGGTAGCACTCGAATGGATGTCTTATTGCAAAGTTAGTAATTGTATATATATTTGTATATATATACAAGTTGTTGTATGAATGTGATATATGAATATAAAGGGTTAATGATGAACTTGACTATAGTCATGATGGGTTGAAAATAAAGTTGAAACTTTGTATGTAATCGCGACGGTTTTAAGGTCGGATTTGAAATCAAACCGTTTCAAGAGTTTAAAGTTAAGATTTTGGTTAAAGTTTATGTAATTGGTTTAAAAGTGTGAAAATTTACTAAGGTATGCTTTAATAATTAAATAATATGTTTTTAGTAAAGTGGCTTCGCTTAATGGTGGGTTAGAGCAAATTGCACTCATAGCTACAGTCACAATGGATGTAGTTCGGCAAGTTTGAATTTCTATTTCAAATTTGTTTTATTTTGAAATTAATTTACAAAGTTTTTCAAACTTAATTAGTAATATTAAAAATTAATTAAATTGTAATGTAATTATTTAATTGATTAATTAGCTAATTAAAAGGTAATTAGCACTTAATTGGTAAATAAGAAGGTGATTAAAGGTTAATCATCGCTAACGTTAAGTTAATGATTGTTAATTAATTAATAAAGTTTTAATTAATGTTTTGTATGGTTTAGAAGTAATCAATTTATTAGTAATTATTAAACTAAGATTAATGTTTAATTATAATTAAGTAATTAATGGATTATTTAATTAATTAAGGTTTAACTTTTAAACAATTTGGTTGAACCTTAACCAAGTTGAATTAGTAAGTTAATTAACACTTAATCAAGTTCATTAAGCCTAATTACAATTTAATTATGACTTAAACTTGATTATTAAGGGTTGATTAAGATTTCATTGGGGTTTAAGCTGATTAAATCTATTTAAATCATTTCAATGGTTGTTTTAAAACTGAACCGAATGTGTTTTGAATCAATCTTTTTTTAAAGTGAATTGTTTTCGAATCCGTAGATTTCTTGTCTGGACCTTAAGTAACCCTGTATGATTAGGAAGACTAAATGACATTTGTTAGTAGAACAAAACACCATTCCAGTATAGTGTAAGTGATTTGATTTTGTGGATATGTGTTAGCTGAATAAATCCCTATTCCACTATGAATTGATTTAATTGTTTCGACATCTTTTTAGTAAGGCAAACCTCCCTCCTGTTATTATGTTAATTTGGAGATGTAGATGATAGTTAGTTCATATTGACATGTTATTCCCCGATTTGGATATGAGTTGTATTTACATACATGTTGCTTATGTAAATAATTGTTAAGTGAATTGGAACTGAAATTGAATGGTTATTTAAATTAGTACCAATAGGATTGCAAAGCCTCGATTTGAATTTATAATGTTTTTGAATTAACTTCAATTCTTAAATAAATTTAGAGTTTAAAGTTTACAAATGATCTCCAAGTTGTGCTATTATGTTGTAAAGTTATTTATAAGTAATAACCTTTTTATAAAGGGATTTTATTAAGGGTTTATTAAAGTGTTTTACAAAAGATAATTTGTAAATGATATTTTATAAAGGAAATTGTATAAAGGTTTTATAACGAAGTTTTATAACGAATTTTAAATTAGAAAAAGATTTATAAATCATTTAAGAGATTTGAAAGGAAGTTTAAATCTAGTTTGGAAATTTATAAAGGGGTTTGGAATGTGTGGTAAATGGGTTTAATTGTAGGTGATGTTTTTAATAGGGAATTGTTGGCCATTTAATTTGGAATTTTGTAAAGGGAATTCCTAAAATGTTTTTGGTAAATATATGAATTCTTTCCAAGTTTAAAGGAACTTTAGGGGTTCGGGAAAAATGTTTTGAAAGATCTTTTGATCAGGTTTTATAAAGTGATTTTATTAATTAAGGATTAATTGATAAAGGCTTAGAGGATTCCATATGGAATTGAATCAATGTTTGATTGTTTTGTTTAATTTGATTGTTAAATTACTAACTACCAAATATGGACCAAAACGTAGCTTTCGAAATATCTTGGAGAAACATGAGAATTATAAGGTACAGTTACCGTCAAAGGTGTTATACTATACGTATAAACTCATTTTTTCATCTAGGATGAATGATATGGAAATCCATCCACAAACGGTTGGGAGGTGAATTTAACTCTTGTCATTTGTCTGTTTATTTCCTAAAGAACCAGGGTTGAGTTTACAAGAAAAATTGGTAGTTTTTTCGAAGAGACCGGGATCGGATATGTTTTCCAAAAACTACTTCGATCCAACTCAAGCATTTCGGAATGAAGACATCTTCAAGCATGGGATCGAAGATGGAGCCACCGAAGTACAAGGGCTGCTACTACTAATCCTAAGGGTGTTTCGAAAATGGATGTAGCAGAAGAAGTGCCTTTGGTTTATCCTCATCCCAAACAACTATATGGATGAATATTGGCACTGCATTTCTGTCATGAGAGCAGTGTTAGCATTCTAAGAAAGACTGCTATTCAGAAAGGTAAAATGTAGCCTTAAGCCTCATCAACAGGGAATGACTAAAACATAGGAGATGTAGCAAGGCTACGTGTGTCACACCCATTAGCGTATGTTGACACCCTTCTAGATGATACGTCTGCATGTTTATGGATTGGTTGTGAATGAGATCTCTATGGAAAGGTTTGCAAAGCGACCGGGGTAATGACATATTCGGTACTATCCCGTAAGGGGTAGGTCGGTCTTGTCTTAGTAAAGATCGATAGGTTCGATCTCGGTACGTTTCCTAGACTGTATTGTGATCGAAGGTACCCTATCAGCCCAGTCATTAGTTCGAATCCATTCTCCAATATGGGCTTTACAATTTTAGTTGTATACTGCGTATGCTGGAATATGAGATGCAAACATTCCAGCTATTTTATTAATTTACTCTGAACCCTTAGACATTATTATAGTATCACTGAATTTCTATAGAAGTGTTTGGCTATCGTAAGGTAAAAACCTGTTTGTGTTTATGTATGGCATGGTCCTGCGAAATACCTTTGATTTAAAAAGAGTTTGTAACTTAATAATTCAATTGTGTCGAGTCTACTCACACCAAACCTATGTCTGACCCAGAGTTTATTTTCTTTCCTTAAAACTTTTAGGTGCTCAAATTTTTATGAGCGGCCAAGTAGTTCAGGTTTCTACGGATGCATTTTGGAGGAGCTTGGAGCAGGAGGCTTCATCGATAGATAGTAGTCATCTTATTTCCACTGTATACTACGTGATCTATATCTATGTATAAGGACACACTGTTATAACTGTCCTTAATTAGAAATTGTATTAGTACGACTCTAATGTATCATTTTGTAAAAGACTTTGTAAATATTATATTGATTAGTACATGTTATTCTGTTGCGTTGTGAGATTCCTTGTTTGTTTCTAGCTCTTCTATCTTCTTTCTTTCCCATAGTAATCTGTCTTTCTAGCAATTAGTTGTTCGACATGTTAATACCATGGATGTATTAGTGTCAACTTCTGGGGTTCGAAAGATGGGTCACTACAACATACATACATATATACATAAATATATATAGAGGCACACACACATATACAAAAAACCCTTGCATCATTTGTACACATGACTTAACCAGATCCAGGCTAACTCAACATAGACCACACTCAATCATATAAAAGCCCATTCTCTGATACATTATTTAACAATGTAAACTGCCCAATTACTCAATAACATATGCACAAAACCACTTGTATCAGGTATGCATGTGCACTGCATTAACACATATGAAAACATTGATATGTCGAAACCACTCACTCCTTAATCCTTGTTTCCAATAAACAAGCATCTAACACATGCCTGGTAGATTCCAATGCCTCCTCCGTTGAACTCCTGGCTTATTCTGATGAACCTAGCCAAAGTTTTGATTTTCTTCCACTTTTCGAATGATGGCAATAGTTTTCTTTCTTAAAAATCATAGCAATTAGTCCTCGTTGTTACATCGAACAAATATTACTCGCGGAGTGGAGTTGAATGAAGGTGACGACGTTGGATTTAGTGGAGCGTAGTTCCATGTCGGTGGATTGTGATGCACAGTCGTGGATGTGTACACTTGTGCATGTACAGGAGGGAGTATTTAGACAGAGGAAAGAAGATTTAGGGAGGGGTAAATAACTCATAACTAATGTAATTAGTGAATAAATCATATTATTTAATTTCACGATCTTATAAAATGAGTTACTTCTTCATACGAGGTTCAATCGAGATCCGATCTTTTGTGTTACGCTTGTTGGAACGATCTATGCGATGGAATTAGTTTCGTAAAGTTTATGGCTAGAAGAATTTAAAGCCAAAATCGAATGTCGTTTGATTTTAGATCGGACAAGAATGCTTAAGCATCAGCTAGAATTTTTGTGAGTTATCTCACCTTTGGATGAATATAATAATGATATATAGTAGATATAAATTATTGTTTTTGTGTATTGGGTTGGTTTGATTGAATTTTCACTTGACCTATGAATTACCTATAACATGAAATACATGGAATTTTTTCAAGGAATCAGGATTTCTCATCACTACTGATTTTAATTTCAGTTATATACTTGTTGTATTAATTGCCGAATGTCAAAACTTGGTCGTTGGGCCATATTGGATGTAACATTGATATTTGTTAAAAGTTAAACCTTTCTAGTGATAAAGGTTGTAGTAGCATCGGTTAAGTGCTATGGTAGCTATTGTCTACATTATAGTATTTTGGAGATACTAGTATATGCTGTTTGGATTTGAAATTTGTTTTGATTCAAAGAATTATTTTTAGATATGACTTTTGGAGTTATTTATGGAGTTTTATTTAAAAATAATTATTGTACTTTTCTATTTTACTCTAACCATTTTTGAAATGTTTTAAAAACATTTCGAGAAATATTTATTTTTACAAAAGTTTTAATATAATAATGGATGCTTATTATAAGGATAAGGGGGATTTATATTTTGTAATAAAGTAATTATGTTATAAAAGAAGATAGTAATATTTTGGAGTAAATATTGGTGATTTTTTTTATATAAATTGTTGTATATAAGAGAGATTTATAAATGGTATTTGATAGGTAAAGCAATAAATTTATAAAGATAAAAAAGCGACCATAGGCGGCCTCTAACTAAGATACTCGGGTTTGGAAATAAATATCATTTTTACAAATTGGAAAGTAACTCACATTTATGAATTTATAGTGATATATGGAATGGCCTATTTATGAAAAATGCATGAGATTTGAATTTGGAGTTTTATAATGTAACAACCCGGATTTTTGGTCAGTTGATTTTGAACATTTAATTTATTTTAAATGTTGAATTTGAATTATTAATTTATTTTGACTATGGAGGGTTTGGTTGAATTAGTGAAATAGTTTTAAAAATTCAAATATAGCAATTTAATGGATTTGGTTAATAGTAAATTTAATATTTGAATTTGGGAAAATATGTGAATCAGGAATTAATGTGAATGAAAATAATTTCTAAAGTGGATTTAAGATCTATTTGAATTAGAGTTATGATAGTAGAATTTTGGATGGAATTAAAAGTCGATAAATTAAAATTTGGAATTTTTTATATTAATTAATAATGAAATTTAATATTGGAAATAGAGCGAAGAATTGAATTTGTAATCTTATATGAATTGATATGGTTTATAATACAGTTATAAATTCAATCTAAGTTATAATTGAGTCAGAAAGTTTTTAAAATTGGAATTTCAAGTGATTTTAGAAATTTTGGAAATAGCTCGATTTAATCGGCGCGTTAAAATGGCCTTCCGGGGCACAATTTTGGAATTCGACAGAACTAGTTCCATTGGATCCGTAATAGTGTATTATTACCATCTTTCCAATTTTATAGCATTTGAAGTTACCGTTTGATTGTACGGGATACAAACGCGTTGTAATTAGATATCGAAAATTTAATATTTAATTTGATACGAAAATCTATCTTCCACATGCAATCAAGTCAGGCCTTGAAAAATGTTCCATTGTGTTCGGAATAGGGGTAAAAAGTTATAAATGCTAGGCGGCACGCTTCGTTTGGAGTTCGTTCGGAAAAGCATGTGAATTGTGAAAATAATAACAGAATGATGTATATGCATATATATAATCGAAATAGGGACCCCTGGTTTCTTTTTACGCAGCTGCCTCCATCTAATTTCAATAGCCAAAACCCTCCTAACCTTCTCCACTCAATCTCCGCTAATCCAATCGATATCAAACCACGTCTCCAACATGAAAAACGTAGAGGGTGGTGAGATCTACACATCCAATGGTGGAGATCTAGTATCATCTATGATTGGAGGTCAAAAGTGCTCACGTTCATGCAGGGGTTGGTCGTGTTTTCACAGCGCTAGGGGAGTTCTAGTTCGTCATCGTTCAGGGTGTAGGTGCGGCACGTGACTAGCTTTCATGTGGAGTATCCTGATCGAATTCAAAGAAAACGACGTGGTCGTGGCGTATAGAAGAAGGAGGTCGATGATGATGGGTTGCGTGGGTTTTCTTCGAGTTGTTAGTAATGGAAAGGGGAAAATAGAAGATGTGGTGCATATCTATTATAGTATGGGATGGACGGCCAGGATTTTCTGCAAGGTTTAAAAGAAAACGAAAAAAAGAAATTGTAAATTTAATTATATATATTAAATCATGGATCGTTAAAGTGCATATCTTTTTGATACATTGTCAGAATTAACGAAACAAGCGGCGTTCGGTTCGTGTGGAAAGCACTATGATTTGGTGTTTGTCGGAACAAATTTGGAGCTTGTTAGAATTTTAGATTAAAATTTGAATGCCAGTTCAATTTTAATTCAAAAACGAAATGTTAGACAAATTGAAAACTCAAGGTGAATTAATCTCACTCAATTTTGGATTACCAGTGAAATTTAAATAGTTAAAATTAATTATTGGATGTCTGGTTAAATTTTATAATTCTTATCAGTATAGGTGTTATTATATATATATATATATATATATATATATATATATATATATATATATAGACACTAGTGTTTGGAGTGATATTCCCGCACATTATAGCGGATGAGACCCTATATGCCCCGCATAATAGCGGATGATCCTATATACCGCGATATCCTACCTTGAAGAGGGATTGGTATTTTTATATTACATTAACATATGTGGATGCAGGGAAGCAGGTTAGAGGGATCCAACTGGATTCCTCAAAAATGTTGAATTTAATTTTCATATATAGTGATATATAATCTGTTGAATAATATGTGATAGAATATAATGTGATTTGAATTGATTGGATGTTGCGGTAGCATTGACCTAGATTATGGTATTTTAAAATACCATTAAAGTACATTTGAATTTTTAAAGGGATTAAAAATGGATTTTTGAAGTATTTATATAGAATTTTGGTTTTATTTCATTTAATAAAACAAATGGTTTTAAATTTGTTATTAACTATTTCAAAATATTGTAAAAAGGGATTTTGGAATAATATATATATATATATATATATATATATAAAGGATTGAAAATACCAATTCTTAAGTGATATTTATTTAAATATAAAATGTTTTAAAATTCGGGATTTTAAATAGATTGGAGAATAAAATGGGAATTTGGGGGTAAGTATAAATTTTGTTATACTGGATCTTAAATACTATTTCTGACTTACGAAATGGAAGTAAAGTCAAGTTTGGTTGGTTTTGGAATATAATTTGATTATTTAAGAAATCGATGTATAAATGGAAATTATTCTAGAGTCGATCTATAAATCAATTTAAGTGAATGAGAAACCGCTATAAATGGAAAATGAGACTGTGAGATTAATAAACTGTAAAGACCAGGATTTTTCAACGTTGAGTTTGGAATATTTAAACGGGTTTAAATATTTAATTTTGATTATAAATTGATTTTGAATATGAAAAGTTTGGTTTTTATTCAATAAAATAGATTCAGAATTTAATATAGCGGTTTGTTGAATGATATAACTATTTAATTAAATAATCGGGAATAGGGTAAAATAAAAAATCTGGAGTTTCAAGCTTGTTAAAAATATTTTAAAGGCTTGTAAAATTTGTATCGATAGTACTGAAGATAGTAAAAGTGTTAAAATTGAATTTGAATGTGTTTTGTTAAGTTTTGAAAATATATCGTTTAAATTGATATTTAAATGGCCTTCCAAGGCACAGTCTTGGAATTCGATGAAACAAGTTCCATTGGATCCATAATATTATATTATTATCGGATTTTAATTTTCATAGTGTTTGGGGTGATCTTTTGGCCGTACGATAAGTAAAACGCGCTGAAAATTAAATCGAAATTTAATATAATAACAAGTTCAAAAAGCTATCTTCTCCATACAATCGAATTAGGACCCGAAATCTTTTCCATTGCGTTCGAAATATGGGTATAACATTATAAGCGCCTAGCGGTATGCCTCGATAGGAGGTAGAGATTTTTAGCTACGAATTCAAGTCGATTCAAATTCAAATTTAAATAAAATATCCATTTTTTTTGACTAGTCAATCGTTCACATCAAAAACTTTTTAAAACTTTTCCAACATCTCAAATTACCGTACGCATTTCATTTGTCTTCCCCTACACGCTAAATATTTTCGTGTTCCCCTGTTCTTCATTTAAAACACTCGCCTCCCATTCCTTTCAATAAAATCCACAACCGAAACAAAAAAAAAATATACAAAGAAAGAACAAATGGCCGAAGCCCTTCGTTTGAAAAAAATATAACTCGTATGATATCGAATATCGATTTCGATTCATAACCATAGGGTCGAGGCTAGGGGAACAGGTCGATCGACTATCGGAGCGAGGAGGGGTGACGCGAGGTATTGGGTCAATGGTTGACCGGAGTCGCTCGCGATTTGGGCTCGCGACGTGGGTCGCGATCGTTCGAAGAGGGCGGTGCAGGGGTGTCATGTGGCTTGCTTGAGCTCGAGGTGGTGTGGCTTGTAAAGTGGAGTAGCTGGAAGTTAGGGCACGGTTCGTTTCAGTCGCGATTGATGGAGGGCGGCGTCGTCAGAGAAGGCCGGTGATCGCGAGTCATTCTCGCGATTGGCGTGATGTTGTATCCATCGAGGAGGTGATGTGATGCGATATCGGCTAGGGTTGGTGCTGCAACATTGAACATCTCGGGTTGGATTTAGAGCAGCAAGGTAGTTTATTTATTGTTATGAATTATATGCTATGAAAAAACAAAAGAAAGAAGAAAGATTTTTTTATAGTAAACTTAAAATTGTTAATTTCAGAACGGTGCCGTCTTCATTTAATATATGTTAGAAGAATTTTTATTTCAGTAAGTATAAAAATAATTTTTTTTAATCTAGTAAACATATATATGATTTTGGAAAAAATATATAAGGACTTTTAAGTGTTGAAAAGGGTTTGATTTTGGAGTCTTTATGAATTATTCAATAAACATGTATGTAGTTTCAAAAATAAAAATAATGTACATGTATAAATAATTTTTATTTTACTAGTTTATTTATAAAAAAATAGTAATAAAAAGAGAATGGGTTTTATAATTAAGCTGTTTTAATTAACTTATTTAATCATTTTAGAAATTGTTAAAAGGAAGTTAGTTTAAAGTTAAAATATTAGTTGATTGAATTTAAACAAAATTGACCGTCCGATCAATTCAAATATTAATAAGCCATATGCATGATGCTTATACAAGGTCCAAAATCGTGAGTCGAGCCAACATTGAAGTGGATGGCAAATGAAATCTAAGGTGAGTTAATCTCACTCATCTGGTTGCTATTTAAATTTAAAATGGTTAAATTTAAATAATTGGTTGAATGATTGACTTGATATGATGTGCTATATTATATATAGTCGTGTGTATATATATATATATATATATATATATTATATAATGGAGTGATTGATTGCCCGCATTATATAGCGGATGTGACCCTATGCGCCACATAATAGCGGATGATATTATTTAATCTCATATACCGCGATATTCCACCTCGAAGTGGAATTGGTATTTTATATTGTGCTAACATCATTGGATGCAGGGAAATAGGTTGGAGGGATCCAACAGGATTCCTCAAAATATTTAGATTTGTTCTAATAATTCTGTGTTATGAATATTTGATATTCTGTGATGAATCATATTTATAATTGGATTATTGAATGTTATGGTTTGCTTGAATATATTTCCATAAACTGAGTTATCAAAATATATAGAATTGGATTTGTAAAAAGAAAATAAAGAGCGAATTTTTAAGTAACATAATCATAGAGAATTTGAATAAATTTAAGAATGAACTGGATAAAAATAAAATCGATTTTAAAAAAAATGCAAATAAATAATCCCGAGTATGGAAAAAGGGGGATTTTGAATAAACATAAAATAATGAATTGTAAAACTTAAGTGATATTATTTAAAGGAATACAAGAATTTACTTTAAATCCAAG
Source organism: Allium cepa (assembly GCA_030765085.1). Taxonomy (NCBI): domain Eukaryota; kingdom Viridiplantae; phylum Streptophyta; class Magnoliopsida; order Asparagales; family Amaryllidaceae; genus Allium; species Allium cepa. The sequence continues at coordinate 905,583,792 of CM060939.1, forward strand.
GTTTAGATTTATTTGAAAAGATAAAGAAGAAGTTTGGAAAATCTGAAATTGGTGTTTTCAGTTAAAAAGATTTTAAATCATAATTAGGGAATAAAATCTAAAGTTAATGGATTTTGAAATAAATTGAGTAAGTAAAGAAATTTATTTCAAATGGAGTAAATTGGGAATCAGAATTTTAAAAGAAAGTTCAGTCTTTGAAACTTATAAACCTGGTTTATAAAAGCAAAACAATATATCAGTGGATATTTGGAAATATAAATCCACGAAGGGTATTTATAAAGGAATGTGAAAATTTGTTTTAAAATAAATCGTGATTTATTTTTGAAGGATGTGAAGAGAAGTATATTTCCCCTAGATAGCCAAGTACGTTTTCAAGGTAAATTTTTAAATATAAGTTCAAAGCTCTAATTTTATTTTAAAAAAAGTATGTTTATAAAATTTATTATTTCTATATGTTTAAATTCTAAAGTAAGTATTTTCTTTTAATCTATTTATAGCAGTAATTATTCGATGGTGGCTTGGTATTTTGGTTTAAAAGTTAGAAATTCAGTTTTATATTCTACAAAGTAGTTTTATTTTAAATATTCTTAAAGTATATATTATGAATAAATATTAAAGTAATTTTTAATTTAAATGTTTAAAGGATATTTTATAATAAAGTGTTTTAAATTATTTTAAAAATCTAAAGTTTTTGTGCTTGGTGTTTTCAGTGGAAATAACATATTTGGAAATTTATTTCATGAGGAGAGTGTGGTTTGAAACTGTTTTCAAAGGATTGAAAATATAAATATATCTTGCAAAGATATTTTGAGGATTGATAAATAATTTGGTGAAATTATTTATGTTGGATGGTTTTTTGTGAATGTTAATTGATAGTTAAATAACCGACTATCAATATTGGACAAGGCGCTTATCGTTTCGAAGAGATCGAGATCGGGATTTATTTCTCGAAAACCACTTCGATTCCGTTTGTACGTTTACGTGAGGAAGACGAGTTCAGAGTCAAAGATGGAGCAGTGAAGTGCAAGGGCTAGTCGCTACTAATCGTGAGGATGATTCCAAAATGGATGTAGTAGGAACAGTGCCTTCGGTTCCGTTCGAACCCGAGACGGACTTGTATAGATGAATGCTTTCGGAACATCGTCAGTTGGATGATGGGCATTCCAAGGAAAACGTTCTAAAAAGGTAACGCTTAGCATCAAGCCTCAACAACCGGGAATCACTGAAAATCAGGGGTTATGCGGCAAAGCTAGGTGGGTAGCGCCTATTAGGGTGATGTCATCCCTGTCTAGATGTCCCTTTTATTCGGCTTAGTGGTGCGGTTGTTGATCCCAATCGTGGGGTGATCTTACTCGGGATTATCCAGTATGGGGTAGTCCCAGTCTTGCGTTGCAGGGAATTGGGAGTAATCCTCAGTACGGTGATCTAGGCCACGTACTGTGACAGGTGGTACCCCAGTTCCCAGTCATTAGTTGGAAATCCATTCTCCCTACGCGCCTTTTACAATTTTTGTTTGTATTAACCATGATTGTGGCTAGTTGCTGGAATTTAATAGATGTAACAATTTCGGCTATTTTAATAAGTATTTGTAAATAGAGCCTATTATAATATTAGAGGATTTAAATAAAAAGTGGTTTGGCTAAAATAAGGTAAAAACCCGACATGTTTATTTGTGGCGTGGTCTTACAAGATGCTTTTGATTTTCAAAGGATTTTGAATCTTTAATAATCAATTTGAGTGTGGTTTTCTCACGCTGGTATTCCAGACTGACTTGGGTGTTATTTAACTGTAATGCTCGGGTTAGAACGAGTATCATAGGATACAGGAAAGGATGCTGTGAAGCTCAGGAGACGAGCATGATGGCGATACGTGCTTCTGTACTTGATTATTATTCCGTTGTTTATTCAGTTTTGAGGATAAGTTTATATGACTGTCCAGTTGCATGTTATTGATGTTGTTGAACTCTGATGATGTATTCTGATGATGTATATATAAAACAGATATAGTTTTCTTTTGTGTAAAGATCTGTTGTTATCTATTATATTTATTCCGTTGCGATGGATAGATTCTGATGATATTTTCTATTTTCTTCTTCTACCTCTTCTTCTTTAACCCTCATGGTTCGTTTTTCCGGCATCTGAAAATCGAGACTTGGCATAAATAATGTTTATAAATAAATGAATGATTATCATTTGATAATTTGGAGGTATAATTTCACAGTAAGAATCTACAATGAGATGAGTACGGTTGAAAAGAAAGGATAGATTTTTCTTTGGAAATGCGGGAAAAGGGATTTGCGAAATTGGAACGTAAATCAATTGGTGATAAAATCGAGAGGGATTTATAAATGTTGGACTGGCTATATTGGAATTGAAAAATATATTTTTATGAGAAGTTAAGTTTGTTTTAAAAAGAAGGATTTTTAATTATTAACTAGGTAATTTAAAAGGGTCTAAGAATATTTCAAAAAATTAATTATTTAGTTTTTTTAATTGTTTAAAGTATATTTCATTATTAATTAAGTTATTTATAATGAGTTGATATGAAGTTAATTGTCATTTAAGAATTAACTAGTATTATTATTTTAAAAGGATAAATTATTCAATATTGATATTACATAATAACTTTTATAAAAGGGTATTTGCCTAAAATAAACTTGGAAATTTGTATAGGAATTTTATAAGTATTATTTTGAAAATTACTTAATAAAGTTTTCGGGAAGTAAATGGTATACTTTCATGGAGAAATCGGGGGCAGTGAGTGCCTGCAGTTAAGTTTTTGATTTCTCTAGGACAGAGACGTAACCATTGAGCTGTTAATCAATAGTTGATACCGCAGTGGTACTTTCCTTATTATTTTAAAGGGTCTCAATACTTTGAAAAGGATAGTTTGTGAATATACTGAATTTGATAAGATAAGTACATACTTTTGGAAAAAGAGATTTGATTTATTTAAAATTTAAATTAAATAAGACTTGGTGTTTTTCAGTGAAAATGAAATATTCGGTTGAATGATTGTTTATTTGATAGTTAAATAACCGACTATCAAACCTGGACCCAAATTATAACTTTGGAAATATCTTCGAGAAACACAGGAAATATACGGTAGAATTACTGTTCAAGGTGCTATACTGTACGTATAAACTCATTTCGCTCTCTTAGGATGATTATAAGGAAATCCATCCACCAAGTTAGGAGGTAATCACTGATCTTATTTTCATTTGTTTATTTCCTAAAGAACCGGGGTTGAGTTTACCAGAAATACCGAACGTTTTTTCGAAGAGACTGGGATTGGATAAGTTATTCGAAAACCACTTCGATCCAACGAGTACATTTTCAAACTAAAGACAAGAGCATGGAGTCAAAGATGGAGTATTGAAGTGCAAGGGCTAATCGCAACTAATCCTATGGATTATTATAAAATGGTTGTAGTAGGTATAGTGCCTTCGGTTCCGTTCAAACCCAAAACGGACTTGTATAGATGAATGCTATTTGTACATTGTCTTCGAGGACAATGAGAATTCTAAGTTAAAATTCCTTTAAAAAGGTAATCATAGCCTCTAGCCCCATCAACTGGGAATAACTGAAAAGCAAGGGAGATGCAGAAAGGCTAAGTGGGTCGCACCCAATTAGGGTATGTTTATCACCTTTCTAGATACCCTCGGATATTATTACTTTGATAAGTGGAAGGAGCTCGGAAAGGGTGAGAACACCCTAGTTTTGCAACGGCCCAAAAGATTTTCGACCCTAAAAATCGACACTAATATGTCCACTATATAGAGTGCCGAGAAATCGAGTGTCGGAAATCCTAGGCAGTTAGGGTTAAGAGGAAAAGGAGGTAGAAGTAGAACAGAAAATAAAATCTCACAATCGCAGCGGAACATAATATAATATAAAATAACATCATTTATACAAAGAAGTCCTATAAATGTGTGTGTATATACTATTAATTATTTCCTTTAATAATTTGAAACCATTCCAAATTTCTTTGGGTCTAGATTTAAAACTTCACAATTTCTAAATCCATTTTAACTTGTAATGTATATAAATTTTTATTTCCTGGAAACATTTCACATTGCTCTATCATTGTTTATTCTAAAAATAAACATCCCTTTATTAAGACATAACAACCAATTTATGATAATTATCATATCTAGAAATTATACACTCTATATATTCCATCATAATTTGCTGGAGAAATATAATCAGGGTAACTTATTTCAAAACATTGAAAATTCTTTTGAATTTCCTAGGATTTATATTCAGGGTTTGAATCTATTTTTAACTTAACTTATTTGTATAGTTAATCTTTACCCAAATTTCTATTTAGTTATACATGTGTTTTGCTTAGGTCCTATAACCTTATTCAAATTTTAACAACAACCAGTTTCCCTTAATCCACTATAACAATTAGAAAAATTATTGCTTTATATATCAAAATATAAGCTTATATACGAATCGTTTTTTTAAACCGTTGAAAATAACAAGTACGCCCTCGTATACACTACACTCCACTCATTCTAGGGTACTACTGACCTTGTCTTTAATGAGTAATCTTCACCAGAGCCAAGAATTTCGCTTAACCTTCAGCTCTAATACCACATGTAACGGCCCGAATGATTTTCGATCCCGAAAATCGACACTAATACGTCCACTGCATATGTAACGACGTGATTTTTCGACGCTCGAAAACCGACATCAATACGTCCACTGTATCAACTGCCGAGCAATCGAATGCCGGAAAACCGTACCGTTATGGTTAAAGACGAAGAAAAAGTAGAAGAAGAGAGAAAAAGATAGAACAGAACAGAAAGAAACAACAGAACAACATCAGAATCTCACAATTCGCAGCGGAACAACATATAATAAATAAATGAATAATCTTTAAACAAAGAACTATATCAGTTATTACATTACATCATATTACATTACATTTCATCATCGGGTGTACAACAACAAACAACAACAAACAGCGGAAAGGAAATACTATATACTAGTAATACGCCATGCCATCCAACTTGGCTCCAGCAACTTTTGAATTCCAGAATGTCCTGATAACCTAACTCTTGACTGCCCATGTGGAAATTGGTGGGCACCCATAGTTTAGGAAGGAAAACAATAAACTCCGAGTCAGTCTTGTGACTGGTGTGAGAACTCAAAACAGTTTATTTTTAAAACAAAATACAGGATAATTTTAAAAAAGATTCGCAATGCTTTTAAAAATGAGACTACTAAAGACCTCCCACCACACACACAATGCAAACGCAGACTTGGAGGAGATTTCTTCTTATGTTAGTCAAAGATGCTTACTACGCGAAATCAAATCATTTTTGATATTATTATTAGTGCATAGTGTGGAAAACATTTCGAAAGTAGAATATAAATCTTAGCCCGCATAGGTACCATTATATTATGCCTACTATAGCTACCATATTAGATGGCAGGTTCTACAACTAAAACCGTACAAGGTTCGTATTGTTTCTTTGGATTTCCAACAAATGGACAGGCCAAGGAACTTCCCATTGCCACATAGGTACGCCTCTGGAAAGACGACCCGAGAACCAAACTGGATCTCTGCGAACACAAGGCCGGGTTACCTTTCAAAGTAGGTGACTACTGACACGAATATGTCATCCCCCGATCGTAACCTATCTATCCGAGGATCCTCGATTTCCAACAACCACAAAGCAATAATTTTGCAGCAACAACATAGGTTAAGTATTTGGGCTCCATACCATGATACCACCTCTATCCAAAGGGAATGACATACACTAAATGGGCTCTACCCCCTAATAACCTTGCCGCATCCTTCCTGTTTTGACCATTTCCTGAGTGTGAGGTCCGACGAAGTCTCGTCCACAAAGTCACGCTTTATACAAAAGCTGTGCTTTGGGTCAATCAAATGATCATAGAAATGATCACCTAGATAAATGAACAAACAAATGACCATATCACAAATGATCAAACAATGATCATTTCACAGCAACACTCAGCATGCCATACTACCAAATTGGGGGTATATCACTAATAACCTTCAACTATATAACCTCTAAGCTCGTATGTCTCAAAGAAGGGTGTTAAGCTAAGAGAATAAATTCTCCGCCACCAACAGAAATATATTTGAAAGAATTCAGCTTTATATCTCAATTTGTAATGTCAGACATACAATCCATACAAGTCTGTTCCGGGCTCGAACAGAACCGAAGGCACTTACAAAGAAGTCCTTACATTCTTGATAATTTCTAATCACGTCCAGACTTCCCGACACTAAGGGTGATGAAACCTCTATATCGAAGATCAGCCGATGCAGAGTAACTCAACGTTAATCCTTCCGTTTTCAAAAATATCCGGTCTTCAACACCGGTCATCAAATGCAATACATTACGATGTATCACATATTCGGAATGGGTTATACGACCCCAAGGTCCTTTCCCGGCTAACCCGAAAGTGAGCGCTTATTCAAAAATAAGTGTGGCATTCAAATTCAAACAATCAAACAAATACCTATTTAAAGGTAAATATTGATAGTCGGTTATTTAACTATCAATAGGCATGTTCAACATCATCAGATTACAAATAATTTCCCAAATTATTTATTTTCCAAAATATCTTTACAAGATATATATATTTCCCACACTTCAACATTTGAAAACTAATTTTCAAATCAATTTTCACCTTTACCACTTTTGAAAACAAATTTCAATCAATTTCCTTATGCGAAATACTTTCTTTTCAACATGGTTCATTTAAACCGATTAAATAAACCCTTAACGATTTACTTTATATTTACGTTCCAAATCCATAAATTAATTCCCACACTTCAAAAATAAATCAACGTTTTGTTTTTAAACAAATTCCCCTTTCATTTATAAATTCCATAGTGAATTTACATTCCAAAATATTTATGAATATATGATTCCCAAATCGATTTCTAATACTCATTTTCAATTTCTCTTCAAAAAGATAAATTCTCAAAACGTTTCATTTCACATTGGAAAACATTTCCATACTTATTAAATAATAAGTGATTTACAAATCCATTCATTTTCAACACTTGGAAAATATTCAATATACTTAAATCGAAAATTAAGTATATATTTCATTCTTTAAGAAATCATTCTCTTAAACACATTTGTTTGGGCCAAAACGAATGTTGCGTAAATCATCGTTACGACGACCCAAAATCACTAGTAGAGGGATTCAAAATTAAAATAGATATATAAATCCCAATACTATACAAAAACATTTCCTTTCAGAAATCATTTACTATAACAATAGTGTTATAGTCCATCATTTCCTTCTATTTCTCGAAAACATCTATTTCAACAATGAATGTTGAAATCTATGTTTTCGATGTTTACACCTTTTAAAACATCGTTAAAACGATTAACTTCAATTTATAATATTCATTTTCCCAAGCATACCCATTTTATTTATAATATATTCACTGTCCAAAATCGTGAATATACTTCCTTAACCAATTTCAACATTAAATTTATCAAATTCCATTGATTTCGAATTTATAAACAATGTCTATAAATTCCATTTCTATTTATTGACTTCGATTTATGAATCTCCTTTATTAATCCAATTCAATCTATATATCTCTGTTAACGCTAAAATTTGAACGCTAACACCCCGGTGTATGAAGTGAGATTGTGAAAGCACCACCCGATAGCTCGGGAACAGATTATAAGCAGATAATAGTGAAAAAAAGCAGTAAACAACAGCAATTTTATAGTGGTTCGGCTTAAGAGAGAGCCTACGTCCACTTTGAATATCTTTATTGACGATTTGATTACAAGTCAATGCAGTTACACTTTGATTACAACACACTTTGAGTTACAAGTGACTTAGAACAAGTAGCCTAAACTTCAATATCGATCCAAATCTTTGAACTCATATTGGACATGTTTGATTTCTTCGTGAAGTTCCTTGAAAGTGTTGAAGTAGTTCAGAATGCAGCAGAGTAACGACGCTTGAAATGAGTGAGCCCAAAAGTCCCCTCTTAGTTGGAACTCGGGGTGTATTTATAGGCTTTGCTCGGAGTTAGGTCGTAGGTTGAGACCGACCTAACTTAGGTCGCAGGTCGTCCCTGACCTAAGATGCATTGTCCTCCCTCTGCAAGAATACACATGCTGATTTGTACAAGTCCTAGGTCGCGAGCGACCTATCCCCCTGCGGCACAGTACGGGTAACTTCTTTACTCAGGCATTTTAGGTCGTTAGCGACCTATCCTAGGTCGTGAGTACTTTTCTTATAGTTATAACCGGAGTCTTTAGGTCGCGACTTCCCTTAGGTCGCGAAGTATTCCTAGGTCACGGAGTTCCATAGGTCGAGACCGTTTTTAGGTCGCATTCACTCTTAGGCCGTCCTACTTCTTAGGTCGCTGTTCTATAAGGTCGCGAAGCTTGATAGGTCGAAACATCTTCTGAGTCGCAACCTTCCTTAAGTCGCAGCTCTCTGTTAGGTCGCGGAGCTTCATAGGTCGCGGCCTCCATTAGGTCGCGAAGCATTTTTAGGTCGTTCTCCTTTTTAGGTCGAGCCATTTTTAAGTCGCAGCCTTTTAGGTCGCTAGGTTCTCGAATTGGTTAGGTCGTTACGTTTTCCTTAAGTCTCTTACAGAAGGGAGTTAACATTTGCCCCTCGAAGTATATGACTTAGCCATAGGTCGTGTGCTTCGACTTTCTTAACTCGCGTTCTGAAGGATTGTTAGGTCGCAAACGACCTAAGAAAGTTAGGTCGCGTAGTGTCGGTTCGTGTTCTATTACCCTGGAATATAAATAACTTAGGTCGTTCCTTCTTCTCCTTATCTGCTTCAGCCTCCATTCTGCCATTAACAAGCTTTTGAGCCCTCAAAGACAACTCCAACAACTTAACCATCAATTATCCCATCATCAGACTACGTAAGTGAACCTTACCAACATTTGATTACATCTATCATCAAATCGCAAATGTTTCACTTGTCGCCCCTAATGTAATTTCATGTGCTATGTTCGCTCAACAAGTCACGATTCAATTAACTTTTGACTGAGTCTTTGTCGCGATTCCTGTGAACATGGCAGTATATCAGATTTGTGATGAATTTGAGACGATTTGGATTGGATTCTTGGGTAATTTGTGACGATGTAGGAGGAAGATGGTGAATTATGGTGTTTCGAACTAGTTGGCTTGCAAATTTGGAGGAGACGAGGAGGGTTCCAATGGGTTAACGGGTTAATGGATTCTTAGCTACACGGGCAATGGAGGAGATGATGTGGCAGCGTGTGAGTGGAGGATCGACCTTAGGGCTGTCTGCTTGAATACTAACCATGTCACCTAACTTCTTAGCGATCTAACTTTGTAATGACCTAAGTTCTTGCGGCATTGGTTTTAGGTCGCGGCCGACCTTCGACTTAAATTCCTATGGCACAGAAGTTAGGTCGCTGCCGACCTAGTACTTGGATGGTTTGCACATGAACTTTGAACCGAACGACCTAACAGCTTAGCAATTTATCACCTTTGAATGACTGCATAGGGACTTAACACATCAACGACCTATCTTTTGCGACATAAGCTTTAGGTCGCGGCCGAGTTAGGACATGAACAGATTTGCATTGAGCGACTTGAGTTAACCCCGACCTAGGTTAGGTCACCAGACGACCTAGGACTTGACAAATTTGCACATGAATTCCAAGCAGCACGACTTAACAAATTAACGACCTAACTCTTTTGCGGCGTAGGCTTTAGGTCGCGGCCGAGCTAGGACTTGAACAAATCTGCATTGCTTTGGACCTTTTTAATTTGCACAGTGCGACCTAAAGGAGCTCTGACCTATGCTAGGTCGTTGGACGACCTAGGAGTTGTGAAATTTTTTCTGTTAAATATGACATTTTACAGAAGAATGGGACGAATATACTGTCACTGACCGCCCACATCGAATGACAGATTAGTCGATAAAGAATAATCAACTTAAATGAACTGCGTGAGTGAAATGTTGTAACTCAACCGACTCAAATGAAGTGTTAAAGCAAAGCTAGAATTTTGTTTGAATTAACACTGCACTTGAATTTTAAATTAACAAGTCCTGAAATCTCACAATCGATCAGTTGTTAACTAGTTTACTTCCAGTTATTTTGCTTGTTATTTTTATTAGTTTTGCACAACACTTCACACTTTTAGGAAACGTGCACCTTCATATCTGAACATCCAGTTGCTTTTATAGAATGACGTCTCAACAAGAAGAGATGATAGAACACGTCGAAGGGGCTTTCCCGATTGCTATTCCACTAGAGAACCCTCCGGAAAGAACTCCTACCCTTCTGAAACAGCGAGTGCTTAATCAATTATGCGTTCAATTTGGCATTGCCGAGGCAGAAGTTTTACTCCCTGGACCAAATGATTTGGCTGATAGACCACCTTCCGGTTTTGTTGCCATTAATCGCCAAATGTGCTTAAGTGGAGTAATTCCTCCTTTTAATGAATTTCTTCAACAAATCCTTCTTCGACTAACGATCTCTCCTTTCCAACTGCATCCCAATGGCTATGCCATTTTGATGGGATTGTGCGTTCTGTTCAGGAGAACTCTTGACCGTCTTTCGAGTTTTGAGGAAATCTGTTACTTGTGCACTTTTGCGAAGAACAAGGACCACCCTTCAATTGTACTTGTAAGAGGTGCGAGGAACCGTAAACTAATTTTGGATTTGCCGGAGAGTGCACATGGTTTTTTGAATCAATTCTTCTATATTCGTTGCCCCGCAGGATTTTACGCAGACTGGAGAATAGGAAGTGAGATCTTCTTTCCCTTCTTTCTTCAATTTCATTCTAAGTTTTTCATGGTTCGTATTGCTAGATGCTGATTCCATTCCTTATTTTTACAACACTTCCTCCTCCTTCTAGAGATTCCAGTCATAAGCCAGTCTTTGAAAGGCTAAGCATTGTGGTTGCTGAAGAGAGGAGCGCAAAATTTCTATTGACAGATGAACTTCTTCATCGGTTTGAGCTTTTACATTCTTCTCGTTCTACTCAACTTTATGAAGGTCCGACTTAAGTTCCCGATTCTCCGGTGAAAACTCCTGATGCCCCGGTCTCTATTAAAGAGCACATGCGGGGAGGAACCTCTATAGAAACTTCACTAGTAAAATGTTCCACTCCAAGGGATGATGCGGAGCCGTCCGAAAAGCCTGCACTTGCCCCCATAACTGAAGAAGAGGAGCCCCTTCCTCATACTGATAAGAACGTTGATCTTGGAGTTGATATTTTTGGGAGTTTAAGTGACATAATAGTCACTTCTCAAGAACTTTTTAGGGATGATCCTGCCATTACCAAAGTCACATCTCCAGCTATTGAAGCAACTTCTACTCTCAAGCACACTTCCACAGCCCCGGAAGTGCAATTTTCCACAATAACTACCACTACCCCTCAATCGATGACGGGTTTGTAGTCTAGTTTGCCGCGAGTAGTTTTACACGTCACACGCACTTAGGATGCACTTGACCTTCTTTTTCCTGGTAGATTCTCAAACCTTTGTTTTTAATTTCAGGTTCTCCAATGGGGCGGAGCGGCTCTTATTATGACGACTTTAAACAATACGGGAGACGCAGCCAATTCGACTATAGACGTCATCTCCCCCCTCGAAGAGAAACCGATGAAGAGAGGGCCATCAGAAAAGAAAATGAGAGACGAGCATATGAAGAACGTCACCGAAGAGAACAAGAAAGACATGACCCTCCTCACAGAGATGATGATATCCAAAAACGAAAGACTCACGATGAGAGAGGTAAAGGTCACATGGACGATTCTTCTAGCAAGCGGGCTAAACTTACTGAAGAAACAATGCCGACAGTTTCTGAAAATGTTCCTGCTCAATCTCGTGCCCCCGCTCGTTCCGACATTCAAACAATCATCAACCGGCCCGCATACCAAGTTGAGCAGGGTCCTCCCACTCTTCAAAGTCGATTCCCTCAGTGGTGCCTGAAAGGGGTTCGATTTGATCTCGACTTGGTTCCTCTCGACAAATTGGCTATGCTGCGAAATCTTGATACTGTCAGGACCGATATTGAAAGAATGTCGAACTGGCAAAAACTTGTCGACGAACTCCAGAGGGTTAACCGAGCCGATCTCGAGGCCATGCTCACAATGGAGAACGATAAGACTGAGTGGCAGAAGACTCTCGAGCAGCATGACGCCGAAATGAGAAGTATTGCTTCCTATAATGAAAAGCTGGAAGCGGAAGTAGAAAAGCTTAAGGAAGAATTAGCTACTTCATCTACTTCCTATTCTCAAAAGGAGAGCATGCTTCAGCAACAAGTACGAGATGCGCATGCCAGTCAAAGGGCAGTCGAAGATAAGCTTGCATACAAAGAGAAGGTCATAGAAGAATATCGCGCTATAACTTTACAGCTGCGAGAACAGACCGGCTCTCAAAGCTTGGAGATAGAGTTGTTAAAAACTCGACTTGCTATGGCCGAAAAGGAGCGTGACGAGGCTGTTGCCGGTAAACTCGCGGCCGAAGAGGCCCATCAAGCAACTAAAGCTGACATTGGCTCCACATTATTTGATTTTTATCTTCAATGTATCTTGGGGCGCGGCAGCCTTTCATTTCTGGGTCCCAAATATGAGATTACATTGGCTGAAGTATGGGAGGCTGCCGTAGATATGCTTGGAGGCGCTGGTTACTCCGAAGATCATCTTCACGAATATTATTTTGATGAGGCAACTCGGGAAGCACTAGCTAGGGGAAAAGAGCAGCTTGCTAAATTTCGAGCTGAAACGACAGGGGAGGGGTGCTCAGAGAAGGAAGCGCTTGTAAATGCCCCTGTTCCTCCTTCGGTTTCAGCTGATGTTGATACAGCTGGCCCTAGCTCATCTTCTATTCCTCAAGATAAAACCGATCTCGGAGTTACAACTCCCCGTGTTGTAGAGAAGCCTCAGGAGAGCACCGAAGCCCAGGATTATGAGATTGAGATGATAAAGACAACCGCCGCAGGTAACTTTGACATTGGTCCGATTCAGGTGGATTGCCTGCTTGTTCCTCAAAAGTTTGATGAGCTTCTCGATTACTTCTTGAATCTTGATGAACCCATATCTCCCCTCTTTTCGGGAGATACTAATATTTTTAATTTCTCTTCTTCTGCAGTTGAAACATCGAGTGCTGTGCAAACTTCGCCTCCTCCGGTTATCCTTCCACCGTCTCTTCAGGTGGCTCCTCCTTCTGCTTCACAGCCCGGGTCACAAGAGGAGCAAATAGAGGCTCTTCATGGCTTAGATGACCCTATCGCTTCGCAAGAGCAGAAAGACGAGGGACTTGAGGGAGGTGAGATATCTCCAAAGCGGACTCCTTCTAATGACATAATTTTGTCTGCTCTTGCTACTCCAGGGAGTGAGTCTTCTTTGAAGAGGAGAAAGAAGCACGGAACGTCGAAGAGGAATGGGAAGAAAATCATTGTTACTGAAGAGGAACCGGAAGTTGCACCGGTTGCACCTCCCTCTCCTTCTTCCCTTATGCCTATAGATAGACCTGAAAAGCTAATCATTCGGCCGGGCAAAGGGTCCAAAGGTGGTAAGAAGAAGTGAAGAGTCGGGCTTCGGGCTTTTTGATTCCTTTTTTGTGTACTGGTCGGATGTTGTGCAGGCACCGACCCCTGCTTTTTTTATTTTGAAACCTGTATCTGCAATTGAATAAAATGAACCTTTATTTGTACAAACTCTTGTTTGAATTTGAGAATGCATTTATTATTCATTTTCGCACAAGTTTATTTATATGATATTGCGGTGAGCTTGTGGTATGTTGTTTGAGCGTACTTTACCGATGTAGCTATACCATTTTGTATGTAACTATACCATGTTGCCCCCATACCATAAGCTTGCTGCAATATTTTATACTTTGAGGGGACTTGCACTCTTATTTTCTGAAGAATAATTACTTCATTCTTGAAGAAATTTTTCGTAGAGTACAACTTCCTTCATATATGTTTTTACGCTTTGTCCTTCGAAGAAATCACTTTTTTCTTTTGCTTATGTCCGCATTTTGCCAAGTGAATTCTTCTATGTGGTAAAGCGGGCCTCTGAAGGGTACTTTAACTTTCTTCCTCCTTTTTTTTTTAAAATAGAAATTTTTACCTCTGAGGAGGGATTTTTCACGTTTCAACACTTGGAAGTTTTATTTCAAACTTGGTGAAACGCGTACCTCCAAAGAGTTGTGCCTTTGAAGAAAGCCTTTTCGCGTTTCAACACTTGGAAGTTTTATTTCAATCTCGGTGAAACGTGGACTTCCAGAAAGGTCTTTATTTTGTTTTGCATTTCAACTTTGGTGAAGTGAAATTCCGAAGAGCGGCTGTTACACTTCAACTCCTGGTGAAATGTGCCTCCGAAGAGGTCTTTATTTTGTTTGCATTTCAACTCTGGTGAAGTGAAATTCCGAAGAGCGGTCGTAACACTTCAACTCCTGGTGAAATGGGCCTCCGAAGAGGGCTTTTATTTTGTTTGCATTTCAATTCTGGTGAAGTGAAATCCCGAAGAGCGGTTGTTACACTTCAACTCCTGGTGAAATGTGCCTCAGAAAGGGTTTTCATTGCCTGGAAGTTACTCTCTTATGGTTGGAGGGTCATGACTCCTCCAATCTTTTTTGTTGAGTAGAGAACTTTCTTTTTTGTGGCGTATGACCCATTAGAGGTCTTTATCCTCCGAAGAGTTGTGCCTCCGAAGAGGACTTGTGCTGCCGATGATGGCTTTGGTTGTTCCCTTGTCCACTTGCTTATGCCTTTTCAACGATCCTCTGTTTTTTTTTAAGCTTTCATTCCCTTTTCTTACAAGTAATTTGTTTAATCCAAGGAAGTGTACTTCATTGTCAGGCAAGTTCGTGAGAACGGGCATTAGCTTCTTAATTGGATGTTTGTTTGTTTAAACGATCTCAACTTATTAGCAAAGGCCCGTTTCTGTCGAAATCATAGGCCGTTCAATTGAAGTACTTCCTATCTAGGATTTGAATTCGGGGCTTTTGTGACTCGAAATTTGGCGAGAATCGCTTGGTCTTATTACGTGCAAGTTTCACTTCCATTGTCTGCAAAAATTTAAATCGACATTTCAGCAATACATTCTATGTACTTTTTATATTGAAAATAAAGCAAACATGTAATAATAATAAGGAACACAAGATTTATAGTGGTTCGGCCAGGAAATTGGGCCTACATCCACTTTATATTCTTTCATTATTTACTTGCATCAGTTTTACAATTGCCTTTAATTACAAGAATCATACATTCATAACTCTTTTTACAATATTTCAACAAAATTTTCAAGTAAAGTATGGACGCAAGTGATTGCTGTTCCATGCCCTTGGAATTTGATCTCCTTCAACAGTAGTGAGTTTGAATGTGCCGTCAAGAAGCTTCTGACCTATGACATATGGTCCTTCCCAATTTGGCCCAAACACACCTGTCGCTGTCATAATTCTCTTCAGGACTAGGTCTCCAATCTCAAAGCTGCGTTGGCGAACTTTGGAATTGAAATGTCTGGCTATCCTTTGCTGATGAGCTGCAATTCTGAGATTAGCCTAATCTCTTTTTTCATCAAGGAGATCTAGCGCTTCAAGTTGTAGCTTTTCGTTTTCTGCTTGATTGAAATGGATTCTTTTATGTGAAGGGACCTCTATTTCTACCGGAATCATTGCCTCTGACCCGTATGCCAATGAGAACGGGGTGTGTCCAGTCGCAGTTTTGTGAGTGGTTCTGTATGCCCATAGTGCCAGTGGTAGCTTATCGACCCAACCACCTTTTGCTCTTTCAAGTTGCTTCTTGATGGTTGACTTAATAATTTTGTTCACGGCTTCCACTTGCCCGTTTGCCTGTGGATGAGCCACTGCTGAGAAGCTTTTCCGGATTTTGAATCGCTTGCAAAAATCTTGGAATTCTTCACTTTCAAATTGAGTACCATTATCTGTAATTATTTTTTGAGGTACACCATATCTGCAAATGATATTTTTAGTCACAAAGTTTATCATCTTTTTAGAGGTGATAGTAGCCAATGGTTCAGCTTCAGCCCATTTAGTGAAATAATCTACAGCAACAATGGCATATTTGATTCCAGATTTGGCAATTGGTAGCGGTCCAATGAGATCCATTCCCCAAATTGCAAATGGCCATGGACTGACCATCTGCGTGAGTTCAGTAGAAGGTGCTCTAGGAATTTTAGCAAATCTTTGGCATCTGTCACACTTTCGAGAATAGTTTGCAGCATCTCGATTAATTTCTGGCCAAATATCTGTATCGGAGAATTTTCTTTGCTAATTTTTGGCCACTTGAATGGTCACCGCATTCTCCGCCATGTACCTCCGCTAGGATTGTTTTGGACTCTTCCCTGGATACACATCGAAGTAATGGCATTGAGAATCCCCGTCTGTATAATCGGCCATCCTGGATTATATATCGAGAGGCTTTTCTCAGTAGCTTTTGTCGTTCTTTTGAGTTCCCTGGTAGAGAACCATTGAGCAGATATTCTGTTATTGGAGTCATCCATGATTCTTGCACTTGAGATATACTCATGATCCAATCAATGTCCATCTCATTAATGCTCGGTGCCGTCAGAACTTCTACTGGGACTAACCCCAGAAATTGAGCTTCGCCGGTGCTAGAGTACTTTGCGAGAGAATCTGCTTTCATGTTTTCTTCTCGAGGAATGTGATTTATCATGTAATGATCGAAATCACCCAGGAGTTCCCAAGCCTTTGACAAGTAGGCAGGCAGATTTCCCCCTTTCGCTTGGAATTCCTTTTTGACTTGGCATACAATAAGCTGAGAATCACTGAAGATCTGTAACGCTCAGATGTTTAATTCTTTAGCAATCCTTAAGCCAGCGATAAGGGCTTCGTATTCTGCTTCATTGTTTGTTGAAGGAAATTCCAATCTTAGTGCATAGCATAATGATCGACCTTCAGGGGTCTCAAGTACAACTCCGGCTCCAGAACAGTAGTCGTTTCTCGCGCCATCGACATATAACTTCCATTGTATTGGGGAATCGTCGATCGTTTCCTCCTCACCGTTACCCTTATCCGTGAATTCTACGATGAAATCCGCTAAAGCCTGTCCATTGATTGCTTTTCGGGGATGATAAGTGATGTCATATTGACTGAGTTCAATATTCCACTTTAGAAGACGACCCGAAGCCTCAGGGCGAAACAGGACTTGCTTTAAAGGTTGATCAGTGAGGACTCTGATAGGATGAGCTTGGAAATATTGCCTAAACTTTCTAGATGCAATTAGTAGGCAATAGGCGAGTTTTTCCAACTTAGAGTAATTCATCTCTGCCCCAGTGAGTCTTTTGCTGATATAGTAAACTGGATGTTGAATCCTCTTGTCTTCCCGTATCAGCGCTGCACTTAAAGCATGAGATGATACTACTAAGTATATAAGAAGATCCTCGCCATCGCCAGGCCTAGAAAGTATTGGAGGTGTTTCCATATGGCGAATCAATTCCGCAAAGGCTTTTTGGCATTCAGGAGTCCAAACGAAGTTTTTCTTTCCTTTCTTTAGGGCGTCGAAGAATGGATGCATTTATCTGTGGATTTGGAAATGAACCGACTCAAGGCGGCGACTTTTCCATTGAGACTTTGCAATTCCTTCTTTGTTCTAAGAGCTTTGATTTCCTTTAAGGCGGTAATTTGAGCTGGACTAGCCTCGATGCCCCTTGCGCTCACGATGAAACCTAAAAACTTGCCGGATTCCACTCCAAATGAACATTTCAAAGGATTGAGCTTCATTCCATATTTTCGGAGGACTGCAACATGTCCGCTAAGTGTTCTATGTGATCCACTGCTTTCTTAGACTTTACTAACATGTCATCGATGTAGACTTCCATAGTCTTGCCTAATTGCGGTTTGAACATAGCATTAACAAGTCTTTGGTATGTTTCCCCTGCATTCTTCAACCCGAAGGGCATAACTCTGTAGCAGTAAAGACCAATGTCAGTGATAAAGCTTGTGTCCTCCTGATCTGGCTCATGCATCATGATCTGGTTGTATCCGAAGTAAGCATCCATGAAAGATAACAATTCGTGTCCCGCTGTTCCGTCTACCAGTTGATCGATTCTAGGTAATGGGAAGCAATCTTTGGGGCAGGCCTTGTTTAGGTCTGAAAAATCGATGCATACTCTCCATTTTCCGTTGGCTTTCTTAACCAGCACTGGATTCGAAACCCAATTCGGATAGGTAGACTCTTTGATAAAATTATTCTCCATGAGCCGATCAACTTCTTCTTTTAATGCTGCCGACCTTTCTGGACCTTGAGTTCTCCTTTTTTGCTTTACAGGTGTAAATTTTGGATCAATATTTAGAGCGTGTACTGCAACCTCTGGGGATATTCCGCACATATCGGCATGAGTCCAAGCAAAAACATCCAAATTTGCCTTTAAAAAAGATATTAAGATATTCTGAATTGACGCATTAAGTTGTGAACCCACATTCAACACCTTGTTTGGGTCCTTTGGATCAACAGGTATTGGTATTGTCGTTTCCACTGGTACCACTCTGTTTTCCCCTGCACTGACTTTTCTAGGATCCATCTCTTTCCTTGCTCCGCTGTGCTCGCCAGTGCAGGGTCTGCCCTGTAATTGCTACAAGGCTGGTTCCTTGATGCGGACTGGGGCTGCCGCAGTCTTTCCCACTTCTCTTTTTCTGGTCTCTCGTAGCTCTGTTAGATAACATTCCCGCCCCGCATTTTGATCCCCTTTTATAACTCCCACTCCATTATCTGTGGGGAATTTAATGGTGAGGCACCACGGGGCCAAAACAATTTTGAACGCTGCGAGAGTTGGACGGCCAAGGAAAGCATTGTAAGCAGAAAATTCGTCGACAATCACAAAAGTTTGCTTGCGGACCACTTTTCTCTCTCCTTCTCCAAGTTCCACAAACAAATCAATGGTTCCTACCGGCTGCTTTGGCTCCCCAGTGAAACCAGCGATTTTCTGCGATGAGGCTTGCACATCAGCCATAGGGATCTTCATTTGGTCGAATGTTTTCTTGAAGAGGATATTGCAGGATGCGCCACAATCAATGAGAACTCTTCTGACAATAGCTGGCCCGATACCAGCCGAGATGACTAAGGGATCCAAGGTAGGAGCTTCAATACCTGCGGAATCCCTAGCTTTGAACACAATATCATCATCGAAAGTTCTTTGTTGCTTCAGGGGCATAGCACCTTCCAAAACGAATACATCTTCCTCAGTCGGTACATACTTCAAAGCTCGGGTATACCTTTCCATCTCACCCCAGCTTCTGCCTGCTGGGTGAGGTCCTCCTGTAATGACATTGATAATGGGCCTTCCAGATTCATGCCCTGCAGCCTTCTCACTTGTCCTAGGCTGATGAGCCGGAGCTTGTTGCCCCTGACTAGATGAAGCAGGATTGTTGCTATTCTTTTTCACAAATTGCTGCAGCTTGTTTTCCCTTAGTAACTCTTCAATCAGATTTTTCAACTGGCGGCATTCGTCGGTCTCGTGACCGGGTTGATTATGGAAGCGGCAGAACTTCCCACTCTGTATAGCCTTTTTCCCGGTCCTTAGAAGAGGAGGTTTAGGAAAGTCAACAGAATCTTTAGTGGCAAGGTAGATACGCTCCGGCGTATCTGATAAGGGAGTATACTCTGATGGCTTGAAGGATCGGGGCTTCTTTAGATTACTCTGCTTCTTCCCATTGTTATTTTCCCTTTTTTGCCGTACAGATTCATTCTTGCGTGGAGCAATAGTGTTATATTCAGCTTTTTCCAATACTGCCTTTACCGGTACGGGACGGCTTTCCAAGCGTATGAATTCATCTGCTTTTTTATAGAATTTTTCAAGGGAATTTGGTTCCTTCATGTTTAGCCATTTCCCAAATTCGCTCGACTTGTCGATGGCCCTCATCAGATAGGTCAAGATCATCCGTGGTTCTGCATTGTCTACCTCGGCCAGCGCTATATTAAAGCGATTCAAGAAAGATCTGATAGTTTCACCCGGATTCTGTTCTAAACTTGACAATGACATAATATCTTTGGCTTTTGAAGCGTATAGTCTGAACTGCTCCTTGAACTTCCGGGTTAAGTCAGAAAACTGATCGATAGATCGGACGGGCAGCTTGGTGAACCAAAGCAGAGCTACACCTTCCAGGTATACAGGAAAATATCGGCACTTTATTTCATCAGAAGCCCTGGCACCTGTCATGTGCCAATCAAACTTATACAAGAATTCGTTCGGATCACTTGTTCCTTTGTAAGCTGGAATGGTTGGAGGGACAAACTTCCTTGGGAATTCAGCCTTTAAGATTTACTCAGTAAATGGAGTTTTACTTGGGGCAAAACCCCATTCTTTCTCGTCCTCGACCCTCTGCATACTCTCTTTCATGATTTGTCGGACCATCCCAGAAAGATACTCCTCATCATGTCGAGTTCTAGATCCACCAACTTCAGGAAGTGTTAGTTCAAAGGGGCTAGCAGCCCTTTCAGGAGCATTCCTTTCTTCAGCATCATGAATGTTGCCAGCAAAATTCCTTTTATTACCTGCCGGTTGACGGTTTGCCCCGAGCAAATCGTTCAACCTATTCAGAATTAGGGCATTCTGGGCATTCTGAGCCTCGAATTGCGCATTTTGGGCATTTATCTGTTGGTTCAGCCCTAAGATTGCAGCATCCAGCTCTGCCTTTGTAACTCCAACAGCTGGAGTGGCTTGATTCGATATAGGGGAAGCGGAGGTTCCCTCTTGAATATTCCTAGATCTGACAGATCTACTTTTCCTTCCAGGAGCCATAATCTCGGATAGACTTCTGGTTTTCAAGGAAATTCTCTCTACAAACCTCTGTGGAGCAATGATGATAATTCACCTGAGTTCAATTCTCAGTGAAAGCACCAAAAATGTTAACGCTAAAATTTGAACGCTAACACCCCGGTGTATGAAGTAAGATTGTGAAAGCACCACCCGATAGCTCGGGAACAGATTATAAGCAGATAATAGTGAAAAAAAGCAGTAAACAACAGCAATTTTATAGTGGTTCGGCTTAAGAGAGAGCCTACGTCCACTTTGAATATCTTTATTGACGATTTGATTACAAGTCAATGCAGTTACACTTTGATTACAACACACTTTGAGTTACAAGTGACTTAGAACAAGTAGCCTAAACTTCAATATCGATCCAAATCTTTGAACTCATATTGGACATGTTCGATTTCTTCATGAAGTTCCTTGAAAGTGTTGAAGTAGTTCAGAATGCAGCAGAGTAACGACGCTTGAAATGAGTGAGCCCAAAAGTCCCCTCTTAGTTGGAACTCGGGGTGTATTTATAGGCTTTGCTCGGAGTTAGGTCGTAGGTTGAGACCGACCTAACTTAGGTCGCAGGTCGTCCCTGACCTAAGATGCATTGTCCTCCCTCTGCAAGAATACACATGCTGATTTGTACAAGTCCTAGGTCGCGAGCGACCTATCCCCCTGTGGCACAGTATGGGTAACTTCTTTACTCAGGCATTTTAGGTCGTTAGCGACCTATCCTAGGTCGTGAGTACTTTTCTTATAGTCATAACCGGAGTCTTTAGGTCGCGACTTCCCTTAGGTCGCTAAGTATTCCTAGTCGCGGAGTTCCATAGGTCGAGACCGTTTTTAGGTCGCATTCACTCTTAGGTCGTCCTACTTCTTAGGTCGCAGCTCTCTATTAGGTCGCGAAGCTTGATAGGTCGAAACATCTTCTGAGTCGCAGCCTTCCTTAAGTCGCAGCTCTCTGTTAGGTCGCGGAGCTTCATAGGTCGCGGCCTCCTTTAGCTCGCGAAGCATTTTTAGGTCGTTCTCCTTTTTAGGTCGAGCCATTTTTAAGTCGCAGCCTTTTAGGTCGCTAGGTTCTCGAATTGGTTAGGTCGTTACATTTTCCTTATGTCTCTTACAAAACAATCTCAAATATATACCAACAATCCATATTATAAGCTAAATACTTATAATTCATTTATTTACAAAATCGTTCTTTTAAACTTCACAAATTATAAATCTTATAAATTCTCATTCACTTATGTATCCATTATACTTCATTTTAACACTTATAAAAACTTCGTTTTATAATTCCAATATTTTTAATTTATAAATATCCATTTTATAAATCTTTTATAAAAATTGTTTGTAATAGTCCAAAAATTCCAATTTAAACCATTTCATAAATTTATTAACTATTTATTTCAAAAATCACTTTTCACTTTCACTTCATAAAAATCATACTTTTATAACATTAAAATTTTAACGTTTATTTATTTTTAACAATTCAAAATTTAATAAAACGAATACTTTCGAAAATCACTTTAAAAATTCTTTTAAAAACCAAAATCATTATTTTAAAACTTCAAAAATGCATCCGATGATGCAACAGCACCAAATAGTCAATCACGACATCCAAATATCATATATCGATATGATAATCAACAAATATCATAATATCTGTAAATAAATCAATACAGTCGAGGAATCCAGTTGGATCCCTCCAACCTGTTTTCCTACATCCACAAATGTTAGCACAATACCAATTCCGCTCCAGTACGGAATTATCGCGGTATATAGGATTTATAAAATATTATCCGCTTAATAGACGGCGCAATAGGGTCTTATCCGCTATATAATGCAGGAAATCAACTCCAAGTACATAAATAATACCAATTTCACTGTACTGTGAAATATTCGCGGTATATGTTTTTAACAAATAACATCCGCTTACTAACGGCGCATAATGTCTATTTTAACGATCAATAGATAACAATCATCATTCAAACATGCAATCAATAATTTTAAATCTAACTATTTAAAATAAAAATCGAAACCGATTCGATTGAGTGAGAAGTTTTCACCTTGATTTCAATTTCGTTTTCAGCTTTTATTTCGAATAAAATTAAACGTGCGTTTAATTTTACCCGAATTCTCACTAACTCCAAATGACTCCAATCCAGTTGCTTCGCATAGAGCTGGTCGAAACGATTCCAACGCAAAAAGTTTCGTCGAATTCCGACCTTGTATGAAAGAGATATGCATTTTTAAACATTTGCGAATTTAAATATATATTAATTAACATTTTATTTTATTTAAACCCTACGATTCAATCACGGCCGTTCAAATCCTTGCCCCAGGTCGGTCCGTACACTCCCTTTTCTTCTCCCACGCGACTCGTTCGCGAACTATCCCAAACGCCGCCATCACCTTGTGAATTTTTGCGATCTTGACATCTCATTTGAAACCGATCGGAGGGTGCCAACACGTTCGCCGCCACGTGCTCCACCACCGGCCAGAGTGTGGCTAGGTCCGGTCGACCCACGCTCCCCCCAGACGACCACGAACGGCCATCGGTCATGCCACCCTAGCCGCCTCCACGCTTCACTGCAACCCATCATCGCCGTACGGATCTGACGAGCTCGCGATGCTCTACAATGTTGTAGTTGGAAAGTTTCGCTAATTGTTGATGGATTGGAGGAAAAATGAGGAGGAAGGATGTGAGATGCTGGCCATTGAATCGTGAAGGTGGCGGCCACGAACAATAACCATAGTTTTTTTAATATTTTGCAAAAGTGAAGATGGCAACTCCTTTTATAGAAAATATTTTCAATTTACTATTCATCCGATTTTCCGGAATCCAAACGAAGCGTGCCAGTTGACATTTCTAGGGTTTACCCCGCATTCCGAATACAATGGAACAGGTTTCGGAAGATAATTCGATCATATGTGTAAGTTACGGCAATAAATGATCAATTTAAAATTAAACCGATTAAACGATTTTCTAGGCATTTTAGCTTGCACCGGGCAAACAGTAAATCCGATTGACACGAAATTTGAAACCGTACAATAATATCACACTACGGATCCTATAAAACTATTTTCGTCGAAATCCGAGCCTGTTTGAAAAATGACTATTTTAACTCGCCAAATTAATATTAAAACAATTTCGATGCGTTTCCAGCAGCCACGATCAAACAACAACTCCAATTGCTACGAAAATTGAAATCCGATAATAACAAACTATTACGGATCCAATGGAACTAGTTTCGCCCAATTCTGAGACTGTTTGAAAAATGGCTAATTTTACTAGTCGATTTAAATATTAAAATATTCAATTTTCACAAATAAACTTTTAATTCGATTTTAAAAGTTCTATAACATCATTCTAACTCCAATATGATAAAATAAAATTTTACAAATCATTTTTAATCATATTTATCCCTATTTTGAATTATTTCTGTATTTTCAACTATTAAATTATCGATTTAATTATTCAATTAAATCCAATTATTCGAAATAAAATTTATTCGACTTATAAATTTCACTTATAATATTTAAAATCAATTAAATATTCAAATTTTAATTAATAGAAATTCTAGGTCGTTACAGACTTCCCCCCTTAAAAGAATTTCGTCCTCGAAATTACAAAGTAAGAAAAAGTTACAGAATTCATTAACTTTCCAAAACAAATTTAAACTTCTTACCATACTTTACTAAGTTTTCAAATCATACTTAGTTATCTTTTCAAAAACAACTACTATTGTTTAACTTTCAACTCCAAATCAAAATTATTGTTTTCACAAAATTTTCCAATTTTTCTCGAATTTTTCTAACGCCTTAAATTTTCGAAAAAATTCGCCATAGTCTCCATTGTGCGGCTCGATCCGAAAAAAAAATGATAGTATATATATCACAAATATACATCTCATCAAGTGATGAGGCATCCCGCAGGGAAAAAAGTGTAAAAGTACGATATGTAATCCGAGATATGTACCTTATTTTTTTATTAGCAAGCATATACAGCTAATATAGCGCGAAAGCGAGCTCCAAATGTGAAGCAAACGCGATCCGCACCTACTAAACACTCAACAAATAACATGAGAACATGTATATAGACAATAGTATCGATATACAACATATAGCAACATAACAACTACATAATATAGCAAATGCAACTAAAGCAACAAATGCAACCACCAAATCAATATAATTTTACTTCTCATTAATATTCATTGAATTGGTTTTCCAATTGATTCATTAATATTGGAATTTACTAACATTCATTCTCAATTCAATTAGATAACATTCACTATTTTACGTTGAAGTTGGTTCATTTCCAAATTAAATTTCAATTCTATTCAAGTTCATTTTCTTCCAAGTTGGATTTAATTACTTTAGCTTCTAATTTTGCTAATTCAATTTCATTAACACTTAATGAATTTATATACAATCAATCAACAATCAAATAACAACCAATGTTTATTCAATACAACCAAATTTATTCACTTTACAGTCAATTTGGTTCAACACATTTAATTCCAATTGGATCGTATTAAATTGACTTTCATTCAATTTATTCAATTTCTAATAACATTAGCTTCTAATGAATTAACATTTTCATCCATAATCCTATATCAATTCTTTACATTCAATTAATTTACATTCAATTCATTCATTAGTTCAATGGCTAATTCCTTTATCAATATGAAGTTGAATTTCATTCATATAACTCAAGTTCAAATTCTTAATGACTTCACTTCATTAATTCACTTATTAATTTACTTCGGTACCCAAATCAATTTTATTCAACATTATTTAAGTTATATTCCACATATAAATCCAATTCAAATTCCAATTGCAGTTCTATTTAACTTTTTACCAAAGCTAAATTTATTAACTCATATTATAAGTTCAAAACTTATTTCCCTTATATTCATCGATTTACAACTCATATTTTTATTGATTTACTTATACTTACTTTAATTTAACTCCATTCTTTAAATTAAATTTATTCTATCAAAATTCAAATTGTATAAGTTATCAACTCATTTATTATTCACATAATATTTTACATAGGATTCCAGAGTCTTTTCAACCTTTCAAAACCATTTTTTTGAAATAAATTCAAATTACCTTCTGAATTTTAAAAACAAACCCAAATTTTCCAAACAACTTTCTTTTAAACAATTTGGCAGCAATCCCTCTTTTGGAAACCCGAAAATGAACACCGATGATGTCATGATCATCATCAGAATTATTTTCCAGCGACCAAAAAGAGTTTAGAGCTTTAATTTCTCCAAAATATCAAATCCTTTCAAAACACTTCTCTGGAATTTTTTTTTCAGATTATAAATCACCTTTACAAACCCTTTTACTTATATAATTTCACTTCTTATATATAAGATTATTTCACAAGTGTAAATCTGCTTTCAATTATTCTTTAAAAGTTGTTATTTTTATTCAACAACCAAACAATCAATTCATATACACTTTAATAATTCTGAAAAATTATTTCCTTTATATTTAAAATATAATCAAGGTAAAATTATATCATTTACCCTATTAAAACAATACTGTGTCGAATTGTTCTATTCAAGTGTTTAGAGATCCCTATCTACAACATTAATTACTCGTGTTGACCAAAATCCATATACCACTCAACAAACCAATCATCACAATATAAAACAATTTATATTCACTAACAAATACGCGCTCGTATCTATTATTACACTCAAACTCATTCTAGAGTACTACTGACTCTATCTCTAATGAGTAATACCAAACAGAGCTAAGGTTGTCGCTTAACCATATACTCTGATACCAAATTGTAACGACGCGACTTTTCGACGCTCGAAAACCGACATCAATACGTCCACTGTATCAATTGTCGAGCAATCGAATGCCGGAAAACCGTACCGTTATGGTTAAAGAAGAATAAAAAGTAGAAGAAGGGAGAAAAAGATAGAACAGAACAGAAAGAAACAACAGAACAACATCAGAATCTCACAATTCACAGCGGAACAACATATAATAAATAAATGAATAATCTTTAAACAAAGAACTATATCAGTTATTACATTACATCATATTACATTACATTTCATCATCAGGGTGTACAACAACAAACAACAACAAACAGCGGAAAGGAAATACTATATACTAGTAATACGCCATGCCATCCAGCTTGCCTCCAACAACTTTTGAATTCCAGAATGTCCTGATAACCTAACTCTTGACTGCCCGTGTGGAAATTGGTGGGCACCCAGAGTTTAGGAAGGAAAACAATAAACTCCGAGTCAGTCATGTGACTTGTGTGAGAACTCAAAACAGTTTATTTTTAAAACAAAATACAGGATAATTTTAAAAGAGATTCGCAATGCTTTTAAAAATGAGACTACCATAAGACCTCCCCCCACACACATAATGCAAACGCAGACTTGGAGGAGATTTCTTCTTATGTTAGTCAAAATGCTTACTACGCAAAATCATTTCATTTTTGATATTATTATTAGTGCATAGTGTGGAAAACATTTCGAAAGTAGAATATAAATCTTAGCCAGCATGGGTGCCATTATATTATGCCTACTATAGCTACCATATTAGATCGCAGGTTCTACAACTAAAACCGTACAAGGTTCGTATTGTTTCTTTGGATTTCCAACAAATGGTCAGGCCAAGGAACTACCCATTGCCACATAGGTACGCCTCTGGAAAGACGACCCGAGAACCAAACCGGATCTCTGCCAACAAAAGGCCGGGTTACCTTTCAAACTAGGTACTACTGACACGAATATGTCATCCCCCGATCGTAACCAATCTATCCGAGGATCCTCAATTTCCAACAACCACAAAGCAATAATTTTGCAGCAACAACATAGGTTAAGTATCTGGGCTCCATACCATGATACCACCTCTATCCAGAAGGAATGACATACACTATAGGGGCGCTACCCCTTAATAACTTTGTCGCATCCTTCCTGTTTTGACCATTTCCAGGGTGTGAGGTCCGACGAAGTCTCGTCCACAAAGTCACGCTTTACACAAAAGCTATGCTTTGGGTCAATCAAATGATCATAGAAACGATCACCTAGATAAATGATCAAACAAATGATCATATTACAAATGATCAAACAATGATCATTTCACAGCAACACTCAGCATGCCACACAACCAAATTGGGAGTATATCACTAATAACCTTCAACTATATAACCTCTAAGCTCGTATGTCTCAGAGAAGCGTGTTAAGATAAGAGAATAAATTCTCCGCCACCAACAGAAATATATTTGAAATAAATCAGCTTTATATCTCAATTTGTAATGTCAGACATACAAGCCATACAAGTCTGTTCCGGGATCGAACAGAACCGAAGGCACTTACAAAGAAGTCCTTGCATTCCGGATAATTTCTAATCATGTCCGGACTTCCCGTCACTAAGGATGATAAAACCTCTATATCGGAGATCAGCCAATGCAGAGTTACTCAACGGTAATCCTTCCGTTTTCAAAAATATCCGGTCTTCAACACCGGTCATCAAATGCAATCCATTACGACGTATCACATATTCGGAATGGGTTATACGACCCCAAGGTCCTTTCCCGGCTAACCCGAATAGTGAGCGCTTACTCAAAAATAAGTGTGGCATTCAAATTCAAACAATCATAACAAATACCTATTTAAAGGTAAATATTGATAGTCGGTTATTTAACAATCAATAGGCATGTTCAACATCACCAGATTCCAAACAATTTGCCAAATTATTTATTTTCCAAAACATCTTTACAAGATATATATATTTTCCACACTTCAACATTTGAAAACTAATTTTCAAATCACTTTTCACCTTTACCACTTTTGAAACCAAATTTCAATCAATTTCCTTATGCGAAATACTTTCATTTCAACATGGTTCATTTAAATCAATTAAATGAATCCTTAACGATTTACTTTATATTTACGTTCCAAATCCGTAAATTAATTCCCACACTTCAAAAATAAATCAACTTTTTATTTTTAAACAAATTCCCCTTTCATTTATAAAATCCATAGTGAATTTACATTCCAAAATATTTATGAATATATGATTCCCAAATCGATTTCTAATACTCATTTTCAATTTGTCTTCAAAAAGATAAATTCTCAAAACGTTTCATTTCACATTGGAAAACATTTCCATACTTATTAAATAATAAGTGATTTACAAATCCATTCATTTTCAACACTTGGAAAATATTCAATATACTTAAAT
Organism: Allium cepa; assembly: GCA_030765085.1. Taxonomy (NCBI): domain Eukaryota; kingdom Viridiplantae; phylum Streptophyta; class Magnoliopsida; order Asparagales; family Amaryllidaceae; genus Allium; species Allium cepa. Next base: position 905,612,774 of record CM060939.1, read on the forward strand.
CGAAAATTAAGTATATATTTCATTCTTTAAGAAATCATTCTCTTAATCACATTTGTTTGGGCCAAAACGAATGTTGTGTAAAACATCGTCACGACGACCCAAAATCACTAGTATAGGGATTCAAAATTAAAATATATATATAAATCCCAATACTATACAAAAACATTTCCTTTTGGAAATCATTTACTTTAACAATAGTGTTATAGTCCATCATTTCCTTCTATTTCTCGAAAACATCTATTTCAACAATGAATGTTGAAATCTATGTTTTCGATGTTTACACCTTTTAAAACATCGTTAAAACGATTAACTTCAATTTATAATATTTATTTTCCAAGGCATACCCATTTTATTTATAATATATTCACCGTCCAAAATCGTGAATATACTTCCTTAACCAATTTCAACATTAAATTTATCAAATTCCATTGATCTCGAATTTATAAACAATGTCTATAAATTCCATTTCTATTTATAGACTTCGATTTATGAATCTCCTTTATTAATCCAATTCAATCTATGTATCTCAAATATATACCAACAATCCATATTATAAGCTAAATACTTATAATTCATTTATTTACAAAATCGTTCTTTTAAACTTCACAAATTATAAATCTTATAAATTCTCATTCACTTATGAATCCATTATACTTCATTTTAACACTTATAAAAACTTCGTTTTATAATTCCAATATTTTTAATTTATAAATATCCATTTTATAAATCTTTTATAAAAATTGTTTGTAATAGTCCAAAAATTCCAATTTAAATCATTTAATAAATTTATTAACTATTTATTTCAAAAATCACTTTTCACTTTCACTTCATAAAAATCATACTTTTATAACATTAAAATTTTAACGTTTATTTATTTTTAACAATTCAAAATTTAATAAAACGAATACTTTCGAAAATCACTTTAAAAATTCTTTAAAAACCAAAATCATTATTTTAAAACTTCAAAAATGGATCCGATGATGCAACAACACCAAATAGTCGATCACGACATCCAAATATCATATATCGATATGATAATCAACAAATATCACAATATCTGTAAATAAATCAATACAGTTGAGGAATTCAGTTGGATCCCTCCAACCTGTTTTCCTGCATCCACAAATGTTAGCACAATACCAATTCCGCTCCAGTACGGAATTATCGCGGTATCTGGGATTTATAAAATATTATCCGCTTAATAGACGGCGCAATAGGGTCTCATCCGCTATATAATGCGGGAAATCAACTCCAAGTACATAAATAATACCAATTTCACTGTACTGTGAAATATTCGCGGTATATGTTTTTAATAAATAACATCCGCTTACTAACGGCGCATAATGTCTATTTTAACAATCAATAGATAACAATCATCATTCAAACATGCAATCAAGAATTTTAAATCTAACTACTTAAAATAAAAATCAAAACCGATTCGATTGAGTGAGAAGTTCTCACCTTGATTTCAATTTCGTTTTTAGCTTTTATTTCGAATACCCAAAATTCTCACTAACTCCAAACGACTCCAATCCAGTTGCATCGCGTAGAGCTCGTCGAATCGATTCCAACGCAAAAAGTTTCGTCGAATTCCGACCTCGTATGAAAGAGATATGCATTTTTAAACATTTACGAATTTAAATATATATTAATTAACATTTTATTTTATTTTAAACCCTACGATTCAATCACGGCCGTTCAAATCCTTGCCCCACGTCGGTCCGTCCACTCCCTTTCCTTCTCCCACGCGACTCGTTCGCGAACTAACCCAAACGCCGCCATCAACTTGTGAATTTTTGCGATCACGCCATCTCTTTTGAAACCGATCGGAGGGTGCCAACATGTTCGCCGCCACGGGCTCCACCACCGGCCAGAGTGTGGCTAGGTCCGGTCGACCCACGCTCCCCCAGACGACCAAGAACAGCCATCGGTCGCGCCACCCTAGCCACCTCCACGCTTCACTGCAACCCATCATCGCCGTACAGATCTGACGAGCTCGCGACGCTCTACAATGTTGTAGTTGGAAAGTTTCGCTAATTGTTGATGGATTGGAGGAAAAATGAGGAGGAAGGATGTGAGATGCTGGCCATTGAATCGTGAAGGTGGCGGCCACGAACAATAACCCTAGGGTTTTTAATATTTTTGCAAAAGTGAAGATGGCAACTCCTTTTATAGAAAATATTTTCAATTTACTATTCATCCGATTTTTCGGACTCCAAATGAAGCGTGTCGGCTGGCGTTTCTACGGTTTACCCCGCATTCCGAACACAATGGAACAGGTTTTGGAAGCTAATTCGATCATATGTGTAAGTTATGGCAATAAACGATCAATTTAAAATTAAACTGATTAAATAATTTTCTATGCGTTACAAACGGTATATTTGATTGACACGAAATTTGAAACCATACAATAATATCAAATTACGGATCCGATGAAACCGTTTGCGTCGAAATCAAAGATTGTTTGAAAAATGACTATTTTAACTCGCTAAATTAATATTAAAACAATTTCGATGCGTTTCGAGCTGCCATGATCAAACGACAACTCCAATTGCTATGAAAATTGAAATCCGGTAATAACAAACTATTACGGATCCAATGGAACTAGTTTCGCCCAATTCTGAGACTGTTCGAAAAATGGCTAATTTCACTAGTCGATTTAAATATTAAAATATTCAATTTTCACAAATAAACTTTTAATTCGATTTTAAAAGTTCTATAACATCATTCTAACTCCAATATGATAAAATAAAATTTTACAAATCATTTTTAATCATATTTATCCCTATTTTCAATTATTTCTGTATTTTCAACTATTAAATTATCGATTTAATTATTCAATTAAATCCAATTATTCGAAATAAAATTTATTCGACTTATAAATTTCACTTATTAATATTTAAAATCAATTAAATATTCAAATTTTAATTAATAGAAATTATGGGTCGTTACAGCATAGAGTGCCGAGAAATCAAGTGCTGGAAATCCCAGGCTGTTAGGGTTAAGAAGAAAAGGAGGTAGAAGCAGAACAAAAAATAGAATCTCACAATCGCAGCAGAACAAAATATAATACAAAATAATAGCATTTATATAAAGAAGAACTATAAATGTTTATATATATACAAGATATCAGAGTACAATCATCAATAAAATAATATGGACAGTTATAATAACTTGTCCCTAAATACTGTCTACACAGCTTATAATACACAGCGGAATCAAATCAATACGTCTCTACCGTCCAGCTTGTCTCCTGAGCTCCAGAACGTCCTAACTTGAAAATATGTAATACTTGGTCTGACCCAAGCATTACAATAAAGTAACACCCGAGTCAGGCTGGAAACCAGCATGAATAAACCCATTTAACTTCAAATACTTTAAGTCATAAGAATACATTTGAAATCAAGGCAACTCATATAAAATTACGAGTTTTATTTGATTAGATCCAGCCACCTTTACAGAATCCATCGTTATTGAAATATTGTCTAGGTACGGTTACTTATCTAGTATAACCAAATATGATTATTTAATCCATTGCACCCTATAGACTTTATAACAAAAACTAAAGGTTTGGTAACGATTTACAAATCAGAGTGGTTCGGGATAGCTCTGATATCCGATCCCGGCCTTTTTGAATCCAAGTAACAAGCTTAAAAGGGGAGACTGTTCAAATAATAATTTATTACTTATATGACAATATCATTTAGGGTAATCCATTACAGATGTCTTTTTTCAAATAAAACATATCATTACTTTAGTTCCATTATTTTTATTCGAAACAAATACCCCACAGAGTTAAGCAAAGATATAGATCGTTAACCCAGTTAACGATCAAAAATAAATTTCGAAATGGTTTACTCATGGTATAATTCACTTCGATTAACCGTATTCATCTATATAAAAAACAAAATTAATTACAAATCAAACAATTTATTAATAATAATAAGTATTATAAAATACTATTCACTATCCATAAGTTTACGTCAAATAAAAATATTAAAAACTTAGTACCGTTAATTTATCTCTCCAAAATTATAAAATATCATTTCACTTTAAGTTAAAATGGGAATTGAATTTTCTTATGTATAAATTTTAAATACTATTCCTTCTTTCCTTTTCTTTCTTTTCAAAAATCCAATACTTGTACTTTTGATATTTCAAAATATCCAAAATATATTCGGCCAAACCATAACATTCAATAACTTCAATTTTCAATATAATCTATCAGAGATTATCAAATAAATCACAATCACAGACTATAAAAATGATTTTCAATATTTTTGAGGAATCCAGTTGGATCCCTCTAACCTGTTTTCTACATCCACCGATGTTAGCATAATATAAAAATACCAATCCTACTTCGAGGGGGATATTGCGGTATATAGGGTCATCCGCTATTATGCGGGGAGCATAGGGTCTCATCCGCTATATAATGCGGGAATATCAATGACATTCAGTCAGTCAACCAATAATTTAAATTTAACTATTTAAATTTACTAGTAATCCAATTTGAGTGAGATTAACTCACCTTTGACTTTTAATTTGCAATCCGATCCAAACCGGCTTGTTTTCTTCACGTTTTCAGACCTTGTATAAACATTATATGGTTTATTAACATTTGAAGTAATCTAAAAATTAATTTCCATTTAATAATTTAATTTAAACTAATACCTTAATTATTATACTAATTTTCCTAAAATAAATAATTTTTAGTAACTAGAATAATTAAATAAACCTATTAAACAAGTTAATCACCGTAGTCTATTATTTTAAAATACTAATACGTAGAAATAGGTATGTATATTTTTCTATAGACATATTTATATTTATATTTTATCGCTTTTTCTGTAAATAACAAAGACGGTAATTTCATTGCTGTGAACACTTTTCCTGGTTAATGAATAAAAATCAACATATTTAGTTAAAGTTTTAAACTTGAATAACATTAGATTTTAAAAATGTTTAAAATGATCGGTTAACATAATTCTATGAAAAGAAAATTCCCTTCTTTTATATATGTGTGTGTTTGTAAAATAAAAACTGGTTTAAACTTCCTTTCTCCGTATATATTTACTAAATTAAATAAGAAGAATATCTGTTATACCTCACAGCCTAAAGCGAACAACAACTCAGACAAACTTTTGGTCTCGCGACACCATCACTCGAATCGGGCCCCGTGCTCCATCACCGCGCTCGAATTCGAGCAGAACCACGCGACACTGCACCAGACTCCACGACCTCGTCTGCCCCACCGAACTCGAATACACGCCACCGAAACCCAACGCGGCACAACTGCTCGACCTACGACCCCACTCCGCCATGACTAGACATCGTGACCCACATCAGCTTCGAGCAGCTTGGCATAGTTCCCCTTCCTCAAGATCCAACCACCGACGTAGCCGCATTCCACCAGATAACTTCTCTAAGAACTAAAATCAACCACGAACTTAAAAATCAAAATGATATCTAGACTTGACGGGTGTAGTTCACCCCATCACTAACCCTAGTTTCGCCTCTCTTGTCAATCAAAAACTGAAGTTGCACAGTATAACAGCTTTACCAGAAGGAAGATGATTTGAAAAATAGATATTTTTGGAAATTTATTTCTCGATTTTAAATCGAGTGTTAGAGGAGAACCGTTTTTAAAACCCCACAGCTACCATTTTTTATACGAAAGGTTTCAGCCATTTTTACTTCTTGATTTTGTTTTTACTGTATTTTGATTTTCTTTTCATTTTGAAATGTTGGCTGACTTTTTAAAACAAAAAGGAGGAAAGATGCCTTTCATCATGAAGTTACTTTGCGTGGAAGATATGTCTTGCTACAATGACACTGAGGTGAAAAGGGACAAGATGATGTGAAGTACTGACCAGTTAACATATATATGTTTTATTTAAAATTTAAATCGTCTCGAAATTCGCAACTCAAAATCTCGACCTCCTATCGAGGCGTGCTGCTGGGGGTTTATAATGTTTTACTCCTATTCCAAACGCAATGGAAAAGGTTTCGAGTCCTAGTTCGATCGTATGGAGAAGACAGCTGTTTGGACCCAGTTATTATATTGAATTTTTGATAAAAATTTCAGCGCGTTTATATCCCGTACGATCACACGACAACTCCAAACACTACAAAAATTGAAATCCGATAATAATACGCTATTAGGGATCTAATGGAACTAGTTTCGTCGAATTCCGAGAGTGTGCCCCAGAAGGCTATTTTTAAATGTTAATTTAAATGACATATCATTAAAACCGTACAAGTCACAGTCAAATTCAATTTAAACACTTTTATTATCTTCAATGTTATCAATATAAATTTTATAAGCTTTTACATTATTTTTAACAAGCTTAAAAACTAAGATTTAATATTCCACCCAACTTCCAATTATTAATTTCAATAATTTAAATTATCCAAAAATTAGTTATATTCGAAATTCATGTTAAAAATTAACTTTTAAATATTTAAAATCAATTAAATATTCCAATTTCAAATATCCAAAATCCTGGGTCGTTACATTCCTCCCCCCTTATAAGAATTTCATCCCCTAAATTAATAGTTAAGAAGAATGGTCCACAACCCATTAACTATTTTTTCAAAGCCAAACAGTTTCAAACAACTTCCCAAAACAATCTTTTTATTAAAGATACACTACCAATTCTACTAACTTCCCAAACTCATCCACAAGTTCCAAACAACATTACTTCCTCAACCATTCAAATTATAATTTTAAACCAAAATTTTAAATTATCAAAATTTCTTCAAAATTTTTCTAACTCTCTAATTTTTCGAAATATTTCGCCAGTGTCTCCTTTGCGGGCTAGATCGAACAACTACAAAACTCCTCTACGGGCCCCAAATTTCCAAATGGAAACAAAAGCCCAGTGGCTAGATCAGAACACAATCCAATTTCATATAACAATTTTAAACACATACCTTTTTGTCGGGCAATTCAAATTTATCTTCTAAAATCAAAACCAGTTTCCCTTTGCTTTTAATTACCTGTACCTCACTTAGCAATAATATCCAATCACAAAATTTAAAATAATTTTATTCATTACAAAACTATCTTTATAAAATATAGTATTTACTCAACAATTCCATCCTTGTCCTCACAGAAATTCAGTGCAACATTGATCAGGCGCAGGATTGAAAATCTAAAAGTACTTAGTAAACCCGTTTTCAACACCTAGTGAAATTACTTGAAAAAAAAAACTTTTGTGAGAATGCTCTGGAAATCATTACCCCCTCCACGGGTCATAGTTAGCACGATGATTACGTCGCCATTCCGGCGAAATCCATAGAGAACTATAGGCATCCTCACCCCTCGATTTCACCATAGAACTACCACAGATCGCAGCTACACCCAGGATTCGTTGATATCACGGCAAAAACCATGTTACTGTAGGCATCAACGACCTTGAATTTCGCTGCCAAATGAAAATTCACCAAATAGACCATAGACTACATCATTCGAGTCCCAATGTAGCTTGTAGGCACTCATTGCCACATGACTTTCACTATGGACCACATAGATCGATCTACCGATGTTACGTCGCTATCCCAGCGAAATCAAACTTAGCGTTTAGGCAATCTCTGCCCCTCGACTAACGCTATGGAAATGCAGTAGATAATAGTTACACCAGAGTTACACCGCCGTCACGGCATAACCCTAATGTATGTGTAGGCATCAACGCCCTTGACTTTCGCTACCCCAATCACAATCCATAGAATTACAATTTTGTCCGGACGTCCCCTGGGATCAAAATTTAGAACCCCCTTAGGACTAAAGGCAGAACCACCCAATGGATCTCCTACTATAAGTTTCAACTCTAAATGGGAGCGCCTTTTTCCCATATCATTCTCAAAACATTTTGTACTATACACATATAGTACCTTTCAAATCATACTCTTCATATGTATCACATATAAATCCCATTTATTAAAAATCGATATCCCAAAATCGATAATTCTCAAACTTGGCTTTCCAAATTCCTAAAATTGATTTTTCCTAAAGTCAAAAGCCTTTCAAAATCCACGAGTTCCAAAAACCCTTTCAGGTCATTCTCATAAAATCATTCTTATATATATATATATATATAAGTTTATCCTTTCAACTAGAATAATTTTTTGGATCACTTCATACTTTTATAGATTCTCCTTTATATTTCAAATACCCTTCAAAGATCTTTTCTTCTAGTTATAGATTCAACAAAGAGAGTATTCAATATAGAACAAACATAAATAACTAGTGTAACATTCCGGGATTTAAGCTAAAAGTAAATAGATAATTAATCTAATGTTTAGGATTTAATTTTGAAAAAAATTGGTAATTAAATTAAACTTTGAATTCAGTTGTGAATTATTGAGAATTTATTTGGATTTGAAAATAATAAATTGAATTAAATTTTAAGCTGGAAGTTCGAAGAATGAAATATATTGTGAACAGAATTTTGGGTATATTTGAATTTTCCAAAATAAATAAGGTGTATGTTTATTTATATAAATAGAATATATTGTAAATAAAATGTGATTTTGAAATTAAACATATATATACGTATTAGAAATAATAAAATTGATTTAATAAATAAATTTGCAAAAGCTTTATAAACTAAGAATTATATGTGTATAGAAATCAAGAATAGAAGTTTTAAAACTCACCTATATGTGTACATATCGTTTGAAAAAAACAAATTTACAAAATAATTTGAATTAAGGAGTTAAATAAGATTTGTGTGTGTGTGTATGTTAAACACTAAAGATAGAATTCATAAATCAATAAAAAAACATGATTTGTAAATTTATTAAAGTTAAGGTTTAAACCATAGTTTACAAATAAATTTTTGTACAAGGATATAAACATAAAATGGGTTGATTTGAACAAGTGTAAACCATGCATAAGAAATTGAACAAGTGTAATAACTTTGGCATGCAAATGAACAAGTGGCAAGGCTGTTTTCTTTTTGAATAATAATATAAACAAATAAAGTATGATAGAAAATAATCAAGCCAGTAAAAAGAAATTCAAAACCGTCTTCAATCAAAAAAACCTGATAACTAAAATTAGAGTGAAAAATCAAAGAAGCAAATTATCTCAGCACTCAAACTACAAGTTTCAAAACCTGAAGCAAAGTTTTCAAGATTCAGACCTGAAGCATTTCAGATCAGAAGCATGCAAATATAATCAAGTTACAAGATTAAAGTAAAGCAATCAAAGCAACAGTTTCGGAAAATTTTCAAAACCTGGGAAACTTTCAGCTTCAAGTTCTCAACTTGGAAATAAAATAAAAAGCTTTAGGTTGGAAATGCAGATCAAAATCAAAGTAAAGTCTAAAATCTAGAAATCGAATACAAGGTTCAACTCAGATGAATCTAAAGGTAAGATCAAACTTGGAGGTATAGATCAAAATTCCAAAGCAGTTTCAAAACTCAAATACAGGCTCTACTTCGTCTCTCAGGTAATTCAAGTCAAACCATAATTAACTTTAGTATTTTCAATCTGAGGAAATGATAACCAAAACAAAGAAAATCTGAAAATTAACCAAGGAGCGGTTCAAATGAATCAAGCTTGGAAAACCAGATCTGTTCACTGTCTCTATTTATTTCTGTTAAACCACACTGGTGAGCAAAATTTTTTTTATATAAGACCCTAAACTTGCTAATCTTGATGATCTGTTGAAGTATAATATGAAGTATGTTTGAGTGGTGATGTGAATTTTTTTGCATGTTTATATATGTACACATGCCTAGGTATTTGTGTATGAATATATGAAATAGGGCTCTGTTCTTAGTTGCAAACTTTAAAAATCAAATTAAAAATTCTAATCCTCTTCCCCTGATTTCTTTTAACCTATGATGTTTAAAAGGAATTTGTTCGTGTTGATGTAATATAAATTTTAAAAATAAAAAAAAAGTGAAATTAGTAAGTAATTTATCTGGGAAAGTGGAATTTCAGTAAATATATTCAAAGAGAAAAAAATCAATGCTTACGAATTCAAGTTTGGATTTCATAATTTGATTTGTAGTAGGAGATGATGATTTTAGGAAAACATTTCAAAATGTTTAAGTTTGTACTCAATGGGAAATCTGGAGTTAACCGGAATTTGCCTTTTTACCAATTGCCGTCGAACGGCAGAGGGAGGTGATTCGAGATGAATGTCGAAGGTGGCTTGCATGTTGATGATCACTGGAAAATTGTTCGAGGAATTTATAGTGGATTATGGTGGCGGTGAAGGGTTGGTTTAGGGTTTAAGGGCCAGGTGTGTATGGGTGGCAATGCGATCGATTTGGAAATTCATGGGCGAACCGGAGTAGACCGGACTTGGAGAAAAGATGTGTGGGATAGTGGAGCAGCGGTGGAGGGTGATCGCAAGATCTTCGGTGGCTAGAGGTGGCCACGCGGAGAGAATTTGGGTCAACTGGGTTGGGTTCCTGGTGGGAGTCGATAGTTCGAATTCTGATTTCAGACGAGTTCGACGTTTCTGGATGTTCGAGTTGATCGTCGAGGTCGATGGTGATTAGTTGGAGGTACCGATGATGGTCGGAAGTCGCCTGAGCTTGTGGGCATATGCACAAGCATCAGCGGGTATCAATGATGGTTGAGAGGAGACGAAGAAGCTCGGAGACAATCTCTAAAAAACTTACGAAAATACTCGAAGCATGTGGGAATATGAATAACTCGAAGTAAATCTCGAGAATTCCAATATTAGGCTCAGGTTTAACTCAAATTAGCTCGGGTCTGTTGATTGTATATAAAAACAGATTTAAAACTTTAAAACAAATCAAGTTTATTTTTAACAAATTTTTCGTTAAAGCAAATTCTTTTGTGAATGTTAAATCCAAGTTTTAAATTTGGTTAAAAAGGATAAATTACTTTATAAGAATTTTGAAAAGATTATTTATTTAAGATTTAAATGATAAATTAATAAATCAATAAAGATGAAATGGTTTATCTTTTTAATTAAGTAATTAAAGGTAAATTAATTGCTAGTTAATCTAAATGGTTAAAGGTTAATTGCTTAATGAAAATTTATTTATTAAAGATTAATTAAGTGATTAAGGTATAATTACTTTAATGTAATTAAATGTTGATTTATATATAAAGGTAATTAATTACTTAAAGATAATTATTTAATGAAATTAATTAAGATTAATTAATTATGTAATTAACGTAAGGTTAATTTAATTAATGTGATTAATTAAGAATAATTAATAGAGGCGATTAATCAATTAATCCATATCAAGTGATTTGTAATTAATTCATCAGAAATTGGATAATTAATTCATAAGTAATTAATGATTAAAGTTAATTAAGTTATTAGGGATAAACGTACTAAAATTGATTAAAGATAATTAATTAAATGGTAGTAAATAAGGGGTTAATTAATTTAATAATTAAATAATTAAAGGATAATTAATTCAAAAAGTTTATTAATTAATGAAGGTGATTGAGAAATAATTATTAATTAAGGATTAGTTAATTAATTATTGTAATTAATTAAGGGCAATTAATCAAAGCATTAATTATAAATTAAGGTAAATTAATAAATGATTGAAGAGTAATTAATCAATTTAATTTGTAATTAATTAATATTAATTAAGCAGGATTAGTAAATTTTCATAAGTAATTAATATGATTTAAATTGATCAGTTGATTAATAAATTTTACTTATGAATGTTTAGATTCTATTGAATGTTTGGATGGTTTGATTTTCCTCATATGTGATGCTCTATGATACAAATTATTCTGATTTGTGCTGTAAATTGTGATGTAATATATTCATCCGTAATGCGATTTATTCATTCGTGAAGTTACTTATTTATCTGTGAATCTGTGTATATAGATGAGCGTTATTGGAATATACCGCTTATCGATATTGTTATAATTGAATCTGTGATGATTAATGTTGTTGCACTATTGTGTAAAACCCCTGGACTACACCTGACACACACAAATATGGATTGCAAGAGGTGATCGGTTAAGTTACAGATTTGTAGTAATTTTAAAGATTGAATCAAAAATAATTTTTGAATTGGGATTGAAAGCTTTTGAAAATGAGTTTCAACAATAAAAGTTATTTTTAATAACTTAAAAAAAGTTTTGAAATTTAAATAATTTGATTTAAATTTGAATTCAATATTTGAAACTGAGTTCAATAATTTGGGAATTATGTTTTAAAAAGATTATATAAGTTATAAAGGTGTTATATGGGTTTTTTAACCATTTAAATATATATATATATATATTATTTTGGAATTTAAATTTAAACCCAAGTTTTATACTTGAATGGCTTTAACTTATGTAAATGTAATCAGCTTTAACTTATGTGAAAGATTATTAAACCCAGTTTTGAAATCGAAGAGAGTTTTAAATGGTATATCTTTCATATAAATTGAATTGGAAATGGTTTGAAAGTTGCGAATTAAATCTTCAATTTAAAGATTGGATAAGTTAATCCAATTTGAAATGAAATTGTTTTGAAAAGCCGTGAATGAACCTTTGTGGAAAATTGGTGAACTTTGTGAAATGAACCTTTCTGTTAAAGATTTGGAATGGTAACTTGTTTTAAACAATTTAAAGAAAGGTTTTGGATAATAAGTTGTGACTTAACTGAAATCCCATACCCACATGTTTCTAAATATTGCACTCATTATTCGGTTTAGCCGAGAGAGGACCTTGTGTCATATAAGCCATTCCGAATAATGATACGACGTTATGGATAGCATTTGAAGACTGGTGGTGAAGACCTGGCATTTTTGAGAATGAAAGGATAACCCATTGATTGTCTCTACACTGAGTCCCGCCAGTATAGAGATTCCCTAAGTGATGGGAAGTCCGATCGGGATTGTGAATACCCCGAATTACAAGGGCTTCTTTGGAAGTTCCTTCGGTTCTCTTCAAACCCGAAACAGACTTGTATGGACGTGTGTCTGACATTATACTTTGAGATGTAAAACCTTTTTCTATCAAATACATTTCTGTTTGGTGGCGGAGATTTATTCTCTTAGCTTAACACCCATCTCTGAGATGTACGAGCTTAGAGGTTATATAGTTGATGGTTACTAGTAATACATTCCCAATTTGGTAATGTGGCATACGAAGTGCTGCTGATCATTTGTTGATCAAGGCATGACTTTGTGAAAAGTGTAGCTTTCTGGACGAGACCCGGTAACGGTCGAAACGGGAAAGACGCGGCATGGTTTCAGGGGTAGCTCCCCTATGGTATGTCCATTCCTTCTAGAAAAGGATGGTATCATGGTATGGAGGCCAGATACTTACTCATGTGGACACTATATATTATTACTGTGTGATGTTGTTGGTATAGAGGATCCTCGGATAAAGGTCGCAAACGACCATGGGTGGCATATCTTAGGTTTTACCCCCGGGAAGGGGGTAGACCGGCCTTGTGTTGGCAGAGAGCCGGGTAGGTTCTCGGGGCATCCCTCTAGAGGCGTACCCATGTGGCAATGGAAGTTCCTTAGCATGACCATTTGTTGGAAATCCAATCAAACAATACGAGCCCTTTACGATTGCAGTTGTATTACCTGCCACGTAAGGTGGTAACTATAGTAGGCATAGTATAATGGTACTTATGTTGGCTAAGATTAATATTATACTTTCGAAATGTTTTCCACTATGCACTAATAATAATATCCAAAAGGATTTTTGGGTATTAAGCATGTTTGACTATCATAAGGAGAACCCCCAAGTGTGCGATTGCATGGTGTGTGTGCCGGGAGGCCTTATGGTAGTTTCATTTTTCCAAAATGCATTGCGGATTTCAATTTAAATTCTTTTGTTTTTTTTTGAAGAATAATGTTTTTGTTTTCTCATATTAGTCCCATGACTGACCTGGAGTTTATTGTTCCTTTCCTAAACTCTGGGTACCCACTATTTTCCACATGGCAGTCTAGAGTTGGGTTTTCCAAATAGTCGAATAGTAGGAATTGATTCGATAGCCTTCGAAGCCCTTTGGATTTGTGGATTGCATTTGCTACACTTCAACATTCATGACTGACTTTTCTCATCTTTGCACAACTTGATGGGAGTTCTCGCTAGTTTTGGACTTGAGATGGAGTTCTTAGAGTTTGGCATTGAAGACATTATCTTTTCGCTGCTATTTCTTGTATCTCTGATAGTATTGATATCTATTGTATCTGTAACGACCCAGAATTTATGTCATTTGAAATTTGTATATTTAATTGATTTTAAATATTAAAAAGTAAAATTTGTAGGTCGAATAAATTATATTTCGAATATCTAGATTTAGTTGGATAACTAAATCGATAATTTAGTATTTGAAATTATAGAAATAATTGGAAATTGGGTTTAATGTGATTAAAATTGATTTGTAAAGTTGTATTAAATCATATTGGAGTTAGAATGATGTTATAGAACTTTTAAAATTGAATTAAAAGTTAATTTGTGGAAATTGAATATTTTAATATTTAATTGACAAGCGAAAACAGTCATTTTTCAAACACTCTCGGATTTCGACGAAACCAGTTTCATTTGATTTGTAATGTTTAATTATTGTAAGATTTCAAATTTCGTGTCAATTGGATTTACGGTTTGTCCGGGGCAAGCTAAAACGCACTGAATTCGGTTTAAGTGAATTTTAAATTTAAATAGTCGATTTGAAAACCTATCTTCCAAATACGATCGAATTGGCTTCCGATATATATTTCATTGCGTTCGGAATAGGGGTAAAACATTATAAACGCCAGGCGGCGCGCTTCGTTTGTAGTTCGGAAAAATTCCGGATGAATAGTGTCGCGAGAATTTTCTATAAAAGCCGCTGATTTCTTTCATTTTTCACTAAAACCCTAGGAGCTAACCCTAGCAACCACTATACTGTTAATGGCCAGAATTTCGCCTCCTTCCTCCTCGATTTCCTTCCAATCCATGCATTATCTCAAAAAATTATCAACTATAACATTGAAGACCATCACAAGATCGTTCAATCCTATGGTGATGATCGAGTTTCGTGGAGTGGATATACAGCAAAATGGCCCTGATGGTCGCACGTTCTAGCACGGTTATCTGGGCAAATGGCATCGAGTTAGGTGACCGGTCTCAGGCCAAAGGTGGAGCACGCGTAGGTCTTCGAAGTGGTACTATCTGATCGATCTCTAGGGCTTCATGGTTAGAGCGGCCTTCGGTAGTAAGTACGTGGTGGTGGGTTTTTTTTGCTCACGTATGTGACCTGGTAGTAACGTGATAGAGGAAGAAGGGAATCACAGTTAGATCTGCTAATTTGAAAATCAACGGCCGAGATTCGAGTAAATAAAAAAACTTTTGTAATTAATTTATATTATAATTCGTACAAACTTTAAAACGTGATAACTTCTTCATACGAGGTCCGTTTCGTACGAAACGAATTGCGGCGGGTTCGTATGCAATGGAGTCGGATTGGACTTGATTGGAGCTAGTTTGATTTTTGGGTAAAATTAAACGCACGTTTAATTTTATTCGAAATAAACACTACAACTTTTATTGGGAGCAAGGTGAGAACTTCTCACTCAATCAAATTGTGTTTTCGATTTAAATTTTAAAAAGTTAGATTTAAAATTGCTTGATTATATGCTTGGATGATAAATTGCTATCTGTAGTATTGAAATAGACCCTATACGCCGCATATTAAGCGGAGGCTATTATATTAAACACATACCACGGTATTCCACCTTGAAGTGGAATTGGTACTATATATGTACTTGGAGTTGATTTTCCCGCATTATATAGAGGATGAGACCTTATTGCGCCGCATAATGGTGGATAATATTTTATATAAACCCATGTATCGTGATATTCCGTCTTGAAACGGGATTGGTATTGTGCTGACATCTATGGATGTAGGGAAACAGGTTGGAGGGATCCAACTGGATTCCGCAAATAATTGAATGATTATTTATAATCTCTGTGTGATTAACTTTATGATTGAAACTGTTGAATGCTAAAATTTAGCCGAATATAATTTTGGTGTCGTTGTATACCGAAAATAAATAAATATTTGATTTTTGAAAATTCAGGTTGAAAGTTTATATTAAAAATTATGATGTTTTGTGAAATATAGTTGAAAGGTGATTTTTGGAAATATGAAATTGATTATTTTATAAAATAATTTAAATGGCCATTTTTGAATTTATTATAAAAGCTTTATATATAAGATTTAAAATAAAATTGGATTTTTATAATTCAAAGTGATGGAATTATGAAGGAGTTTTAAAGACGTTTTAAAATGATGTTATAAATGGATTTTATAAAAGAATAGAATCTACGATTTGTGAAGTTATAAAATGAATGAATTTGTAAATAGAGAATTATAAGTAATTTGCTTATAATTTGGATTTTGGCGTGTATATAGGATATGGATAGAATTTGTTAATACAGTGATTTTATAAGTTGATGTTGTTATGAAATATAAATGGAATTTATAAACATTGTTTTATAAATCTGAAATCGACTTATTTTGATAAGTTAATTATTATAGCATATTAAAGGAGATATATCCACGATTTTGGACAGTGGATAATCCTTTAAAATAAAATGTGTAGAAATGTTGAATTTGGTTAAAGAAGTATATTCACAATTTTGGACAATGGGTAATCCTTTAAAATAAAATGTGTAGAAATGTGGAATTTGGTGAACGGAGTATATTCACGATTTTGGGCTGTGGATAATCCTTTAAAATAAAATGTGTAGAAATGTTGAATTTGGTTAACGAAGTATATTCACGATTTTGGACATTGAATAATATATTAAAGAAATGTATTGGGGAAGTGATATTTCAAATAGAATTAAGATGATTTAAAGGTATCTTAAAATGTATTAAGTATTGAAACCACAGATTTCAACATTCATTGTTGAAATAGACATTTTCGAGAAATAAAAGGGAATGGTGGGCTATAACACCGTTGATATAGTAAATGATTTTCGAAAGGAAATGTTTTATATAGTATTGGGATTTATATATCTATCTTAATTTCGAATCACTATACTAGTGATTTTAGGTTGTCGTAACGATGTTTTGCGCAACATTCGTTTTTGACTCAAATAAATGTGTTTAAGAGAATGTTTTCCTTAATGAATAAATTATATACTTTATTGTGATTTAAGTATATTGAATATTTACCAAATGTTGAAAATAAATAGATTTGTGAATTACTTATTATTGAATAAGTATGGAAATGTTTTCCAATATAAAGTGAAACATTTTGACATTGTACCTTTTAAAGATAAATTGAAAGTGAATATTTGAAATCGATTTGAAAATCATATATCAGAGGATAGTTGGAAATTTAAATTCACCATGGAATTTATAAAGGAAAGGGAAATTTGTTTAAAAATAAACATTAATTTATTTTTAAAGTGTGGAAATAAATTTACGGATTTGGAACGTAAATTTAAAGTAAATCGGTAAGGTTTTATTTAATTGGTTTAAATGGATCATTTTGAAATTAAAGTTTTTTTCCCTGGAAAGCCGACTAAAATTTCTGAATAGCTTTGAAAAATATACATATACCTATATATATGTATATAATTCTAGAATTGGTTTTGTAAAGGATACTTTGGAGAAATTAACTTCTTTAATTGTTTTAAATCCTTTAAGTAAAGATTTATTAAGTTAATATAGAAATGATTATTTCTAAGATTTAATCAATAATTGTTTTAGAAATAGTTATTTAAAATAGTTATACTCTATCTACAAATTTTATTTTGAAAATTAGTTTGGACTTAAGTTATATGTAATATTGGTATAATATTTTTTTATAACTAATATTTTAAGTAAAGTGTTTAAAGAAAAATAGTTTTATTTCAAAGTGTTTTCCCGACATATTTTGGATAAGTGTTATAAATTATTTTAAAGTACTTGAACTCGGCAGATTTCCAGTGAAAATGAATAAATGTTTGGAATTGTTTCCGCATAAGGAAAATGATTTGAAATTTGTTTCCAATAGTTTTAAAGGTGAAAAGTGATTTGAAATTTGTTTTCAAATGGTTGAGGTGTGGAAAAATTTATCTTGTAAAGATACTTTTGGAAAATAAATAATTTGGAAAATTATTTGGAATCTGGTGATGTTGTGCATATCTATTGATAGTTAAATAACCGACAATAAATATTTACCTTTAAATGGGTATTTGTTGTGATTCGCTTGAATTTGAATGCTACACTTATTTTAAAATAAGCGCTCGTTATTCGGTTTAGCCGGGAGAGGACCTTTGGGTCACGAATCCCATTCCGAATAGTGATACGTCATAATGGATTGCATTTTAAGACCGGTGTTGAAGACCGGATATTTTCGCAAACGGAATGATTACCATCGAATGTCTCTGCATCGGTTGGTCTCTGATATAGAGATTTTATCACCCTTTGTGATGGAAAATCCGGACGTGACTAGTGAATATCCGTATTGCAAGGGCTTTTTTTGGAAGTGCCTTCGATTCCGTTCGATCCTGAAACTGACTTGTATGGATGTGTGTCTGACGTTACAATTTGAGACGTAAAGCCGGTTTCTATCAAATATATTTCTGTTGGTGGCGGAGAATTTATTCTCTTAGCTTAACACCCTTCTCTAAGACGTACGAGCTCAGATGTTATGTGGTTGATACTTACTAGTGATACATTTCCAATTTGGTAATGTGGCATACGAAGTGTTGCTGATCATTTGTTGATCAACGCATAGCTTTTGTATAAAGCGTAGCTTTGTGGACGAGACTTGGTCAGACCTCACACCCTAAAATGGTCAAAACAGGAAAGATGCAGCAGGTTATAGGGAGTAACGCCCTTAGGGTATGTGCATTTCCTTCTGATAGAAGTGGTATCATGGTATGGAGCCCAGATACTTAACTTATGTGAATGTCGCAAATATATATGACTTTGTGATTGTTGTTGGTTGAGGATCCTCGGATAAAGGTTGTTTATAACCGGGGGTTGTCATAGTCATGTCAGTAGCTACCTACTTTTGCAGAGGTAACCTGGTCTTGTGTTGGCAGACATCCGGTTAGGTTCTCGGGGCATCCCGCCAGAGGCGTTCCCATGTGGCAATAGGAAGTTCCTTAGCCTAACCATTTATTGGAAATCCAAAGAAACAATACGAGCCCTGTATGGTTTTAGTTGTATAACTTGCCATTTACTTATGGTGTTGCCCCACTGTTTAGATGGTGGCTATAGTAGGCATACGATAATGGTCGTATATTGGGTAAGATTTGTATTATACTTTCGAAAGGTTTTCCACTGTGCACTAATAATAATAGTATCAAAGAAACTTTCTCGTATCAAGCATGTTTGACTATCATAAGGAGAAATCTCCTCCGATTCTTCATTTGCATTGTGTGTGTGTGCGGGAGGCCTTATGGTAGGTACATTTTCTAAAAGCATTGTGGATCTATTTTAAAAGATAAACTGTTTTAAGTTCTAACACCAGTCCCATGACTGACCTGGAGTTTATTGTTCCCTTCCTAAACTCTGGGTGCCCATCATTTTCCACACGGGCAGCCTAGAGTCAGGTTATCGGTACGTTTTGGAATTCAGGAGGTGCTGTGGAGCTCAAGAGGTGAGCTAGATGGCGTGGCGTATCAACTAGCATGTAGTATTTCTTTTTCGCTGTTTTTTGTTGTAAACTCTGATAATGTAATATAATGTGATGTAATATAATAAATTGATACAGTTCTTTTGATTTAAAAGATTATGCATTTATCTATTATATGTTGTTCCGCTGCAATTGTGAGATTCTGATATTGTTCTATTGCTTCTTCTTTCTTACTTCTTCTATCCTTTTCTTCTTCTTAAACCCTAAGGGTTCGGGTTTCCGGCATTCGATTGCTCGGCAGTTGATACCGTGGATGTATTAATGTCGATTTTCGGGAGTCGAAAATCACGTTCCTCACATTTGGTATCGGAGCATTTGGTTAAGCGACAACCTTGGCTCTGTTGGGTGTTACTCATTAGAGATAGAGTCAGCAGTACTCTAGAATGAGCGTGAGTGTAATCATAGATATGAGCGCATATTTGTTAGTGAACATAAAAATTGTTTTATATTTTGTTGATTGGTTTGTTGAGTGGTATATGGAATCTGGCCAATACGAGTAATTAACGTTATTGATAGGAATCTCTAAGCACTTGTACAGAACAAATTTGACACGATATTGTTTTAAAATAGGGTAAATGAAATAATTTTACCTAAATTATTTTCATATATAAAAGGGAATTTTTTTTGTGAATTATTATAATATATGATTGCTTGGTTGCTTGAAAGTGATGATATTACATTATTATCATTAATGTTGAAAAAGAAACTGAAATCGTAACTCCAAAGTTAAGAAATAAATTCACATACAAATGAAATTTGAGAATATAAACTGTAATGTTATTTGTAATTTGAAGTAAAATTCGAGAGGGATATTTGGAAATGTTTTAAAAGTATTTACAGTTTGGAAAAGATTAAATTCCTTTTTAAGTTTTAAAAGAAGGTTTTCAAGGGTTTGGAAAAATGTTTTTGGAGGGATAAAAGCTCTAAACTCTTTTCGGTCGCTGGAAAATAACTTTGGTGATGACTGCAGCATCATCGGTGTTCATTTTCACGTTTCCAAAAGGGGGATTGCTGCCAAGTTGTTTTAAATGGAAGTTGTTTGGAAAATTTGGGTTTGGGTTTTGAAATTCAAAGGATAATTTGAATTGGTTTCAAAAATGGTTTTGAAATGTTAGAAAGACTCTGGAATCTGATAAAAATAGTTACGGAATAAAATTTATTGAATTGAATTGTGTTTGGGAACAAACAAAAGAATAAAAACTGAAATTGAAAACTGAATATCGAAAACCAATTTGAATTGTGCTATATGAAATGAGTTAGAACTTGTAATGAATTAGTAAAAGAAACTAATTTAAAATTGCAAGATGATTCAGTTGTGAATGAAAAATATTTGATAAAATTCAATATTCAGAAGGTTAATTGAACCCAAATAGAGTTGAAATTGTAAATTGAATTCAAATGAAATTGATAATGTGAGATTGAATGAAAATGGATATTATGGTTAGCAGGATATACAGGCGGATTAAAGGAAATTGGGATTTTGATTTCGAAGATAAAAAAATTGAATTGCTCGACAAAAGGTACGTATTTGAATTTCAGTATGAAATTTGATGATTTTCTTGTCTAGCCACTTGGTTTTTTCCTTTCTTTTTGAAATCTGGGGGCCCGTGGTTCCATTTTTGTAGTCGTCCGAGCTAGCCTTGCGAAGGAGACGCTGGCGAAATTTTTCGAAAATTTAAGGCGTTAGAATATTTTTGAGAAAATTGGAAAATTTTGAGAACTATAACTTTGATTTTGGAGTGAAAAGTTAAACGATATAGTTGGTTTTGAAAAGATATCTAAGTATGATTTGAAAACTTAGTAAAGTAATTGAAAGAAGTTTAATACGGATTTTGGAAAAAATAAAATATTTAAATAAATTTGAACAAATGGTTTTGAAAGGTTAATGGATTCTGTAATTTTTTCTTGCTTGGCAATTTCGAGGACGAAATTCTTTTAAGTGGGGAAGTTTGTAAAGACCCCGAATTTCTGTCATTTGAAGTTCATATATTTAATTGATTTTAAATATTAACAGGTAAAATTTGCAAGTCGAATAAATTATATTTCAAACATATAGATTTAGTTGGATAATTAAATCGATAATTTAATATTTGGAATTACAGAAATAATTGGAAATTGGGTTTAATGTGATTAAAATTGATTTGTAGAGTTGTATTAAATCATATTGGAGTTAGAATGATGTTATAGAACTTTTAAAATTGAATTAAAAGTTAATTTGTGGAAATTGAAAATTTAATATTTAATTGACGAGCGAAAATAGTCATTTTTCAAACAGTCTCGGAATTCGACGGAACCAATTTCATTGGATCCATAATGGTAAATTATTGTAAGATTTCAAATTTCATGTCAATCAGATTTACGGTTTGTCCGGGGCAAGCTAAAACGCACTGAAATCAGTTTAAGTGAATTTTAAATTTAAATAGTCGATTTGAAAACCTATCATCCAAATACGATTGAATTTTCTTCCGATATATATTCCATTGCGTTCGTAATAGACGTAAAACATTATAAACGCTAGGCGGCACACTTCGTTTGGAGTTCGCAAAAATTCCGGATGAATAGTGTCGTGAGAATTTTCTATAAAACCCCCTGATTTCTTTCATTTTTCTCTAAAACCCTAGAAGCCAACCCTAGCCGCCACTTTACTGTTAATGGCCAAAATTTCGCCTCCTTCCTCCTCGATTTCCTTCCAGTCCACGCATTATCTCAAAAAATTATCAACTACAACATTGAAGGCCATCACAAGATCGTTCAATCCAACGGTGATCATCGAGTTCGTGGAGTGGATCGACGGAAAAATGGCCTGGATGGTGGCATGTTGTAGCATGGTTATCTGGGCAATGGCGTGGAGTTAGGTGACCGGTCTCAGGCCAAAGGTGGAGCATGCGTAGGTCTTCGAAGTGGTACTCTCTGATCGATCTCTAGGGCTTCGTGGTTGGAGCGGCCTTCGGTGGTTCATACGTGGTGGTGGGTTTTTTTTGCTCATGTATGTGACCTGGTAGAAACGTGATAGAGGAAGAAGGGAATCATGGCCAGATCTGCTAATTCAAAAATCAACGGCCGAGATTCAAGTGAATAATAAAAAAGTTTTGTAACTAATTTATATTATAATTCGTACAAACTTTAAAACGTGATAACTTCTTCATACGAGGTACTTTTTCGTACGAAACGAATTGCG
This sequence comes from Allium cepa, assembly GCA_030765085.1. NCBI lineage: Eukaryota > Viridiplantae > Streptophyta > Magnoliopsida > Asparagales > Amaryllidaceae > Allium > Allium cepa. The sequence goes on from CM060939.1 coordinate 905,635,539, forward strand.
GCGGGTTCGTATGGACGAACACTACGCAATGGAGCTGGACTGGACTTGATTGGAGCTCGTTTGAATTTTCGGTAAAATTAAACGCACGTTTAATTTTATTCGAAATAAAACACTACGGCTGTTATTGGAAGCAAGGTGAGAACTTCTCACTCAATCAAATTGTGTTTTCGATTTAAATTTTAAAAAGTTAGATTTAAAATTGCTTGATTGTATGCTTGGATGATAAATTGCTATCTGTTGTATTGAAATAGACCCTATACGCCGCATATTAAGCGGAGGTTATTATATTAAACACATATTCCACGATATTCCACCTTGAAGTGGAATTGGTATTATATATGTACTTGGAGTTGATTTTCCTGCATTATATAGCAGATGAGACCTTATTGGGCCGCATAATAGTGGATAATATTTTATATAAACCCATGTACCGCGATATTCCATCTTGAAACGGGATTGGTATTGTGCTGACATCTATGGATGCAGGGAAACGGGTTGGAGGATCCAACTGGATTCCGCAAATAATTGAATTTGTTTCAATGTTGTGTGTTGATTATTTATAATCTCTGTGTGATTATCTTTATGATTGAAATTGTTGAATGCTAAATTTAGCCGAATATAAATTTGGTGTCGTTGGATACCGAAAATAAAAAAATATTTGATTTTTGAAAATTCAGGTTGAAAGTTTATATTAAAAATTATGATGTTTTGAGAAATATAGTTGAAAGGTGATTTTTGGAAATATGAAATTGATTATTTCATGTTAACGTCAAAAAATGTACGCTAACACCCCGGTGTGTAGATGACAGTTGTGAAAGCACCACCCGTGAATACGGGAACAAGATACAAGTAAAGAGATTGCAGAAAAGCAGTAAAAACACAAGTTTTATAGTGGTTCGGCCCAAAATCAGGCCTACGTCCACTTAGATTCTCTTTATTGCTGATATGAGTACAATTTATATCACTTTCTTCAATTATCATTAACTTCAGACAAATAGCTCACACTCCCATGAAGAATAATCTTTCGAATTCATCTTGAATGATTGTGATTCTTCTTTGAAGTGTGTAGTAGCGCCCTTGGAGTTTGGAGTGCTTGGAGTATTGCTTGAGTTGAGAAAATGGCAGAGTAACGGTGCTTCGAGAATTAGCCCCCCTCAAAAGTCCCTTGAATGTTGGTGATGGCCGTGTATTTATAGAGGTTCTCGGTGTTGAGTTATAGGTAGTAGCCGGGTCAAACTGGGTCGTGAGTTGGTGCCGAGCTAGGCTAGGTCGTAGGTCGCCCCCTCTCTCTTATGCATGGTCTTCAGTTTAAGTTGACGTCATGTGCTAAGTCCTAGGTCGTTACCGAGATAATGTGTTACGTGTTAAACTCCTGCGCAACTTCACTCCTCAAATCCATAGATCGGTCACGACTCATCATAAGTCATAAGCCGGCCACGGTTTAGATTGGATGAGTTTGTGCCTGATAGTTAAGTCGGCAAGCATCTTGGATAGTTAAATCGGTAAATAGGTTAAGTCGGTGGGCTTTTATAAGTTTTTAGATCGGGTCCTTCTAAGGCACTAGATCGGTAGCTGCCTTAGGTCGTAAACCTTGTAAAGTACTAGGTCGGCTTCCATACTAGGTCGGAACTCTCCTTAGGTCGGCATAGCCTCGTTAGACCGGCATCCCTTCATGCCTTAGATCGGTATCATTTGGGTTAGCATGCTTCATAAGGTTAAACAGTTAAGTCGTCATCCCTTCAAGCCTTAGGTCGGTGTCCTTGTAATTCCCCTTTGGTCGGTAACCCTATTAGGCAGTTAGGTCGGCAACCATGTTAAGTCGGACCCTTTGTTATCTCTTAAGTCGTTAGGCCAGTCTCTTCTGAGGCACTAAGTCGGCACCCGTGATAAGGCATTGGATCGGTACGATTCTTAACCAGTTAGGTTGGCATCGAATTAAGTCCTGAGCTCTTAGATCGGCAAACCCTTTGGGTTGTTACTTTCGGCCGAGGCAGAGTTAACATTTGCCCCTCGAAGTACACGCCTATTGGTTAGGTCGTGTGCTTCGATATTCTTTAACTCGTCCTCCACCAAGTCGGTAAGTATTTAGACCGTACGCGATCCAACAGTTCTCCCCAATGTAAGGTATAAAACATCCATCCTCTTCTTTCTTTTCATCACTTACTCCTTTGCTCGATTTCGCCATTAAAATTTTCTCAAGCTCTTACAAGCGACCTCATTCCAGTCGATCACCGATAATCACTACTATCCATTGCGTAAGTGAATCCGTCCCCTTCTCGATCATAGGTTGCTGTCGGTTCATGAATTCTGTCATTTGAATACGAATCGTTTCTTTGCGCAACGTTCCATCACGAATCCCACTATACCTGTAGTCGATGAAGTTTAGGTTACTCGATTTTGGCTTCAGATGATCGTTGAGATGATGAAGATGGTTTATCACTCAGGTTCAATGATCTCTGAAGGCAGAGCAATGGATTTATGCAATTTGGAGCTGTTTTATTGGGTGACCCGATAGCTTGAATGAAGGCTGCTGTTGATTGAATGACTATCGGGTTAATGGGTTGAAACCGAAAGAGATGTTTGACTCGGAAGTGGCTCAGTGAATTTGGGTGGCCTAACTTTTGACCGATCTGACCTTGAAATGGCCTTAAGTTGTGGTTGAGATAATATTTGAAAGAAACTCGCCGATCTGAACAAGGCTTGGACCGTGGCCGAGTTAAAACTTGGGGAAATTTCGGCCTCTTGAACTGGAACGTGCCTTCTTATTTCTCCCCTTGCGACCTAGGGAAATAAGTCGCCAAGCTGAACCACCTAGACTTTGACCCGTTACCGACTTAGTCTTATCTCGCATGAGACTTTTGAACCGTAGCCGAGTTAATACTTAGGCTCTGGACGTATTGACATTTAGGAGCATAGGCCTTCTTTAAGTATTCTGACCCGGACTACCGAACTAAATTGCCTTTATTTTGAACATCTTGAACTGCCCCAACTTAAAATTTGCTTGAGTCTCAATGTATTATCTCACAGATCGTATTAACTTATAAGCTGCTAACCTGCTGAAAATAACAGACAAACAAAGAAAACCAAGGCGCACATACTGCCATTGACTGCCCATATCAAATGACAGATTAGTCAAGACAAGATAAGAGACATGAATATATTGCATGAAATGTTGTGAATTAATTGACTAAAGTAAAATATTAATGCAAAGTATCAACAATTTGAAATGATTTGTTTGCATCCACATTGTATTTGCATAATCAAACTCAAAACAAAGATTCCTGGTCTTTATAACTAACAAATGTTTGCTAGGTTTTATTCCAGTTGCCTTTGCTTATTGTTTGATTGATACTTGTACAACACTTCACACACTTTAGGAAACGTGCACCTTCATGTTTGAATATCCAGTTGTTTGTGTAGAATGACTTCTCATCAAGGAGAAGAGGAGGCTGCTCAAGCTGAAGAGACCTTTCCAATAGCTCTTCCCATAGAGAACCCTCCAGAAAGAACTCCGACTATCTTAACTCTGAGGACGCTTGTTCAGCTACGTACTCAATTTGGCTTTGCTGAAGATGATGTCATATTTCCTGGACCGAATGATACTGCTGACAGACCTCCCTATGGTTTTGTTGCGATTAATCGTCAAATGTGCTTAAGTGGGGCGATCCCACCTTTCAATGACTTTCCTCGAATTCTTCTTCTTCGGATGTCAATTTCTCCGTTCCAACTTCATCCTAACGGCTACGCTATTTTGATGGGGTTGGGTACACTGTTCAGGAGAACTCTTGATCGCTTGCCGAGCTTTGAAGAAATTCGCTACTTATGCTCGTTTGCAAAGAGCAAAGACCATCCTTCTCTTATCATTGTGAGAAGTGCCAGAAATCGCAAGCTTATTCTTGGTCTTACTGAAAGTGTCCACGGATTTTTAAACCAATTTTTCTTTGCCCGCAGTCCCCCAGAGTTTTATGCTTCTTGGAGAGTAGGAAGTAAGATCATCAGTTTCCGTCTTTCCATTTTCTTTCTTAATTCTTTTTGGAGTCCAAATTGCTAATCTCATTTTTTGCTCTTTTCAGCACTTCCCCTTCCCTCTAGAGATCCAATACATAAGCAGACTTTTGATAGATTGAGTGCTGTAGCCGCAGAAGAGAGAAGTATCAAGTTTTTGCTGAGAGACGACCTTTTACATCAATACGGGCTTCTTCACCCTTCTCGCTATACTCAGCCTTGTGAAGCCCCAACTGAAGTTCCCGATTCCCCGACTGAAGCATCGGATGCCCCCGTTAGTGTCGAACAACTCACATCAAAAGAGTCTAATATCGAAGCTTCATTGGTGAAGTGTTCCACTCCTACCGACATTATGGGGTCATCTAGTAAGACGGCGCTTGCCCCGATTGAGGAAGAAGAAGAACCTTCACAGCCTCTCGGGGGATTAGCTGATGTAGGAATTGAGAAAACAAGTCCCACCAAGCATGATGGTGACGATGTTTATGAGGGGTTGAGCGACATAATAGTGACTTCGCAGGAGCTTTTTAGAGATGACGTATCTAAAACTATCTCTCCTGTAATTGAGGCGACGTCTCTTCTTCGACAAACACCAACACAAACATCAACTCCTCATACCCAAGCTATCATCACCTCTACACCAAAGAGTGGTTTGTAGCTTAATGCGTGTAGCTTGCACATCACACAACACTTAGGATTTTTTGGCATTTGTTCGCATTTAACTTCTTTTCTCTGGAAGTTTTTAAGACTTGTTATTTTTGCCTTTCAGATTCCTCTATGGGGCGCAGCGGCAGCGGTTCTTATTACAAAGACTTTCGACGCTATGGAGGGCGTGGCAGCTATGATTACAAGCAATACTATACCGATTCCAGAGAGACCAATGAGCAGAGAGCTGCGCGAAAAGCTGAAGAGAGGAGAAAGTATGAAGAACGCCACGAGGGAGCAGGCACGCGATACGAATCCTTCCCAAGGGGTGATGATTCCCATAAACGTAAAACGCATGATGATAGGGGGAAGAGCCATATTGAGGATTCGAGAAAGCGGACCAAACTTGGCGAGGAGCACGCGCCTGTGACATCTGAGAGACCTGGTGCCTCAGTTTCTATTGACATCCCTTCCAAATCTCCTGCTCTTGAAGGAAGTGCCATTCAAACACTCCTCAACAGGCCTTCATACCATGTTGAAAGGGGCCCCCCGACTTTGCAGAGCCGATTCCCGAACTGGTGTTTGAGGGGGGTACGCTTCGACCTTGATTTGGTCCCCATCGACAAAGAAGCCATGTACAGAAATCTCGATGCTGTCAGGCTTGATATTGACAGAATGTCTGGATGGCAAAAGCTTGTTGATGAACTTCAAAGAGTTAATCGGGCTAACATCGAAGCAATGCTGACCATGGAAAATGATAAATCAGAATGGCAGAAGATTCTTGATCAACACAACGTTGAGATGAAGGAGATAGCCGAATACAATGAGAAACTCGAAGCCGAAGTAAAGCAGCTCAAAGATGATCTTGCCTCTTCTACTAATACTTACACCCAAAGAGAAGAGGTATTGCAAAAACAAGTGCGAGATGCGCACGCCAGCCAGAGGGACGCCGAAGCTAAAGCTGAGAGGCTAGAGCAAGCTGTAGAGAACCACCGCACTGATGTCACCCAGTTGCAGAATAAACTGAGCGCCCGGGACATGGAGATTGAAGCGCTAAAAGCCCAACTTGCTCAGACCGAAAAAGATCGAGATGAGGCCATGGCTGGTAAGATTGCAGCCGAAGAAACTGTTCAGACCATGGAAACCGACATCAATTCGACTTTATTCGATTTTTATGTACACTGTGTCTTGGGACGCGGCAGCCTCTCTTTTCTTGGTCCTAAATATGAAATCACCCTGGCCGAGGTGTGGGAAGCTGCTCTTAGCATGTTTAAAGACGTCGGGTATGGCGATGAAGATTTTGAGGCGCGTTACCTGGATGAGGAAGCTCGCGCTGCTCTTGTGAAGGGGCAAGAACAACTTGCCAGGATGAGAGCTGGAATGGCGGAAGAGGAACATTCTGGAAAGGAATTACCACTTACTCCCTCTGTCCAACCTCCAGTTTCTCCCGTGGTTGACATCACGGGTTCTAGCTCCTACACTCCGCCTGCGACTAAGATAGTAACTGAAACTACAAGTGCACAAGGCGGGGATGAAGGCGGTGAAAGCAACGAAGCGCAGCGATATGAAATCAGCATCAGAGATCCAACTGCCCCAGGTAAACTTGACACCGGACCAGCCCAAGTGGTGAACTGCTCGTTTGCTCCTTGTGAACTTGACGATCTTCTTGATTATTTTTCGAATGTCAATGAATTCCCTACTTTTGATTATTCTTCAAATGTCAATGAATTCCCGACTTTTGACGAGCCGTCATCCCCTCTCTTTTCGAAAGATACTGATATTTTAAGTTTTTTCTCCTTTGTAGTGAAAGCACCGAGCCAAACTCAAGCTTCTTCTCCCCCGGTTATCCTTCCTCCATCTCTTCAAGTGGCGCCTCCTTCTGCCTCGCAACCTGGATCACAGGAAGAACAAATAGAGGCTCTTCACGGCTTGGATGATCCCATCGCTTCACAAGAGCAGAAAGATGAAAGGCCTGAGGGAGGTGACACATCTCCGGAGCGAACTCCCTCTGACGACATTGTTCTATCTAAACTTGTCACTCCAGGGAGTGAGTCTTCCTCAAAAAGGAGAAAGAAGCGTGGGACACCAAAGAGGAGGGGGGAGATAGTCACCACCACTGAAGAGGAGCTGAAAGCTGGACCGGTTGCGCCTTCCTCTCCTACTTCCCTTATGCCCACTGACCGCCCTGAAAAGCTGATCATCCGGCCGGGTAAAGGGTCTAAAGGCAGCAAAAAGAAGTGAAAATCTTCAGTTTCTAGTTTTTTTTTTGTGTTTTGCATGTACTGGCCGAGAATTGTGCGGGTACCGGCCCCCGCCTTTCTTTATTTTAAAACCTGTACCTGCACTATAATTGAATAAAATGATTCTTCGTTTGTACAAACTTTTGTTTGAATTAGAGAATACATTTGTTATTCGTTTTGGCATGAGTTTATTTGATATTGCAGCGAGCTTATGGTATGTTACTTGAGCGTTACCTTTTGCTGGTTTCGTTATACCATATCGTGTGTAATTATACTATATTGCCCCCATTCCATAAGTTTGCTGCAATATTCTATACTTCGAGGGGACTTGCACTCTTATTTGCTAAAGAATAATTATTTTATTTTTATTTTTAAAAAGAATTCTTGTAGAGTACAACCCCCTTCGTATGAGTTTCTACTCGCTTTGTCCTTTGAAGAAATCACTTCTTTCTTTTTGCTTAAGTACATTTTCTTTTTTGCCGAGTGATTTCTTTTATGTAGCAAAGCGGACCTCTGAAGGGTACTTTAACTCCTTTTCTCTTCTCTCTTTTTTTTTTTTTTTTTTTTTTTTTAAGGAAGATCATTCTCCAGAATAGGTAAATTACTCTTCCTTCGTGAGTTAAAGCATGCCCCTTATGAGGATTTTTCTTTTTTTCTTTTTATATGGAAAGTTGTACCTCTGAGGAGGGATTTTTTACGTTTCAACACTTGGAAGTTTTATTTCAATCTCGGCGAAACGTGTACCTCCAAAGAGTTTTGCCTTAGAAAGCTATTCCACGTTTCAACACTTGGAAGTTTTATTTCAATCTCGGCGAAACGTGGGCTTCCGAAGAGGTCTTTCTTCTTGATTGTGCCTCCGAAGAGGTCTTTATTTTGCTTGTCTTTCAACTCCGGTGAAGTGAAATTCCGAAGAGCGGCTGTTACACTTCGACTCCTGGTGAAATATGCCTCCGAAGAGGTCTTTATTTTGTTTGCATTTCAACTTTGGTGAAGTGAAACTCCGAAGAGTAACTACTCCGACTCTTGGTGAAATGTGCCTCAGAGAGGGTTTTCATCGCCTTGAAGTTGCTCTCTCATGGTTGGAGGGTCATGACTCCTCCAATCTTTTTTGTTGAGTAGAGAACTTTCTTTTTTGTGGCGTATGACCCATTAGAGGTCTTTTATCCTCCGAAGAGTTGTGCCTCCGAAGAGGACTTGTGTTGCCGATGATGGATTTTGGTTGTTTCCTCGTCTTCTTGCTTATGCCTTTTCAGCGATCCCTCATTTTTTTTCTTTTTTCAAGTTTTCATTCCCCTTTTCTTGCAAGTAGCTTGTTTAATCCAAGGAAGTGTACTTCATTGACAGGCAAGTTCGTGAGAACGGGCACTAGCTTCTTAATTGGATGTTTGTTTAAACAATCTCAATTTATTAGCAAGGGCTCGTTTCTACGAAATCATTAGCCGTTCAATTGAAGTATTTCCTATCTAGGATCTGAATTTGGGGTCTTTGTGACTTGAAATTTGTTTGTTGAATGATGGAGTGAATTGCTCGGTCTTATTATGTGCAAGTTTTATTTCCATTGTCTGCAAAAATTTAAATCGACATTTTAGCAATACATTCTATGTACTTTTTATATCGAAAATATAGCAAACATGTAATAAAAGTAAGGAACACAAGATTTATAGTGGTTCGGCCAAAAATCTGGGCCTACATCCACTTTATATTCATTCATTATTCACTTGCATCGGTTTTACAATTGCTTTCAATTACAAGAATCATACATTCATAATTCTTTTTACAATATTTCAACAAAAATTTCAAGTAAAATATGGACGCAAGTGATTGCTGTTCCATGCCCTTGGAATTTGATCTCCTTCAACAGTAGTGAGTTTGAATGTGCCGTCAAGAAGCTTCTGACTTATCACATACGGTCCTTCCCAATTGGGCCCAAACACACCTGTCGCGATCATAATTCTTTTCAGGACTAGATCTCCGATTCCAAAGCTGCGTTGGCGAACTTTAGAATTGAAATGTCTGGCTATTCTTTGTTGATGAGCTGCAACTCTGAGTTCAGCCTCTTCTCTTTTCTCATCAAGAAGATCTAGTGCTTCAGATTGCAATTTTTCATTTTCCATTTGATTGAAGTGGATTCTTCTATGTGAAGGGATCTCTGTTTCTACCGGAATCATTGCTTCTGACCCGTATGCTAATGAAAACGGAGTATGCCCAGTTGCAGTTTTGTGGGTAGTTCTATATGCTCATAGTGCTAGTGGTAGCTTATCGACCCAACCACCTTTTGCTCTTTCAAGTTGCTTCTTGATGGTTGATTTGATGATCTTGTTTACTGCTTCCACTTGCCCGTTTGCCTGCGGATGAGCCACTGCTGAAAAGCTTTTCTGAATTTTGAATCGTTTGCAAAAACCCTGGAATTCTTCGCTTTCAAACTGAGTACCATTGTCTGTAATTATTTTCTGAGGCACACAGTATCTGCAAATGATATTCTTGGTCACAAAACTTATCATTTTCTTAGAGGTGATCGTAGTCAATGGTTCTGCTTCAGCCCATTTAGTAAAGTAGTCAACTGCAACAATAGCATATTTAATCCCTGATTTGGCAGTTGGTAGCGGCCCAATGAGATCCATTCCCCAAATTGCGAATGGCCACGGACTGACCATCTGTGTGAGTTCGGTAGAAGGTGCTCTAGGAATTTTGGCAAATCTTTGACACCTGTCACATTTTCGAGAGTAATCTGCAGCATCTCGATTAATTTCTGGCCAAAAATATCCGTATCGGAGAATTTTCTTTGCTAATGTTTGACCACCTGAATGATCTCCACATTCTCCTCCATGTACCTCAGCTAGGATTGTCTTGGATTCTTCCCTGGATACACATCGGAGTAAAGGCATTGAAAATCCCCGTCTATACAATCGGTCATCCTGGATTACATAGCGAGAGGCTCTCCTAAGTAGTTTCTGTCTCTCTCTCGAATTTTCTGGCAAAGAACCTCTGAGTAAGTAATCCAGTATTGGAGTCATCCATGACTCTTGTTCTTGAGATACATTCATAATCCAATCTACATCCATTTCATCTGTACTCGGTGCTGAGAGAACTTCTACGGGGACCAATCCCAATAGTTGAGCTTCACCAGAACTTGAATATTTTGCGAGGGAATCTGCCTTCATGTTCTCCTCCCGAGGAATATGGCTTATCGTGTAATGGTCGAAGTCACATAAAAGTTCCCAAGCCTTTGACACATAAGCGGCCAGATTTCCTCCTTTCGTTTGAAACTCCTTCTTGACTTGGCATACTATAAGCTGAGAATCACTGAAGATCTGTAACGCTCGAATGTTTAGTTCTTTAGCAATTTTCAAACCAGCAATCAGAGCTTCATATTCTGCTTCATTGTTTGTTGAAGGAAATTCCAATCTTAGCGCATAGCATAATGACCGGCCTTCAGGAGTCTCAAGAACAATTCCAGCACCTGAACAGTAATCATTTCTTGCGCCATCTACAAATAACTTCCATTGGATTGGGGAGTTCTCGATTGTTTCTTCCTCGCTGCTACCCTTGTCTGTGAATTCTGCGATAAAATCTGCCAAAGCTTGTCCGTTGATCGCTTTTCTAGGATGATAAGTGATGTCATATTGGCTCAGTTCAATATTCCACTTTAGAAGGCGGCCCGAAGTCTCGGGGCGAAACAAAACTTGCTTTAAAGGTTGATCAGTGAGGACTTTGATAGGATGAGCCTGGAAATATTGCCTCAACTTTCTTGAGGCAATCAATAGACAATAGGCGAGTTTTTCCAACTTGGAGTAATTCATTTCTGCCCCAGTGAGTCTTTTGCTGATATAGTAAACTGGATATTGAATCCTTTTGTCTTCCCGTACCAGCGCTGCACTTAAAGCATGAGATGAAACTGCCAAGTATATAAGAAGATCCTCGCCATCGCCGGGCCTAGAAAGTATTGGAGGCGTTTCCATATGTTGAATCAATTCTTCAAAAGCTCTCTGGCATTCGGGAGTCCAGTCAAAGTTTTTCTTTCCTTTCTTTAGAGCGTCGAAGAATGGAATGCATTTATCAGTAGCCTTGGATATGAACCGACTTAAGGCGGCAACTTTTCCATTGAGACTTTGCAATTCCCTCTTTGTTTTAGGAGCTTTGACTTCTTTTAAGGCAGTGATTTGAGCTGGGCTAGCTTCAATGCCCCTAGCGCTCACGATGAAACCCAAGAACTTCCCGGATTCCACCCCGAATGAACATTTTAAAGGGTTAAGCTTCATTCCGTATCTTCGGAGGATTGCGAACATTTCTGCTAAGTGTTCGATGTGATCCACTGCTTTCTTAGATTTTACTAGCATGTCATCAACGTAAACTTCCATAGTCTTTCCCAACTGCGGTTTGAACATAGCGTTGACCAATCTTTGGTATGTTGCCCCCGCATTCTTCAACCCGAAGGGCATAACTCTGTAACAGTAGAGACCGACATCGGTGATAAAGCTTGTGTCCTCCTGATCTGGCTCATGCATCATGATCTGATTATATCCGGAGTAGGCATCCATAAAAGACAACAATTCATGACCCGCTGTTCCATCTACCAGTTGATCGATCCTGGGTAATGGGAAGCAGTCTTTGGGACAGGCTTTGTTTAGATCTGAAAAGTCGATGCACACTCTCCATTTACCGTTGGCTTTCTTAACCAGCACTGGATTTGAAACCCAATTTGGATAGGTAGATTCTCTGATGAAGTTATTCTCCATGAGCCGATCAACTTCCTCTTTCAATGCTGTTGACCTTGGATCCTTCTTTTCTGTTTTACGGGCGTGAATTTTGGGTCAATATTCAGAGCATGTACCGCAACTTCTGGGGATATTCCGCACATATCGGCATGGGTCCAAGCGAAAACATCCAGATTTGCTTTCAAAAAAGATATCAAGGCATTCTGAACTGACGCGTTGAGTTGTGAACCCACATTTAGCACCTTGTTTGGGTCCTTCAGATCAACGGGCACCGGTACCGTCGTTTCTGCTGGTACCACTCTATTCTCCCCCGCACTGGCCTTTCTAGGATCCATCTCTTTTCGTGCCCCGCTATGCTCACCAGTGCAGGGTCCGACCTGTAGTTGCTATAGGGTTGGTGTTTTGATGCGGATTGGGGTTGCCGCATCTTTTCCCATCTCTCTCTTCCTTGTTTCTCGCAGCTCTGTCATATAACATTCTCGCCCAGCGTTCTGGTCTCCTTTAATAACTCCTACTCCATTGTCTGTAGGGAATTTAATAGTAAGACACCATGGGGCAAGGACAGCTTTGAACGCTGCAAGAGTAGGACGACCAAAGAAAGCATTATAAGCAGAAAATTCATCTACTATCACAAAAGTTTGCTTGCGAACTACTTTTCTTTCTCCTTCCCCGAGTTCCACAAGCAAGTCAATGGTTCCTACTGGTTGCTTCGGCTCCCCGGCGAAGCCAGCAATTTTTTGCGATGATGCCTGCACTTCAACCATAGGAATTTTCATCTGGTCGAAGGTTTTCTTAAAGAGGATATTACAGGATGCGCCGCTGTCGATAAGAATCCTTCTGACGATGGCTGGCCCAATGCCGGCCGAGATGACCAAAGGATCCAAGGTCGGGGCTTCAATACCGATGGAATCCCTGGTTTTGAATACAATGTCATCATTGAATGTCTTTCGTTGCTTCAAAGGTGTAGTGTCTTCCAGAACAAAAACATTTTCTTCCCCCGGTGCGTATTTCAAGGCCCGGGAATACCTTTCCATCTCGCCCCAGCTTTTGCCCGCTGGGTGAGGTCCTCCAGTAATGATATTGATAACAGGCCTTCCAGACTCAATGCCGCCGTCCTTGCCATTTGTCCCAGATTGATGAGCAGGAGTTTGCTGCCCCTGATTCGACGAAGCAGGATTATTATTATCATTCTTCTTCACAAATTGCTGTAGCTTATTTTCCCTTAGCAATTCTTGAATTAGATTCTTCAATTGGCGGCAGTCATCAGTATCATGACCGGGCTGATTATGGAAGCGACAGAACCTCCCACTTTGCACAGCTTTTTTCCCGGTTCTCAAGACAGGGGGTTTAGGATAATTGACAGAATCTTTGGTAGCCAGGTAGATTCGTTCTGGAGTATCTGACAAAGGTGTGTATTCTGATGGCTTGAAGGATCTAGGCTTCTTCTGATTATTCTGTTGTTTTCCATTGTTGTTCTCCCTCTTCTGTCCCACAGACTCATTTTTGCGTGGAGCATTGGCGTTAGCTTCAGCCTTTTCCAATGCTGCTTTTGTCGATACAGGGCGGCTCTCCAGACGCATGAACTCGTCTGCTTTCTTGTAGAACTTTTCGAGAGAGCTTGGTTCCTTCATATTCAGCCATCTTCCAAACTCACTAGATTTATCTATGGCCCTCATCAAATAGGTCAAGACCATGCGAGGTTCTGCATTATCCACCTCAGCTAACGCTATATTAAAGCGATTTAAGAAAGACTTGATAGTTTCCCCCGGATTCTGCTCCAAACCGGATAACGACATGATGTCTTTGGCCTTTGAAGCATATAGCCTAAATTGCTCTTTAAATTTCCTGGTTAGGTCTGAAAATTGATCGATGGACCGGACGGGTAACTTCGTGAACCAAAGCAGAGCTACGCCTTCCAGATATACGGGGAAATATCTGCATTTTACTTCATCTGAGGCTCGGGCACCCGTCATATGCCAATCATATTTGTACAGAAATTCGTTTGGATCACTTGTCCCCTTATAAGCTGGGATAGTTGGAGGAGCAAATTTTCGTGGGAATTCAGCCTTTAGAATTTTTTCAGTAAACGGAGTCTTGCTTGGAGCAAAGCCCCATTCTTTCTCATCTTCGACTCTTTGCATGCTTTCCTTCATAATTTGGCGAACCATTCCAGAGAGATATTCTTCATCATTCCGAGCCCTAGATCCACCTACCTCAGGAAGTATTTGCTCAGCGGGGTTAGTGTCCCTTTCGGAAACATTCCTTTCTTCAGTTTCATGAATATTACCAGCAAAATTCTTTCATTAGCTGTTGATTGACGGTTTGCCCCGAGCAAATCGTTCAACTTATTCAGGATTAAGGCGTTTTGGGCATTCTGGGCTTCCATTTGCACATTTTGAGCATGTATTTGTCTGTTCAACCCCAAAATTGCAGCATCCAACTCTGCTTTCGTAACCCCGACAGTTGGAGTGGCTTGATTTGGTGTTGGGGAAGCGGAGGTTCCCTCTTGAGCGTTTGCAGATCTCACAGATTTACTTTTCCTTCCAGGAGCCATGATTTCGGATAGACTTCTGGTTCTTAAAGAAACTTTATCTACAAATCTTTCTGAAGCAATGATGGTAGATCTCCTGAGTTCAATTCTCAGTGAAAGCACCAAAAATGTTAACGTCAAAAAATGTACGCTAACACCCCGGTGTGTAGATGACAGTTGTGAAAGCACCACCCGTGAATACGGGAACAAGATACAAGTAAAGAGATTGCAGAAAAGCAGTAAAAACACAAGTTTTATAGTGGTTCGGCCCAAAATAAGGCCTACGTCCACTTAGATTCTCTTTATTGCTGATATGAGTACAATTTATATCACTTTCTTCAATTATCATTAACTTCAGACAAATAGCTCACACTCCCATGAAGAATAATCTTTCGAATTCATCTTGAATGATTGTGATTCTTCTTTGAAGTGTGTAGTAGCGCCCTTGGAGTTTGGAGTGCTTGGAGTGTTGCTTGAGTTGAGAAAATGGCAGAGTAACGGTGCTTCGAGAATTATCCCCCCTCAAAAGTCCCTTGAATGTTGGTGATGGCCGTGTATTTATAGAGGTTCTCGGTGTTGAGTTATAGGTAGTAGCCGGGTCAAACTGGGTCGTGAGTTGGTGCCGAGCTAGGCTAGGTCGTAGGTCGCCCCCTCTCTCTTATGCATGGTCTTCAGTTTAAGTTGACGTCATGTGCTAAGTCCTAGGTCGTTACCGAGATAATGTGTTACGTGTTAAACTCCAGCGCAACTTCACTCCTCAAATCCATAGATCGGTCACGACTCATCATAAGTCATAAGCCGGCCACGGTTTAGATTGGATGAGTTTGTGCCTGATAGTTAAGTCGGCAAGCATCTTGGATAGTTAAATCGGTAAATAGGTTAAGTCGGTGGGCTTTTATAAGTTTTTAGATCGGGTCCTTCTAAGGCACTAGATCGGTAGCTGCCTTAGGTCGTAAACCTTGTAAAGTACTAGGTCGGCTTCCATACTAGGTCGGAACTCTCCTTAGGTCGGCATAGCCTCGTTAGACCGGCATCCCTTCATGCCTTAGATCGGTATCATTTGGGTTAGCATGCTTCATAAGGTTAAACAGTTAAGTCGTCATCCCTTCAAGCCTTAGGTCGGTGTCCTTGTAATTCCCCTTAGGTCGGTAACCCTATTAGGCAGTTAGGTCGGCAACCATGTTAAGTCGGACCCTTTGTTATCTCTTAAGTCGTTAGGCCAGTCTCTTCTGAGGCACTAAGTTGGCACCCGTGATAAGGCATTGGATCAGTACGATTCTTAACCAGTTAGGTTGGCATCGAATTAAGTCCTGAGCTCTTAGATCGGCAAACCCTTTGGGTTGTTACTTTCGGCCGAGGCAGAGTTAACATTTCATAAAATAATTTAAATGGTCATTTTTGAATTTATTATAAAAGCTATATATATAAGATTTAAAATAAAATTGGATTTTTATAAATCAAAGTGATGGAATTATAAAGGAGTTTTAAAGACGTTTTAAAATGATGTTATAAATGGATTTTGTAAAAGAATAGAATCTTCGATTTATGAAGTTATAAAATGAATGAATTTGTAAATAGAGAATTATAAGTAATTTGCTTATAATTTGGATTTTGGCGTGCAAATAGGATACGGATATAATTTGTTAATAAAGTGATTTTATAAGTTGAAGTTGTTACGAAATATAAATGGAATTTATAAACATTGTTTTATAAATCTGAAATCGACCTATTTTGATAAGTTAATTATTATAGCTTATTAAAGGAGATATATCCACGATTTTGGACAGTGGATAATCCTTTAAAATAAAATGTGTAGAAATGTTGAATTGGTTAAAGAAGTATATTCAGAATTTTGGACAGTGGGTAATCCTTTAAAATAAAATGTGTAGAAATGTTGAATTTGGTTAACGAAGTATATTCACGATTTTGGACAAGGAATTATATATTAAAGAAATGTTTTCGGGAAGTGATATTTTAATTAGAACTAAAACGATTTAAAGGTGTTTTAAAATGTATTAAGTATCGAAACCATAGGTTTCAACATTCATTGTTGAAATAGACGTTTTCGAGAAACAAAAATGGAATGGTGGGCCATATTGTTGTTATAGTAAATGTTTTTCGAAAGGAAATGTTTTATATAATATTGGGATTTATATATCTGCCTTAATTTCGAATCCCTATACTAGTGGTTTTGGGTTGTCTTAACGATGTTTTACGCAACATTCGTTTTTGACTCAAATAAATGTGTTTAAGAGAATGTATTCCTTAAAGAATAAATTATATACTTAATTGTGATTTAAGTCCATTGAATATTTTTCAAATGTTGAAAATAAATAGATTTGTGAATTACTTATTATTAAATAAGTATGGAAATGTTTTCCAATATAAAGTGAAATGTTTAGAGATTATACCTTTCAAAGATAAATTGAAAGTGAATATTTGAAATCGATTTGAAAATCATATATCAGTGGATATTTGAAAATTTAAATTCACCATGGAATTTATAAAGGAAAGGGAAATTTGTTTAAAAATAAACATTGATTTTTTTTGAAGTGTGGAAATAAACTTATGGATTTGGAACGTAAATTTAAAGTAAATCGGGAAGGATTTATTTAATTGGTTTAAATGAACAATTTTGAAATGAAAGTGTATTCTCCCTAGAAAGCCGAATAAAATTTCTAAGTAGCTTTGAAAATATATATATATACCTATATATATATATGTATATAATTCTAGAATTGGTTTTTAAAAGGATACTTTGGAGGAATTAACTTCTTAAATTGTTTTAAATCCTTTAAGTAAAGATTTGTTAATTTGATACAGAAATGATTTTATCTAAGTTTTAATCAATAATTATTTTAGAAAAAAGTTATTTAAAATAGTTATACTCTATCTACTAATTTTATTTTGAAAATTAATTTGGACTTAAGTTATATGTAATATTGGTATAATATTTTTTTATAACTAATATTTTAAGTAAAGTGTTTAAAGAAAAATAGTTTTATTTCAATGTGTTTTCCCGATATATTTTGGATAAGTGTTATAAATTATTTTAAAGTATTTGAACTCGGTGGATTTCCAGTGAAAATGAATATATATTTGGAAGTGTTTTTGCATAAGGAAAATGATTTGAAATTTGTTTTAGAAAGTTGTAAAGGTGAAAAGTGATTTGAAATTTGTTTTCAAATGGTTGAAGGTGGACAAATTTATCTTGTAAGGATACTTTTGGAAAATAAATAACTTGGAATTTTTTTGGAATCTGGTGATGTTGTGCATATATATTGATAGTTAAATAACCGACTATAAATATTTACCTTTAAATGGGTATTTGTTGCGATTCGCTTGAATTTGAATGCTACACTTATTTTAAAATAAGCGCTTGTTATTCGGTTTAGCCGGGAGAGGACCTTTGAGTCATGAATCCCAATTCGAATAGCGATATGTCGTAATGGATAGCATTTTAAGACCGGTGTTGAAGACCGAATATTTTCGGAAACGGAAGGATTACCATCGAATGTCTCTGCATCGGCTGATCTCCGATATAGAGATTTTATCACCCTTTGTGATGGAAAATCCGGACGTGATTAGTGAATATCCGGATTGCAAGGGCTTCTTTGGAAGTGCCTTCGGTTCCGTTTGATCCCGGAACGGACTTGTATGGATGTGTGTCTGATGTTACAATTTGAGATGTAAAGCTAGTTTCTATCAAATATATTTCTGTTGATGGCGGAGAATTTATTCTCTTAGCTTAACACCCTTCTTTGAGACGTACGAGCTCAGAGGTTATCTAGTTGATGGTTACTAGTGATACATTACCAATTTGGTAATGTGGCATACAAAGTGCTGCTGATCATTTGTTGATCAAAGCATAGCTTTTTTATAAAGCGTAGCTTTGTGGACGAGACTTTGTCGGACCTCACACCCCGAAATGGTCAAAATAGGAAAGATGAAGCAAGAATATAGGGAGTAGCGCCCCTTAAGTTATGTGCATTTCCTTCTGAATAGAAGTGGTATCATGGTATGGAGCCCAGATACTTAACTTATGTGAATGCCGCAAGTATATATGACTTTGTGATTGTTGTTGGTTGAGGATCCTCGGATAAAGGTTGTTTACAACCGGGGGATGGCATACTCATGTCAGTAGTTACCTACTTTTGCAGAGGTAACCCGTTCTTGCGTTGGCAGAGATCCGGTTAGGTTCTCGAGGCGTCCTTCCAGAGGCGTTCCCATGCGGCAGTAGGAAGTTCCTTAGCTTGACCATTTGTTAGAAAATCCAAAGAAACAATACAATCCCTGTACGGTTTTAGTTGTATAACCTGCCATTTACTTAAGGTGGCGCCCCACTGTTTAGATGGTGCTATAGTAGGCATACGATAATGGTCGTATAGTGGCTAAGATTTATATTATACTTTCAAAAGGTGTTCCTCTGTGCACATATAATAATATCAAAGAAAATTTCTCGTATCAAGCATGTTTGACTATCATAAGGAGAAATCTCCTTCGATTCTGCGTTTGCATTGTGTGTGCGTGCGGGAGGCCTTATGGTAGTTTCATTTTCTAAATGCATTGCTGATCTATTTTAAAATATTTTGTTTGTTTGTTTTTTTAAAGATAAATTGTTTTAAGTTCTCACACCAGTCTTATGACTGACCAGGAATTTATTGTTCCCTTCCTAAACTATGGGTTCCCATCATTTTCCACACGGGCAGCCTAGAGTCAGGTTATCAGGATGTTCTGGAATTCAGGAGGTGCTGTGGAGCTCAAGAGGCGAGCTGGATGGCATGGCGTATCAACTAGTATGTAGTATTTCTTTTCCGCTGTTTGTTGTTGTAAACACTGATAATGTAATGTAATATGATGTAATGTAATAAATTGATACACTTCTTTTGATTTAAAAGATTATTCATTTATCTATTATATGTTGTTCCGCTGCGAGTGGGATTCTGATGTTGTTCTGTTGCTTCTTCTTTCGTACTTCTTCTATCATTTTCTTCATCTTAAACCCTAAGGGTTCGGGTTTCCTGTAACGACCTGGAATTTCTGTCATTTGAAATTCATATATTTAATTGATTTTAAATATCAACAGGTAAAATTTGTTAGTCGAATAAATTTTATTTCAAATATCTAGATTTAATTGGATAATTAAATCGATAATTTAATATTTGAAATTACAGAAATAATTGGAAATTTGGTTTATTGTGATTAGATTTGATTTGTAAAGTTGTATTTAATCATATTGGAGTTAGAATAATGTTATAGAACTTTTAAAATCAAATTAAAAGTTAATTCGTGGAAATTGAATATTTTAATATTTAATTGACGAGTAAAAATAGTCATTTTTCTAACTGTCTCGGATTTCAATGAAACCAGTTTCATCGGATCTATAATGTAATATTATTGTATGGTTTCAAATTTCGTGTCAATCGGATTTGTGGTTTGCCCGCCACAAGCTAAAACGCACTGAAATCGGTTTAAGTGAATTTGAAATTTAAATAGTCGATTTGAAACCTATCTTCCAAATACAATCGAATTGGCTCCCGATATGTATTCCATTGCGTTCGGAATAGGGGTAAAACATTATAAACGCCAGGCGGCACGCTTCGTTTGGAGTTCGGAAAATTTCGGGATGATTAGTGTTTCGATATTTTCTATAAATGCACCTCTGTCATTTCCTTTTTCACCAAACCCTAGCTCTAAGCTTCAGCCGCCAGTTTCACTATCAATGGCCGAAAATTTCAGCTCTTTCTCTTCTAATTTCTTCAAATTCGTTAATAATTATCAGAAAGCTTCAACTACAATCTTGTAGAACGTCGAGAGAACTATACATTCAACGGTGGTGATCGAAAATGGTGGAGCCGATCAACGGCAAATCGAGTTCAATGGTCGTACGTTTACACACGGTTTTTGAGGCACGTGCATGGACGGGCTTCATGGTGCTCTGGCCGATGGTGCATATGCATGAGGGCTACGAAGTGATGGTCGTCGACCATCTTCATTTTGCTCGTAGTGGTGGCGAAAATTCAACATAGATGGGCGGCTGATGGGTTTATGTGTACATGAAAACTGAGGGAAGAAGAAGAAAGAAGGATCAGCTCAGATCTGGTGGAAGAAAAACGAGTGGTTGTGATGAGAACTAGGTTAAAAAAATAAAATAATAATAGTGAATTAAAATATATTATAAATTTGTATAATCTTTAAAATGCCATAGCTTTTTGATACGAGGTCAGAATTTCACGAAACGAATTGCATTGTGTTCGTATTCGCGAATACTACACGATGGATCTGGATTGGAGTTGATTGGAGATATTGTGAATTTTGGGTAAAATTAAACGCGTGTTTAATTTTATTCGAAATAAAACACTGCAACTGTTATTGGAAGCAAGGTGAGAACTTATCACTCAATCGAATTTGTTTCGATTTAAATTTTAAATAGTTAAATTTAAAATTGCTTGATTGTGTGATTGAATGATACATTGCTATATATTGTATTGAAATAGACCCTATACGCCGTATATTAAGCGGAGGTTATTATATTAAACACATATACCGCGATATTCCATATTGGAGTGGAATTGGTATTATATATGTACTTGGAGTTGATTTCCCGCATTATATAGCGGATGAGGCCCTATTGCGCCCCATAATAGCGAATAATATTTTATATAAACCCATGTACCGCGATATTCCGTCTTGGAACGGGATTGGTATTGTGCTAACATCTGTGGATGCAGGGAAACAGGTTGGAGGTATCCAACTGGATTCCTCAACAGTATTGATTTATGTACAGAAATTTGCGATATATTCTTTTATCATATTGATATATGATGTTTGGATCCCGTGGTTGACGCATTGGTGCTTTTGTAGCATTGGGTCTATTTTTGGAGTTTTAAAAATGTTAAAGTAACGATTTCGAATTTAAAAGGATTTTCAAGTGATTTTTGAAAGTATACATTTTATTGAATTTTGGAATTGATTCATTTTAAATAAATAAACGTTATAAATTTTATGTTATAAAAATTGTGATTTTTGTGAAATATAACCGAAATGTGATTTTTTGAAATAAGTAGTTGATTAATTTATAAAATGGTTAAATTGGGATTTTTGAATTATTATAAACGATTTATATAAAAGATTTATAAAATTTATATTTATAAATTAAAATATTGGAATTTTAAAACGAGTTTTTATAAGTGTTAAATGAAGTATAAATGGATTTCATAAGTGAATGAAATTTATAGATTTATAAATTGTAAAGTTATAAAATGAATAGATTTTGTAAGATAAAAGATTTATAAGTAATTAACTTATAAATTGGATTTTGGCATTTAAATGAGATATAAATAGAATTTGTTGATTAAGGGATTATATAAGTTGAAGTTTTTATAATATATATATATATATATATATATATATGTGTGAATTTATAAACGTTGTTTTATAAATCCAAAATCAATTGAGTTTGATAAGTAAATACGAAAGCTTATTAAAGGAGATATATCCACGATTTTGGACAGTGGATAATCCTTTAAATAAAATATGTAGAAGTGTTGAATTTGGTAAACGATTTATATTCACAATTTTGGACAGTGAATAATATATTAAATAAATGTTTTAGGAAGTGATCTTTTAAATAGAACTAAAATGATTTGAAGTTGTTTTAAAATGTGTTAAGGATCGAAACCATAGATTTCAACATTCATTGTTGAAATAGATGTTTTTGAGAAATAAGGAAAAGATGGACTATAACACTGTTTGTTATAGTAAATGATTTTCGAAAGGAAATGTTTTTGTATAGTATTGGGATTTATATATCTATCGTAATTTTTTTTAAATCCCTATGCTATTGATTTTGGGTTGTCGTAACGATGTTTTACGCAACATTCGTTTTGACCCAAATAAATGTGTTTAAAGAGAACGTTTTTCCTTAAAAGAATAAAATATATACTTAATCGTGTTTTAAGTATATTTAATATTTTCTAATTATTGAGAATAAATAGATTTGTGAATTACTTATTGTTAAATAAGTATTTGGAAATGTTTTCCAATGTAGAAATTGAAATGGTTTAGAGAATATATATTTTTAAAGATAAATTGAAGCGAATATTTTGCAAGTTATTTAATTTATGGAAGATTAATAAAAGGGACTAGTGATTTTTATGGTGCTGAATATTTGGTTGTTTGCTTTGATAGTTAAATAACCGACTAACAATATTTACCTTTAAAATGGGTATTTGTTGTGATTTGCTTGAATTTGAATGCTACACTTATTTTAAAAATAAGCGCTTGTAACGACCCAGAAATTTTAGTAATTAAAATTTGAATATTTAATTAATTTTAAATATTAATATGTGAAATTTATAAGTCGAATAAATTTTATTTCGAATAATTGGATTTAATTGGATAATTAAATCGATAATTTAATATGTGAAATGTATAGAAATAATTGAAAATTGAGTTAAATATGATTGTAAATGATTTGTAAAATTTTATTTTATCATATTGAAGTTAGAATGATGTTATAGAACTTTTAAAATCGAATTAAGAGTTAATTTGTGAAAATTGAATATTTTAATATTTAATCGACTAGTGAAATAGCCAATTTTTGAACAGTCTCAGAATTGGACGAAACTAGTTCCATTGGATCCGTAATAGTTAGTTATTACCAGATTTCAATTTTCGTAGCAATCGGAGTTATCATTTGATCGTGGCAGCTCGAAACGCATCGAAATTGTTTTAATATTAATTTGGCAAGTTAAAATAGCCATTTTTCAAACAGTCTCGGATTTCGACGAAACCAGTTTCATCGGATCCATAATGTGATATTATTGTAAGGTTTCAAATTTCGTGTCAATCGGATTTACCGTTTGTCCGGTACAAATTAAAACGCCTAGAAAATTGTTTAAATCGGTTTAATTTAAATTGAACGTTTATAGCCATAACTCGCACAGATGTCCGAATTAGCATTCGAAACCTATTCCATTGTGTCCGAAACGTAGGGTGAACCCTAGAAACGCTGGTTACGGCGCGTGAATCGGAGTTCGGAATTTCCTGAATGAATAGTGTTTCGTCGGTTCCCTATAAATAGCCCCCTCTCTCACAAGAATTAAAAAAATAAAATTATAAACCCTATACCTAATGCAGCCGCCACTATCATGCTGAACGGCCAGAAACTTCCCAAATTCATTCCTTAATCTCTCCAAATCCATCGACAATTAGAGGAAAGTGTCAACTACAAAGACGAAGAGTGTAACGAGGGCTTTAAATCTATACGGAGATGATCGTGTCTCGTGTAGCGTGGAAGGAGAAAACATGGCCGAAAGGGAGCACGTTCGGCCTCGGCGTGCGTGCATATGTGGTGACCGAGTTCATGGAGTTTCTGGGCGTGGGTAGAGGAGAAGGCGCTCTTCAAAATGGAAGCTCCTGATCGAGTTATAATCAAGCAAGGTGATCGAAAAATCAAAACCTAGTTTATGAGATATGGGTTTGGTTTTAACGTGCAAAGCCTGTAGAACGTGAAAGAGGAAGATGATGAAGGAGGGGGGGGGGGGGGGACGTGCGGCCCTGATGGGTTTTGCTTGGATTTAACGGCAGATAATAGTTAGGTTAAAAATATAAATATTTATGTTGTAAATATTAAATATAAAATCGTGTAAACTTCATAAATGCATATCTTTTTCATACGAGGTCGAAAACGCGCGAAACCAGTTGCGTTGGAATCGTATGGACGAGCATTACGCGATGCAATTGGATTGGAGTCGTTTGGAGTTAGTGAGAATTTCGGGTAAAATTAAACGTCCGTTTAATTTTATTCGAAATAAATCGCTAAAATGAAATTGAAATCAAGGTGAGAACTTCTCACTCAATCGAATCTGTTTCGATTTTTATTTTAAATAGTTAGATTTAAAATATTTGAATGCATGTTTGAATGATGATTGTTATCTATTGATTGTTAAAATAGACATTATGCGCCGTTAATAAGCGGATGTTATTTATTAAAAACATATACCGCGAATATTTCATAAACAGTGAAATTGGTATTATATAAATAGTAGCAATATATATATATTGGCATATGTATATATTGCAGTTATTGTTTTCCCGCATTTGTATAGCGGATGAGACCCTATTGCGCCGTCTATTAAGCGGATAATATTTTAAATCCCATATACCGCGATAATTCCGTACTGGAGCGGAATTGGTATTGTGCTAATGTTTGTGGATGCAGGAAAACAGGTTGGAGGGATCCAACTGGATTCCTCAACAGTATTTATTTGAATTCAGATATTTTGATATTTGATGGATTATCATATCGATATATGATGTCGTTGTTGTCGTGATTGACTATTTGGTGTGTAGCATCATTGGACCAAGTTTTGGAACTTTAAAATGATTTTTAAAGTAATTTTTGAAAATATATTATATGTTTGGAAATTGATTCATTTTGAATAAATAAACGATATAATTTTTAATGTTATAAAAATTATATTTTTGAGAAATATAGTTAAAAACTGATTTTTGAAAATATGAGGCTAATGATTTTATAAAGTAGTTAAATCGGGATTTTTGAAATTATTGTGAAAAGTTTAAGTTATAGGATTTATAAAATTTGATTATTTTATAAGTCAAAAGGATGAAATTATAAAGGAGTTTAAAGACGTTTTGAAATATTAATATGAATTGATTTATATAAAAGATTTATAAATGGATATTTATAAATTGAAATATTGAAATTACAAAACTAGTTTTTATAAGTGTTAGAAAGAAGTGTAAATGAATTTCATAAATGAATGAAATTTATAGAATTATAAACGGTGAAGTTATAAATGGAATTTTATAAGCAGTAGGTTTATAAAATTTATAAAGTTATTAAAAGAACGATTTTGTAAAATAATCGTTTTATAAGCATTTAACTTATAATATGAACCTTTGGTTTATAATTGAGTTATAAATTGGAATAGGTTAATAAAGGAGATTTATGAAGGAAGTTTTTATAAGATAAATTCACTAAGGAATTTATAAACGTTGTTTAATAAATTCGCAACGACTTATTTTGATAAGTAAATGTTATAACTTATTTATGGAATTATATTCACGTTTTGACTGTGAATAATCCTTTGAAATAAAATGTATAGAAAGGATGAAATTGATTAACGTAGTATATTCACGTTTTTGAATAGTGAATAATATGTTAAAGAAATTGTTTTGAATGTGATGTTTTAAATAGAATTAAAACAAGTTAACGATGTTTTAAATGTGTTGAGATTCAAAACCATAGATTTCAACATTTATTGTTGAAATTGATGTTTTCGAGAAATAGAAGGAAATGGTGGACTATAACACTGTTGTTATAGTAACTGATTTCCGAAAGGAAATGTTTTGTTTAGTATTGGGATTTATATATCTATTTTTAATTTCGAATCCCTATACTAGTGATTTTGGGTTGTCGTAACGATGTTTTACGCAACATTCGTTTTGGCCCAAATAAATATGGTTAAGAGAATGATTTCCTTAAAGAATGAAATATATACTTAATTTCGATTGAAGTATATTGAATATTTTCCAAGTGTTGAAAATAAATGGATTGAGAATTACTTAATAAATAAGTATGGAAATGTTTTTCCAATGCAAAATGAAAAGCCTAGGGAATTTATCTTTTTGAAGATAAATTGAAAAATGAATAATTGAAATTGTTTATTCATAAATATTTTGAAATATAAATTCACTAAGGAATTTATGAAAGAAAGTGGAATTTGTTTAAAAAATAAATATTGATTCATTTTTGAAGTGTGAAAATTATATATCTTGTAAAGATATTTTTGGGAAATAAATAATTTGGAAAATTATTTGTAATCTGGTGATGTTGTGCGTATCCATTGATAGTTCAATAACCGACTATCAATAATTACCTTTGAAAGGTATTTGTTGGGATTTGTTGAATTTGAATGCTACACTTGTTTTTAAATTATTGCGCTCGTTATTCGGATTACCCATTCCGAATAGTGATACGACGTGATGGATAGCATTGAAGATCGGTGTTGAAGACCCGGTATTTGCGAGAGCGATAGGATGACCTGTCGATTGACTCTGCACCGAGTTGCTCCGGTATAGAGTTCTCCATGTGTGATGGGAAATCCGATCAGGATGGTGGATATCCGGATTGCAAGGACTTCTATGTAAGCGCCTTCGGTTCTGTTCGAGCCCAGAACAGACTTGTATGGATTGTATGTCTGACGGTACAAATTGAGATATAAAGCAGATTTCTTTCAAATATATTTCTGTTGGTGGCGGAGAATTTATTCTTTTAGCTTAACACCCTTCTCTGAGACGTACGAGCTCAGAGGTTATATAGTTGAAGGTTATTAGCAATATATTCCCAATTTGGTAATGTGACATGCTGAGTGTTGCTATGAAATGATCATTGTGTTGATCATTTATGATAGGATCATTTATTTGATCGTCTATCTTGGTGATCATTTCTATGATCATTTGTTGACCCAAAGCATGGCTTTTGTATAAAGTATGTTTTTGTGGACGCGACTTCGTCGAGCCTCACACCCCGGAATGGTCAAAACAGGAAAGATGCGGCAAGTTTATGAGGGGTAGCGCCCTTTAGGGTATGTGCATTTCCTTCTGGAAAAGGGTGGTATCATGGTATGGAGCCCAGATACTTACTCATGTTGAAAACACTTTATGATTGTGTGAATTGATTACGAGCGCTCGGATAAAGGTCCCAAAGAACCGGGGGATGGCATATTCGGTCAGTTGTTACTCAGTTAGGGGTAACCCGGCCTTGTGTTGGCAGAGATCCGGTTTTGTTCTCGGGGATGTCCTTACAGAGGCATTCTCATGTGGCAATGGGAAGTTCCTGGGCCTGATCATTCGTTGGAAATCCAAAGAAACAATACGAGACTTGTACGGTTTTAGTTGTATAACCTGCTATGGAATGTGGCGGTAACCTGCTATTGAACATAGTTAGCTATAGTAGGCATAGTTCGAAATGTCTATGCTGGCTAAGATTTATATTCTACTTTCGAAATGAATTTTTCCTACACTATGCACTAGTAATAATATTAAATGTTCTTTTAAATGCGTATCAAGCATTTTGACTATCATGAGGAGGAATCTCCTCCGATTCTGCTTTTGCATTGTGTGTGTGTGCGGGAGGCCTTATGGTAGTCTCATTTTTAAAAGCATTGCGAATTGACTTTAAAAATATTCCTCTATTTTGATTTTTAAAGATAAATAAACTGTTTTGAGTTCTCACACCAGTCACATGACCGACTCGGAGTTTATTGTTTTCCTTCCTAAACTCTGGGTGCCACCAATTTCCACACGGGCAGTCAAGAGTTAAGGTTTATTAGGATATTCTGGATATTCTGGAGTTGCTGGAGGCAAGCTGGATGGCATGGCGTATTACTAGTGTATAGTATTTCTTTTTCCGCTGCACTGTTTGTTGTTGTACACTCTGATGATGATGTAATGTAATGTAATGTAATGTATAAAATGTAATAACTGATATAGTTCTTTGTTTAAAGATTATTCATTTATTATTATATGTTGTTCCGCTGCGATGGGGGTTCTCGCTTCGCGGTTTGGTGGCGAACGGGAGACTCTTACCCCCACACGTCCTCTTTACGGGGTTGGTTAGGCGAAGCCATGACATTCGAAAGGGTGGCCGTAAAAGCAAGTTTGGGGTATCACTGTGAGCCACGGTGGAGCTGGGATGGTTGAAAAGCCTACCGGTCGCTGCTGGCGGAAATGAGGCCCTTCACAGGTGGTATCGGAGCATATGGTTAAGCGACAACCATGGTTCTGTTGGGTATTACTCATTAGAGATAGAGTCAGTAGTACTCTAGAATGAGTTGAGTGTAATAATAGCTATGAGAGCGTATTTGTTAGTGAATATAGATTTTTTTGTATTGTGTTGACTTATCGGTTGATTGTTTATAGATTCCAGTCGATGTAGTCTAACTAACTATCGTAGATAGGGGTTTCTAAACTCTTAAACAAGATAAACCGATACGATATTGTTTTAAATTGGGTAAATGAAATAATTTTACCTTGAGTATATTTTTATATATAAAGTAAAAAAAATTCAGAATTATTAAAATGTATATAAGTGGATTGTTTAGTTGTTTGAATAATCTAAGTAAAAGAATTGTATAAGTAAAAAAAAAATTATTACAAGTATGAAATTATAATTAAAGTGATTTACAATTGAGAAATAAACTTATATATATAAGAAGTGAAACTATACGAATATATTTATGAATATGAGTTGAAATAAAAATGAATTTAAAGTTAAATGGAAATTTACTTTAGAATTTGGAATCTGAATTGATTTATAAGTGGGAATTTAAGTTATGTAAAACCAAGTGATGTTTATAAAAAAAAGTATAACTTGAGAGATGTTGAATGAAGTTGATATAGGTATCAAAGTAAAATAATAAAGTGAAGTGATAAATGTGAACTTGAGTTATGAAATGAAATTCAACTTTTGTAATTGAATTGAATGAATGGATTGAATATTAATCAATTAAATGTGAATAATTGGTATGGAAATAATGAATATAAGTGTTAATTCATTAAAATATAATGTTATTGAAAGTTGAATAGTTGAATAAAAATCAATTAATTAAACCAATTGAAAGTGATGGTGTTAAACCAAAATGAATGAATATAAGCAAAGGAATTTGGTTGCAATTGATATACATTGGTTGTTATATGATTGTTAGTTGAGTGTATATAATTCATTAAGTGTTAATGAAATTGGAAGCTAAAGTAATTGGAATTCAATTGGAAGTTAAGTGAATCTTAAATAGAATTGAATTTGATTTGGAAGTGAACCAACTTGAATATGAATTAGTGAATATAAACTAATTGAAAATGAATGTTAGTAAAAACATCCACTGTAAAGAATCAAATGTGATTAACTTGAAAACCAATTCATGGAATATTAATGAGAATATAAATGAATATTTATTGGTTATGAATGATAGTTGGTTGATGGTTGAATATATTGCTTTTACTACATTTGATATGTTGACATATATAGTTATTATGTTGCTATATGTTGTATATTGATACTATTGTCTATATACATGATTCTCATGTTGTTTGTTGAGTGTTTAGTAGGTGCGGATCGCGTTTGCTTTGCATTTGGAGCTCGCTTTCGTGCTATATTAGCCGTATATGCTTGCTAATAAAATATAAAGTACATATCTCGGATTACATACCGTACTTTTACAATTTTTTCCCTTCGGGATGCCTCGTTACTTGATGAGATGTATATTTGTG
The DNA here is from genome assembly GCA_030765085.1 of Allium cepa. NCBI lineage: Eukaryota > Viridiplantae > Streptophyta > Magnoliopsida > Asparagales > Amaryllidaceae > Allium > Allium cepa. The sequence continues at coordinate 905,664,968 of CM060939.1, forward strand.
ATATATATACTGTCATTTTTTTTCTTTTCGGATCGAGCCGCGCAAAGGAGACTATGGCGAATTTTTCCGGAAATTTAAGGCGTTAGAAAAAATTTGAGAAAATTGGAAAAATTTGAAAACTTAAACTTTGATTTTGGAATTGAAAGTTAAACAATAGTAGTTGTTTTTGAAAAGATAACTAAGTATGATTTGAAAACTTAGTAAAGTATTGTAAGAAATTTAACTATGGATTTTAGAAAGTTAATAGATTCTGTAACTTTTCTTACTTGGTAATTTCGAGGACGAAATTCTTTTAAGGGGGGAAGATTGTAACGACCCAGAAATTTTAGTAATTAAAATTTGAATATTTAATTAATTTTAAATATTAATAAGTGAAATTTATAAGTCGAATAAATTTTATTTCGAATAATTGGATTTAATTGGTTAATTAAATCGATAATTTAATATGTGAAATGTATAGAAATAATTGAAAATTGAGTTAAATATGATTGTAAATGATTTGTAAAATTTTATTTTATCATATTGAAGTTAGAATGATGTTATAGAACATTTAAAATCGAATTAAGAGTTAATTTTTGAAAATTGAATATTTTAATATTTAATCGACTAGTGAAATAGCCAATTTTTGAACAGTCTCAGAATTGGACGAAACCAGTTCCATTAGATCCGTAATAGTTAGTTATTACCGGATTTCAATTTTCGTAGCAATCGGAGTTATCATTTGATCGTGGCAACTCGAAACGCATCGAAATTGTTTTAATATTAATTTGGCAAGATAAAATAGCCATTTTTCAAACAGTCTCGGATTTCGACGAAACCAGTTTCATCGGATCCGTAATGTGATATTATTGTAAGGTTTCAAATTTCGTGTCAATCGGATTTACCGTTTGTCCGATACAAATTAAAACGCCTAGAAAATCGTTTAAATCGGTTTAATTTAAATTGAACGTTTATAGCCATAACTCGCACAGATGTCCGAATTAGCTTTCGAAACCTGTTCCATTGTGTCCGGAACGCGGGGTAAACCCTAGAAACGCTGGTTATGGTGCGTGAATAGGAGTTCAGAATTTCCGGAATGAATAGTGTTTCGTCGGTTCCCTATAAATAGCCCCCTCTCTCACAAGAAATAAAAAAAAATTATAAACCCTAAACCTAATGCAGCCGCCACTACCATGCTGAACGGCCAGAAACTTCCCAAATTCATTCCTTAATCTCTCCAAATCCATCGACAATTAGAGGAAAGTGTCAACTACAAAGACGAAGAGTGTAACGAGGGCTTTAAATCTATACGGAGATGATCGTGTCTCGTGTAGCGTGGAAGGAGAAAACTTGGCCGAAAGGGAGCACGTTCGGCCTCGGCGTGCGTGCATATGTGGCGACCGAGTTCATGGAGGTTCTGGGCGTGGGTAGAGGAGGAGGCGCTCTTCAAAATGGAAGCTCCTGATCGAGTTATAATCAAGCAAGGTGATCGAAAAATCAAAACCTAGTTTATGAGATATGGGTTTGGTTTTAACGTGCAAAGCCTGTAGAACGTGAAAGAGGAAGATGATGAAGGAGGGGGGGGGGGGGGGACGTGCGGCCCTGATGGGTTTTGCTTGGATCTAACGGCAGATAATAGTTAGGTTAAAAATATAAATATTTATGTTGTAAATATTAAATATAAAATCGTGTAAACTTCGTAAATGCATATCTTATTCATACTAGGTCGAAAACGCGCGAAACCAGTTGCGTTGGAATCGCATGGACGAGCACTACGCGATGCAATTGGATTGGAGTCTTTTGGAGTTAGTGAGAATTTTGGGTAAAATTAAACGTCCGTTTAATTTTATTCGAAATAAATCGCTAAAACGAAATTGAAATCAAGGTGAGAACTTCTTACTCAATCGAATCAGTTTCGATTTTTATTTTAAATAGTTAGATTTAAAATATTTGAATGCATGTTTAAATGATGATTGTTATCTATTGATTGTTAAAATAGACATTATGCGCCGTTAGTAAGCGGATGTTATTTATTAAAAACATATACCGCGAATATTTCATAAACAGTGAAATTGTTATTATATATATAATAGCAATATATATATATTGGCATATGTATATATTGCAGTTATTGTTTTCCCGCATTTGTATAGCGGATGAGACCCTATTGCGCCGTCTATTAAGCGGATAATATTATAAATCCCATATACCGCGATAATTCCGTACTGGAGCGGAATTGGTATTGTGCTAATGTTTGTGGATGCAGGAAAACAAGTTGGAGGGATCCAACTGGATTCCTCAACAGTATTTATTTGAATTCAGATATTTTGATATTTGATGGATTATCATATCGATATATGATGTCGTTGTTGTGGTGATTGATTATTTGGTGTGTAGCATCATTGGACCAAGTTTTGGAACTTTAAAATGATTTTTAAAGTGATTTTTGAAAATATATTAATGTTTGGAAATTGATTCATTTTAAATAAATAAACGATATAATTTTGAATGTTATAAAAATTATATTTTTGAGAAATATAGTTAAAAACTTATTTTTGAAAATATGAGGCTAATGATTTTATAAAATAGTTAAATCGGGTTTTTTGAAATTATTGTGAAAAGTTTAAGTTATAGGATTTATAAAATTTGATTATTTTATAAGTCAAAAGGATGAAATTATAAAGGAGTTTAAAGACGTTTTGAAATATTAATATGAATTGATTTATATAAAAGATTTATAAATGGATATTTATAAATTGAAATATTGAAATTACAAAACAAGTTTTTATAAGTGTTAGAAAGAAGTGTAAATGAATTTCATAAATGAATGAAATTTATAGAATTATAAACGGTGAAGTTATAAATGGAATTTTATAAGCAGTAGGTTTATAAAATTTATAAAGTTATTAAAAGAACGATTTTGTAAAATAATCGTTTTATAAGCATTTAACTTATAATATGAACCTTTGGTTTATAATTGAGTTATAAATTGGAATAGGTTAATAAAGGAGATTTATGAAGGAAGTTTTTATAAGATAAATTCACTAAGGAATTTATAAACGTTGTTTAATAAATTCGCAACGACTTATTTTGATAAGTAAATGTTATAACTTATTTATGGAATTATATTCACGTTTTGACTGTGAATAATCCTTTGAAATAAAATGTATAGAAAGGATGAAATTGATTAACGTAGTATATTCACGTTTTTGAATAGTGAATAATATGTTAAAGAAATTGTTTTGAATGTGATGTTTTAAATAGAATTAAAACAAGTTAACGATGTTTTAAATGTGTTGAGATTCAAAACCATAGATTTCAACATTTATTGTTGAAATTGATGTTTTCGAGAAATAGAAGGAAATGGTGGACTATAACACTGTTGTTATAGTAACTGATTTCCGAAAGGAAATGTTTTGTTTAGTATTGGGATTTATATATCTATTTTTAATTTCGAATCCCTATACTAGTGATTTTGGGTTGTCGTAACGATGTTTTACGCAACATTCGTTTTGGCCCAAATAAATATGGTTAAGAGAATGATTTCCTTAAAGAATGAAATATATACTTAATTTCGATTGAAGTATATTGAATATTTTCCAAGTGTTGAAAATAAATGGATTGAGAATTACTTAATAAATAAGTATGGAAATGTTTTTCCAATGCAAAATGAAAAGCCTAGGGAATTTATCTTTTTGAAGATAAATTGAAAAATGAATAATTGAAATCGTTTATTCATAAATATTTTAAAATATAAATTCATGATGTGCACGTAAATGTGCATATTTTTACCACCATATTTATTCTATTTAAATTAAAAAAATGATCATATTGGGTATTTTAACTTGTTTTAACCAAAATTCATTTTAATTCCAAATTTTCACATATCCATCTTCATATAGGGGCAAAACAGTCATTTAAGTGCATATATTTCTTTGAGAAAAATTGATTGAAAATTTGTATATATTTTTGTAGGAAATTGATCTCAAATAGAAGTGGTTTCATGAAGATATGCATGCACAAAATTAATACAAAGGAATGAAGATGGAAATAATTCAAAGTGAAGAACATGGAGGACCCCACCTACCCACCTACCTTAATGTACAAATTAAAGGCTAATGCACATGCTTTTGGACTTAATGCTTTCATGTACACTTAATGGGGGATTAAGACATGTTAATGGTTACTTGGCCTCCACACTTCCTAAGGGGCATTTTGGGTATTCCCCAAAAATATGAAATAGGGTTTCATACATGTATAAATACCCATATGTTTCATGTAACATGATCTCTTCTCTTAGTCTCTCTTAGGCCTCCTTCTCTTTAGTTTAGTTTAGATCAAATAAAATGAAAGCTCCTCTTTCTCTTTTCATGGCTACTTAGCCATTTTTTATTTTATGTAACCTTTTTTATTTTATGCAATTTAATACATGCTCTTTCCTTTTCATGTTTATTTACTTTCATGTTGTAGTGTAGATCTCTTTTATTTTATGCAAGTAGAATAATTTTTCCTTTCATTTTGCTCTCGTTTTCTCTTCTTGTTTAATGTTGTTTTCTACATTTGTTCATATAATAACAAATATGAGAGCTTAATCCTTCAATTTAGGGGTAATGAAGCTCTCAAGTATGTAGATCCAACATTTTGTTGTTTATGCTCTCTTTTTGTGCTTAATGAGAATGATTGAAGTGGTTTAATGATGTTGTTTAGCTTTGAATTTGATAGTCTATGTTGTTTATAACAAATAGGCTATGCTTAAACAAACATAACACAAATTGCCTCTTCATCTAAATATGATTATGGCAAAGAAGTGAATGTTGAAATTGAAATTTGATAGCCTATATTTCTAAACAATAGTTAATAGGCTATGCTTAAAATAGATTTTGCTTTCAACTTTGTTGTCATATTTCATGAGAGTTAAATGTGTATTAGTGGTTGTGTTATAGTTTGATGGTTTATATTGAGCTAATTAATAGCACAAATATACCATACTTATGATAAGCACATCAACTAATTCACTAATGACAAGAAAAGAGAGATCATAACTTCATTTTGTTGATTTATATGATATAGAGAGTGGATTTATCTCTAAATTGTTCTCTTAACTCTCATATTTTTATCATTTTCTTTTGCTAGTTTTTGTTAGTTTCTTACATTTCTAGCAAGGGAAGGATGCAGAGACTTCTCTCTGCAAGAAAAACTTGGAAGCATAGCAATTAAAGAATGCTCCTCCTCTTCGATAGACCAGCGATCCTTTCAACGAATTTGACCCCAGGGACAAGGGGGAGGAGGCCACCACCGAGCCTGTAGAGGCTATGGAATTTGTATCTGCAGACAAACACGACCCAAGTAGACTGCTGAGAGTCGGGTCTCAGTTAAGAGCGGAATTGAAGGATCAACTCGTCGATTTTCTTCGCCGCAACTTGGATGTATTTGCATAGACGCACGCTGACATGACTGGAATCTCCCCAGATGTAGCATGCCACGAACTAAAGTTCGATCCCACCAAGGTGCCAGTAAAGCAGAAAAAGAGAAGCATGAGGGCAGAACAATCAGCGGCCCTCGAGGAAGAAGTAAAGAACCTACTTGCCAATAACTTCATACGAGAAGCCATCTATCCAGAATTGATCGCCAACCCGGTACTGGTAAAGAAAGCTAATAGGAAGTGGCGAACACGCATCGACTTCTCCAACTTAAATGACGCTCGCCCGAAGGACTGCTTCCTACTCCCCCGAATCGATCAACTCGTGGACAGCACAGCCGGAAACGAACTCTTATCCTTTATGGACGCATACTCAGGATATAACCAGATCCTTATGCATGCCCCCGATCAAGACCACACTAGTTTCATCACTAACAGGGGATTGTGCTGCTACAGAGTAATGCCTTTTGGACTTAAAAACGCCGGAGCTACTTATCAGCGCCTTGTCAACAAGATGTTTGCTTAACTAATAGGACGAACCATGGAAGTTTATGTGGATGACATGCTGTTGAAATCGAAGAAAGCCAACGATCATATAAACCACCTGGGCGAGATGTTTCAAGTACTTCACCAATATGGAATGAAGCTGAATCCTCTAAAGTACTCCTTCGGAGTATCATCGGGAAAGTTCTTGGAATTCATCGTCCATGCCAGAGGGATTGAAGCAAACCCCGAACAAGTTCGGGCTCTGCAAGATATCAAGATACCATCCACTCGAAGAGAGATGCAAAACCTAAACGGGAAAGTGGCCGCCCTAAGCAGGTCCGTCTCTAAAGCAACCGACAAATGCATCCCTTTCTTCGAAGCTCTGAAGAAAGACAAAGGAAAGTTCGAATGGACTGACGAATGCTCAACAGCCTTCCTTAACCTAATCGAACACCTTCAGAGACCACCAGTACTCTCGACTCCAAATGAAGGCGAAGAACTATACCTATACCTTGCTGTATCGTCCCATGCTTTAAGCGCCGCTTTGGTGAGAGGGGACAACCGCGCGCAGCGGCCCATATACTTTGCAAGCAAGAGATTTACAGGGGCAGAAGCCAGATACCCTAAACTTGAAAAGCTAGAATACTGTTTGCTAATCACGTCACGGAAGCTGCAACACTATTTCCAACCTCATTCCATCAGAGTTTTAACCGATCAACTTCTAAGGCAGGTACTCGATCGTTCCGACACTTCTGGGCGACTACTTAAGTGGTGCATTGAACCGAGTCAATATGATATCACCTACCATCCCCGCACCGCCATCAAGGGACAAGCCATGGCCGATTTCATTGCCGAATTCACTACCAACGAAGGTAAAGAACGATCTGAAATAACAAAAGATATCAAGTGGAACTTGCCCTAGAGATCGGAATTGGCTCTTTATGTCTCCATAGTATTCTCAACTTATTGTAAATCAAATACTGGGAGAATGCCAGACTCGAGGAGAACGACTCACAGCATACCTAAAGAAGACCAAGCTGCTGCTCAGTCAATTGGATCACTATTTAATCAAACACATTACTCGATGAGAGAATCAGGAGGCCGACGAACTGGCAAAGCAAGTTAGCATGAAGGACGACACCACTTCCGGAACAATAACCATCTCAAAGAAACTAGCCCCGAGTTTCGAGCCAACGAATCTGATAGCTGCAATCGAAGAGGAAACTTGGATGACTCCCATCCGGAAGTACTTACAAAATGGCACACTGCTCGACGGGCATAACGAAGTTAAGAAAACCTTAAGGAAAGCTTTCCGCTACACAATACAAGAAGGCATCCTCTATCGGCGCGGCTTCTCTAACCCCTTATTAAGGTGTGTCGCTGGAAGGGAAGCCAAGGAAGTCTTGTCCAACATCCATTAAGGAAGTTGTGGAGATCACACTGGAGGGCAGACTCTAGCAAAGAAAATACTCCGATATGGGCATTACTGGCCCACTTTAAACAAAGACGTCTTAGACTTCGTCAAAAAATGTGACAGATGTCAAAAATTTGCTAAGATTCCTCGACCACCAACAAATGAGATTACTCAAATGACCAGCCCTTGGCCCTTTGCAGTATGGGGAATTGACTTTATTGGCGAAGTGCTGATGTGCCGAGGCGGAGCCAAATATGCTATAGTGGCAGTCGACTATTTCACCAAATGGGTGGAAGCGGGACCTTTAAATAAAATATCTTCGACAAAAGTTATTAATTTCTTGATCAAAAATGTTCAATGCAGGTACGGGGTTCCACTCAAATCATATCGGACAATGGACTTCAGTTTGACAGCGAGGAGTTCGTCGACTGGTGCCGAGAGCATGGAATTCACAAAAGCTTCTCATCTGTAGCATATCCCCAGGCAAATGGACAAGTCGAAGATGTCAACAAAATTCTCAAAACTCTGATCAAGAAGAAGCTTGAAAAGTCAAAAGGCGCTTGGGTGGATGAACTTCCTACGGCGCTTTGGGCCTACCACACGACTTTCAGAACATCAACAGGGCATACTCCTTTCTCTTTGGCATACGGATCGGAGGCCATGCTCCCAGTTGAAACTGTAGTTCCCTCCCACCGTAGGATCCACTACAACACAGAAGAGAATGAAGAACTCCTACACATGTCTTTGGACCTAATTGAAGAGAGAAGAAATGATGCAGAACTTAAAGCGGCAGCTCACAAGAAAAAACTGGCAGCACAATACAACTTCAAAGTCAAACACCGCAGCTTACAAGAAGGAGATCTTGTCCTCAAATGGATCTTTCCGCACCCTGGAGCGCTAGATCCTATCTGGGACGGACCCTATGTAATTCGTAAAGATCTCCACAACGGAGCTTATATTTTGTCAACAGTGGACGGAGAGGTGTTCCAGAGGGCATGGAACATCCAACACCTTCGTCTATACTTTTCTTAACTTGTACTGCCCATATGAAGTGAATTAACGAAGAGAATCAGTGGACGTAGGCATTTTCGTGCCGAACCACTTTAAAAATCTTGTCTTTTTTGACTTGTTCCTTTATATCTTGGCTGCTTGTTAAGCTTTATCCTTTTTTGTTGAACAAAATCCTGTATAACGACATTTCCATTCTGGACACTTCACGGCATAACCTCACCTGGACAAGACCTAATAGGTACTATACGAATCTATGCCCTCGTCAATGAGACACTTTTGCTCCAGCATCCCTTTGCTGCGGGTTAACTCATTGCTCGCAACGGCCCTCAAAGCCAACTGTAATGAGCCAATCATAAGCCACCGAGAAGGCCGACTATAGCCGAGGTAGCTCATTACGGCGTTCGGCTGGCCGGCGATTGTGAACCGATTATAAGCCCTAACATAAGGTGTGGCCAGCCAGGGGCAGTTCATAGTTGACGATCGGCACCCACGCTAGCCGGCCACGGTAAATCGAATTATACCCACGATTACGGGCCATAATGGCACGGGTAGTTACTGTGCGCGATCTCGGCTTCGATGAGTCTTAAGTACGGCTGTGGTAAAAATGAAAACTCCCCACAGAGTCGTAAGATGGGTGACGAATGTCTCCAAGACCCGCAGCTATGGAAAGAGACTACAAATCCCGTTTGCCACGAACTTAAGCACATCGAAGGCCTTCCGTGATTAGAAGTTTTACTATTTCTTATATTTCCATTTTATTTATAAAAACTTTCCTCTTGTCCTCTATAACGATCACCAAAGTACAGGACACAAAATAGGAGACACTCGCTAATGGGAATAAGAACTCACAGCTGGATGGCAGGACATTCAATTGCATTTCATATTCGATTACACAAGGCATTCAAAGCTACCGTCTACAGCAAAAAATTGAAGGGCGGTACTCTCTTCCCTTGTGTGCAAATAAGTAGCTCTGATATATTCACACATCACATTAACATTGCAAGACAAGAAATTATATTTTAAGCGAGAACTTGACATCAAAACACAATTGAATCACTAGCACATGCACAGCTATATTTCTTATGCTACACATCAAAATAATGAAAGCATCCTAATATGATAGAATCAGCTTATGTTATAAAGTTACATGTTAAAAACAAAGTCGTTCGTTGCAATGACATAATTACAACCTGAAAATACATTAATGTTTTAGAACTAGTATATACAGGAATGTCAAGTAAAACCAAAAATGCCCGGATTAAGTCAAAATAGCCGGCGACATCAGAACTTCATCTCTATCCTTCCAACCCCCCAAGTTCTACTTGACAGCCAGATTAGAACTCCCAGCATGCTGACCAGAGGTCCCACCTGTCCAATTCAGGAGAAGAATCTATTAGACAAACGATAAGCAATCAAGTTAAGAAAAGATTAAAAGGGAAGACGTACCAGTGTCTGCTCCCTGATCATCATCCTCCAACTGCACACCCACTTCCTCGGCGATAAGCAACCGCATGCCCTCCTTCACCGCCACCTTCTCCTCCTTGGTGAACTGAGCGGTAACCGCATCCATTCTGAAGGCCACGCCACCCTATTTATCCGCATCAGCCTTGGCCTCCTCCAAAGCCCGGAGATATATCCTAGCCATGACCCGGGGGTAATCGTCCATCCAGGATAGGTTGCCCTGCTTCCAAGTACGAAAATACATATCCTGCAGTATATCATCCATCATCCCCTCGTTCTCCTCAAACTCCCTCATACGGGCCTCAGAAACCGACAACTTTGCAACGGAAGCATCCCTCTCTAATCGGTATCTCGAGCAGTCAGCTTGAAGGGATCTCCTAATCGCCTCCATCTCCTCCTTTAGCTTGGCCTGAGCAAGCCCTGCGGCTTCGAGCCTTCCAAAAAACTCCTCTACCTGCTCGAGATCCGCTCTTCGAACCTCATCCACCGTTGCGATGGCCATGTCAATTCGTTTCTTGCAAACAGCCTCCATCTTTCGCAATTCTGCCTTGCTAGCCTCTTCCATGGTTTTCTTTAGTCGCCTGGAGGCCGCCTCACGTTGGGAGATCTGAATGGCCTGATTGGCAAGCTGTTTGGCCCGATCGGAAACCATTAGCCGCAACCGAATGTTAGCACTTCTGATTTCCTCTCCAGCCTTGACCAGTCGGGCGTGACGCCCCATCAACTTCTTTGTCTCCTCAGCCACCCGATCATTTTTTGCCTTGGCCTCATCCCCCATAGTCACAATCCGAGTGGTCAACAAGTCGAGATCCGAAGACTTAGCCTCATCAAGCACCTTTACCATAGGGTTGCGGGGTAGGAGGTGCTCACCGGTAACCTCATTGAAGGAAATATAATGAGAACTCGGGTCCAGATATGGATGACCCGCAAATGGGTTACGAGCCAAGCCGGGACGATCAACAAGAGTAACTGTAGGATTCTCTGATGGATGCGGAGATGGTATGGACTCAGTATCCTCCCCCATGATGTAATGAATAGGCTGGGTCGGGGGCTGAGGTCCGAGTGAAGGTTCGAACATGGAACGCCTCCTCTTTCTCTTTTGAATATCCTCTTCAATGACTCCGAGAAGAGGACGGTAGCTAACTACGCCCTCCGAACGGTCAGTCGAGGGCTTCGGTTTAGCAGAAGCTTTGAGGACTTTGAATTGCTCGAGACGGTGTCGAATGTCTGATGTCTTGGCCGCCATACCCGTTCCTAGAATAAAAACCAAGTATTACAAGCATGCATGAGACTATAATCCAAGAAACATGTGAAGTTAAAAGAGGAGTCCAAAATTCACCTTGAACCGCCGGAGTTGCCCTAGCTGAAATGCTCTCAGAAGATGAACTGGCGCCAGTCCCGGCCTTATCAGTTTCCTTCGGTTTCCCCACCAAGGCCGACCCTTCCTCCAACCCCTCAAAAGCTTGGCGGAAAGCATCGTCCGTCCACTCTTGAATCTCACCTACTTTCCCCGAGGTCAAGGCACCAACGCCACTACCACTTTGTCCTTCGCCACCATTACCACCATCACCTTCTCCATCACCTCCGCTCTCCTCCTCGCCTCTTTCCTCCTCTCCAATTTCCTCCTCCGGAACATCCGGGCACGTGCTGGGAGAGGGTCCATCGGTTTTCTTGAGCTTCTTCCCCCCGACGACTGGAGGTATCGAGAAGGGTTTCCTCTTGCTGCTCTTTGTCGTGGCGCCTCCTTTGGATCTAGCAGCCCTTTCCTTAGCCCTATCCCTCTGCTTGACCACAGATTGATGTGGTAGAATCAAGTTGTGTCCCAGGAGAGTAACATTCCTAATCAGGTAAGAAGATGACCCATCCCTTCCCGAAATGGCCTCTATCTCTGTGGCCATCTGAACCAGGTGATCATTCTCCATGACCGCAAAGCCACCTGTCGCTAGCAAGAAATAAAAGCACATAAGAAGAAGCATCTCAGCCAGAACGGAAATTATAAATAAGCGTCAACTTACAGCCAGAGGTGAAGCGGTGGATCGAAACGGTGTCATCCTGGACGAAGAACCATTCATTCTTAAACATGGTGAACTTTGAATAAAAGTCCAAGACCGGCTTGAAGGACACGGCCGATTCCAAACTGATGTATGGAGACCCCTTCTTGTAACCTCTCAAGTTATATAGATACCGAATCTCCCGGTTAGAAGGGGGCGCCCGTACTTTCTCTAAAAAATCATGAATAGGCACGCCAAGATAGCGTAGGAGTGGGGCTGGAGCTGGAAAGGGGCCACCTTCAAATAGGTGACGAAGCAAACTATCCAAGCATTGATTGGAGGAATGGCCCCACACATGCAGTGGTACCTACTATAAGCGAAGTATCCTTCAGGGGGATTATATGGCATGACCCCCTTCCCTGGCAACAACATGCGTGCTCTATCAATCCCAAAGGAGCGGGAGATAACATCAAGCTGCTCCTCTCTGAGAGAGCTCGGAAAGCAATTAGGAGGAGAGTTCAGAAGCTCTTGAGGACCATATCCGTCCACTAGTGATCTCGGGGTGGGTCCCTGTCGTCCCGGTCTTGGCTGGGCTGGGGGCACCACAGGGGACTCTCTTCTGTCCGTAGATTTTCTCTTTTCTGCTCGAGTTTCCACTTTGTGAGACATTATCTACGATACCATAAAAACATACTGTTAAAACAAGGAATACAGAGACATAAGCAAGCAAGTATATGTAGTCTGGAATTTCACTTGTAATTCAAAATATAAGAAGAACATTTGGTAGTTCAAAGCCGGAAGGTCATTCGGCACTCAAACCCCCGATTGGTAAAGCAAGGCAAAAAGTTCATTTGGTTTCATCTGGTAAATCAAGGGTTTTTAAGCTCGTTCGGCACTTTTACTTCCCGTTCCCATTCGATGGTTCGAGCATACGTTCCATTTGGCCAAGTACATTCGAAGGTTCAACCTTAAAAAATCGTCCGGAAGAAGAAAGCTAACCTGGTCCGGCAGTTAGGTCAATTCAGTATACAGTTGATCCGGCAGTCAGAATTGGTTCGGCACTACAATTTGTTCGGCGGTTAAGAATTCGATTCGGTTGTTTCACTTGGTAAGAAATAATGAAAGCACAATGCCCATACTTATAGGAAAATGGAAGCGACCGGACCACTGGTTCGGCACACAGGGCCGAAAGAGAATGCCAGATGAGACTGTCCAAGCTAAAACAAAGCGCGGCATATGCTGGCATATGCCACACTTTGGGGGGAAAATGTTGGGCATGTTTCCACCTACTACCGAACCATCCCCTCTCCACGCATTGCCGAACCAACCTATTCCCACCTACTACTGGATTCACCTTCACCGAACCATCTCCTCTCCAAACAATGCCGGACCAATGCACTCTCCAAAGCCCTACCGGACTAACACCACTCCCAAGCATTGCCGAACCAACCAACTTCTCCTACATAGCCGAATCAAGCTCCATCCACTCACCACCGGATCATGTCCCATCGAACCAATGTCCATCCAATCACCACCGGATCATGTCCCATCGAACCAAGCTCTACCGAACCAACCTACCTCCATCCACTGCCGAACTAGAAGCAAGGGAGGATACGACGAGACCAATTCTGCCAGGCCAAATTGGATCGGCCCAGGCCCACCAGCCGCTATATACATCCAAGACCCCTGCTCCCAACCTCACTCTATAAATAGAGGGGTTGGGGTACAACAATGGCGGACAAGTTTGAGAGCTCAGGCACGGATGGAACTTTCAAACAACTTTCAGTTACTTGTAATCAAAGCTTTGTACTTGTAATTTGAATAGAAAAGGAGAATAACATATAAAGTGGACGTAGGCACATTCTGGCCGAACCACTATAAATCTGTGTGTCTTTTACAGTTTAGTCCATCTATTTTATATATTCGCTTAAATTACCCAAATCGCTAAGAACCATATATAATCAACTAAATCATACGACTAGGAGGTGTTTGCCCATTTTTTGTGCAAACAGTTTGTATAGTAAATAGCTTGGAAAAAGGAGATCTAAGACAATTTATATTAAAATAATTTATTTACAAAATAGTTTCAGAGCCAAACTGATCCATTTCCCAAACTACACTTCAACCAATCTCAACTTCCATTCCCATTTAAATTAATTCAATTACATTTCAATTCGAATTAGCTTTGATTCCCATGCTAATTCAAATCAATTTCTAATTAAATTTTAAACTTATTCAACTTTGATTACAATTTCAATTAAGTCATTTCAATTCCACCTTTGAATTAATTCCAATTCCATTCTCAAATTTCCAAACCATATCGATTTGTACAAATTCGAATTAAATTTACGAATGTTGATTTAATGCCTTAAATCAAATTAACCCCTAACCTTTTATTCACAACCCAAGTCTTTAAACAATTTAATTCTGAGTCCAAATTTCAAATATTCATTTTAAATTACCCTTAAACTTATTTCAAGGTTCGAGAGAGAGATCAATCATTTTAAAGAAATCAATTTTCAAAATTCAATTTATTTCCCAATCATACTTCAAACTTTAAAACCAAATTCTTTAAGCAATTCGTGTTGATAAATTCATTTTTAATATTTTCGAACTTAAGTTCGAAATAATCCCATTTCTATAAATTCAACCTTTATTCCTAAAAAAAAAATCATTTGAATAAATTCAGGATAAAGTTTACTTGTATTTAATTTAAGGAATCAATCCACTTATTTATTCTTTCAAAAAAAATCCAATTTCCAGTTTTATATATACTATCAATAACAAACTGGATATAACATGATATGTCAAAGTAAAGAAACAACCAAATTTCTAAAAAACCAATCAATAGCATTCATTTCTAATTTCAAGAATCCAAACCCGTTTATATTTCAAAAGGCGTTTTGAAGCCATACATAACTCACTTTTCGATTTAACCCATTTAATTTCCCAAAGATAAATTTAACCCCATCTTAAAACTTCCAATTCAAGTTATAAGTTCAAAACTTATTTGACATTCCCTAATTTAAATTTTCCATTTCCATTCAACTTCACGCAATTTAAATTTCCATCCCACATTTAAATTCATTATCAACATCACTTCCCTCTTATAAGTTCAAAAACTTATCTTTCCCTGGGTTATACATCACATTCTAGGTTAATTTCAGAACTCAACACTTAGTATTTATTTCAGATCAACTTTGATATTATGTATATTCACATATACATACATATTTATTTCATTTTCCCACCAAGTCGTACTTTAAATTTTTGAACCATTCTTAGTTTTCAATTCAAAACAAATTCCTTTGAAATTTTTATAACAACTCCTATTCTAAAACAAGATTCATCTATTCAAAAATATTCTAAATAATATTATTTATTATTTCCTTTAACACTTTGAAACCATTCTAAATTTCTCTTGGTCTAGATTTAAAACTTCACAATTTTTAAATCCATTTTAATTTATAACGTATATAAATTTTTATTTCCTGGAAACATTTCACTTTGCTCTATCATTGTTTATTCTGAAAATAAACATACCTTTATTACGACATAACAACCAATTTATTATAATTATCATATCTAGAAATTATACACTCTATATATTCCATCATAATTTACTGGAGAAATATAATCAGGGTAACTTATTTCAAAACTTTGAAAATTCTTTCGAATTTCCCGGGATTTAAATTCAGGGTTTGAATCCATTTTTAACTTATATTATTTGTATAGTTAATCTTTACGCAAATTTCTATTTGGTTATACATGGGTTTTACTTAGGTCTCATAATCTAATTCAAATTTTTAACAACAACCAGTTTCCCTTAACCCACTATAACAATTAGAAAAATAATTGCTTTATATATTAAAATATAAGCTTATATACAAATTAATTTTTTAAACCGTTTTTAAAACCATTATATAAGAAAATAACAAGTACGCCCTCATATACACTACACTCTACTCATTCTAGGGTACTACCGACCATATCTCTGATGAGTACTCCTCACCAAAGCGAAGGTTCTCGCCTAACCTTCAGCTCTGATACCACGTGTAACAGCCCAAAAGATTTTCGATCCCGAAAATCGACAATAATACGTCCACTTCATAGAGTGCCAAGAAATCGATTGCCGGAAATCCCAAGCTGTTAGGGTTAAGAAGAAAAGGAGGTAGAAGCAGAACAGAAAATACAATCTCACAATCGTAGAGGAACAAATTATAATATAAAATAACAACATTTATGAAAGGAAGAGTTGTAAATGTATATATATACAAGATATCTACAATCATCAATAAAATATTCTGGACAGTTATAATAACTTGTCCCTAAATACCGTCTACACAGCCTACAATACACAGCGGAATCTAATCAATACGTCTCTACCATCTAGCTCATCTCCCGAGCTCCAAAACGTCTTAACTTGAAAATCTGTAATACTAGGTCTGACCGGAGCATTATAATAAAGTAACACCCGAGTCAAGCTGGAAACCAACGTGAGTAAACCCATTTAACTTGAAATACTTAAGTTATAAGACTACATTTGAAATCAAGGTAACTTGTACAAAATTACGAGTTTTATTCGATTAGACCAACCACTTTTACAGAATCCATCGATACTGAAATACTGTCTAGGCACGGTTACTTATCTAATATAACCAAATATGATTAATTTATTCCATTTCACCCTATAGACTTTACAACGAAAATGTAAAGGTTTGGAAACGATTTACAAATTAAAGTGGTTCCGGATAGCCCTGATATCCGATCCCGGCCTCTTTGAATCCAAGTAACAAACTTAAAAAGGGAGATTGTTTAAATAACAATTTATTACTTATGTGACAATATCATTTAGTGTAATCCATTAAAGATGTCTTTTTTAAAATAAAACATACTATTACTTTAGTCTCACTATTTTAATTCGAAACAAATAACCCATGGAGTTAAGCAAAGATATAGACCGTTAACCTAATTAACGATCTAAAATCAATTTCCAAACGATTAACTCATGGTTTTAATTCACTTTGATTAACCGTATTCATCTATATTAAAGACCAAATTAGTTACAAATCAAACAATTTATTCATAATAATAAATATTATAAAATACTATTCATTATCCATAAGTTTGCATGAAATAAAGATATTAAAAACATAGTACCATTAATTTATCTCTCCAGAATTATAAAATATCATTTCACTTTAAGTTAAAATGGGAATAGAATTTTCTTATGTATAAATTTATATACTCTTCCTTCTTTCCTTTTCTTTCTTTCTAAAAATCTAATACTTTACTTTTGATATCTCAAAATATCCAAAACATATTCAGCCAAACCATGGCATTCAATTACTTCAATTTTCAATATAATCTATCATAGATTATCAAATAAATCACAATCACAAGCTATGAAAATAAATTTCAATATTTTCGAGGAATCCAGTTTGATCCCTCCAACCTGTTTTCCTGCATCCACAGCTATTTGCACAATATAAAAATACCAATCCCACTTCGAGGGGGATATCGCGGTATATAGGATCATCTGCTATTATACGAGGCGCATAAAGTCTCATCCGCTATATAATGCGAGAATATCAATCACGTTCAATCAATCAACCAATAACTTAAATTTACCTATTTAAATTTTCTAGTAATCCAATTTGAGTGAGATTAACTCACCTTTGGCTTTTAATTTGCAAACCGGCTTGTTTTATTCACGTTTTCAGACCATGTAGAAACATTATATGGTTTATTAACATTTGAAGTGATCTAAAAATCAATTTCGTTTTAATAATTTAATTTAAACTAATACTTTAATTATTAAACTAATTTTCCTATAATAAATAATATTTAGTAACTATAATAATTAAATAAACCAATTAAATAAGTTAATCACCATAATCATTATTTTAAAATACTAGTTAGTGGAAATAGGTGTGTGTATTTTTATATAGATATATTTATATTTTATCTCTTTTTCTGTAAATAAAAAAAGGTAATTTCATTACTATAAACACTTTTCCTGGTTAATGAATAAATATCAACAGATTTAGTTAAATATTTAAACTTGAACAACATTAGATTTTAAAAATGTTTAAAATGATCAGTTAACATAATTCTGTAAAAAGAAAATTCCCTTCTTTATATATATGTATGTCTATAAAATAAAAACTGGTTTAAACTTCCTTTCTCTGCATATTTATATTTATTAAATTAAATAAAAACAATATCTGTTATACCTCACAGCTTAACGCGAACAGCAACTTAGAGAACTTCTGGCCTTGCGAGACCGTCGCTCGAATCGGGCCCTCTACTCCATCACCGTGCTCGAGTTCGTGTAGAACCACACGTCGCAACAGAAAACTCCATGACCTCGTCTGCCTCACTGAACTCGAACACACGCCACCCAAACCCAACGCGGCTCAACTGCCCGACCTACGACCCCACTTGGCCACGACTAGACATCGCGACTAACATCGACTTCGAGCAGCTCAAAATAGTTCACCCTCCTCAAGGTCGCGACCATCGACGTAGCCGCACGCCACCAGACAACTGTTTTAAGAGCTAAACTCAACCATGAACTCAAAAATGAAAACGATATCTCAAATTGACGGCCATAGTTCACCCCATCACTAACCAGTTTCGCCTCTCTCGTCAATCAAAAACTAAAGTCGCACCATAAAACAGTTGTACCAGAAGGAAGAGAATTTGAAAAGTAGATTTTTTTGGAAATTTATCTCCCGATTTAAATCGAGTATTAGTGGAGAACGGGTTTTTAAAATCCCACAGCCACCATTTTTTTATACGAAAGGTTTCGTCCATTTTTTCCTCTTGATTTTGTTTATACTATATTTTGATTTTCTTTTCATTTTGAAATGTTGGCCGACTTTTTAAAACAAAATGGAGGAAAGATGCCTTTCATTAAGAATTTTATTTGCGTGGAAGATATGTATTGCCACAATGACACTGAGGTGAATAGAGAAAAGCTGATGTAAAGTATTGACCAGTCAACATATATATATATATATATATATATATAAAATTTAAAATTTAAATTGTCTCGAAATTCGCAACTCAAAATCTTGACCTCTTATTGAGAAATGCCGCTAGGCGTTTATAATGTTTTACCCCTATTCCAAATGCAATAGAAATGGTTTCGAGTCCCAATTCAATCATATGGAGAAGATAGCTTTTTGGACCCAGTTATTATATTGAATTTTCGATATAAATTTCAGCGTGTTTATATCCCGTATGATCACACGACAACCCCAAATGCTACGAAAATTGAAATCCAACAATAATATACTGTTACGAATCAAATGGAACTGGTTTCGTCGAATTCCGAGACTATGTCCAACAAGCCTATTTTTAAATGTCAATTTAAATGATATATCTTTAAAACTGAACATGTCATAGTCAAATTCCATTTTAAAACATTTGTTATCTTCAATATTATCAATATAAATTTTATAAGCTTTTAAATTATTTTTAACAAGCTTAAAAACCAAGATTCAGTATTTTACCCAACTTCCAACTATTAAATTCAATAATTTAAATTATCCAAAAATTAGTTATATTCAAAATTCATGTTAAAATTTGACTTTTAAATATTTAAAATCAATTAAATATTTCGATTTCAAATATCCAAAATCCCAGGTCGTTGCAGGGTGATAGCCTATTCAACCTATCCAGGTTATGGATAGTCCGGTCTTGTGTTGTAGGGGATCCCGGCGTGGTCCTAAGCACATTTTTCTAGATATGTACTATGACAGGTGATACCCCAGTGCCTAGTCATTCGTATGGAATCCATTCTCCAATATGTTCCTATACGGTTTTGGTTGTAGAGCCTAGTATGCTCGAGTTTAGTTAATGTAACAATTTAGCTATTTGAATAACTATTTGTACTAAGACATTACTATAATATCAGGTGATTTTGATATTAAATATTTTGGTTATCGTAAGGTAAAAACCAATCGTGTTTATGGGTGGCGTGGTTTTACGAGATACCTTTGATTTTCAAAGGATGTTGATAACTTTAATAATTCAAATTGAGTGCGTTTTCTCATGTTGGTTTTCCAAACTGACTTGGGTGTTATTTTATTATAATGCTCGGGTCAGACCGAGTATTACGGATACATGATAGGACGCTATAAAACTCAGGAGATGAGCTGAATGACAAAGACGTATCACTCGTATTTGATTTTATTCCGCTGCAGTGTTTTGTGGAAATTATCAGCAATTGTGAGGATAGGCTATTATAACTATCCAGGTTGGTAATTTTTGATTTATGTACTCTGATTTGAGATATATATATATATATATATATATATATATATTGTAGCTTTTGATTTGTGTAAAGGACTATCGGTTTTATACATTAATCTGTCCGCTATAAGATTCTATTTTGTTTAATTCCTTCTTTCTTCTACCTACTTTTCTTTTCCCCCAGTAATCTGTCTTTCCAACACTCGATTATTCGGCATGTAATAAAGTGAACGTATTGATGTCGGTTTTCGAGGGTCGAAGAGGTGTGCCATCACATATAAATGAGTTTTATGAATGAGTTTGGTGTTTTATAAAATGAGTTCTATAAATATAAAACAGCTTTATGCAAACGAATTTTATAAAGGAAATAAAGTTTGATTTCTATAAATGATCATTTTAATTTTTAGTGGTTTGGGAAGTATTCTTTTCATGCTTAATGCCAAATTCCAAGGTAGGGAAACTCATTCCTAGACGGGGAATAAAGAATATGTCGAGGCAAGGATACTACTCTAACTTATTAAACTGCATTGTTAATCGACAGATACTATGAGTTTGAAATCAGAAAGTGGTGGTAAGTACATTTGGTCTAATTTGTACACGATCCATTTACTTTTACCAAAAGAAAAGTGTTTTGGGTTTATTGTTACCAATGTTTTAATAACTTTTGTTTTAACGTAACTAAGTATGGTTTTGGAAATGACATCTTTCTTAAGATTTTTGAATAGACTTATACCATTGATATAAGTATGTGGATATGTTTTATAAATATTAAAAAATGTCGTTTTGTGTGAATATACTTATACCGGTGATATAAGTACATGGAAAAGTTTTCTAAGTACTGAAAGCGAAATGGTTTGTGAACATACTTATGCCATTGAAATAAGAGTATGAATATTTTTCAAGTGTGGAATAGAGTAGAAAGAGTTTGTGAATATATATTTGTAAAAGTATTTTATTACAAGTATTTACAAGGCGGTTTTTATTAATGAAAGAGGCTTAGCGGTTACTTATTTGCCTAACCATGCTTGGTTTCCATATGAAATTTAATCACCGACTGGATTGTTTATTTATTTGATAGTTAAATAACCAACTATCAAATCTTGGCCAGTGTGAAACTATCATAGTCGAGAGACCTAGAAAGGATGTATATCTAAAAAACACATTGAACGGGCATAAGCATTCGAATTGAAGACATCCTGAAGATAATGGAATCAAAGAGGAAGTTTTTTGGAGTACAAGGGCTAGTTCCTACTAATTCTAGGGATGTAGTAGTATACCTTCGGTTTGTTCATACCTTTAACAAATTGTATGGATGAATGCTGGCATTGCATTGTTGCTAGGAGGGCGGTATTAGCTTTCCAAGCGGGATTTGCAAAAAAGATAGAACGTAGCCTTAAGACTTATACTCGAAAATGACTAAAAGAGAGGAGATGCAGTAGGGCTATGTGGTTTTCTACCATTAGGGTATGGTCATCACTCGATCTAGATCGATATTGTAACGACCTACACTTCCATATAGTTTAGGTTGACTTTAGACCACACACGTCCAACACAAACAGAACGAAAAGCCGGACCGTTAAGGGTAAAAAAGAAAGAATAGAAACTCACTTGAATAACATATATTATTTCAATAATCTTTATAGCAGAAAAACTTTTGAATACATATATCAGAATTTATCCTAAGCCCAGCCTGGACAGTTATAAATACATATCCTTACAAATGCACAAAAACAACAAACACAGCAGAAAAGTAAACAACTTCCATACTTGAAATATGATATTATGAATATATTTGATAATGTCATATATAGACTTTAATTTCAAAATAAACCTTTGGAAAGAAGAGTATCCATTAAGAACCACGTTGCACGTAAACAAGGATGGGCTTTTACCTTATGTTAACTAAACATTTTTTTCAAATTATTTGATATTATTTCTAATGACATTGCTTTGAAAACACTATTCAAATAACATAATAAAATAGCCGAAATTGATACATCTGTTAAATTCTGTGGCATATTTAGGAATACAATCAAGTTCGTAAAGATAAATATTAGAGAATAGATTTCAAATAATGACAAGGTAAGGGACAACCTTCCGTACAGTACATGTGAAGGCCCTGACTCGACCCTCGAAAATTGGCACATAATACGACACTCGTATTCGAATGTCATAGATCCAAACGTCGAATCTGGTTCGTCGGAGCTTATTACACATTAAGCACAACACACCAGAAGAAAACAGTGAAATAATATATTTGACATAATATTCATATATAATAATTATACAATGAATATCAATATACATCAGAGATATGATACATGACAGTAGCAGCGGAAAGAAAAGGATAACACCAGTAGGGGACAATATCTCCAATATAGTTTTCAAGAGAGAACTCCAGTATCGGTAATCTCCATCTCCAAGGCACCAATCCATAAATAGCTCGAACTCCCAATAACGATGCACTAAGATAAGCAAGTACAATCCTGATCCAAAGACTTAACTAACTCCAGATAATCTACTAAACCTGACTATCTGAAAAAAACTAACTCTAGACTGCTCATATGGGAAAACTGTAGGCACCCAAAGTTTAGAAAGAAACAGTAAACTCCGGATCAGTCATGGGGCTGGTATGAGTAAGCAAAACAGTTATCTTTTAAAAAAACAACAAAAGAATTTTTAAAATTTGAAATCCGCAATGCTTTTTAGAAAATGAAACTACCACAAGGCCTCCCACCGCACATACAATGCAAACACAGAATTAGAGAAGATTTCTCCTTATGATAGTCAAACATGCTTGATACGCAAAATCCTTTGATATTGTTATTATTAGTGCATGGTGTAGAAAACGTTTCGAAAGTATAATATGAATCTTAGTCAGCATAGGAATTTCGCGCTCGTGCCTACTATAGCTACCATGTTCAATAGCAGGTTACCGCCACATTCAATGGCAGGTTATACAACTAAAATTGTATAGGGCGCGTATTGCTTTGTTTGGATTTCCAACAAATGGTCAGGCTAAGGAACTTCCTACTACTACATGGGTACGCCTCTGGAGGGGCGTCCCAAGAACCTACCCGGAACTCTGCCAACACAAAGCCGGGTTACCCCTATAACTAGGTAACTACTACTCGAGTATGCCACCCCCCGGTCGTTTGCGACCTTTATCCGAGGGCCCTCAATCACAAAGCAACAACCACACAGTAATGATATTGTAGCTACCACATAGGTTAAGTGTCTGGGCTCCATACCACGATACCACCTTTTTCCAGAAGGGAATGACATACCCTAAAGGGTGCGACCCTCATAACCTTGCCGCATCTTTCATGTTTCTACCATTTCCGGTTTGTGAGGTGCTAATGCAGTCTCGTCCATAAAGCTACGCTTTTTCACAAAGCCATGCTTTGATCAAAAAATGATCAGCAGCACTTCATATGCCATATTACCAATTTGGGAATGTATCACTAGTAACCATCGACTACGTAACCTCTGAGCTTGTACGTCTCAGAGAAGGGTGTTAAGCGAAGAGAGTGGATTCTCCGCCACCAAACAGAAATGTATTTGATAGAAACAGGTTTTATATCTCAAAGTGTAATGTTAGACACACACCCATACAAGTCTATTCCGGGTTCGAACAGAACCGAAGGTACTTCCAGAGAAGCTCTTGCAATCCGGTAATTCACAATCCCGATCGGACTTCCCATCGCTTAGGGAATCTCTATACCGGCGCGACTCGATGCAGAGATAATCGACGGGTTATCCTTTCTTTCTCGAAAATACCCGGTCTTCACCACCGGACTTCAATTGTTATCCATCTACGACGTATCATTATTCAAAATGGGTTATATGACACAAGGTCTTCTCCCGGCTAAACCGGATAATGAGCGTAATATTTAAAAACATATGGATAATGGGATTTCAGTGAAGTCACAACTTATTATCCAAAACTTTTCTTTCAAATGGTTTAAATTACCATTTTAAATCCTTTTAAATAAAAAGATTTATTTCACAAATTTACCAATCTTTCACAAATATTGATTTTAGGCTTTTCAAAACAATTCCATTTCAAATTGGATTAACTCAACAATCTTTCAATTAAAGACTTTATTCATAACTTTCAAACCCTTTCCAATTCAAATCTTTTATATAAAAGATACACCATTTAAAATCCTCTTCGATTTCAAAACAATATTCAATCATCTTCACAAAGGTTAATTCATAGTTTTTCCGAACTATTTACAATTCCATTTCAAACTTAAAATCTTTCGGTACAAATTGTAAATCCTTTCTTTTTATGAAAGCTATTATTATTTGAAACAAACAGTTTTTCGTTTTGGGAAACACTGATTACAATTTACATAAGTTAAAGCTATTCAAGTATAGAACTTGGGTTTAAATTTAAATTTCCAAAACCATACTTTTTAAATGGTTAAAAACCCATATAAACACCTTTATAACTTGTATAATCTTTTTAGACTAAAATTTCCAAATCATTGAACTCAATTTCAAATATTGAATTCAAATTTAAATCAAATTATTTAAATTTCAAGTTTTATTAAGTTATTTAAAATAACTTTTATTTTTGAAAGTCGTTTTCAAAAGCTTTCAATTCCAATTCCAAAGCTATTTTGGATTCAAGAATTCAATCTTTAAAATTGTTAAAAATCTGTGACTAAACCGATTTCCTCGTGCAATCCATATTTGTGTGTGTATGGTGTAGTCCAGGGGTTTTACACAATAGTGCAACTTCATAAACCATCACATCACATATTTAAGCATATCGATATTGAGAAGCGGTATTATATATAATGCTTATCGTTTACTCATAGATCCACAGATAAATAATATAAATTTATTACATTTATCACAGATCACAGCGAAACAATTCGTAGCACAAAGCATAACATATCAGAAATATCAAACAGTTCGACAATCAATAGAATTCAAACATTCATAAGTAAGCTCAATTAATTATCTGATTAATTTAAATCAGATACGTCATCAATCATGGTTAATTAACATTAATTAATTTCAAATCATTTTATTAATCGTCCTTTACTCATTTATTAATTAAATTAATCAACCTTTAATTATTAAATAATTAACCTTTAATTATTCAATTATCCTTTAATTAATTTCCCTTAGTTAATTCATTAATAAATTAATAAACCCCTAATTAATTACCATTTAATTAATTATTCTTAATTAATTACAATAAGTGATTATCCCTAATCACTTAATTAACTTTTATTAATTAATTAATTAATTTTTAATCAATACTTAATTGACCATAATTATGTAATTAATTAACCTTAATCATGAAATTGATTATCCCTAATTATCCAAACACCTATAGTAATTATCCTTTCATTAATCACTAACTTATCGTTAAAAATCTTTAATTAACCATCTTTGTTATTAATTATCATTAACAATTCTTAATTACAAAAAAATTAGACACTTAACTATTAATTTACCAATTTTTAATTACAAATTGATAAACCCTTAATTACTTAATTAATTACAATTATAAATTAATTAACCATTCTTAATTAACTTTTTCAAATAATTTTTTAATAGTAATTCATCTCAATTAACATTTTAAAATCTTCTTTAATAACTTTGAAATCAAATTATTACTAACCTTAAAAACTTTAATATTAATTAACCTTAACACTTACCTTACATTAACTACCTAATTAAAATATCAATTAAGATTTTAAAGACATCCTTAAATATTTACTTAATTAATTAAAGCTTGTAATAAATTTTAGCTTAAATTGTTAAAAGTTTATTAAATTAACAATACTTAAAACTTGTTAAAATAATTCGCTTAGCTTTACTTTCATTATATTGCCAGTTTGAAAATCAACCCGAGAGAAACCCTATGTTTACTCGAGTAAACACCCGAGCTCTCTTCCTCCATTACCCGAGTTGATCTTCCTTCCTTTCATACGATTCTTCTTCCCTTTTTTTTTCTTTCTGTAAGTTTTAAGTTAAACTTAAGTTTACACTATAACCACAGGTAAGTATGCTCACGTACTTGAGTTCAAACCGAAGCAATGCATCATCTTTCTCGAGAATCAACAAGAGTCACTAACGGCAGAGCTTCCTGACACCATCACAGGGTCGCGCTTGTGCACGACCCCTCATCGGCGTTCTGGCGAACTGTGCCACCTCCAGCAAGTCATAAAACGATGCGACACTCGATCGCCATTGACGATTCGACTCAACAACCCCCAAATCGAAAATCGAGTTCCACTTTGAAACTCAAACTTACACCTTCATCCAAAACTGCCTCGTCCAACTTACGTCGATCATCAGAAAATCCATAACTCCGGCCTCACGTCGCTGATACCCCAGTCTACCACCCCTTTGAAGCTCGCGCAACTCAATCAACCCGTGGTGATGATATCACCATGTTTACAGACCACTGCAGAACGCCAACAAAAACCCTAAATTCGCCTCGACCCATCAATTCTTTAAATAGATAATTTTTTTAACAATTTTCCTATCTTCATAAATCAACAAGCTAGCTTCAAAACAAAATTCAACATCTAAAATTTGTTTGATCATCCGAAATTGATAAAAAGGCATATTTGGTTCAGCTAGGAACTGCACTTAGAATACTTAACTAGAAGTTATCATTTTTGTTTTAAAAGTCTTATTTTTGAATGTTGATTCAAGCTATATAATCGAATTAATATTTTACAGTATTCGAAATTTCCATATGTTCATCATTTCCCTTTTAAATTAAATTTACAGAGTCAATATTTTAATATCAAGCCTAAAAAAAATTCTTGGCCTTAATTTAAGTTTAAACAAACGTATTTTATTTGAATCCCTAAGCTTGATAATGTTTGTATGAGGATTTATTAAAAATTTTCCTCCTATACTATGCTTTGAAACTAGAAATACATAAGACATGACATACTAAAACTGCCAGTAAAATAGAAAACAATACAGAGCTACTTATTTACAATATACAACAAAGCATAAGGTTTTCATGAACTAAATTCCAAGATTTAACATTTTAAAAGTAGCATGTTTACTCACTTGGAATATTTTGAAACAGAGAACAACTCTTATTTGAAGGCTACAGTTTGAATTTCCTGTTAATCACTTTTCTGTTTTGTTGTTGAACTGAATTTGAATTTGTAAAAAAGATAGTGATGTTTACTTTTCTGGTTTACTATGTTTTGATGAACGAAATGAAACAAGAAGATACACACATATATATAGAAGAAAGACTTTGCACATGGGAGGCTTTACTGGTACAGTTTTTTCCTCTTCTTTGTTATTTTAATTATTTGATCAGATTTTCTTCTTGCCTCCATCTTTGACCAGAGAATTTTCTTTTCTTTTGGAGGCTGAAATGATTTTTTTTGTTTGTGCTGAGATGATAGCATTTAATGCAATTGTTTCAATTTCTGTTTACATGCATTATCTCATTTGATTTTTTTGTGTATGTAGATATTTTTTTTTATCTTCTTCCTTGCACTTGTTAATATCATACTTTATATATCTTACATTTGTCATAATTAGCATTTTTATGTTAAAGACCATTATGTAAATAAATTTAAAATTTTATGGTTTAAACCTTGTTTACAAATTAATTTATAACTTTGTTTTTAAACCCTCATTTCATTTTAATTTATTTCTTTCTCAAAAATAAAACTAAATGACACTTGTCCAATTCAAATTATAAAATTATTACATTTTTTAAATAGCTTATTATTTGAATTACTCTTGTTAAATTTCTTGTTACATGTTTAACACTTGTATTTCTCATGAATTAAAATCTTTTAAATAAATTTTATATTACATTTTTCTTATTTTATAAATACATCTTCTTAGCCATTACTATATACATATTATTTAAAAAAAATGCTTTTAAAACTAACTACCCATAAATTAATTTACATAAATAATATTTTTAAACCCAAATCATTTTTCTAAGTCATTTATTTAAATTTTAAATTCAAATACAAATTCAATATTAAAATTAAAATTCTAAAGTCAAATTCAAATTTACTCATATATACATATACATATATATTTCAAATTAAAAATAATTCCAAAATTTACATGAACTATTAATTTAAATTTAATTCAAAATTGGGATCGTTATAGTACATCTCCATAAAAATGTTCTGAGGCGCCAACCCCTACCACCACAGAACTGGCCTACCCCTTCCTAGATAGTACCGAATACGCCATCACCACGGTCGCTCCCGGCCTTTCCATGGCTACAACGTACACAACAAACCTGATATATAGAGGGTAACTTAGAAAGTTGATGACATATCCTAATAAGTAAGACCCACATAGCCTAGTTTCATTTACTCTATTTTTTTCCATTACCAATATGTGAGGCTTGAGGTAATGTTTTACCTTTCTCCAAATAGAAAATCCCACTTTGAATGCCACATTACCATTTCGGATGACACAATAATTGCTTTCCGCAAAAGTACAACCCCTGAGTTCATATGCCTCTGAGAAGGGTGTTAAGTATAAAATTGGTCCCCTATAACACCAAACAGATGTACATTTGTAAAATCCAATGTGCGTGGTCTTAGGACTGCAATGTTAGACATTCGTCCATACAAGTTTTTCAAAAATAGGACAAACCGAACATACTCCTACTACTACTATTTGGAAGTCACCCTAGGATTAGTGTAACGACACGTAAATATATCACATTAAACAAATGATCGTTTAGCTTTATCGATATAACAATAATTTTGTAATAATTATTTATATGATTTTATAAATAAAATATGATCATTTTTATTAGTTAGCAATGATAAGAAAATTTATTTTCAGAATTTGTTTACAAAAATAGGCATATTAATTAAAGATAAAATATAACCGAAAATTAGAACCGGATCTGTAAAATACAATGTGTATAAGTGGTGCAACATTGTAGGAATATGTTACATACACATATACATGAACATATGCATAAATGAAACTTGTGCTTAAACATATTTATACCAAAATAATTAAGTATAAATGTATAATATAAAATATATAATTTATTGTAACGTTTTTTACTCCTTAAGCATATATTAGTCAACATAATCATATATGAGAAGATGGTAGCGAAGGGCACATGAAAGGAGGCTTTTGTCGTGCCTTGGAAGGGGGAAGGTATGTTGGAGAAGCCTTGAAATGGTGATGAAGATAATGATGTATGCATGTATACTTTTACACTCTTCTTTTCCTATAAATACCCTACCCTCTGCTCTTCATTTCATTTCATCTACTTCTTCATATTTCTAAGCTTTGTCTTCCACTTTAATGGCTTCCATCCTAAGAGAAATAATGTCAAAATTTATTTTGAAAAAGAGCTTAAATTATAATATATAGTTGTATATACTTAAGCACCTCAAAACAATCCCGAAACTCCACGTTTTCTCTTTGTTCTTTATATCTCCATTCCACTTCTTCGTTTGGCCGAGCTTTTCTTCGCTCCACCCTAGGCCATGCACCTCAAGTTATCTCAAGTCTTGGTCGAGGCATCTAGGAGCTAAAATTCGAAGAATAGTGAGCTTCGGAAACCGAGTAGAAGGGTTATAGAAATTTTTTAATCAATCGTTGAAAACTTAAGGTAAGAACTCATAAACTATTATAATTTATTTTGAATGATGATATGATGCTTGCAAATGGATGTTTAGTATTCCTTAATCATCGAGTTTGGTTGTTTAAATATGTATGTTGTATATATGCGCAAGTCTAAAAGCCGAAGAGTAGACTAGATTTTTCCATTCGTGCAATCCAGATGTGAAGTGCTTGAATTAAGGAGATGTTCAGGTGCAACCAGTGCCCTGACTCACCTGGCCACTTCCCTAGGCGAGGCATAGATAAGGTCGAAATGTTGGAAACGAGTTAAGTATAAAAATATTTTAAGAGATCAAAACGCAGTGAAAAGAGATGTTTAATATTCCATATATAGTGGAAAGAATGTTTAAGGCATATATGTCTTCGAAAGAGATTTTTGATAAAAAGAACTAAATCAATTAAAGAATGATTCCCTATTCTCAAGAACATCTTTTTATCGATGATTGTTTCAAAGGAACCAAGGTCGGAATTGGATGATTACTATCAGAAGACCACTTAGAACCTATTTATGAAATCGAACTGAAGACAAGGATATGACATTTGGGATTTTCGTAATGAAGGACTGCTTGTGATCATTTTGGGATAAACTGCCAATATAGATATAATAGTAGTAGTATTCTCTTCGTTAATGAAATATCCAATGCAAGGACTACTTTCTACTAATGGCAATAGGTGGAGTGCCTTCGTCTTCGTTCAGTCTCAGAACTAACTTCTGTATGGAGGGATGTCTGACATTGCATTCTTGAGATTTCATAGTTGACTTTTATAAACGTACATCTGTTTGGTGGCTGAGAAGGCAAATTCTCTTAGCTTAACCACCTTTGTCTAGGACATATAGGTTCGGAGGTTGTATGTTTGTGGAAGTCGATAGTGATCGATGGAATGACAATGTGGCATTCAAAGTGAAATGTGCAAAGTAAAAGGTAATTGTTACCTCAAACCTCACACCCAGAAATGGCCGAAACAAGATAGATGTGGCTATGCTATATGGTTCGCAACCATTAGGGTATGTTCGTCCCCTTCTAGATATATTTCTACCCGCTATGACATTCGCGTTTAAATTATCGTGGTGTGTGCTAAGAGTTATCTCGGATAGGTCGATAATGATCGGGGTGATGACATATTCGGTACTATCTAGTGAGAAAAGTTGGCTGGTGTTGTGTTGGTAGAGGTGTAGGTGTTCGGTTGACCTTGGTACATTCCTCTAGAGATGTGCTTCCATAAGGTAGTCCCTTCACCTAGTCATTTGTATGAAAACCCATTCTTCAATAAGTGCCTGCCAGTTTGTTTGTAGAACCCACATCTAGAATTTAATAGTGTGACAATTTCGGCTAAGATTGATAAGTTTACTTGCAAATGCTTTCAAAGATATTTCATTAAAAATAATATCAATTATGTTTACGTAAGAATGTTTTGGTTATCATAAGGTAAAAACCCGTTCTCTGTCTGTGTACGTCGTGGTCTTATGAGATACCTTTTTGTTTTCAAACAGCGTATTTTGAGTTCTCACACTAGTCCCATGGCGAGTTTATTTTGTTTTCCCTTTAAACTCCGGGTGCCCTACTTTTCCAGGTAGCCAAGTAGTCAGGATTCTGTTGGAGTATTTTGGGGAAAGCATGTTGGAAGAGGTTTTTAGAGAAATGGAGCTAGAGCTCCTAATGTGGATGTCTATCCATCTATTTATTTTATCTTTTCCACCGTGTCTAAATTAGTTAATACCAGCAAGTGTGGGAGCTGGTAGTTATAACTGTTCCTAGCTAGTTTACTTCATACAAAAAACTCTGATGTGCCCAAGCAAGGATGGTTGTATGTACTATCTATTTATTTTACTGTAACGTGAGAATTTTTGTTTCTATCTTCTATCTTTAATTTACTTTACCCTTGAAAATTAGCCTCCCCGACACTTGGATTTTGGCACGTGAATACCGTTGATGTATTAGTATCGATTTTTGAGAGTCGAGGAGACGGGTCTTTACATTTGGTATCAAATCTGAAGGACAAGTGAGAAACTTGGCTTTGGTGGGGTATCACTCATTAGAGATGGGGTTAGCAATACCTTAGAATGAGTTTAGTCTTTGGGAGTGTGCATTTAGAATTCTTATCTGAATAAAATTAAGTTACGCTATATACCCATTCCTAAAGATAATTTCGTCTTTTTATTCTTAAGTTATCGTACTAAATTCAGGTAGTAAGACATGAGTGCTTGTAGAGGACGAAGGAGGGAAAATAGCTGCACCACAACTACTAGCGGTCGAGCTCCAACCGCTGCTATAGAAGTAATAGCTCTAGTACAATCCCAGTTTAATTTTGTCACCTTGTGCAAGAATTATACCGGCTTAAGGGAAAAACCATTCAAGTGTACATAAGCTATCACTGAAGTAGTGGCTTGCATTAAATCGCGTGAGAGGATCTTTAAAGCATTAAACATCAGCGATGAGCAAAAAAGATTCTTGGCCTCGTGGCAACTTCAGGAAAGGGCTCTAGCTTGGTGGGATTCTATTATTCCAAATGAGTTGGAGGACAATTTCTCTTGGGAAAGGTTTAAGAAGGTTTTGGAGGAGCAGTAGATGCCAGCGTTCGGAAAATCTCGTCTTTATAGAAGCTTTATGGATCTGAAGCAGGAGGAAATGACAGTTGGGGAATTTACAAATAAGTTCAACAAATTATCTTGTTTTTCCCGAGGTCTAATTGACACACCTTTAAAGAACAACGAGAAGTTTGTTTCTAGAATGAACGAGAAGTACTAGAGCAGGATGACTGCCGATGTTAATGGGTCGTTTGTAGATTTGTTGGATATGGGATTCAACTACGTAACATTGGACAAGGGAGTAGGTAATAACTCATACCACCACCAACAACAACACCAACAATTGGAAAAGAAGGAAGTTCAATAACAGAGGGAAAATTCTGTAGCCAGAAAAACCAAAGGAAGGATCTCAAGGAAACTGGTTCAAGGATTATACTTGTCAGATTTGCAAAAGGAAGGGCTATATTGCAAAGAATTGTAGAAGTCCAAAGGTCCAGGATTCCTCTCTCCTGTGGTTCAAAATAGCCTTTTCTATATTTGTCGCCAACCGAGTTAAACGATCAAGGACTGTCCAATCATGAGGAAGGGAGAGCAAGTCAAAGTCTACGCAATAAAGTATGAGCCTTCAACCTCTCAGGATGTGAAGGGCAAGGAAATTATGGAAGGCAATATTTTTATCAAAGATGTTTTAGTTAGAATGTTGTTTGAAACAAGAGTTTCTCATAGTTTTATTGCTAACAAAACCATAGAAGAATTAAAACTTGAACCTAAGTTAGTTGATACCCCTATTTGTGTAACGAATCCTTAAGTTGGTACTATTAACCTTTGTATGAATTATGAAAATGTCCAAATTTCCCATTCTTCCAATCAATTTCCTTTTGACCTATTTGTCTTAGATTTTATTGGATTTGAAATTTTGCTTGGTATGGATTGGTTAACTATGCATAAAGCTATCCTCGATTGTGTTGGTAGGACGATAACCTTATGGACCGTTTTTGGGAAGTTTATAGAAATATTTTGTAAATATCCTAATCAAAGGAGGGGAAGTTTCCAATATGCATTAGATTCACCTCAGGAAGGATTAGGAACCATACCTATAGTTAAAGAATTCCCAGTCATTTTTTAAGAAGTGATGAGTTTACCCCCACATCGAGACATCGAATTTCATATTGATTTGATTTTTGGTGCAAGATCAATTAAACAACATGACCGAAGGATGGCTCCATTGGGGAGGGAATAGTTAAATAACCAAATTTAAGAGCTACTAAAGAAAGGGTTGATAAGACCAAGTCATTCAGGTTAGGGATCGGTAGTAGCCTTTATTGCCAAGTTGGATGGATCTCAAAGATTATGCATAGATTACTGAGATCCGAATAGAAAACGATTAAGAACAAGTATCCTCTACCTCGAATAGATTACTTGTTTAATCTGTTACATAGTGCTCATGTTTTCTCAAAAATGGATCTAGCTATAGGATTCCATCGGTTGAGAATTGCAGAATGCATCCATCTAACTGCATTTATAGGTCTAAACACTTTCTTCGAAGGGTTGGTTATGCCTTTTGGGCAAACCAATGCGTCTGCTTATTTTGTAGACCTTATGAATAGAGTATTTAGATATGTACTCAATAAATTCGTGTTAGTCTTTATTGATGATATCCTTATCTATTCTAAGACAGGAGAAGAACACGAAAGGAATCTAGAAATTGTGTTGGAGATATTAAGAAATATTGTGCTTAAAGCCCAATTCTCAAAATGTCATTTTTGAGAAAAGAAGGTAAGATTCCTTGGAACTATAGTGTCAAGGGATGGGATTTCAGTAGATCATGTAAACGTTGCAGCTATTCTAAATTGGAAGCAGCCACAAATTCCCAAAGAGATTCGTAGCTTCTTAGGTCTAGCGGGGTATTATAGAAGATTCATTCAAGACTTCTTAAAGATTTTCTACCACCCAACAAAGTTGACCATGAAAGATGCTAAATTTATCCGGACTCCTAAATGAGAAGCAACATTCCACTAACTCAAAAAAGGTTAACAACTACACCAGTCCAAGCATTTATAAATAGAAACAGTGGATTAAACATTTATACAAATGCTTGTGGAGAAGGAATTGTTGCAGTTCTGATGTACGAAGGGAAGGTGATTGCTTATGCAGAAAGACAAATAAAGACTCATGAGAAGAATAATGCAACACACGACTTAGAATTATTAGGCGTGGTGTTCACATTAAAAATGTGGAGGCATTATTTATTGGGTAAAAAGTTTTCATATTTTATTTCAATAAAACTTTGAATTGACCTTAGTAAATAAAATTCCCTCTTTTAATTAGGTGAAAAGTTTGAGCTCTTTATGGATCATAAATCTTTAAAGTATCTTTTCACTAAGAATGATTTAAACATGAGGTAGCAGTGGAATTTCTTGCATCCTATGATCCAGATATTTTATAGACACTCGAGATAGCCAACGTAGTAGCAGATGCATTAGGTAGGAAATATTTTTTTGTTTTTTGTTTGGTAGCAACTCCATCTATTCTGGAAAGAATTTCCATCGAGCAAAAGAAATATCAATTCCTAAAGAAGATTTATAAAGCTAAATATAAAAGGAAGAATTTAAGCTTTGAAATTGATAGCCACGGAGTTTTATGATTGAATGGGCGAATTTGTGTTCTATATGTGGAAAATCATAGGCATGAGGTGTTAGCTGAATGCCATAAAACCAAACTTAACATTCATTTGGGAATTAACAAAATGTACAAAGTTATGAAGGACACATTTTGGTGGAAAAGCATAAAAAGGGACATATCCATTTATGTTAGTAGATGCGCCAATTGTCAACAAGTCAAGAGCGACCAACAGAAAATTGCAGAGTTACTTCAACCTTTGGAGATTTCAGCTTGGAAGTGGGATCAAATATCAACGGATTAAATTGATGGTTTACCTTGAACGAGGAAAGGGAACGAAGGCATTTGGGTTATCATAAATCGATTAACAAAAGTGCACACTTCATTCCAGTAAAATCCACTAGGACCGCTGCAAGCCTTGTAGATGTAAATATGAAGGAAATTGTACAATTACATGGAGTTGCAAGAAGTAAGCGATCAGGATCCATCGTTACTAGTCAGTTTTCGGAAGCATTGCAGGCCGTTTTAGGAACAAGGTTGAATATAAGCACGCCTATCACCCCCAAACTAATGGACAGATGGAGAGAGTTAACCGTATTTTGTAAGATCTTCTCAAAGCATAGACTTTGGTAGCTCCTAGGAAAATCATTTGCCTTTGGTAGAGTTCACATACAACAACAGTTGTCAAGCTAGTACAGCATGGCACCATATGAAGCTCTATATGGTCGTCCGTGCAGGTCACCAACAAGTTGGATTGAAACTGAAGATCGATTTGTACTTGGTCGTGATATGAAACAAGAAGATTTAGAAATGGTCAATACGATTAGAAAGAAGCTAAAAGAAGCCCAGAGCAGACAGAAAAGTTATGCAGACCAAAGGCGTAGAGATCTAGAATTCTTAGTCGGAGGTTCGGTGTTTTTGAGAGTCTCTCTGATGAGAGGAGTAGTGAGATTTGGATGAGTTGGGAAGTTAACACCTTGATATGTTGGACCATTTTCCATTCTTGAATGAATCGGCCCACTAGCTTATCGATTGCAATTACCAGAAAGGTTTGTAGGAGTGTGTAATGTCTTTCAGATATTTCATTAAAGGAAACATGTGCATGACCCAGAGCAAATCATAGAAACAGCTGCTCTGAATGACCTGGAGGTAGAACCGAATTTTGCAGTTATTAGACGGCCTATTCGAATCGTTGATCGCGATGAGAAACAATTGAGGAGGAAGATAGTAAGGTTAGTCAAAATTCAATGGAGTGGAGATGCTAAGGTTTTCACTTGGGAAACAGAGGATATAATGAAAAGGCATATCCCGAGTCTAGGACGAAAGAATGAATTGCATAAATCATGTCGTTGTAATGTAGTCACCACCTGTGGTATGGTGACTTATCCCTATTTTTGTATATACCCATTATATCAAATATATTTCCTTTTGAGCTATTTTCTCCTTATCCAAATTTCAAGGACGAAATTCTTTTAAGGTGGGGAGTTTATAACGACCGGTATATATCACTATAAATAAACGATCATTTAGCTTTATTGATATAGCAATAATTTTGTAAATAATTATTTATAATAATCTATATGATTTTATAAATAAAATTTGATTATTTTTATTAGTTAGTAATGATAATAAAATTTATTTTCAAAA
This sequence comes from Allium cepa, assembly GCA_030765085.1. Taxonomy (NCBI): domain Eukaryota; kingdom Viridiplantae; phylum Streptophyta; class Magnoliopsida; order Asparagales; family Amaryllidaceae; genus Allium; species Allium cepa. Next base: position 905,701,408 of record CM060939.1, read on the forward strand.
TTTATTTAAAAAATGCATATTAATTTAAAAGAGAAAATATGACCGAAAATCAAAATGGGGATCTGTAACAATACAATGCGTAGAATTGGTGCAACATTGTAGTAATATGTAAATACATGAACATATGCATACATGAAACATGCACATAAACATATATATACACACGCACCCCAAAATAATTAAGTATAAAAGTATAGTACAAAATATAAAATATATCTTAAGATTTCTTACTCCTTAGCGTATATAAGTTAACATATGTGTACATGAAAAGATGGAAGTGAAGGGCACATGGGGGGAGGCCTTTGTTGTGCCTTGGAAGGAAGGGAGGTGTGTTGGAGAAGCCTTGAAATTGTGATGAAGATGATGACGTATGCATGTTTACTTTTACACTCTTCTTTTCCTATAATTATCCTACCCTCTTCTCATTACTTTCATTTGATCTTCTTTTTCATATTTCTAATATTTGTCTTCCACTTTAATGGCTTCCATCCTAAGAGAAATAATGTCAAATTTTATTTCAAAAAAGGGTTTAAATTATAATATATAGCTCTTTATACTTAAACATCTCAAAACAATCCTGAAACTTCACTTTTTCTCTTTGTTCTTCAAATCTCCACCCCACTTCTTCATTTGGCCAAGCACTTCTTTACTCCCCCCTAGGCCATGCACCCCAAGCTATCTCACGTATTGGTCGTGGCATCTAGGAGATAAAATCCAAAGAATAGCGAGCTTTGTAAACCGAGTAGTGGAGCTATAGCGAATTTTTAATTAATCGTTGAAAACTCATGGTGAGAACTCCTAAACTATTACATTTTATTTTCGATGATGATATGAAAGGTTAAAAAAAAGGTTCAAAATGAGTTTGAAATATTTTGTAAACATTTGAAAATGTTTTGGTGAAGTTTGAATGAGAATCTAAAATTTAGTCAAAAATAGGCGCGTCGCATAATGGCAGTTCGCGATTTCATGCCATAAAAGTCAAATGAGTGTATAGAATGGAATATAGCTTATAATTCTTCGAGATAAGAATTTTCTGAAATATTTTATCCATAATTTTCCAACGAAGAAATAAAATCGAGATTGCGAAAAGTAGATTTTAAAAAATGAGTAAAACAAGTTTTTGAAAAATCATGGTTTTGGAGTTCGGAATCCAAAACTGGATTTGTTTTGAAATGATGTTTTAAATTTGTTTAAAAATATAAAATAAATTTTATAAATGTTTTCAAAGGAATAATTAAGCGTTTTAATGATTTTTTGGAAGTTTTATAGTTTATATAAAAGAATTTAAATAAACGGTTAAAAAAAACCTATTATAAATTAAATGGTTTAATATTGGCTCTAAAACCTAAGAGTAGACTCGATTTTTTTTGTTTGTGAGATCCGGATGTGAGATGCTTAAACTAAGGAGATGTTCAGGAGCAACCAGTGCCCTAGCTCACCTGGCCTCTTCCCTATGAGAGGGATAGATATGGTCGAAATGTTGGAAACGATTTAAGTGTAAAAAGGTTTTAAGAAATCAAAAGGCACTGATAAGAGAGTTCGTTGATTTCAACGGAAAATATGTATAAGGAATATATATCTTCAAAAGATATTTTTGATTAAAAGAACTAAATCATTTAAAGAATGATTCCCTATTCACAAGAGCAACTTGTTATGTAACGTCCCGCCTTTTCGCCCGATTGAAATCGACACACGTGCCAATTCAAACCATACGGAAGGCGGATTGTTATGTGGTAAATAAGAAAAAACAGAGAAGAAATAAAAAGAAAATAGAATCTCACAGCGTAAGGATAAAATATAATAATCAATATATGGTTCATAAAATCGTTTACAAAACATTTGCTTCTTCTTTATACAATAAATATCAGAGTTCACATACCTAAATATCAATGCAGCGGAATTAAATGTTGTTGTGGAATAATATACTAGATAGTACTAATGCAAATCTTCATCTTCGTCCTCCAGAGCTAAATCTTCAAATCTTAAAACGCTCGGACTGACCCAAGCGAATTGAAAAGACAAAACACTCGAGTCAGAAGTAAAAGATCTTATGCAACTTAAATCAACAGAAATAAATATGAGTGCAGTAACTCAAGAGATGCTCAGGATTTACATCTCCTAAGGATCCGTTAAACTATTTACTATGTAGTATATTGCGCTATTATAATAGTGTCTAATTATTAAATAAACTTACTTTTTTTCTTACCATTAAGGGGTTACCCATATAGCCCTTAACACGTAATACTCCCAGTAGTCCATCCAATATCACAGTCCCTCCGGATCGGGAAGCCACCAGAGGATACCACACGGGCTACGGGAGAAATCCAAACTCGTACAAGGCGCGATAGGGTAGGTGACACGGCACAACTAGGCAATTCCAGGGCAGATATAACAATTACGCTTCCGGGTCGGTGGTAATGTGTAGCACGCACCTACCGCCCACCTCGGGCCGCACCCCCAAATAAAATCAAAAGTGGCCACCAAACCAATCCAAATGTAAAGTATAATATCGAAGGGATGTGTCCGATCAAAGGTGCTACGTTATTAACCCGTCAATCGCTACTGTTTTAGCCACCTTATGCCAAATCACGGGAGTTGGGTCCACGTATTTACCTTACAAGAAACGCCGTCACCAACCTACTTCATTCTGGAATCTCCACCGCGTACACGGTTGTCAAAGTGGTTTTCGGAGTTGGCAGAGAGTATGACAACTTCTGATCCCGGTCTCTCCAACAACCAAACGTTATTATAACACCGCGGTCTTTTTAAAAATAGTTTACACTTTAAAACCAGAATAAAATTATCCATTTCAAATCCCATAAATACGATATCATTTTCTTTTAAAACCCAAATCAATATGATATCATTTTATTTCAAAAATATTTCTTTTCAAAATCATACCACTTTTAAAATTTATAGTAACTCGAAACCAAATATTTGAATTTTAACTTTCAACATAATACTTCGAATCCATGGTTTTAAAACCATAACTTTCAAAACTTAAATGGTTTGGATATTCAACAGTATATAAAATAAAACAGTTGAATTTAAAATTTCTTTAAAAGTAAATAATTTCCGCGCCTTCATAATTTTTGTTCACTTTAAATTCAGTCTAAACCCATAACTTTTAGATTCATTTTCAGTTTGAATAAAACACTTTGATTTCAATATTTTCAAACTTTGAGTATTTAATGATTTCAAAACTAATGTTGGGAATTTCTAATCAACAATTCATTTTCCTATTATTTATGTTTGAAAGGTTTACATGATAAATCCATAACCATCTAAAATAAAACTCAAATTTTTGACACTAAATATTTCCTTCCATTTATTTGTACTAGAATTATTCATTAAATCCATTTATAAATATCATACCTTTAAAATTTCCAAGTTTTATAAGTCAACATCAACTTATGGAGTTAATTTTTCAATAAGCTCAATTCCAATTAAATTTCCAATTTATCTTTCAATCTTAATTGATTTGAATCATTTAAAACTCTATATATATACAAGATCTTAAAGCTGTACTAAATCATATAATATAAATTATCAAATTCCATTTTTCAACTTATTCATTTTTATTTAACAGATTTATTTATAGCTTAAATTCAACAATTTGACTATATGTGTATATATAAAATATATTTATATCATATCAAAATTTAACATTTATTAAACTGTATCATATCCAAACCATAAAATCATTTCAAAAATAATTATATATATATACCGCGGTGCCTGTATATAATTTTCTATCCTATGGTCAAGTGATACGGATATTTATCATTTCAATCCGCAATTTAAAAAAATAAAATGTGGTTGTATATCATTTCAAACCGCAATCCCGAATGAAATGAAAATGCATGATAACTTGCAGTTTATATAAGATAGAACACATCATCCATTTACCCAATATCAATCATCAAACAATTTATTTCAATCATCATCAATTTAAACAAACATCAATATATAACATATAAAATATAATGGGTAATAAATAAAAGTTGTTAACTAACTGTTTATATTCAATAATAAATTTATTAACTGTTTAACTATCAGTTTATATGCAAATAAATAAATTTTAACTGTCAATTTATATGCAATAATAAAATTAATTAATAGTTAAATTAAATAAATGCGATTTAACCGAGATGATAAATAAAACATGCCAAACAGTCATAAATAAATTTCTACTCATATCTTAAGTCAATTTAACAAACATAGGAAATTTTAGAAATTGTGAGTGAGTTAAAACACTCACCTTTTGAATTTAAATTGAATTTAAACCCAAAATTTGATAGTCTCCAAATCCGCCCAAACCAGCGTCAACAGACCTAGAATTTTATTACGATCCTAACAAAAAAATCTCACGTGAAACGGATATTGTATGAAGAAGTTATTCGATTTTAAAGATATGAAATCAAAATATAAATTAAAATAAAACAAACCCTATTAGAAAGCCACATCACCCCTATCTTCCCTCTCTTCTCACTCGTTAGCATCTACAGGGTTTCGAACCCTACACCGTGCCCTCTGACCGGCCGTTGACCACCCCCTATGAGCCGCTTCAAACCTCGAAACACACGCCATTGAGCAAGCCACGACGAGCCGCCTCCCATGATACCCATGCCACCCACGTTTATCACCGCCGCCGTTTTGGGTTTGCAACCCTATTCTACGAATTCCGGCCATCCCCAGCCCCTATAGGCGATGCGACCACCACCATTCAATTCCACAAGCCTTCCTCTCCAAAACCCATATCCCAGATTTTGTGATTGAGGCCGAAATCAAAAACCCCCAAATCGTCGCGTAGGGTTCGTGAATTTTGACCTTTGATTGAGTTTTTCGGATGATTCGTGCATCGATTGCAAAAAAAGAAACTACGTGCAGATTCCTGTCGACGAAATCCACAACATACATTTTTTCGGAATTTTTCCGAGGACTTTAAACTTTTGACTTTTGATTTGATTTTTGAAATTTGAATTTAGATCTAGGGTTTGCAGCCATTCGGAAGAGGAGGAGCTGAGGAAATGAACACATAAACAAATGAGAATAGATGGAGGCTAGGGTTTATATCTTGGTTTATATAGGTAGGTTAGAAACTAGAGTATATGGATCCGATAAACAAACGTTCTGAACTATAATTGGCCCAAAAAGCCCGTTCTGACCCAGGAACAAAATTGGTTAAACCCATATATCAAAATAGGTATTTAGAATTATTCTGAACGCGATAGAAAAAGTTTCACTTCCAAATTCGATCGTATGAAGAAGTTATGCTGAAATCAATATTTCCAATTGATTTCAAATTGATTTCAATTAAATTGATTTCAAGGCGTTTCGCATTCGTACGATCAAACGACAAGTCTGATCGCTACGAAACTTGAAACCATACAACAATTCACTGTTACGGATCCGATGAAACTGGCTTCGTCGAAATCCGAGTCCGTGACAAAAATGGCTATTTTTTTTTTTGGAAAAAGGGTTCAAATTTTTCTATAAAGAACAAAAAGTATTTACGATTGCCCTAAGGCAAGTTCACTACAACACTTTACCAAGTTCTCATCAGTTCAAATAAACTTTATCTCAACTATACTGCCGACATACATAAAAAATAATAACACTAAAAGCAAAGTGATAAATATCAGAGCATTCGAGAATCTTAGAGCATTAATAGTATGTCGCCATTTCCATCTGTTCTTTTATTCAGTTCCGAAGAGAAAAAATAAATGCTCTTCAATGGAGGTTGACAAAACTTCTCGCGCTTCTCTTCTTAATCAGTTCTTGCACCCCAATATTACTTCTACTGCTAAAATGGAACAGGAGGAAGGCTGTAGGGGCCAGATCTAGAGGAACTTACTACACTTTCAGAAGAAAGTCTTGGATCTGCTCATGGTAAGTTGTTAGTTAACTAAAGTTTTTGTCTTTAGGCATTGTAGATCTGAGTAGATATAGAATAATCACTTTCTCTTCTTGAAGTGTATGGATCTAGATTGGTAAAGACTCAGATCCAGAGAAAAGCTACTGTCTTCACTTGTAAAAATGAAATAAGTCTCAACCAGATAAGTTATTGCACCCATACAGTTCATGTCTTTCATCTTTGTGTACTTCTCACTAAAATTTTGTCTGACTTGATTCATAGTCGTGGAGGCAAGTACTTATGAAACTCGAAGTAAAATCTGCTACCACCAGCACAGCTGAAGCCAGATAACTGAGTCTTCTCCAAATGAACAAACAGATAAGTCTCTGTTATCCTGAATTGAGATGTATTGGATAATGTGAAACTTATCATATTGTTTGAATGTAGGTTAATCCGGGAAAGCAGAGGGTGACAACAGACATCAAAGCTGCCCAAGGAACGACATTCTGCAACTTAACAAACTAGATCAAAATGTATTGTTAATTGGTAATTAAAATGTAAATTAAAAGAGTGGAGGTGAGGTCAATGTGAATAATACAGGTAGATGAAAAGCTAAACCAGAATTCAGGGATAGCAGAATGAGAGCAGGAGGACGCAACATATGATAATGCAGAGTACCCCAATTCAGCGTTGGGAGGTATATCCCCATTTCGTAATTATTGTCTCATCCATGCCAGTGATATTTTTGAAATGTTTGGATTTAGACATTCTGATGCTCATTGTTTGATATATTCTGGTGCATATCTGCGTACTGTCTGAAAATCTATTTTGAAATATTCTATCGTTTCTTTCTTTCCATATATGCAAAATACCAATTGATAGAGATAGTTGAAACAAGTCTGAACTGAGAGTTTTAGTTTTTGAGTAAGAAACGATTTTCTGTAAATCTTCTTTTAAGGAGAAGGACAACACATTTTTCGGTGATTTGAAAAAAAAATTACAACTCTATTGCCAAATTTTTTCTGTATAATCACATTGAAAAAATAGGTGGTCTATAGTTTCAATGTAATTATTACAAAATACATAATAGGGATCCACAATTATCTGCTTCTGAGTAATCTATCTTTTGTCAATAAATAGTCGTTTATGGCTTTGTAAAGGCACACTGCCATTTTTTGAATATTGGTCTTGTTCCAAACCAAATTCGACCATTATTTGTTTTCAAAACTGGTTCATATCGTGTTCCAGACATTTTTAAACTGGTAGGTTCCATTCTTCGTACACTTCCAAGACCAAAAGTCCCTATCCCTATCCTTGTGGATTTTGACGCCTTCTATTTCTGCATGAATTTGAAATAAGAAGCTACAAGAATCCCACCTCCATTCTCCTTTCTGAATAATTTTACTTAGAAGAAGATTTTCTGTACCAGTTCTAAAAGCAGTGTCTCCTCCTATACGTTCCATGATAGAGCTACCATTCAACCATGGATCGTACCATAATGATGTAGTTTTACCATCAGCTATATTGAGCGATAAACATTTCAGGGCAACATGTCTATTTTTTAAGATAAATTTCCAGACTCCCGAATCGTCCGAACGTTGATTAATTTCCCAAAAACTTTTATGACCAATATATTTACAGAGCATATGTTCCGCCTAAATTCCTTCTGCGTTAATTATTTTCCAAATCAATTTAGTGCATAACGCTCTATTCATCTCTTCTAAGTTTCTCAGTCCCATTCCGCCTTCTTCTTTTTGTCTGCACAAGATTTCCCATGGAATTTTACTTCTATGACTTTTCCAAAGAAAGTTAAGAATTAAATGTTTAATTTTTTGAATTATAGAGATTGGGAGACAAAAACATTGCATCCAGAACTGAATTATTGGGTAAATGGTAGATTTAATACGTTCAATCTCCCAGCTAAGCTAAGCATTTTGTTTTCCCATCCTTCAATTCTTAACTTGATCTTTTCTAGCAACAATGAACATTTCTTATCCCTCAAATTGACACTAGACAATGGTATTCCCAAATATCTTATTGGAAGATCCGATTGCTGAATATTGAGGATATTGCTAATCTCCGAGCAATGTTCTACCCCTTTACCAAAGAAAACATTAGACTTTTCACAACTGAGTTCCATCCCTGACACTCTTCCCATAGTTTGAAAAACATCACTTATAGCCCTTGCAGTTTGTGCATTGGCTTTAGTAAAGATTATAATATCATCTGCATAAATAAGGTGTGTCAACTTGTTATTAAAATCTGTAATTGGGGAGATTTGACCTTCTCTAACTTTCTCATCCATTAATAGCGTAAAATATTCCATGACCAGTGTAAATAGAATGGGATAAATTGGGTCCACTTGTCTAAGGCCGTTTGAACTCTTAAAATATCTGTGCGATTCCCCGTTTACTATGATTGAAAACATAGGAGTCGATATGATGTTGTTAATGATCTTTATCCATTTTCCTGGGAAGCCCAGGCTAATTAACATGTGTGTAACAAATGCTCGATTAATCGAATCATACGCTTTTTTTAAATCAACTTTGATGCACATATATTTATAATCCTTTCTGCCAAGGCCTCTAATAATTTCATGAGCGAACAACATTCCATCCCCTATTGATCTTCCTTTTATAAATGCCGTCTGATTCGGGGATATCAACTTATTCATAAATGGGTCCAGTCTGCTGCAAAGAATTTTGGTGAAAATCTTATATACAGTATTACAACATGCAATGGGTCTAAAATCTTGAATACAAGTGGAGTGGACTTTTTTTGGAATCAAATGAAAGAAAGTATGATTCCATTTGATTCCATTCTTTGATTATTAAACCCTTTTGAAAAATATCATTCAAAGCTTTGAAGATAAGGTCTTTCGAAAGTTTCCAGTGTGTTTTGTAAAACTTGGCGTTAAAACCGTCCAGGCCTGGGGAAGACGTATCTTTAATGTCCCACAATGCAAGTTTAATTTCATCCATAGATATATCATCGTTCAAGAAATTAGCACCATATTCAGTGATAATCGATTTACAAACAACTTCTGGGAACTTATCACCTAAGGGACGGTTAAAAATTTGTTTGTAGAAGTTGATAGCCGAATCGACAAATTTATCCTCTGACTCTACTTTGCCATCTACTACAATGTTAGTCAAACATTTTTTACTTCTTCTGCTAGACATTTTAGCATAAAAGAAAGAAGAAGCCTCATCTCCCATCCTCAACCAATCGCATTTAGCCTTTTGTTTGGTATCCAGATACTCCTTTTTGAGTGCCATATCTATTTTAAATTTGGCATCATGGAATTCCAGGACTAAATTTTGCTCATTAGATGTTTACAAATTTTTTTGGAGCCTAGAACAGTTCTCTCTTTGAACTTGAACCTCTTGTTTGGTATTCCTTATGTTAGCGCTCCAAATCTTAAGCTCTCTCTTAATATTCTTGAGGATATTCAAGAGTTGAAATAACGGTCGATCTTCTTGATTAGAAGTCCACTTTCCCTCAATGAGAGGGAAGTATTGGTCACATAGCGGCCAATGATTCATAAACCTAAAAGGTCTATTCTTGTCTCTAGGTTTGGAAAAAAGAGATACAATGATTGCGTTATGGTCGCTCACCGAAGGAGGTAAATAAAAGGCCGTTAAGTCTGGAAATAAGTTGATCCATTCTAAGTTGGCAAAGACCCTATCTACTTTATAAAATATATTGCGACTAGGACCTGACCACCAAGAAAATTCATAACCTTTAATGTCAATTTCTTTAAGTCCTGTATGATTAGACAAATCGTCTAATTCAAACAGATTTTCAAATGACACTGGATTTCCTCCCTTTCTTTCAGAAGGGCTGCGAATACAATTAAAGTCTCCAAGAACTAGCCATGGTCTAAAAATATTAATAGCATCTTCTCTTAAATTATCCCACAGCTTCATCCTCAGATTAGTAAAATTATGAGCGTAGATAAAGGATAAATTACATTTGAATTTCAAATTGTTGATCAACTCAATAGAGATATGTTGGTCGCTCATACTAATAAAGTTAAAGTCCCAGGAATTTCTGTCAATAAGAATGATTATTCTGCATTTATAATAACAAGAGACATTGCTTATAATTTTCCACCCGTTGTCTATAAGTCTTTCTATTTTCAAGATGTCCGAAAATAACATCTTATTTTCTAAAATACCAAAGCAACTTATATTATACTTATCAATTATATTTCTCACTTCTTTCATTCTGTTGGGGTTGTGGAACCCCCTCACATTCCAACAAGCAAACGTCATTATGCTTTATTATTCCGAGTCCTCTGTGACCTTCTACTAGAGGACTCCTCTATGTCTTCTTCAGTAATGCCTAACATCTGAACCAACTTGGGGTTTTTACGAACAAGCTTGTCCTTAAGCACGTTCTCAAATTCTTTATCCTGAGGCTTAGGGATAGCCTGCTCCCCCCTGAGGTGACTCTACATTATCATACGAATATTGTTCCTTTTCCGATTCTTTCGATCCTGTGTCCTGGTCCAGCTTTTCCTGTACCTGCGTATAATTGCATTGTTCAGTACCTCTACTATAATTAACATTATTAATAAAACAATCTTCAATACAAATATCAGTAGTAAGTAAAGTATTAGAAGGTGTATTATTATCCGATATAGGCGAAGGGCGATTGAGAATAGTTATTTGATTCGGGGGTGATTGCGGAGGTGGTGCTTTCAGTTCACTGTCTCCCGAAGGGTTGGTCAATTCACCAATACTTAGATCACAATCTATCCTGGCCTCAGAGATTTGATCTATATTGCTCGTTGTCTCTTTCTCCTTCGTAATAGTTTGAATTCCATCCTCCTCGTTTGAGACCTTCTCCTCGTTGTTTCTTGTGATTCCATCAGGTAGACGAATATTGTCCATAAGCTCCGTGCTTTGTGATTCTTTGGGACTTTCAACCTGCACCTGATTATCCTGTTCGACTGTGTTTTTCTTTCCTCCTATCTCCCTATCTTCCTCTAAATATCCTACAATGCCTGATTCTACAATGTTTTCTTCAATTGAATCAGTTACATGGTTCTTTTTCGGAACCCATGACTTGGTCATTTGGCATTCCTCAGATATATGAGCAAAACACACACACTTGTCACAAATAGGAGGAGGGTTCTCATATTCCACTTCCTGTATGAAGCTCCTCCCTTCATTATCCATACCAACAATGCTATTAGGCATACCATAGGATGCGTTAACCTCAATCAATACTCTGGCATAAGCTAACCTTTTTTTTTTCGTTGCCTCGTCCATCTTTATTGGGATTCCAATAGTACTTGTTAGCGCACTGATAGCTTTATTACCCCATAGTTTAAAACATAGACCAGGTAGTCTAACCCACATTGGCAAAGATGTAAGAAGATCTCTATCTGTTTTCATGTCTGGTGACAAGCGTTTCATGATTATCAGGTTCTTGTCCATAAACCATGGACCTGATTTCAAGATCTTGCTGCAGTCTTCCTCTGAACCAAATCTCACCACAAAGAATCTGTTATTCCTAGAATGAACAGAAAACGGCTTTTGTGTCGACCAAACTCTGTTGGCATATCCTTCAAAGGTCTTAAGCCATGGTTTATATCCAACAACATACAGTAGAATACATAAATCCCATCCACCCTCTGCTTCTTTGAATACATAAATCCCATCCACCCTCTGCTTCTTTGATAGCATCATCTGAAAGTGTACCTATCCTTTTGCAATCTACTATTGTAGGTTCAATAAATTCAAGATCTAGGTTACCTATGTCTCCAACTACACCAATTTTCACTGCCTCACTATAAGAAATTTTTTTAGCGTTCTCTGAGACAGTGAATTTAATCTTCGGATAACTTCCTTTCTGCAAGGCGACCTGCTTTGTTAATTTTTGAAATTTTGTTTATGTCTGACCTGCTGCCACCTAAACCTTATTCATTAATTTCCGATCTGATGTATACTCATTTTTGTTCGATCTAAGACCTCCCAAATTGAGTCGAGTTTCGGCTCCACTAGGAGCTGGAAATTTGCCCCTTTTCGTTCTCACCTCCTCCCAGCCTTCTTCATCACGTAGTGATCCCATAATTGACGTCCAGTTTAGAGGAGAAAGAATTGAAGACAGAAATTGGAATAATTAAGATGATGGAATTATTATTTCAGTTTCAGAATTTGGAAAATTTTATCACTTATGATTCCTCAATCATTTACATTGATTCTAAACAAATTTAAAAATGTAAATTTAGATGATTCATTTAGAAATTTCAATATTAATTCTCAATTTCATTAAATTCAAAATTATAAATTAACTTTCTAATAATTTTATTAAATTAAATGAATCAATGATTACTCCATTCATATTTCAAATAGGAGGGTTTACCATTGGATTTAAAATTATTACATAAATGTTTCCAATTTTTCAACTTAATTTTTAATTTAACGTAATAATTAAAATTTGATTTCATTTATTTCTATAAGTGCAACCATTATACATTAACAATTTAACTCATTATTAAAGATTCAAATTCAATAATTCGTAAACTTCATCACTTTGATTTACGTATAACTTTATAATTCCTTAAACAAATTTCTATCTCAAATCTTAAATGTAAATTATTTTACCAATTATAGTACTTATTTCAATTTCTTAAAATAATCTTTTTATTACGCTTTGAATCCAATTTATTTAAATAAGTTTCAAATTAAAGGGATTAGGTTCAATTCCAACCCTTTACTTACACTTAAGTTTAGGTTATAATTAATTTATAACATATTACTTCCCTAGTTATTACTTTACATCTTACCGTATTGATTTCACAATTAATCATAATTATTAAAGTAACGCTTGATAAATACGACCCTATAATTTCTCAACTTTTAAACGAACATCATTTCATTTTCAATTAGTGTAACATTCATTTACTTGTTACAGATTCTAATTCCATTAACAAATAAGCAGGTAATATATGTTACAAATTTTGAATTAACCACTATTCATTATTATTTACTTTAATTTAGCATTAATTATGTTAACGCTAAAATTTGAACGCTAACACCCCGGTGTATAAAGTGTAGTTGTGAAAGCACCACCCGATGATTCGGGAACAGAGTATAAGCAGAAAATCACAGAAAAAGTAGTGAATAACAACGATTTTATAGTGGTTCGGCTCAAGGCAAGCCTACGTCCACTTTAATTCTCTTTATTGCTAAACCGATTACAACTTTACAACAACCTTCAATTACAATTATGACGAGACAAACAACTAGAACTTTGGTAGAGAAAAATTCTTCGAATCCATGTAGATTGCGTTAGATTTTCCCTTGAAGTTAGTTGAGATGCCTTTCGAACTTGAAGTGTCGGGTGAGTTGTGAATTCAGCAGAGTATTGGCGCTTGAAATGATTCACCAAAAGTCTCCCGAATGTTGGAGATGGCTTTCTATTTATAGGCAAATCTGGGTAAGAATTTTTCACCCAAGTCCTAAGTCGTCACCGACTTTAGTTGAGTCGCGGCCGACCTATTGAGGCAAATTCACGGTCTAGTAGAGTTAAGCCGACTTACCTGATTTCATGCAAGTCTTAAGTCGTAAACGAGTTATGGGGCTAAAGCTCAAAATGATGAGGTGTCCGATTCGCTTGCTTAGGTCGTGAATGACCCACCATAGGCCTTAGGTCGGTTTTCCCCATGAGTCGGCCAACATCTTTAAAGCATCAAGGTTATAACCCGGTGAGTCGCTGTCCCTGTTAAGTCGGCAATAAGTTGAGTCGTCACTTATTCTGAGCCGATTCATACGTTAGGTCGGCAACAAGCTAAGGCTGTTGAGTCGGACCTTCCTTTGAGCTTTAAGTCGGTCTACTTCTCAAGTCCCTTAGGTCGGTATCCTTCTTAAACCTTATGCAGTTAGGTCGGTCTTTCATGCTAAGATATTAAGTCGGCATCCCTTGTGAAGTCAGCAGAGTGTTAGGTCGTCCTCCTTTAAGGCATTAAGTAGTTAGGTCGGTGCCCATTCGAGCCTTAGGTCGGCATCCTTTGTTAAGTTGGCAGAGTGTTAGGTCGTTTACTATCTTAGATCGGTGAGCCACGGCCGAGGCGAGGTTAACATTTGCCCGTCGAAGCATGCGCCTAATGGTTAAGTCGTATGCTTCGATACTCTTTAACCCGTTCCTTTTTTAGATCGGTAGGTCGTAAACGACCTAACAGTTAGATAGCCTAAGTCGCTTCAGTCTCTACCTTAGTGAGATATAAGTTGTCCACATTCTCTTCTTTTTCCTCTTTATTACTTAATCCCTTGTTCGATTCCGCCATTAAAATATTCTCAAGTTCTTGAAGGCGATTTCATTCCAACTGATCACCGATAATCTCTACCATTCATTACGTAAGTGATTTTACTCTTCTTTCGACCGCAGATTACTATCGATCCGTGAATTCTGTCGCTCGAACTCGAATTGCCTCCTTGTACGATGCTCCATCACGAATCCCATCACATTTATAGTTGATGAAGCCTAGGTTGCTCGATTCGGCTTCAGATGATCGTTGATACAACTAAGATGGTTTATCACCTTAGACTCGATGATCTCTGATGGCAGGGTATCGGACTTGTAACAATTTCGAATTGTTGTATTGGGTGATTCGAGAGCAGGAATGAAGGCCGTTGTTGATGAAATGGTTATCGGGTTAATGGGTTGAATGGAGTGAAATGTTGGTTCGGAGGCGACTCAGCAAATTCGGGTGACCTAATTCTTTGGCCGACCTAAACTTTAAGAATTGAATCGTCGCCGAGTTAACACTTGGGGAAATTCCCACTTCTTCGAACCGGAGCCTTTCTTCTGATTACTCCACGACCTAGAGGACTACCGATTTAAGGAACGAAGGAACTTAGCCTTAACTCGCGAAGGATTTTTAAATCGTAGCCGACTTAATACTTAAGCTTTGGACGTGTTGTCATCTAGGGGACCAGTCCCACTTTGAGTATTTGACTTGAACTGCCGAACTAAGTTTGCCTAAATTCAGAACTGCCTCAACTTTAAATTTGCCTGAATCCCATTATATTATTTCACAGACCGCATTAACTTATAAACTACCAACCTGCTGAAAATAACAAACAAAGAAACCAAGGCGAAAATACTGCCATTGACTGCCCACATCAAATGACAGATTAGTCGAGATGAGAAAAGCAACTTAAATATATTGCATGAAATGTTTGTGAATTAATCAACTAAAGTTAAACATTGATGTAAAATATCAACAATCTGAATTGATTTGTCTGCATCAATATTATACTTGCATATTTAGGCTTAAAACAATAATCCCTGGGTTTCATAACTAACAAATGCTTGCTAGTTTTCATTCAAGTTATATTTGTTTATTTCTTTGCTAATTTTATACAACACCTCACACACATTTTAGGAAACGTGCACCTTGATGTTTGAATATCCAGTTATTTATTTAGAATGACTTCTCATCAAGAAGAAATGGCAACTCGAGAGGAAGAAACTTTTCCGGTAGCTCTACCTATAGAGAACCCTCCAGAGAGAACTCCAACCATTCTAAGCCCGAGAGCATTTACTCAGCTGCGCACTCAATTTAGTTTTACTGAAAGTGATGTCCTGCTCCCTGGGCCAAGTGATACTGCCGACAGTCCTCCCCGTGGCTTTATTGCAATCAATCGTCAAATGTGTTTAAGCGGAGCGATCCCTCCTTTTAATGACTTTCTCCGAATTCTTCTCCTTCGGTTGTCAATCTCTCCGTCCCAACTTCATCCTAATGGTTATGCCATCTTGATGGGGTTGTGCGTTTTGTTCAGAAGAACTTTTGATCGCTTACCAAGTTTTGAAGAAATTCGTTACTTATGCTCGTTTGCAAAGAGTAGAGATCATCCTTCCCTTATAATTGTGAGGAGTGCTAGAAACCGCAAACTTATTTCTGACCTTACCGAAAGCGTTCATGGATTTCTGAACCAATTTTTCTTTGCTCGCTGCCCCCTAGGGTTTTAGGCCGATTGGAGAGTAGGAAGTAAGATTACTTGTCTCCATTTTTAAACTTTCTCGAGATCCAAATTACCAATTGCTAATTTCATTCTTTGCTCTTTTCAGCACTTCCTCTTCCCTCTAGAGATCCGGTCCATAAGCAGACTTTTGATAGATTGAGTGCCGTGGCCGTAGCAGAGAGAAGCATCAAGTTTTTGTTGGGGGATGAATTTTTTCACCGATACGGGCTTTTACATACTTCTCGTTCTACACATCCTCATGAAATCCCAGACCCCCGGCTAGAGCATTGGATGTCCCAGTTTCTACAGATACATCCATACCAAAAGGACCTGCTCCCGAGGCTTCGCTAGTGAAGTGCTCCACTTCTGTTGATGTTGCGGGGCCATCTGTCGAGCTTGCCCCGGTTATTGAGGAAGAAGAGCTCCAGGGATCTCCCCGACTGTCACAGAAATCTGGCGAAGAAGCCGAAAAAACTAGCCTTGCCAAGCAGAGCAGGGATGATACTTTCGAAGGGCTAAGCGACCTCTTCGCCACCTCGCAAGAGATCTTTAAAGATGATCCTATCACTACTGGGGTTTCTTCTTCAGTAGTTGAAGCAACTTCTGTCCTACAGCAGACTCCGTCGACTCAGGAGTTGACGCTGACTATTACACTCACAACCACTCCTCAATTCAAGAGTGGTTCGTAGTTTGATGCGCGTAGTTTGCACGCCACACACACTTAGAATTTCATTTTTGGCACTTTTATGCTTCTGACTTTTTGTACTCTGAAGAATTCTAAGATTTAGCTCTTTTTTATTTCAGATCCTCCGATGGGGCGCAACGGATCCTATTATGATGATTTCCAGCGCTACGGGAGGCGTAGCCAGTATGATTACAGGCGTTACCTTCCCTCTTACAGAGAATCTGATGAAGAGAGAGCCGCTCAAAAGGCTCAAGAAAAGAGGGCTCAAGAGGAGAGCTATGAAAGAAGAGAGAGGGAAGAGCGCCACGATTCTTCACAGAGAGGTGACGATTCCCATAAAAGAAAAACCCATGATGACAGAGGAAAAAGTCATATGGTTGAAGATTCGAGCAAGCGAGCCCGACATGGTGAGAAGCACACCACTACAACTCCTGAAAAGGTTACTGCCCCTGCCTCGCTTGATATTCCTTCCGGCTCTCCCGCTCTCGGGAAGTCAGACATCCAAACAATAATTAGCAGACCCAAATTCCAAGTTGGACCGGGTCCTGCCACTTTGCAAAGGCGGTTTCCGCAGTGGTGTCTGAAGGGAGTAAGGTTTGACCTTGACTTGGTCCCCATTGATAAGTCTGCCATGTTACAAAACCTTGACGCCGTCAAGCTTGATATTGAGAGGATGTCGAATTGGCAGAAACTTGTTGACGAGCTTCAGCGGATTAATCGTGCAAACATAGAGGCCATGCTTACTATGGAAAATGATAAAGCCGAATGGCAATAGGTGCTTGAGCAACATGACACTGAGATGAGAAGCATTGCTTCTTACAATGAGGAGCTTGAAGCAAAAGTTGAAGAACTGAAACAAGAGCTTGCTGCTTCCTCTACTTCTTATTCTCAAAAAGAAGAAGTGCTCCTAAAAAAAGTGAGAGATGCTCATGCCAGCCAAAGGGATGCCGAAGACAGGCTTGAAGTGTAGAAAAGAATTAGTGATGGCTATGTCGCTGGCATTGAAGAGCTTCGGAAGAAGAATAACTCCCAAGAGGCGGAGAACCAAATGCTTAAGCTTCAACTTTCTAAAGTTGAAATGGAGCGTGATGAGGTCGTTGCCGGCAAAATTGCAGCTGAAGAATCTCACGAGGCAACGAGGGCCAACATCAGCTCAACATTATTTGATTTCTATCTGCATAGCATCTTGGGGCGCGGTAGCCTCGCCTTTCTAGGCCCCAAGTATGAAATTACACTAGCTGACGTTTGGGATGCCGCACTTGATATGCTCGGCGGTAGCGGCGCTGGCTACGCTGAGTCAGCTCTTGAGGAGCACTATCTTGATGATGATGCTCGTGCCGCTCTTGCTAGGGGGAGAGAACAGCTTGCAAAATTAAGGGCCGAAATAGCGGCAGGGGAATATTCAGGAAAAATCACCTCAACTACTCCAATTCAACCTTCTCCTTCAGCCGAAATTGACATTATCGGTTCTAGTTCTCATTCCCCATCTCCTACTAAAGTCACCACTGATATTACAAGCATACAAGGTGGAGATGAGGGCGGCGAGAGTGCCGAGGCACAGGCTTACGAAGTTGACGTCAGGGAACCGACTTCTGCAGGTAACCCTACTGACAATCTTGACCAAGTAGACTGCTCATCTTTTTCTTATGAACTTGATGAGCTTTTTGACTACTTCTTGAATCTCAGCGAACCTTTATCTCCACTTTTTGCTGACTTGAACTTTTTTCCTTCTGTAGAGAAAACGTCGGGCATAGTTCAGGCTTCTCCTCCTCCAATTATTCCTTCCCCGCCTCTTAAGGTCACTCCTCCTTCTGCTTCGCAACCCGGGTCACAAGAGGAGCAAATAGAAGCTCTTCACTGCTTAGATGATCCCGTTGCTTCTCAAGATCCGAAAGGAGAAGAAACTGAAGGAAGCGAGAGGACTCCAGAACCAACTGGCTCCGACGCTGAACCGTTATCCAAACTTCTTTCTCCAGGGAGTGGGTCTTCCTCCAAGAAGAGAGGAAAGCATGGAGTTTCCAAGTAGAAGAATAAGAAGGGATCTTTAACTGGCGAAGAAGAGACGGAAGAAAGTCCGATCGAGCCCCTTTCTCCTCCATCCCCTACCCTTACAAGCCGGCCTAAAAAGTTGG
The DNA here is from genome assembly GCA_030765085.1 of Allium cepa. Classification (NCBI taxonomy): domain Eukaryota; kingdom Viridiplantae; phylum Streptophyta; class Magnoliopsida; order Asparagales; family Amaryllidaceae; genus Allium; species Allium cepa. The sequence goes on from CM060939.1 coordinate 905,720,062, forward strand.
TCATTCGGCCAGGTGCGGGCTCAAAAGGTGGGCGGAAGAAGAAATGATAGCTCTTGTTCTGTGGCTTTCATATCGCTTTTTTGCCTTTTTTGCATGCAATGACCGGAAATTGTGCCGGTACCGGCCCCTCGCTTTTCTTTTGTTGTTTTTTTTTACTTTGGAACCTGTACCTGTATATTAAATAGTGTTGAATAAAATGATTCTTTTTCTTTGTACAAACTTCTGTCTATATCTGAGAATGCATTTACTATTCATTTTTGTACAAGTTTCTTTGTACGATATTGCAGTGAGCTTGTGGTATATATTGTTCGAGCGCAATTTTACCGATGTAGTTATGCCATGCTGCCGCTATACCATAAGCCCATTGTAATATTTTATTTTATGAGGAACTTGTGCTTTTATTTTTTAGAGAATAATTATTCCACATTTGGAGGAATATGATTTCATTAAAAAAATAGAGCACAAATAAGTTTCTACGCTTCAACCTTCGAAGATATCACTCTTTATTTTGTGCATATACACATTTTATTGAATGAAATCTTCTATGTGGTAAAGCGGGTATTTGAAAGGTACTTCAACTTATTTTTGAGGAAGAGAATTTTCTAGAATAAGTAATTCATTCTTCCTTTGGAAGTTAAAGTGTGCCTTTGATGAGGATTTTTTTTTACTTTGAAAAGTTGCTCCTCTGAGGAAGACTCTTTCACGTTTCAACACCTGGAAGTTTTATTTCAATCTTGGTGAAACGTGTGCCTCCGAAGAGGTCTTTCTGCTTGATTGTGCCTCCGGGAGGAGGTCTTTTCATTTATGCCTCTGGGAAGAGGTCTTTCTGTCTTATTGTGCCTCTGGGAAGAGGTCTTTTTGTTTATGCCTCTGGGAAGAGGACTTTCTGTCTTATTGTGCCTCTGGGAAGAGGTCTTTTTGTTTCTGCCCCTTGGGAGAGGCTCTCTTTTTTTTTTTTTGCATTTCAACTCTGGTGAAGCGAAACTCCGAAGAGCGGCTGTTGCACTTCAACTCCTGGCGAAATGGGCCTCCGAAGAGGGCTTTTATTTCGTTTTACATTTCAACTCCGGTGAAGTGAAACTCCGAAGAGCGGCTGTTGCACTTCAACTCCTGGTGAAATGGGCCTCTGAAGAGGGCTTTTATTTCGTTTTACATTTCAACTCCGGTGAAGTGAAATTCCGAAGAGCGGCTGTTGCATTTCAACTCCTGGTGAAATGGGCCTCCGAAGAGGGCTTTTATTTTGTTTTACATTTCAAGTCCGGTGAAGTGAAACTCCGAAGAGCGGTTGTTACACTTCAACTCCTGGTGAAATGGGCCTCCGAAGAATGCCTGGAAGTTACTCTCTCATGGTTGGAGGGTCATGACTCCTCCAATCTTTTTTAGTTGAGTAAAGAACTTTCTTTTTTGCGGCATATGCCTCGTTAGAGGTCTTTATCCTCCGAAGAGTTGTGCCTCCGAAGAGGACTTGTGCCTCCGAAGAGGGCTTTAGTTGTTCCTTGTCCACTTGCTTATGCCTTTTCAGTGATCCTCTATTTTTTTTTTCCAGCTCGTACTTCCTTCTCTTACAAGTAGTTTGTTTAATCCAAAGAAGTGTACTTCATTGCTAGGCCAGTTCGCGAGAACGGACATAGGCTTCTTAATTGAAAGTTTGTTTGTTCAAACTTCTCAATTTATTAGCTAGAGCCCGTTTTCGACGAAATCATTGACCGTTCAATTGAAGCACTTCTTATCTAGGATTTAAATTCGGGAATTTGTGACTTGGAATTTGTTTGTTGAATGATAACAAGAATCACTTGGCCTGCAAAAATACTTGTAATGTGCAAGTTTTGTTTTCGTTGCCTGCAAAAATTTAAATCGACATTTCAGTAATACATTTAATGTACTTTTCATATCGAAAATAAAGCAAACATGTAATAATAATAAGGAACACAAGATTTATAGTGGTTCGGCCAAGAATTCGGGCCTACATCCACTTTATAGTCTTTCATTATTCACTTGCATCGGTTTTACAATCGCTTTCAGTTACAGGAATCATACATTCATAATTCTTTTACAATATTTCAACAAAGCTATCAAGTAAAGTATGGGCGCAAGTGATTGCTGTTCCAAGCTCTTGGAATTTGATCTCCTTCGACAGTAGTGAGTTTGAATGTGCCGTCAAGAAGCTTCTGACCTATGACATATGGTCCTTCCCAATTTGGCCCAAACACACCTGTTGCTGTCATAATTCTCTTTAGGACTAGATCTCCAATCTCAAAGCTGCGTTTCGCTGTCATAATTCTCTTTAGGACTAGATCTCCAATCTCAAAGCTGCGTTGGCGAACTTTGGAATTGAAATGTCTGGCTATCCTTTGCTGATGAGATGCGATTCTGAGCTCAACCTCTTCTCTTTTTTCATCAAGGAGATTTAGTGCCTCAAGCTGTAGTTTTTCATTCTCCGCTTGATTGAAATGGATTCTTCTGTGTGATGGGACCTCTGTTTCTACCGGAATCATTGCCTCTGATCCGTATGCAAATGAAAACGGAGTATGCCCAGTCGCAGTTTTGTGGGTAGTTCTGCATGCCCATAGTGCTAGCGGTAGCTTATCGACCCAACCACCTTTTGCTCTTTCAAGTTGCTTCTTGATGGCTGACATGATAATTTTATTTACTGCTTCCACCTGCCCGTTTGCCTGCGGATGAGCTACTGCTGAGAAGCTTTTTCGGATTTTGAATCGTTTGCAAAAATCTTGGAATTCTTCACTTTCGAACTGAGTACCATTGTCTGTAATTATTTTTTGAGGCACACCATATCTGTAAATGATACTTTTAGTCACAAAACTTATCATCTTTTTTGAGGTGATAGTAGCCAGTGGTTCAACTTCTGCCCACTTAGTAAAATAATCTACAGCAACAATGGCATATTTAATTCCAGATTTGGCAGTTGGTAATGGTCCTACAAGGTCTAACCCCCATATTGCAAACGGCCATGGACTGACCATCTGTGTGAGTTCAGTGGAAGGGGCTCTAGGAATTTTGGCGAATCTTTGGCATCTGTCACATTTTCGAGAATAGTCTGCTGCATCTCGATTAATTTCTGGCCAAAAATATCCGTATCGGAGAATCTTTTTCGCTAAAGTTTGACCACCTAAATGATCACCACATTCTCCCCCATGCACCTCAGCTAGGATTGTTTTGGACTCTTCCTTGGACACACATCGAAGTAACGGCACTGAGAATCCCCGTCTGTATAACTGGCCATCCTGGACTATATAGCGAGAGGCTTTCCTCAGTAGCTTCTTTCGTTCTTTTGAATTTTCCGATAAAGAGCCATTGAGCAGATATTCTGTTATTGGAGTCATCCACGATTCTTGCTCTTGAGACACGCTCATGATCCAATCAATATCCATCTCATTAATGCTCGGAGCCGACAGGACCTCCACTGGAGTCAACCCTAGAAATTGAGCTTCGCCTGTGCTAGAGTACTTTGCGATAGAATCTGCTTTCGTGTTTTCTTCTCGAGGAATATGACTTATCATGTAATGATCGAAATCACCTAGGAGTTCCCAAGCCTTTGACAAGTAGGCGGGCAGATTTCCCCCTTTCGCTTGGAATTCCTTCTTGACTTGGCATACAATAAGCTGAGAATCACTGAAGATCTGTAACGCTCAGATGTTTAGTTCTTTAGCAATCCTTAAGCCAGCGATAAGGGCTTCGTATTCTGCTTCATTGTTTGTTGAAGGAAATTCCAATCTTAGTGCATAGCATAATGATCGACCTTCAGGGGTCTCAAGTACAACTCCGGCTCCAGAACAATAGTCGTTTCTCGCGCCATCGACATATAACTTCCATTGGATTCGGGAATCATCGATCGTTTCCTCCTCACAGTTACCCTTATCTGTGAATTCTGCGATGAAATCCGCTAAAGCTTGTCCTTTGATTGCTTTTCGGGGATGATAAGTGATGTCATATTGACTGAGTTCAATATTCCATTTTAGAAGACGACCCGAAGTCTCAGGGCGAAACAGGACTTGCTTTAAAGGTTGATCAGTGAGGACTCTGATAGGATGAGCTTGGAAATATTGCCTCAACTTCCTGGATGCAATCAATAGGAAATAGGAGAGTTTTTCCAACTTAGAGTAATTCATCTCTGCCCTAGTGAGTCTTTTGCTGATATAGTAAACTGGATGTTGAATCCTCTTGTCTTCTCGTATCAGCGCTGCACTTAAAGCATGAGATGATACTGCCAAGTATATAAGAAGATCCTCGCCATCGCCAGGCCTAGAAAGTATTCGAGGCGTTTCCATATGGCGAATCAATTCATCAAAGGCCTTTTGGCATTCGGGAGTCCAATCGAAGTTTTTCTTTCCTTTCTTTAGGGCGTCAAAGAATGGGATGCATTTATCTGTGGCTTTGGAAATGAACCGACTCAAGGCGGCGACTTTTCCATTGAGACTTTGCAATTCCTTCTTCGTTCTAGGAGCTTTGACTTCCTTTAAGGTGGTAATTTGAGCTGGACTAGCCTCATTGCCCCTAGCGCTCACGATGAAACCTAAAAACTTTCCGGATTCCACTCCAAATGAACATTTTAAAGGGTTGAGCTTCATTCCGTATTTTCGGAGGACTGCGAACATGTCTGCTAAGTGTTCTATGTGATCCACTGCTTTCTTAGACTTTACTAACATGTCATCGACGTAGACTTCCATAGTCTTGCCCAATTGCGGTTTGAACATAGCATTAACAAGTCTTTGGTATGTTGCCCCTGCATTCTTCAGCCCGAAGGGCATAACTCTGTAGAAGTAAAGGCCAACGTCGATGATAAAGATCGTGTCCTCCTGATCTGGCTCATGCCTCATGATCTGGTTATATCCAGAGTAGGCATCCATAAAAGATAACAATTCGTGTCCCGTTGTTCCGTCTACCAGTTGATCAATCCTGGGTAATGGGAAGCAGTCTTTGGGGCAGGCCTTGTTTAGATCTGAAAAATCGATGCACACTCTCCATTTTTCGTTGGCTTTCTTAACCAGCACTGGATTTGAAACCCAATTCGGATAGGTAGATTCTTTGATAAAGTTATTCTCCATGAGCCGATCAACTTCTTCTTTTGACGCTGCGGACCTTTATGGACCTTGAGTTCTCCTTTTCTGCTTCACAGGTGTAAATTTTGGATCAATATTCAGAGCGTGTACTGCAACTTCTGGGGATATTCCGCACATATCGGCATGAGTCCAAGCAAAAACATCCAAATTTGCCTTTAAAAAAGATATTAAGATATTCTGAATTGACACATTAAGTTGTGAACCCACATTCAACACCTTGTTTGGGTCCTTTGGGTCAACAGGTACTGCTATGGTCGTTTCCACTGGTACCACTCTATTCTCCACTGCAGTGGCTTTTCTAGGATCCATCTCTTTCCGTGCTCCGCTGTGCTCGCCAGTGCAGGGTCCGTCCTGTAATTGCTACAAGGCTGGTTCTTTGATGCGGACTGGGGTTGCCGCATCCTTTCCCATTTCTCTTTTCCTTGTTTCTCGTAGCTCTGTCAGATAACACTCCCGCCCAGCATTTTGATCCCCTTTTATAACTCCCACTCCATTATCTGTGGGAAATTTAATGGTGAGGCACCATGGGGCTAGAACAGCTTTGAATGCGGCGAGAGTTGGACGGCCAAGGAAAGCATTATATGCAGAAAATTCGTCGACAATCATAAAAGTTTGCTTGCGGACCACTTTTCTTTCTCCCTCTCCAAGTTCAACAAGCAAATCAACGGTTCCTGTCGGCTGTTTTGGCTCCCCAGTGAAGCCAGCGATTTTCTGCGATGAGGCTTGCACATCAGCCATAGGGATCTTCATTTGGTCGAATGTTTTCTTGAAGAGGATATTGCAGGATGCGCTACAATCAATGAGAACTCTTCTGACAATAGCTGGCCCGATACCAGCCGAGATGACTAAGGGATCCAAGGTAGGAGCTTCAATACCTGTGGAATCCCTGGCTCTGAACACAATATCATCATTGAAAGTTCTTTGTTGCTTCAGGGGCGTAGCACCTTCCAAAACAAATACATCTTCCTCGGTTGGTACATATTTCAAAGCTCGGGTATACCTTTCCATCTCACCCCAGCTCCTGCCTGCTGGGTGAGGTCCTCCCGTAATGACATTGATAACAGGCCTTCCGGATTCATGCCCTGCAGTCTTCTCACTTGTCCTGGGTTGATGAGCAGGAGCTCGTTGCCCCTGACTAGTCGAAGCGGGATTGCTTCTATTCTTTTCCACAAATTGGTGCAGCTTGTTTTCCCTTATCAATTCTTCAATCAAAATTTTCAATTGGCGGCATTCATCGGTATCATGACCGGGTTGATTATGGAAGCGGCAAAACTTTCCGCTTTGTACAGCTTTTTTCCCGGTTCTCAGAACGGGAGGTTTAGGATAATCAACAGAATCTTTAGTGGCAAGGTAAATACGCTCCGGCGTATCTGATAAAGGGGTATATTCCGATGGCTTGAAGGAACGAGGCTTCTTCAGATTTTTCTGTTTCTTCCCATCGTTATTTTCCCTTTTCTGTCCTGCAGATTCATTCTTGCGTGGAGCAACAACGTTATCTTCAGCTTTTTCCAATGCGGCCTTTACCGGTACCGGACGACTTTCCAGGCGTATGAACTCATCTGCTTTCTTGTAGAATTTTTCAAGGGAATTTGGTTCCTTCATGTTAAGCCATTTTCCAAATTCGCTCGACTTGTCGATGGCCCTCATCAGATAGGTCAAGATCATCCGTGGTTCTGCATTGTCTACCTCGGCCAGCGCTATATTAAAGCGATTCAAGAAAGATCTGATAGTTTCCCCTGAATTCTGTTCTAAACTTGACAACGACATGATATCTTTGGCTTTTGAAGCGTATAGTCTGAACTGCTCCTTGAATTTCCGGGTTAGGTCAGAAAACTGATCTATAGACCGAATTGGTAGCTTGGTGAACCAAAGCAGAGCTACACCTTCCAAATATACAGGAAAATATCGACACTTTATTTCATCAGAAGCTCTGGCACCTGTCATGTGCCAATCATACTTATACAAGAATTTGTTCGGATCACTTGTTCCTTTGTAAGCTGGGATAGTTGGAGGGACGAACTTCCTTGGGAACTCAGCCTTTAAGATTCTTTCGGTAAACGGGGTTTTACTTGGAGCGAAACCCCATTCCTTCTCATCTTCATTCCTTTGCATTCTTTCTTTCATGATTTGTCGAACCATTTCAGAAAGATACGCCTCATCATTTCGAGCTTTAGATCCACCAACTTCAGGGAATGTCCGCTCAAAGGGGCTGGCAGCCCTCTCAGGAATGTTTCTTTCTTCATCCTCATGAATTTTGCCAGCAAAGTTCCTTTCATTACCCGTTGGTTGACGGTTTACTCCAAGCAAGTCATTCAACTTATTCAAAATTAGGGCATTTTGCGCATTCTGAGCCTCCAATTGTGCACTTTGGGCATTTATCTGCTGGTTCAGCCCTAAGATTACAGCATCCAACTCCGCTTTTGTAACCCCAACAGGTGGAGTGGCTTGATTAGGTACTGGGGAAGCGGAGGTTCCCTCTTGAACATTTCCAGATCTAACAGATCTACTCTTTCTCCCCGGAGCCATGATTTCAGATAAACTTCTAGTCTTCAAAGAGGTTACTTCAACAAACTTTCGTGGAGCAATGATGATAATTCGCCTGAGTTCAATTCTCAGTGAAAGCACCAAAAATGTTAACGCTAAAATTTGAACGCTAACACCCCGGTGTATAAAGTGTAGTTGTTAAAGCACCACCCGATGATTCGGGGACAGAGTATAAGCAGAAAATCATAGAAAAAGCAGTGAATAACAACGATTTTATAGTGGTTCGGCTCAAGGCAAGCCTACGTCCACTTTAATTCTCTTTATTGCTAAACCGATTACAACTTTACAACAACCTTCAATTGCAATTATGACGAGACAAACAACTAGAACTTTGGTAGAGAAAAATTCTTCGAATCCATGTAGATTGCGTTAGATTTTCCCTTGAAGTTAGTTGAGATGCCTTTCGAACTTGAAGTGTCAGGTGAGTTGAGAATTCAGCAGAGTATTGGCGCTTGAAGTGATTCACCAAAAGTCCCCCGAATGTTGGAGATGGCTTTCTATTTATAGGCAAATCTGGGTAAGAATTTTTCACCCAAGTCCTAAGTCGTCACCGACTTTAGTTGAGTCGCGACCGAACTATAGAGGCAAATTCACGGTCCAGTAGAGTTAAGCCGACTTACCTGACTCATGCAAGTCTAAAGTCGTAAACGAGTTATGGGGCTGAAGCTTAAAATGATGAGGTGTCCGATTCGCTTGCTTAGGTCGTGAACGACCCACCATAGGCCTTAGGTCGGTTTTCCCCATGAGTCGGCCAACATCTTTAAAGCATCAAGGTTATAACCCGGTGAGTCGCTGTCCCTGTTAAGTCGGCAATAAGTTGAGTCGTCACTTATTCTAAGTCGGTTCATACGTTAGGTCGGTAACAAGCTAAGGCTGTTGAGTCGGACCTTCCTTTGAGCTTTAAGTCTGTCTACTTCTCAAGTCCCTTAGGTCGGTATCCTTCTTAAACCTTATGCAGTTAGGTCGGTCTTTCATGCTAAGATATTAAGTCGGCATCCCTTGTGAAGTCAGCAGAGTGTTAGGTCGTGCTCCTTTAAGGCATTAAGTAGTTAGGTCGGTGCCCATTCGAGCCTTAGGTCGGCATCCTTTGTTAAGTCGGTAGAGTGTTAGGTCGTTTATTATCTTAGATCGGTGAGCCACTGCCGAGGCGAGGTTAACAAATTACCTTGCATTAACATTGTTACTTAAAATCCCTATCCAATTTCAATTAATATTCAAATGAATACATTTAGTCTTTTCCGTTATGTCATTAATTATCGTCAAGGCATTTTTATTGGTAATGAGTGAATTTACTAGTAACCCACTAATAATAATCTTTAATATACTTGTATATTATTATTTTACCCTTTTATTTCCCATTATAAATATATGCACCCATACAAATTAAGATTCTAAATCCAATAAATTATTCAATCTAGGCTCCATTCCTTCACTTTATGCATAATTAGCATTTCCTATTCAATTTGTTACATCCACTTATTTTCACTTTATGAATAAACTGGTATTCCATTTAATCCATTAATCACTAACTTTAATTATTGCAATTTATTATCTAACATACAATTTGAATCTATTTTCTAATTTTCACCTTTCAATTAATTAACACCTTACAATAGTTAAATAAAAAGCGATTGTACTAAATAATAATTTTTATTATCATTGATGAATCCACTACTTGCCTTTATTTACTTATTTCTAACATTATATCCAAATGCAACAATTTCCATTATTACAATTAAGTTCAATATATAATTCAATTTGTATATTTTAATTACCCTTGATACATCTAATTTCAACATTCTCTTTCATATAAATAAATAAGATTTCTATTTCTTTCTAAATTAAAATTAAAATCCTATTAATTTAATTCATTTTAAACATCGAATTTACACGGGTTGTTACACTTTATCGATGATTGTTTTAAAGGAACCGGGGTCGGAATTGGATGATTCCTATCCGAAGACCACTTCGAAACAATTTACTTATTCGAAGTGAAGACATGGATATGACATTTGGGATTTTCGTAATGAAGGACTTCTTGTTGACCACTTCGAAACATTCTCTTCGTTATGAAATATCCAGTGCAAGGACTACTTGCTACTAATTGTAGTAGGAGTAGTGCTTTCGGTTTTGTTCAGTCTCAGAACTAACTTGTATGGAGGAATGTCTGACATTGCATTCTTAAGATTTCATCATTGACTTTGATAAACATACATATGTTTGGTGGCGGAGAAGGTGACTTTTCTTGGCTTAACATCCTTCTCTGAGATGTATGACCTCGGAGGTTGTATGTTTGTGGAAGTCTATAGTGATCGATGGATTGGCAATATGGCATTCAAAGTGAAATGTGCAAAGAAATAAGTATTCGTTAACCCAAGCCTTACACCTAAAAATGGCCGAAACAGGGTAGATCATTAGGGTATGATCATTCCCTTCTAGATATATTTCTACCCGCTATGACATTCAGGTTTAAATTATTGTGGTGTGTGCTAGGAAACGTCTCGGACCGCTCGGTAATGGCCGGGTGATGACATATTTGGTAATATCTTGTGAGAAGGTGGGTCGGTCTTATGTTGGTAGAGGTGTAGATGTTCTATTGACCTTGGTACATTGCTCTAGAGATGCATTGCTAGAAGATAGTCCCTTCACCTGGTCATTTGTATGGAAACCTATTTTCCAATAAGTGCCTGCCATTTTGTTTGTAGAACCCGCGACTGTGGTTAGTGTGCTGGAATTTAATAATATAATAATTTTGGCTAAGGTTGATAAGTTTACTTGCAAATGTTTTCAAAGATATGTCATTAAAAATAATATCAAGTATTTTTACATAAAAATGTTTTGGTTATCATAAGGTAAAAACCCATTTCGTGTTTATGTGCGACGTGGTCATATGATATATCCTTCTGTTTTAAAACAACGTATTTTGAGTTCTCACACTAGTCCCATAACTGATCTGGAGTTTATTTTGTTTTCCCTTTAAACTTTGGGGCCCTACTTTTTCGAGCGGCCAAGTAGTCAGAATTTTGTTGGAGTATTTTGGAGAAAGCCTGCTGGAAGTGGTTTTTGGAGCAAAGGAGCAGAAGCACCCATCGTGGATGTCTATCTATCTATCTATCTATTTAAATTTTTCCGCTTTTTGTAAGTTAGTTAACACCATCAAGTGTAGGAGCAGGCAGTTATAACTATTCCTGGCTGGGTTAGTTCATACAAAAAAACTCTGATGTGCCCTGGCAAGGGTTGTTGTATGTACTATCTATCTATTTTAACGTAATGTGAGAATTTGTGTTTCTATCTTTTATCTTTACTTTACCTTACCCGTGAAAGTCTGCCTCGCTAACACTTGGATTTATAGCATGTGAATACCGTGGTTGTATTATTATCGATTTTGGAGAGTCGAGGAGCTGAGTCATCATAGTTTATAGCGAGCACTTCTTGCATTGATGATTTCAAAATGAAGGTACTACTGCAACCATGTGTATATAATATGGGAATCACGAAGTCAGTGGCAAGCCACCTAAAATTACAAAGATCTCCATCATCAAAAATCATTGTCTTCTAGATGTCTTCACGTAGGAACACGTATATTGGTTTGAAGTAGTCTTTGGGTAGGAATCATCCAAATCCGGGCCCGGTTTCTACGATCAAATTATCGATAAAAAGATGTGTGTTTGGTTTTTTAAGCCTCATTCGTTAATCCTCTTTTCTTCTTTTACTCAAAATATTATTTAATTTTGGAGATATCCTTTTATCAAACAAAATATCTTTTAGAGATATATATCTTTAAACCATTTGTATTTCGAGAGATGCAAAATTATTAAACCTCCTTTTAACTTTGGAAATACCAAATCATTTCCTTTTAATTACTTGGGTAAATAGTTTCATACTATATTATTAGAATTACTAATAAAGATTTCATTTTTCCAAAACATGTCTTAAATGGGTCAAAAAAATATTATTTAAGACAATGTTCACTGTAAACCCAAATCACTTAGTATTGAGTAAAAAGGTCTCTTAGATTTTAGATTAATTATACTCAATACTAATTTTCATATTCAACCTGTACTATTCGTCGAATAACGTTAAAATCACCTTTTAAATTAACACGGATAGTACAAGTTTCCTCCTTGGAATTTAATAGAGTTTAACTATAATGTTCTTATTACCATCAAAATCTTATTTTAAATCCCGTTTAACCTTTTTGGAAAACTCCAAAATCTTTTCTTATATCTTAAGTAAATGTGATCTGAGTAAATCAAATTAACTATCCCCACCATTGGGCCAGTCTGGATAGCAGGGAGGGTAGGCAATCTGTTTCCCAAACTCCAACCTAGAGATTATCTCTCTATCACCCATAAGGCGGTCAAGTGATTTTATCGACTCTAAGCTTTTAAAAGTATTTGATTTATGATTTGAAAAACATTTCAAAAAGATTCACGAAGAAAACCCTAGTTCGTACCATTTATTCACCGATTACCAAATTTCATTGCTAAATCATAGATGAATAGTGATTTTAAAGGTTTATAGATTAATACACCAATTTCATTGCTAAATTGTCGGTAAATAGTGATTTTAAAGCTTTATAGATTAATACACCAATTTCACTGCATACATGCCCATTTTATAATTCAAATTCCTATTAAACCATTTTAACAAATTTTCGGAATTTATTTCATATTTATTAAAGATTTAAAAGCATCCATTTTAAAGAGTTGAAAACAATATTTTACGAACTGCCAAAATGCGACGATCTAAAAATATGATTTGGACATATTTCCTACTTAACTAAATGGAATCTAGATTTTTCTTTTTCATTTGAAAAATATGATCATAAGGGTCTGGAAAATTCTTATTTTAATGAATTCGGACTCACACTTTATCCTACACGTCCATTTAACTTTTTAGGTCGTGAAATCATGAACCGTTGATACGCGACAGTTTATTTTTCACCTTTTAGTCAAATTTTATAAAACTTGTCAGAAATACTTTAAAATCTTTCTAACAACATAATTAACAAATTTTAACCATATTTGATTATTTACCTGTTTTAAAATCTTTATTATTATAATATTCAATTTTCTATCCTTTTATTTGAAACTCCTTTATATCAAACCGTGTGATATTATTTTTCAACTTTTAAACCATTACTTTTCAAATTCAAATTATTTAATTTATTTTGACAATTAAATTCTAGTACTTTATTTTTAATTTTGAACGTCTTTAAAATGATACTCGATTTAAACCAAAGAAACTTAATTATGCCATATACACTATTTTGGTGATAGTGTAAGTGATTATTATCAAGTTCAAACTTGATATCAAAGCAACCATGATAATCTTAACCAATCTATTTTACACTTGATATAAGCAACCAATATTCAACCAACCGTCATCCAAACATATTAAACAACCATATAATCAATCAATATTTCAAAAAGTTTTGGTCTTAACTTGTTGACAAATTTATAGTTTAATCAGAGTGACAAGTCTAGAAATATTATAGGATTAATAAGAACCATTAATAAGTGATTATCAATTGATATGATCAAGCAATTCACAACGTAAATAACTCACTTTTTCCAACCCATTTACTTACTATCAATATTCAATCTATCGCAACACTTCACTAATACTTCCAACTTCATCAAACATCACTAAAACCCATTCACCCACTTCCAATGCATACGTCCAAGACTTCCGTCCCTGTAGATACTTACGGCCAACCATCCATTCCTCTACCACACTCTTAGCCTAAGGCGACTAAGAGAAAAGAAGAAGTGAAGAAGAAGAAAAGCTTAAAGAAGTATGGTGATAAAATGAGAGGTACACTTGGGTATTTATGGTATTATAATACCTTACCCCATAAGCATTGTAAATGGACTAAACTACCCCCTCCATCAACTCCCTAGGTACAACTGTACCTTCCTAGCCCCCTCCCCAATTACTTTCATCATCTCCATGCCCTTACGTAGCATATGGCATTAAATGATATATGCTTTTCCATTTCTTTATGCTTAAGTATCTTATTTCTTCATCATTTGATTAAATGTGCACACATATGTATGCGTATGTAACATGCCACCTTTTTGGATAGTTCAAATCGACAATAAACACACATGTTAGAATCAAACCATTCAAAAGGAAGGATTGTTAATGGGGTAAATAAGAAAAAAAAGGAAAGAAAAACAAAATGCAGAATTTCGCAGCGTAACGACAAAATATAATAATCAAATAAACAGTTCATGAAGCTGTTTTACAAATAACATGTCATTACACTTTTACAAATTCAAACCAAAGTTATACATATATCATAAATAACCAAATAATGCAGCGGAACACAGAATGTAGTGGAATAATAAATAGCAATAATATACTAAATCTTCGTCTTCGTCCACCAGAAATAGTCTTCAATGCTGAAAAACTCAGGCTGACCCGAGCATAAAGAAAAATAATACACTCGAGTCAGAACTAAAATTCTTATGCAAATTAAATCAAAAGTATATGAAATAAGGAATGCAGATAACTATATTTTAGAAGGTTAAAATTTCTGGAAATGTTATTGCTTCCACATTCAAAAAAAATGCATTTCATAATAGATCCATTCTAGTAGATTACAAATTTACAGAATAATTCCCAGTTAAATTTCATACTTTTAGAGATTTGATTTATAAAAATGTTCCAAAGTTTCAATATTCACTTTTTTTTGGAAACTTCCCAATGTTTCAAAATTTAATGTTGAAAACTTTAAGTAAGGTAACGACGGTTTACTTCCCAAAATCATTTTTAAGGTTCAAATAGTAAATCTAAACATACTATTTTTTTTCTCTGATGTAAATACTTGAAATTAATGTGTTTTACATCCTTATTCGTTGTGCAAATAATCAATATGAAATTTAAATAATTACAATAAACTATAGGGTGATAACATAGATATATCAAATAAATGAACAAATATACATTCAATCACAATCACATCCATCACAACATACAATCAACATTCAAATAATCAATTCAACAAATCAACCAATTCAATAATATGTCACAGTAATTGTTAGTCATTACATATTGGAATTTATCTATTCAAATTAAATATTAATAAATATTCCAAACCAGCAAACAAAGATTTATCACTATATGACATGGTTTAACTTGCAATAAAATTTTAGTATTTCGTGAGTGAGTTTAAACACTCAACTTCTGGATTTCCCTTTTCTAGTCGGATTTGGATCCGCTACTACTTCCTCCTTTTGAATTTTTTCCTTCTATCTTAATCTTTTTTTAGAATGTTTTGGAAGAGGTAGAGAAGTTGTTATAGATCTGTATTTAAAGAAAAAGATTTGGAAAAAAGAATAATGTTTGAAAAAGAAGAAGAAAATTTGAAGAAGATGAAGAATTGAAAACGAAAAGGAAGCTTTCAAAAAGAAGAAGATTCGAAGAAGAAGAAACAAAAAGACAAAGAACGAAGTTAAAAAAGAAGAAGGAGATTTAAAGAAGAAAAAATGAAAACGGAAGGAGGAAGGTGAAGAGAAAAAAAATGAGATGGAAGTTTTATTTGGAAAATGAAGCTATAGAAGATGAGATTAGAAAATGAAATATGACTAAAGGAATGAAGATGGAAACAAATGAAAAGCTAATAAGGTACATATAAACAAATTAGGAATTGGAATAAAGTAAAATATGAACAGCCCTAAAACGTAGTATTGAAAGATGTGAACTAAATGTATATGAGGTGATAGAAGAATAAAATGCAAATGAAGAAATAAAATTATAGATTATTTAATAATAAGGAAATAAAGGTGGAGGGACAAAATGCACGTTTAGTTTTAAATGCTTTAGGTATTGATAATGCATATAGGAATGAGAAAAATTGCGAACCAAAGGAAAATAAAAAATTTTATAACCAAAAATGAGATGGAAAGAATTAAATATAGCGTAAAAGCTTAGGCTTAGGTATTAACTGAAGGAGAAATGAACGGATCAAGTTTTAATAATGAGGTAACTATTTTAAACGTACATACAATAAATAAAAAGAAATGAAGGGACCACATACACATTTTGAAATTCAATTTCTTTCAAAACGTAACCGAATTAGTTTCATTCACTCAAATAATACTCAATTTGTACACATACAAATTTTTATCTACGCACAATTAATAAAATTATACCTACCTTAAAAAGGAGAACGTTCAATTCTTTTATTTCCGTTAAAGCACCACTTCTATTTAACACAAAATGTACTTTCTTTTATTAAATCTATTAATTGTAATCAAAGGTTTCTTTCCTTTTAATCGAAATCTTTCCATTACATTAATTGCAATTAATATCAAAGTTAAATTTCAAAATAGATAAACCAAAATGGACGAGAAATAGGATAATTGTTTCCTTAAGTCATTTAAACATGTTTATAAATTTGTTGTTTTACACCACCGTAATAAATAACTTACTTAAATTATATTCCTATTATTGAAATCAATATGTATGAGAACGTTCAACGGATTTGAAGTCGATTCACGGAATCTCGTGCGCGAGATCAACGTAGAAGAGTCATAGATCTTTTAACAAGGTATCGTGCGCGATCAACGTGTTGGAGATAGCTAGAATTCGGTATCTCTCGAGATCAACGAATTTGGGATTCGGTTTTTTCAAACCATCGATTTTTCTTGTTTCATCTAATCGTTTTCTTCGACTAGTTTGACACGATATCTTCCTTTCGTTGTCATCCGTTATATCCGCTGCATCAATAGTTCAAATCGACAATAAACACACATAACAGAATCAAACCATTCAAAAGAGAGGATTGTTGATGGGGTAAATAAGAAAAAAAAAGAAAGAAAAAAAAATACAGAATCTCGCAGCGTAATGACAAAATATAATAATCAAATAAACAGTTCATGAAGATGTTTTACTAATAACATGTCATTACACTTTTACAAATTCGAATTAGAGTTATACATATATCACAAATAATCAAATAATGCAGCGGAAATCTTAATGTAATGGAATAATAAATAGCAATAATATACTAAATCTTCGTCTTCGTCCACCAGAAATAGTCTTCAATGCTGAAAAACTCAAGCTGACCCGAGCATAAAGGAAAATAATACACTTGAGTCAGAAATAAATTCTTATGCAAATTAAATCAAAAGTATATAAAATAAGAATGCAGATAACTACAGTTTTGACGGTTCAAATTTCTGGAAATGTTATTGCTTCCACATTAAAAAAAAATGGATTTCGCAATAGATCCATTCTAGTAGATTACAAATTTACAGAATAATTCCCAGTTAAGTTTCATAGCTTCAGAGATTTGATTTATAAAAATGTTCCAAAGTTTCAATATTCACATTTTTTGGAAACTTCCCAATGTTTCAAAATTTAATTTTGAAAACTTTCAAGCAAGGTAACGACAGTTTACTTCCCAAAATCATTTTTAAGGTTCAAATAGTAAATCTAAGCATACTATTTTTTCTCTGATGTAAATACTTGAAATTCATGGTTTTTACATCCTTATTCATTGTGCAAATAATCAATATGAAATTTAAGTAATTACAATAAACTATAAGGTGATAACAAAGATATATCAAATAAATGAACAAATATACATTCAATCACAATAGCATCCATCACAACATACAATCAACATTCAAATCAATCAATTCAACAAATCAACCAATTCAATAGTATGTCACAGTAATTGTTAGTCATCACATATTGGAATTTAGCTATTCAAATTAAATATTAATAAATATTCCAAACCAACAATCGGAAATTTATCACTATATAACATGGTTTAACTTGCAATAAAATTTTAGTATTTCGTGAGTGAGTTTAAACACTCACCTTCTAGATTTCCCTTCTCTAGTCGGATTTGGATTCGCAACTACTTCCTCCTTTTGAGTTGTTTCCTTCTATCTTAATCCTTTTTAGAATGTTTTGGAAGAGTTAGAGAAGTTGTTATAAATCTGTATTTAAAGAGAAAGATTTGGAAAAAAGAAGAATGTATGAAAAAGAAGAAGAAAATTTAAAGAAGATGAAGAATTGAAAAAGAAAAGGAAGCTTTCAAAAAGAAGAAGATTTGAAGAAGAAGAAACAAAAAGAAAAAGAATGAAGTAAAAAAAAGAAGAAGGAGATTTAAAGAAGAAAAAATGAAAACGGAAGGAGGAAGGTGAAGAGAGAAAAAAATGAGATGGAAGTTTTATGTGGAAAATGAAGCTATAGAAGATGAGATTAGAAAATGAAATATGACTAAAGGAATGAAGATAGAAACAAATGAAAAGCTAATAAGGTATATATAAACAAACTAGGAATTGAAATAAAGTAAAATATGAACAGCCCTAAAACGTAGTATTGAAAGATGTGAACTAAATGTATATGAGGTGATAGAAGAAATAAAATGCAAATGAAGAACTAAAATTATGCATTATTTAACAATAAGGAAATAAAGGTGGAGGGACAAAATGCATGTTTATTTTTAAATGCTTTAGGCATTGATAATGCGTAAGGAAATGTATATAGGAATGAGAAAATTTGCAAACCAAAGGAAAATAAAAAAATTTATAACAAAAAATGAGATGGAAAGAATTAAATATAGCCTAAAAGCTTAGGCTTAGGTATTAAACCGAAGGAGAAATGAACGGACTAAGTTTTAATAATGAGGTAACTATTTTAAAACGTACGTGCAATAAATAAAAAGAAATGAAGGGACCACATACACATTTTGAAATTCAATTTCTTACGAAACGTAACCAAATTAATTTCATTCACTCAAATAATACTCAATTTGTACACATACAAATTTTTGTCTACGCACAATGAATAAAATTATACCTACTTTAAAAATGAGAACGTTCAATTCTTTTATTTCCATTAAAGCACCATTTCTGTTTAACACAAAATGTACGTTTCTTTTATTAAATCTATTAATTGCAATCAAAGGTTTCTTTCCTTTTAATTGAAATCTTTCCATTACATTTAAATTTCAAAATAGATAAACCAAAATGGACGAGAAATAGGATAATTGTTTCCTTAAGTCATTTAAACATGTTTATAAATTTGTTGTTTTACACCACCGTAATAAATAACTTACTTAAATTATATTCCTATTCTTGAAATCAATATGTATGCTAAAACAGCGTTTAAATAAATGTATATTTCATTTTTTTAACAAATAATTCTATTCTTTGCTCTAATGAAATTAAATCTACATTCACAAATGAAATATTTCAAGGCAAGGCTCGCGTGTAAATGAATAAAACTTACTAGAAGACCAAAAGAGACATGTATTTAATGAAATAAAGTAGTAATAAAATAAAATAAATGAAAGCGACAGATTTAAATTTGAGAATGTAGTCCGTACATAGAAATCACAAATCAAATATACTAAAAAAACAATTCATTTTAACATATTTTATTAACCTTAATACGCTCAAATTTACATACATATATGTATTTTTATTTAGTAGACAGTAAATAAAATCAAACACTACACTTAACATAATGAGGACCGCCACCCCACACATTAAAAGATGAACTGAGCCCTAAAGTCAAATTTGAAACGGAATAAATCTCCTATGTTAATATGCTAACTATTCCAATTCAAAACTTAACCAAACCTTCAAGTTGTTTTCTTACCATTTTATTATTGTATATATATTTTTAATTAAATTCAAATTAAGGAATATTTAGGTAAATCAAATATTCCAACTAGAAACATACAACAAAATTAATTCTTTGTTTTAATGAAATTAAATTAACATTCATAGATGAAATATTCACTTTATTTGATAAGAATATTCTTATCAAGAAACCATTCTTTTCTTTTTATCAAAACATATTTCTTTTTATTACACATTCATTTACAATTAACACCTCCCCCTTTAAAACCAACTTATATTTAAAGATTATCCCATTAAAGAGTCATAGAAATAATACTTCGTACAACCACATCATTTCTTTATTAATTAATTTCATATAATCCTTATATTTGTACCAAATTTAAGTGCTTACAATTTGAACGTAATATTTCTCAATGAAATTCTCAATATATTTTTAACACAAAACATATGTTGCACATATCATTAGTTAATTACCATTTACTTCTATCTCTTTTTAATGGCAAGATATAATTACTATTACTTACAATGGTTAAATCTCAAAACACACCCTAATACAGGGAAGATAATTAATCCAATAGTTTCCTTTAAATCCAATTTTCTATGTGTTAACGCTAAAAATTGAACGCTAACACCCCGGTGTATGTAGAGATTAAGTGAAAGCACCACCCACGAACACGGGAATTAAAAACAAGTAGGAAAGTCATAGAGAAAGCAGTAAAAGACAACAATTTTATAGTGGTTCGGCTTCAGGTTAAGCCTACATCCACATTAATCCTCTTTATTACCGAATCAATTACAACTTTACAACAATCTTCAATTACAATATCGATGAGACAAACAACTAGAACTCTGATGTAGAAGAATTCTTTGAATCCATGTTGATTGTGTTAGATTTCCTCTTGAAGTTAGTTGAGATGCCTTTCGCGTTTGAAGTGTCGTGTGAGTCAAGAATTCAGCAAAGTATCGGTGTTCCAGGAATGAGATAAAGATCCCTTTTTAGTTGGAGTAGGTGGGGTATTTATAGGAGAGTTCGGCATTAGGTCGTAGGTCGCAAACGACCTTGGATAGGTCGTAGGTCGCTCACGACCTAGTGGGAGGCGTTCACGGCTTATACATGGTACACTTGATCATTCTGGAGAAGCTAGCAAGTCATTGGTCGTGGCCGACCTAGGTAGGAAGCGGCATAGGGAGCTCCTTTGGTATGTTTGGGTTGTGAGCGACTTAGGTATAGGTCGTAGGTCGTGGGCGACTTAGTAGACACGGTTTACGGCCTAACAGGAGCACTCTTGATCATTCGAACAAGTCATAGATCGTGGGCGACTTACGGTAGGAACGACATAAGGAAGACAAGTTACCTCGGCTTTGTATAGCTCGCTAGGTTGTTAGAGAGCTTCATTCCTGTTAGGTCGCGTATAAGTTAACTCGTTCACACTTTAGGTCATTAACCCGCTGTTGGTCCATTAGTCCATTAGGTCATAATGCCTTAGCTCGCTACAGACTTTATCCCTGTTAGGTCGCTCCTCTTATTAACTCATAATTCGCGTGCACCTTTAGGTTGCTAGGTCTCCTCAGTCCATAAGTCGTTGGTGCTCTAGGTCGCTCAGTCCATTTAGCGACTAGGTCGTTTAACTTGCTGAGCCGCTTTATGTGTTAGGTCGCTTACTCCCTTAGGTAGTTAGGTCGCGCCTTCACATAACTCATTGACTCATAGGTCGTTGGACCATCTACTCCTTTAGGTCGCTGGACCTTTCAATTCTCTAGGTTGCTGAGCTCTGTAGGTCGCTGACGAGTTGAGTCGCTGGGTTGCTACTTTCTCTAGATCGCAGGGTCGTAGAAAGAAGAGGGTAAGTATATGCCTAAGAGTTAGGTCGTGTGCTTCGATTTCTTTTTAACCCGTGCTAGCTTAGATCGTTAAGTCGCGGGCGACTTACGAATGAGTTTGGTCGCTTGTGTCGATTCGTGTTCCTTTCTCTCCACTATATAGGCCGTTAGGTAGTTTTCTTCTTCCTTCACCTTATTGTATTCTGCTGCCGCCATTACCATCTTTGAGCTTGAGAACTTTTGAAGCCAATCTTCTTGTTGATTTGATCGTCATCTTCTCAATCTCGTAAGTGAACTCGGCCATTACTCAACCAAGACCGCCATCAAATTGTGAATCCCCCAGTTTTCGGCCCTATCCCGATTTTGCACGCCACATTTCGTCGTGGATCATATCACGATTAACCTTTGATCGTTTTTGGACACGTTGTCGCTGTGACTCACGAGAGTACAACAGTTCATTGGGTTTGTGATGGATCAGAGGTGATGTGCATTGGTTTTGGGTGATTTGGTGGTGTGGAGATACGGTGGATTTGATTGTAGAGGGGTTAACAGGTTATTGGGTTAACGGGTTAGGTGATTTGTCGAAAGGAGAAGAGTTAGCGAGTTAAGGGGAGTTAGGCCGTGCTCGACTTGGGAACCTTGAACGACTTAGGGCTTTAGCGGTTCGAGACGTGAATCATGAGACTTAACTCGGCAAACGGCTCAAACAATCAGTGCAACCTAAGAATCCTTATGACCCAAAAAGGGGCTGAGCGATTTAACTCATAGCGACTTAAACTTTAGATTGCATGAGCGACCTAGTCTTTAGGTCGTGCGAACGACTTAGTGCCTAGGTCGTGCAAACGACATAGGACTTAGACAATTTTTGAGCTGCTTCTTGTGACCTAGACCAATCCCAATCCAATCTGTTAGGTCGTGAGCGACCTAGAACTTAGAGAATTTCTTGACTCGGATTGTGACTTAAGGACTTGAACAAAACTTGAAAGCTCCAGAATTTCGATAGAACTTGATTGTACTTCTAACTTGAACTGCTAGAATGAACTGCTTGAACTTTGAACTGTCTGAATTTTAATTTGAACTTCTTTACAGATCATATTCACTTGTAAGTTAACAACCTGTTGAACACAACATTTGCAGAAAACTAGGGCGAATATACTGCCGTTGATTGCCCACATCGAATGACAGATTAGTCGATAAAAGATAATCAACATAAAGAAACTTTATGAAGTGCTATGAATCAACAAATTCAAGCGAAGTATTAAAGAAAAGCAATATTAATCAATTAAAACCGATTTATTTGCATCAATACTGCACTTGCATTTGGACTTAAAACAACAAAACCTAAAACTTTATAACTGACAAATGTCTGTTCGTTTAATTTCGGTTATACTTGCTTGTCGTTTTATTAGGTTTGCACAACACTCCACACATTTAGGAAACGTGCACCTTCATATTTGAATATCCAGTTCCTTGTGTAGAATGTTTTCTCAAGAAGAGATCATAGAGCAATCTGAAGGAGTCTTCCCGATAGCCATCCCATTGGATAATCCTCCGGAAAGAACTCCAACTACCCTCAGTCAGCGGGCATTCAACCAATTACGTATTCAATTTGTGATTGCCGAAGCAGATGCTAATCTTCGTGGGCCAAACGATACCGTTGACAGGCCGCCTCTCGGTTTTGTCGCCGTCAACCGTCAGATGTGCCTTTGTGGTGCCATTCCTCCTTTCAATGAATTTCTTCAACAACTCCTTCTCCGACTAACCATCTCTCCCTTTCAATTGCATCCCATTGGCTACGCCATCCTGATGGGATTATTTATTCTATTCAGGAGGACACTTAACCGTCTTCTGAGCTTCGAAGAAATTTGCTATTTATGCACATTCGCAAAGAATAAAGACCACCCCTCCATCATACTCGTGAGAAGTGCCAGAAAACGTAAACTTATTACCAATCTTTCCAAAAGTGCTCACGGTTTTCTGAATCAGTTCTTCTTCGTTCGCTGCCCCCCAGGGTTTTATGCCATCTAGAGAATAGGAAGTAAGATGGCTCATCCCCGTTCTTTCCGTTTCAGCTTTTCAAGATCCGAATTGCTAAGTGCTAACTTCATTCTTTTCTTTTACAACACTTCCTCCTCCCTCTAGAAATCCCAGTCACAAGACGACTTTTGATAGATTAAGTGTCATGCCAGTTGAAGAAAGAAGTATTAAGTTTTGGCTAAAAGATGAACTTCTGCACCAATACGGGCTTTTGCACCCTTCTCGTTCTACCCAAACTCATGAAGTCCCCGACTCTCCAGTAAAAACATCGGATGCCCCAGTTCCCGTTGGAGAACTTACACCGAAAGAACATACTGTTGAGGCTTCCTTGGTAAAGTGTTCTTCTTCAATTGATGTTGCGGGGTCATCCGGTAAACATGCACTTGCCCCGGTCATCGAAGAAGAGGAGCCTCCTCAACAATCCTGGAAATCTGGTGACGAAGGAGCTGAGAGAACAAGTCCCGCTAGGCACAGCGGTGATGATCCTTTTGAGGGGTTGAGCGACCTGATGATAACTTCACAGGAGCTTTTTAAAGATGATCCTATCACTGCTAAAGTTACTTCTTCAGCAGTCGAAGCGACATCCATTCTACAACAAACACCATCAGCCCAAGAGTTGACACTGGCTGTTAAATCCATCATCACCTCCCAACCCAGGAGTGGTTCGTGATTCGACGCACGTAGTTTGCACGTTACACACACTTAGGACTTTTCAACACTTATATGCGTTCAACTCTTTTTCTTTCAAGATTTCTGAGTTTATTTTTCTTCATTTTCAGATTCTCCAATGGGAAGAAGTGGCTCCTACTACGACGATTTCCAGCGTTATGGGAAGCGCGGTGCTTATGGCCTCAGGAGGTATCTTCCTGCCTCTTGGGAAACTGACGAAGAAAAAGCTGCGAGGAAGGCTCGTGAAAGGCGCGCCTATGAAGAACGCCATGAAAGATGAGATGAGCGACATGACTCTTCGCAGAGGGAAGATGATTCTCATAAACGGAAATCCCGTGATGATAAAGGGAAAAGCTACATCCCTGAAGATGCGAGTAAATGGGCCAAACATGGGGAAAAGCCGGCGTCCGAACTTCTTGAAAGGCCTGCTGCTCCTTTACCTTCTCAATCTCCTGCCCTTACTCGTACTGATATTCAAACAATTATTGGCAGGCCCTCATATCAGGTTGGACAAGGCCCGACAACTCTTCAAAGTCGGTTTCTGCATTGGTGCTTGAAGGGAGTGCGATTTGACCTTGATTTGGTCCCGATTGACAAGCAGGCTATGCTGCGCATTCTTGATGCCGTCAAAATATTGAGAGAATGTCGGGTTGGCAAAATCTTGTCGACGAGCTCCATAGGGTAAACCGTGCAAATCTTGAGACCATGCTAACAATGGAAAATGACAAATCTGAATGGCAGAAAACTCTTGAGCAGCATGACGCGAAAATGAGGAGCATAGCCACTTATAATGAGAAACATGAAGCAGAAGTTGAAAAACTTAAGGAAGAGCTCGCCACCTCTTCCACTTCCTACTCTCAGAGAGAGGAAGTGCTTCAAAAACAAGTGAGAGACGCTCATGCGGCACAGAGAGATGTTGAAGCCAAATTTGAAGCGCAGCAGCAAGCTATAGAAAGCTACCGGGCTGATGTTGCTCAACTTCGAGAGAAAACCAACGCCCAGAACTTAGAGATTGGACTGCTCAAAACTCGACTTTCTGAAGTTGAGAAGGAGCGTGATGAAGCTATTGCCGGCAAAGCAGCAGCCGACGAATCTCATATGGCAATTAAAGCTGAAGTCGGCTCCACTCTATTCGAGTTTTACATCCATAGCATTATGGGGTGCGGTAGCCTTAAGTTTTTGGGGCCGGCATATGAAATCACTTTGGCCAAAGTGTGCGAGGCCATACTTGATATGTTTAGAGGAGCCGGATATGCCGAAGTAGATTTAATGGTGCATTATCTAGATGATGATGCATGTGCCGCTCTTGCCAGGGGAAAGGAGCAACTTGCCAAAGAGAGAGCTGAAACGACAGAAGGAGAACATTTAGGAAAAGACAATCTCAACCGACCGAGTTCCACCTTCAGTTTCGGCCGATATTGATATTGCCGGCTCCAGTTCCCATTCTCATCCTCCCGCTAAAGCCGTTATTGAAACTGTCACCGCCCATAATGGAGATGAGATCAAGAAAGCGCTGAAGTGCAGGACTTCGAAGTTGACATAGTAAAGTCTACTTCCCCAGGTAATCTCAACGTTGATCTCGCTCAAGTGGACTGCTTGTTCGCTTCGACCGAGTTCGATGAGCTCCTTGCTTATTTCTTAAGTGTCAATGAGCCATTATCCTCTAACGACCCGCCCTTCTGACCGCCCCCAGTCGGTAACTAAACCAACTTGAAAACGTTCAAAATGACGGATTGTTATTCAGTTTATAGAGTTTAAACAGAATCAGCCACAGAATCACAGAATAATCATAATATTTTACATAAATGAATTTTCTTACATATATCAGAGTTTATACAATGCATTAAATTTTTTATACAGCGGAATATATCTTTTACAAGTACAAATTTTTTTCGAAAAGCTAAAGTGAAGAAATTTCCCCAACTCTCTCTAACTTCGCGGCCTGAAAATCTTCAAGCTGTAAAATACTCAGCCTGACCCGAGTATTATATTCAAAAGAAAATAATACACAGGTCAGTCTAATTCAAACTCAGTTATTAGTGCATAGAGGCAATAATAATCAAACAACAATTAGACAACAGTCAAATATAAATTTACCTATCCGATCCTTTATGAAGAAATCGGATAACGGTAAATATAACACTTAACAGTGTTAAACCATAAAACAGTAGATTCAGATTATCAATGAAGATAGATGAAGGGATTTTTTTTTATAAAGATAATTTAGAAAAAACATCAGAATTGCCTAAACGACAATTTACAACAAAATCATCAAAATCGATTCAAAATATATTGAATTGGCAACATAAACAAAATAAATTTCCATCAATAGAAAACATCAATTAAAACATCAAATTTGGTAGGGCTGCAGTACACACACGCGTGTACGGCCTCGCCGCATTTTTAAAATGTTAACTTCGTGTGACTGCAGTCCACGCTTGCGTGCACTGCCTCACCACTACTGTAATGAAATGTGCAAAAGATCATAAATCACAACAAAATAGTATACTAATAAAATCAACACCGTGTGGCTGCAGTTCACGCTTGCGTGCACTGCCTCGCCACAACAACATGTGAAATCATCTCAACGAGAATACTATCAGCAATCAAAGCTGCAGAAGTCAAGCCAATGACTCAACACAGCTGCAACACCAAACCCTATGCAACATGGCAAGGTCAAAATGCAATTGTTTTGCATATACTCAAGTAAATCTTAAGAAAACAAGTTTTCAAACAACTCATGGTTGCACACTTCAACAAGTGTAATATTTTATATAAAATGAAACTGCGGCCCCACTTGGTCTCAAGGGCAAACTGCCACAAGACTGCAGCCTCCACTTGAATACAAGGACACAGCAAATACAAACTGCAAGGATGTGTGCATGAATGGATGCAGACATCTCAAGATTCACAATATGCACAAACCAATTTTATCAAAGTGCAGACAAGATGAAGTCAGTGCCAACAGTAACGGCAGCAACTCCGTAAAGTCATGGTTCAAACTCCAAAATACAAACAGTCTCACATATAAAACTGGGAAGCAGAGCAACAATATACAAAGGCCAGAACGAAATGCAAGGCCATATAAAGCAATGTACGGTGGGATATACATGAGTGACAACAGTAGTACAACCGAACCCAACATCCAAGTGAATATAACTAAACAGAACAAACACCCTGTAACTCAAAAGAACCGAAATGTCCAACAGTGGACAACAAAAATACTTCAATGCAACATAACCAAACTGAAATGAACAAGTTTACTTCCTGTGACAGCAATGCAGACACATCACTGACTCAAATGGGCAAATCAAATGATCACGACATACATGTACTCAGGGAACTCAAGCAAAATACAAACCCAACAAAGTGCAGAAATGCTCAATGGCAAATCCATGAGCAGACTCAAGTGTTACTTGATAATAAAGTAGCATGAGGGGAAACACATAAAACGGTGGACAGAGTCGAGTCGAGGCTACCATCAGTATGTACTAATGAGAACATGTACAGAGGAAAAATTTCGAAAATTTTATCTTCTTACTCAAAGCCAAAATACAAATAGAAGTTGGTACAAAGTTACTAACATATACATGCAAGTACTTGTATATATATGCATGAAAGGTTAGGCTACTGGAAATAGGTACAGGCATGTAGGTGTATGAACTCTTTTTTTTTTTTCCTAAATAACATTGTCAGGCAAGTACTTGATACATGTAAACAAAGTGATGCTAAATGCCACTATAACAATTCAAAGCAAAATAATAAAAAACAAAGGACATATGATCGAAGTACTTGCTAAAAAGAACAAATCAAAGCAATCCCATGAATTGAGTAATAGGCAGGTACAACCCAATACAAACAATACCAAAGATACAGTCGAACCAAGATCAATGCATCAGTGAATGGCATATATCAGATCTTTAAGATATTTAAAAAAAAAATTAGTTAGATTTAAAACTTATTTATTCCAAATCCAAGTTTCACAACTAACTGGAACTCACTTTTAAAATTTTGTTAAACTAAGTTAACCATTGTTTTGAAATTCAAATTTCTTTTAGCTTTCCAGGCAAATAGTTCAAGTTTAAACACATATAAAACATTTTTCCAGTTAGTAACTAAATTTACTTCGGCCCACACACATCAAATCTTCGAGTAGATTCTCATATTACTCGAGACAATATGTCGACATCTTCAACCAACAACAACATCAGACAACAAGTAGTGTCAACAAATGTATAGCCATACAAGGCAGAACTACTTCAAATAAAGGTCAAGCTGAACAGACTACAAGACGGTTCAAACGAGGCACAGTGCATTTAGTACAGGCAAAGTAAAACATGCCAGAGAAATCAAAGTTGCATCATCATCAAATACAATTTCAAAAATAATCCCAGCCGTGAATTCATAAATTTATACGACATGATAAAGTCAGAAAACATCAAACATTTGTATATAAATGAAAATAAAAGAATTCAAGGCCATGGAAATCACCAAATCACATTTATATTTCAAGTGACTGAAGTCAATGCAAAGCCTGCCGTGGTTATGAAACCAACATGCCCGTAGTTTATCAGAGAAAGCAAGGCCGAAGCCAACACAAAATCAAGCAGTATATTTATTTTTTCAAAATCGAACAATATCAAGGGCCGAAGCCAACAAGAAGGAATCGAACCAATCAAAAAAAAAAATCAACAGAGAAATCATCAACATGATAACTAAATAAAACGACTGAGAATGAAAATAGATGTGAGGGTCACTCACCTTTCGCCGAAGCGGTCGTGAACGAATTGAAGCCGAAGCAAGCCCTAATTTCGAAAAGCCCTAATCTGAAGACGAACGAAAATTGGAGAGGCCGCCATTTTTCTTCTTCTTTCGTTTCGAATGATGGTAGAAGGAGGTAGGGTTTCGAATATAAGAGAGGGGAGACATGATTTTGATCGTGGGTTATGGCTGAAACAAACGCGTGTTTTTAGCTGATAAGAGTAAGGCAGTGTACTCTTTTTTTTTATTTTATATATTATTATATTTTTTTCATTTTTAAATTCAATTTGTTTTGTATAATTATTTTCTTTACTTTGTTTTGTTTAATTTGCTTATTTATTTGTTTGAATACTTTTATTTGCATTGCCTAGCTTGTATTTGTATTTGTTTGTATTTTTTTTCTTTTGTTTTGTTGAGTTATGCTGTTATAACTTTTCCAATGTAGTCACTTTATATTTGACGAAGTTTATAAATTTGTTGTTTGAATTTTAACTATGTGCATTTATTTTATTTTGTATTGATTAAAATTTTGTTCCTTTTTATGCAAGCTAAAGAAAATGTTATTAAACTAACCATCCATTTATAAATTTACATAAATAATAATTCTTGTATCCGAATTATTATTTTTAAGTCATTAGTTTGAATTTAAAATACAAATTCAATATTCAATTTCAACTCCAAAGTCAAATTTAAATTTTTATTCAACTTTTTATAGATTAAATTTTAAAATTTAATCGTCAATTTATCCTAAAAATTTAAAATTCAAGT
The DNA here is from genome assembly GCA_030765085.1 of Allium cepa. NCBI lineage: Eukaryota > Viridiplantae > Streptophyta > Magnoliopsida > Asparagales > Amaryllidaceae > Allium > Allium cepa. The sequence goes on from CM060939.1 coordinate 905,749,352, forward strand.
CAATCATCATTTGAATATTTAAAATTAATTAAATATTTTCATTTTTAAATTGTTCAAAATTCAGGGTTGTTACATATCCCCTCTTTTTATGAGGAATACTGACTTTAACTTTTCTGCTCCTGTAGAGAAAGCACCAAGTATTGCTCAGCCTTCCCCTCTTCCAATTGTTTCTTCTCCGCCTCTTCAGATTACTCCCCCTTCCGTTTCTCAACCGTGGTCACAAGATGAGAAGATAGAAGCTCTTCAAGGCTTGGATGACCCAGTCGTTTCTCAAGAACAGAAGGCCGAAGAACCCGAAGAAGGCGAGAGAACTCCGGAACAGACTGCTTCTGATGACATAACATTATCCACTCTTTTCTCTCCGGGCAGTGAATCTTCTTCTAAGAAGTGGGGGAAACGCGGAGTCTCAAAGAAAAAGAGAGAAGCTTCTGCTGCCGAGGAAAAAATAGAAGAACGCCCAATTGCACCTCTTCCTCTTTCTTCCCCTACTCTCACAAGCCGGCCACAAAAATTGATCATCTGGTCAGGCGTAGCCTCAAAAGGTGGCAGGAAGAAGAAATGATGGGCTTGGGACTTATGCTTCTTGTCTTGTTTTTCGCTTTTTTTTTGCTTGTATATACAAAGACTTATGTTGACCGACGATTGTGCGGGTACCGGTCCCCGCCTTTTTTTTGTTTTGAAACCTGCATATGTATAAAATTTTTATAGTATGGAATAAAATGATTCTTTTACTTGTACAAACTGTTGTCTGTATTTGAGAATGCATTTATTCTTTTTTTTATACAAGATTCTTTATTTTCCCCGTGTGATGTTGCATTAAACCTATGGTATGTTGCTTGAGCATTGTTTTTATTTTTGCGACTATATTATATTGCCCCTATACAATGGTTTATTGCAATCTCTTTCACATTGGCAGAATTTTGGAGAACAACTCTTCTGTTTCGAGAAGACTTGTGCTCTTCCTTTAGAGAACAACTTTTCCATTTGAAGGAGGTTTGCATCTGTACTTTATAGGTTAATATTTCCGTTTTAAGGAAATATTTTTTTGATTTAGTAGAATGTGCCTTGTACTGGAGAAGTTTTCTCTTTTTTTTGTCGCGAAGTTTTTACACTTCACTTATGGAGAAAGTCACTTTTATTTTGGCAAGTGAATTTTCCTTCGTGGTACAGTGGGCCCTCCGAAAAAGGGCTTTGACCTGCTTGTGCCTCCGGAGAGGGCTTTTGTTTGATTGTGCCTCTGGGAAGAGGGCTTTTTGTTTGATTTTGCCTCTGGGAAGAGGGCTTTTTTGTTTCTGCCTCTAGGGAGAGGCTTTTATTTTTTCCCTGTCCGCTGGGAAGTGGGCCTCCGAAGAGGGCTTTTCACATTTCGACTCGTGTGAAGTTTTATTTCAGATCAAGGTGAAATGTGTGCCTCTGAGTATGGCTTTTGCCTAGAAGTTTGGAGTTTCCTTCTCTCGGTTGGATGGATGCATGGGGCGGGCACAAGTTACTTGTATTGTTTGTTTGCACAAACGTTCTCAGCTAGTTAACGAGTGTCCTGTGCCACCGATCAGTCCACAACTTTCTGTCGAGAAAGTGAACTCTCTTTTTCTAGCTATCCCATTAAAGGTCTTTTAGCACTTCAACTATGGTGAAATGGGACTACGAAGAGGGATTTTCACATTCCATCACTTGTGAAGTTTTATTTCAAATATCGGTGGAATGCGTGCCTCCAAGTAGGGCTGTTGCCTGGAAGTTTGGAGTTTCCTTCTCACGGTTGGATGGATTCACAGGGCAGACACAAGTAACTTGGATTGTTTGTTTGCACAAACGTTCTTAGCTAGTTAGCGAGTGTCCTGTGCCACCGGTCAGTCCACAACTTTCTATCGAGAAAGAGAACTCTCTTTTTCTGGCAAGTCCCATTAGAGGTCTTTATCCTCCGAAGAGTTGTGCCTCCGAAAAGGGCTTGTGCCTCCGAGGAGGTCTTTTGCTGTTTGCTTCCTGTTCGCCCATGTCTTTTCGCCATTTTCTCATATCAGCGGTTTCCTGTTATCATTTCCAAGCGCACATTCCTTTCTTGTGCAAGTAGCTTATTTTATCCAAAGAAGTGTACTTCGTTGTTAAATGAGTTCGCATGGATAGACACAGGCTAATTAATCGAATGTTTGTTTGCACAAACGATCACAATTAATTAGGAAGGGTCTACCTCTGGCGGAACCACTAACTGTTTGCTTGAAGCACTTCTTATGTAGGATTTAAATATGGAATTTTTGTGGCTAGATATTCATTTGTTGAGTGATGTCAGGGATCGCTTGGTCTTATGATGGGTAAGCTTTGTTTTAATAGCCTGCAATATTAAATCGACATTTTAGCAATACAGTTGAAGTACTTTATATATCGAAATAAAACAAGCAGTAGAGAACACAAGATTTATAGTGGTTCGGCCAAGGGCTGGGCCTACATCCACTTTATAGTTCTTATTATTCACTTGCATTAGCTTTACAATGGCTTTCAATACAAGAATCATACATTCATAATTCTCTTTACAAACTTAAGCAAAGCTTTTAAGTAAAATATGGACGCAAATGATTGTTGTTCCAAGCTCTTGGAATTGGATCTCCTTCGACAGTTGTTAGTTAGAAAGTGCCATCAACAAGTTTTGGCCTATGACATATTGCCCTTCCCTGTTTGGCGCAAACAGTCTACTGCTGTCATGACCCTTTTCAAGACTAGATCTCCAATCTCAAAGCTGCGTTGGCGAACATTGGAATTGAAATGCCTGGCAATTCTTTGCTGATGGGCAGCAATTCTGAGCTAAGCCTCTTTCCTTTTTTCATCAAGGAAGTCAAGTGCTTCAAGTTGCGACTCTTCGTTTTCAGCCTGGTTGAAATGCATTCTTCTATGTGAAGGGACTTCTATTTCCACTAGAATCATTGCTTCTGATCCATATGCCAATGAAAATGGAGTGTGCCCGGTTGCAGTTTTGTGGATAGTTCTATATGCCCATAGTGCTAGTGGAAGCTTATCGACCCAACCACCTTTCGCTTTTTCCAGCTGTTTTTTGATGGTTGATTTGATAATTTTGTTTACTGCTTCCACTTGCCCGTTTGCCGGCGGATGAGCCACTGCTGAGAAGCTTTTCTGGATCTTGAATCGGTTGCGAAAATCATGGAACTTTTCACTTTCAAATTGGGTTCCATTGTCTGTGATTATCTTTTGAGGCACACCATACCTGGAAATGATATTCTCAGTTACAAAGTTTATCATCTTTTTAGAGGTAATAGTAGCTAATGGTTCAGATTCAGCCCATTTAGTAAAATAATCAACAACAACAATAGCATATCTGATCCGGATTTGGCGGTTGGCAAAGGGCCGATGAGATCTATTTCCCAAATAGCAAATGGCCACAGACTGACTATCTGTGTTATCTCAGTGGAAGGTGCTCTTGGGATTTTTGCAAATCTCTGGCATCGGTCACATTTTCGGGCGTAGCTTGCAGCATCACGATTAATATCTGGCTAAAAATACCCATAACGGAGAATTTTCTTTGCTAGAGTTTGACCACCTGAATGGTCTCCACACTCTCCTACGTATACTTCAGCTAGAATTGTCTTAGCTTCTTTTTTGGTCACACACCGTAGTAATGGCTTTGAGAATCCCCGCCTGTACAATCGGCCATCTTGAATTATGTATCTTGACGCTTTTCTTAGCAACTTCGGACGATCTTTTGAACTTTCTGGTACAGAGCCGTTGAGCAGATATTCCATTATCGGAGTCATCCATGATTCTTTCTCTTGAGATATAGTCATGATCCAGTCAATATACATCTCATCGATGCTTGGAGATGACAGGATTTCAATAGGAACTAATCCCAATAATTGAGCTTCACCAGTGCTTGCATACTTTGCGAGAGAATCTGCCTTCATGTTCTCTTCTCGGGGTATATGATTTATCATATAATGGTCAAGATCATCAAGAAGTTCCCAAGCTCTTGACAAATAAGCAGGCCGATTTCCTCCTTTAGTCTGAAACTCTTTCTTGACTTGACATACAACAAGCTGTGAATCACTGAAGATCTGCAACACTTTGACATTCAAATCTTTAGCAATTCTCAAGACGGCAATAAGAGCTTCATATTCTGCTTCATTGTTTGTCGAAGGGAATTCCAATCTCAATGCATAGCATAATGACCGCCTTTCAGGGGTTTCAAACACAACCCCTGCTCCGGAATAGTAATCATTTCTTGCACCATCAACATATAATTTCCATCGAATTGGGGGATTATCAGTCACTTCTTCCTCACTATCTCCTTTATCTGTACATTCTGCGATGAAATCTGCCAAAGCTTGTCAATTGATTGCTCTCCGGGGATGATAAGTGATGTCGTATTGGCTGAGTTCAATATTCCACTTCAGAAGACGACCCGAAGTCTCATGACGAAATAGGACTTGCTTTAGAGGTTGATCAGTGAGGACTTTGATAGGATGAGCTTGGAAATACGGCCTCAACTTTCTTGATGCAATCAGTAGACAATAGGCGAGCTTTTCCAATTTTGAATAATTCATCTCTGCTCCGGTGAATCTCTTGCTGATATAATAGACCGGGCGCTGAATTTTTGCGTCTTCCCGTACCAACGCTGCACTAAGAGCATGAGATGAGATTGCCAAATATACGAAAAGATCCTCACCATCGTCGGGCTTAGAAAGTATTGGAGGCGTTTCCATATGACGAATCAATTCATTGAAAGCTTTCTGGCATTCAGGAGTCCAGTCAAAATTCTTCCTTCCTTTCTTCAGTGCATCAAAGAATGGAATGCATTTATCAATAGCTTTGGAAATTAATCGACTCAAGGCAGCGACTTTTCCATTAAGACTTTGCAATTCCTTCTTCGTTCTAGGAGCTTTTACTTCTTTTAAGGCAGCAATCTGAGTAGGATTAGCTTCAATTCCCTTAGCACTCACAATGGAAACCAGGAATTTTCCAGACTCCACCACAAAAGAACTTTTCAAAGGATTAAGTTTCATTCCGTACTTTCAGAGGATTGCAAACATTTCCGCCAAGTGGTCCATATGGTCTACCGCTTTCTTTGACTTCACCAACATATCGTCAACATAAACTTCCATAGTTTTGCCAATTTGTGGTTTGAACATAGCATTGACGAGCCTTTGGTAAGTTGCCCCTACATTCTTAAGTCCGAAAGGCATGACTCTATAGTAGTAGAGACCAACATCGGTGATGAAGCTTGTGTCCTCCTGATCCGGCTCATGCATCATAATCTGGTTGTATCCGTAGTAATCATCCATGAAAGATAATAATTCGTGCCCCGCCGTTCCGTCCACCAACTGATCTATTCTGGGTAATGGGAAGCAGTCTTTGGGGCAGGCTTTGTTTAAATCTGAGAAGTCAATGCAAACTCTCCATTTCCCATTAGCTTTCTTAACCAGTACTGGATTTGAAACCCAATTCGGATAATTACACTCCTCGATGAAACCATTCTCCATAAGCCGGTCTACCTCTTCTTTCCAAGCTGCTGACCTTTCAGGACCTTGGGTTCTTCTTTTCTGTTTTATCGGTGTAAACTTTGGATCCATGTTCAGAGTATGTACTGCAATTTCCAGGGATATTCCACACATATCAGCATGAGTCCAAGCGAATACGTCCAGATTAGCTTTCAAGAATGTTACCAAGGAATTTTGAACTGTCATACTAAGCTAGGAACCCACATTCACCACTGTTTGGATCTTTCGGGTCAACAGGTATCGGCACCGTTACTTCAACTGGCACCACTCTATTCTCCCCTACACTAGCTTTTCTGGGATCCATTTCTCTTCGTGCCCCGCTATGCTCGCCAGTGCAGGGTCCAGCCTGTAATTGCTACAAGTTTGGTTCTTTGATGCGGACTGGGGCTGCCGCATCTTTTCCCATTTCTCTTTTCCTCGCTTCGCACAACTCTATCAGATAACATTCTCTCCCAACGTTCTGATCCCCTTTAATAACTCCAACTCCGTTATCTGTGGGGAATTTCATAGTGAGGCACCACGGGGCGAGAATTTCTTTAAAAGCCGAAAGAGTTGGTCGACCTAGAAAGGAGTTGTAGGCAGAAAATTCATCAATAATTACAAAAGTCTATTTTCGAACCACCTTTTTCTGCCCCTCTCCAAGCTCGACGAACAAATCAATATTTCCAATTGGCTGCTTCGGTTTTCCAGTGAACCCAACAATTTTCTGAGATGAGGCTTGAACATCGGCCATTGGAATTTTCATTTGGTCGAACGTCTTTTTGAAGATAATATTGCAAGAAGCGCCGCAATCTACAAGCACTCTTCTCATAATAGCCGGCCCAATGCCTGCATAGATGACCAAAGGATCCATAGTTGGAGCTTCAATGCCCGTAGAGTCCCTGGCTCTAAACACAATATCATCATTAAAAGTTTTCTGCTGCTTCAAAGGTATAGCATCTTTTAGCACAAAAACACTTTCTTCTGTTGGTGCATACTTTAAGGCACAGGCATATCTTTCCATCTCTCCCTAGCTTCCGCCTGTTGGATGAGGCCCTCCTACAATCACATTAATAACAGGCCTTTCCGATTCATGCACGGTATTCCTCTCACCCGAGCCAGATGGATGAGCAAGAAGTTGCTAGCCCATAGTGGATGAAGTTGGGTCATTTCTACTTCTCTTAACATATTGCTGCAACTTGTTCTCTCTCAATAGTTCTTCAATTAAATTTTTCAGATGGCGACATTCGTTGGTATCATGACCGAGTTGATTATGAAACCGACAGAATCACCCACTTTGAGCAGCTTTTTTGCAAACTCTCATCTCAGGCGGTTTAGGATATTCTACCGTATCTTTGGTAGCAAAGAAGATATTCTTCGGAGTGTCGGTCAAAGGAGTAAAATCTGAAGATTTTAAAAAACGAGGTTTCTTCATATCTTTCTGTTTCTTCCCACCATTGTTCTCTCTTTTCTGACCTCCGGATTCCTTTTTGACAGGGGCAGCAGTATTATCCTTAACCTCTATCAATGCCACTTTAACTGGTGGTCGAAGGCTTTCCTAGCGCATGAATTCATCAGCTTTCTTATAGAATTTCTCAAGCGAATTCGGTTCTTTCATCTTCAACCACTTTTCAAATTCTCTTCATTTGTCGATTGCCCTCATAAGGTATGTCAAGACCATTCGTGCCTCTGCATTGTCCATTCGTGCCTCTGCATTGTCCACTTCAGCCAATGTTATGTTGAAGCGGTTCAAGAAAGACATGATAGATTCCCCAGGAATCTGTTCCAAGCTTGACAGAGACATAATATCCTTTTCCTTTGAAGCATACAACCTGAATTGCTCTTTAAACTTCCGAGTCAAATCGGCGAACTGGTCTATGGATCGGACCGGAAGCTTTGTGAACCAGACCAAAGCCACTCCTTCCAAGTATACCGAAAAGTACCGGCATTTGATCTCATGTGACGACCGCCCATGACTCCCGCACCAAATCAATGGAATAGTGCGCTGAAAGGCGTGCCAGGTAGCCATGGACGATAGTCAGGGTAAAATAAAACAGCAAACTCTATCGTACAACTCACAGCGCATGGATAAAATACAATAGAGAAATATATAGTGAAGTTCCATAACAGAAAATCATCATATAAGCATCGTAGTAGTTTTATACAAACATGAATCATTCATACATCAAAGCTTCACTACATAACGCTCAATCAAATACAGCAGCGGATACCCAGTACATATAATAAGAAATAATATGCAAAAGCCTCCTGCTCGTCTTCGTCATCATCAGCGTAGATCTCCTAGAACAGCACCTGTCACCTGCTACCTAGTCTGCCCATCCCAACATGGATGAACAGCCCAAGGTAATAAGAGGAGACATAAAACCTTGAGTCAGACAAAGTCTTAGTGGGCAGTAAATTAACTATCAAACATACCAAAAGAGCATAAGGGATAAAAGGAATAGGAACCAAACCATCCCACTCCACCTCTTTCTACAGTGATAGCCCCCAGACACACACTAAGGAAAAACAAGCATAACTTAGCAGTTAACTAAGGTAAAGCAATAATCACTCGAGCCAAGGTCGATGTTTTCCAAATACAAACCCCCAAGGCCTAAACCAAGATCAGATAAGCACCCAGAAAACAACGCACTTGAGACCGAATGATGATACAACCAAACGTCCAAACATCCATGACTCTGGCTATCACTGTTATCCTTGCCTCGATTTCACCGTTAATTGAATGACCATCCGTCAAGGGCTAATGGTAACCCCGGTTCTAGGCATAGCTCCGCACGTCATCGTGACCCGTGCCTAGGACTTACCTACTCTGCCCAGAGTACTCAACTACCTGCCTGTAGTCTTTTGGGTGTCCCGACTACCTACCTGTAATCGTTATGGGCGCCCCATGTACTCTTGCTTTTGAGCATGCGAGAACCTTCAACGACGATGAGATCCAAGCCTCCTATTCATCCTCCTCGACGACTATTCTCATACTAGCTCAAGCTACCTCCCGAGCAATCCATTATCAACCAACTCGAACCATCCCTCGAGTTATCAACATGCTTGGAATGATCCCTGCCTGGATTACGCCAAGTCTACATCACATCATACTTCGCTTTATCACACCATAGCAAAGTCTCAACTCAACAACATGGTTTGCCTCATCGCATCATGGCAAAGTTCCATCTCAACATCATCCAATCCATACATATGAGCTTCAACATCCGCCACATATGCCTTAAGCAGCTTTCACCATTGAAGAGCCTCTCCTGTAGCTTTTGAATCGTCTTTGACCATACTTGTCCAAATCTATCAACTAGATAGCTCATTCACAACAATCAATCAAGGAAAACATTAATCCAAACAAATAAGTATTCAATCAAGATCTAATTAGGCATTTATAACTACAATGGCAATTTCGTAAATAAATGAGCATAGAACTAACATACATGAATCATGGGTTTTTAGCATAGATCTAGCAAATATAAAACATGGGTTTTGTTTCTATAACTTAACAAATGAACTTGCATAGGTAAACATCTTCACAAACAATGGATCTACACTTGGATCTAAGAAAAATGCACAAAATCACTATCTACAACGCTCCAACAAACCACCAATCCAATATACTCCTTTGGGTCCGCGTGAGAGATAACTACCACTCACCAAATCACCCAAACACCTTGAAAACTAATCACTACAGATCTGGACAGCGAAGATCAAGGCTTGATCCGGCAATATTTCGCTTCAAACGATGAAATCTAGCTTCGTTGGATGAAGATCTTCAACTTTGTCTCTTGGATCTTCAATCTCGATCTTCGATCTTAGATGGATGTTAGAATTAGATTGGAATGGAGAAAAGAAGATGAAGAAATGTTGTAGTCGAGTTTCCAAAATGGCAGCACTTCGTCGCTTCAAAAACCGGTGCCAAAAAAATGAGCCAAACCCCTCTATTTATAGGCTGGAATGACCATGAGTCGTCGCCCCTATGAGTCGTTGCCGACTCAAGAAAACCTCCGACCTAACAGCTACGACCCATCAACATAGCCGACTCACGACTCAACCTATTTCCTTTAGGTCGTGCTAATGACCTAACGACTCAACCCAGACACGTCCTAAAACACAGGCCGACCTAACGACTCATCTACCCAACGACTCAAGGACCCAAGGCCGACCTAACTCCTATGCGACCTAACACTAAGTCGCTAACGACTTAACATACGTGCGGCCTAGCAACTTACGACTCATCCCTCCTGCCGCATATCCTAAGTCCTAAGTCGTATGCCGACTTAACTATGGCACGACCCAAAAAGCCTCCGACCTAACAACTTAACCACCATGCGACTCAAAACACAAGCCGACTCAACACTGGCACGACTCACGACTTAACCCCTTGCCGTCCTAACGACCTAAGACCATAACCCTTAAACCCCTAACTGTCTTATGTTGGTCACACCTTGACTCGGCCACACCCTAAGTCGGCAACACCTATGAGTCGCTTACTATGCTAACTCGTCCATACTTCTTAGGTCGGTGAATCTCTTAGCTCGGACAACTTATGGGTCGGCCATACCTTAAGCCAGCCACTACCTTACGTCGTCTAATCTCCTAGGTCGTCTAAGTCTTAAGTCGTTCGAACGACTCATCTGCAACCCGACCTAAACTTCACACGGCTTATCACCTTAGGCCGATAACTCTTAAGTCGGTCATTCTATAAGTCGTCTAACGACCTAACCTATGACTCGTTAACTCGGTCACTTTCTAAGGTCGTTACTCCACTAACTCGTGCACCCTCCTAAGTCGTCTACGACTTACTATAGGTCAGTCACGACTCAACACACGAGTTACTCTCCATACGACTCAGGCTAGAGACAACATAAACAACAATAACGACCTGTAAATTCTACGATTTATCGACACGTAAAAATACGGGTCGTTACATTCTCTCCCCCTTAGGAATTTCGCCCCCGAAATTCCAAGCAAACAACAGCAATCAAAGATATTCCGCATGCCTACCATCCAAAGCAATCAACAAACCATGCATCCAATTCTAGCCTAGCATGCAGAATTCTAAGACTTAGAACAAGCTACAAATTCATGAGATGTCACGACACTTTAGGGCCATACCTCGAAGAGTCCGGGATGAGCTGCCTTCATCCTCTCTTCCTCCTCCCATGTACAGTCGTTAACATCATCACTCCATTGTATCTTGAGCAACGTGATCGTCTTCCTCCTAAGCTGTTTCGTGTCGGTTTCAACAATACGAAGCGGCCTACGAGGTCTTCTAAACACTGGATCAACCTCCAAGTCTTCACAGCTATCAGCAGAAACCACCGCAGTTGGGTCATGCACATACTCCCGTAGATAAGATACATGAAAAACATTGTGCACACCCGCCATCTTTTCCGGTAACTCCAATCTATAAGCGAGCTTTCCAATTCGCTCGATAATCGGGAATGGTCCAACAAATCTCGGAGTTAACTTTCCTTTGTTCCCGAATCTTATAACACTCTTCAAAGGAGAAATCTTCACAAAAACCATATCTCCTACGTCGAATTCCAAATCCTTACGACGATTATCGGCATAACTTTTCTGACGGTCTTGGGCTGCTTTCATTCATTGCCGAACGATCTCTATACAATCCGAAGTCTGTCGAATCATCTCTGGCCCAAGTATCAGCTTTTCTCCGGTTTCCAACCAACATGTCGGAGAGTTACACGGTCTTCCATATAATGCCTCATAAGGTGCCATACCAATACTTGACTGATAACTGTTATTATATGCAAACTCCACCAAATGAAGATGATCTTCCCATGATCCTTCGAAGTCCAAGACACATGCTCTCAAGAGATCTTCCAAAACTCGGTTGACTCTCTCAGTCTGACCATCTGTTTGAGGGTGATAGGCTGTACTCAAACACAACTCAGTTCCCAAAACTTCCTGGAAGCTCTTCCAAAATCTACTAGTGAACAATGGGTCTCGATCGCTCACTATACTCTTCGGAATACCATGGAATCGAACTATCCACTTAACATACAACTCAGCCAACTTCGATGCAGTCCTAGTTGATCGAACAGGAATGAACCTTGCACTCTTGGTCAAACGATCTACGATGACCCAAATCCCTTCATTTCCTGCCCTGGTCCTAGGTAGACCATCGATAAAATCCATCGATATCTGCTCCCACTTCCATGTAGGAACCTCTAATGGCTGAAGTAATCCACTGGGCTTCTTCTGCTCAGCTTTCACCAACTGGCAGTTCATACACTTGGAAATAAAATTTCCAACATCCTTCTTCATGCCTTCCCAGTAGTAAGTTCTCTTCATATCCCGATACATCTTATTTCCACCTGGATGAATTGTCAACTTCGAGTGATGACCTTCCTTCAGAACTTCATCTCTCAATCCATCAATGTCGGGAACAACCAATCGTCCTTGCTTCCAAAGCCAACCCTCTCGATCGACCTCGAATCCCTTATCCTTCTCTGGGTCCAATCCAGATTCCAAATCTCGGATGATCTTGACAAGCTTATCGTCTCGCTTTTGGCTCTCGCCAATTCTTTCCACAAGAGTAGGTCTTATCGATAAGTTTGCCAACATCTCAGGTTCCAATTCACATCTGGGCCTGAAATCAAATCCAGCCAAATACTCGAGACTCTTCCATTCCGAAAACATGGCTCCCAATCCTGCATGTCTTCGACTTAACGCATCAGCCACTGCGTTACCTTTTCCCGGAGTATAGGCTATACCAAAATCATATGATGCTAAAAACTCTAGCCACCGTTGCTGTCGAAGATTCAAATCCTTTTGGGAGAACAGATACTTCAACGACTTATGATCCGTAAACAACTCGAATCGAACTCCCAATAGGTAATGTCTCCACATCTTCAAAGCAAACACAATCGCCGCTAACTCCAAATCATGAGTCGGATAATTCCTTTCATGCGGCTTCAGTTGTCGACTAGCATACGCAACAACTTTATCTTTCTGCATTAGCACTGCTCCAAGTCCAGTGCCACATGCGTCGGTGTAAACCACCATCTCATCATTCCCACTTGGAATAGTTAAAACAGGAGCACTTGTCAGTCGCTCTTTCAGGATTACGAAAGCTTGCTCACACTTATCATCCCATCTGAACACTTGGTTCTTTTTCGTCAATCCTGTTAACGGTGCAGCTATCTTGGAAAAGTCCTTGATAAACCGTCGATAATATCCTGCTAATCCAAGAAAACTTCACACATCAGATGCATTCTTAGGTCTAACCCAATCCTCGATCGCTGCCACCTTAGCGGGATCAACCGCTATTCCATTTCCAGAGATAACATGGCCTAAGAACCTCACTTCACTCTTCCAGAAGTGACACTTTGAAAACTTAGCCTTCAGCTGATGTTTCCGCAAGATTTCCAAAACAATCCGCAAGTGTGTCTTGTGCTCTTCCTCAGTTTTGGAATAAACCAAAATATCATCCACGAACACAAGTACAAACTTGTTCAACTGATCTCTGAACACTCTATTCATAAGATCCACAAAATATGCTGGTGCGTTAGTCAATCCAAACGGCATTACCAGCCACTCATAAAACCCGGATGGTGTCCTGAAAGCAGTCTTCGGCACACTATCCTTCGCCACTCTCAACTGGTGAAATCCCGTTGCCAAATCCATCTGGGAAAACACCTTAGCCTCGTGAAGCTGATCAAACAAGTCATCTATTCTCGGCAATGGATACTTGTTCTTCTTAGTCAACTTATTCAGCTCACGATAATCCACACACAACCTCAACGATCCATCCGTTTTGGTTGCGAACACAACTGGTGCACCCCATTCGGACACACTTCTCCGAATGAATCCTTTCCGCAAAAGGTCATCAACCTGCACCCTCAACTCTAGCTGCTCCATAGGCGCCATCCGCCTAAGAGGCATCACAACAGGTCTGGCTCCCTCGACTAGATCGATACGAAACTCGATCTCCCTATGCGGCGGTAACCCTTTGACTTCGTCAAAGACGTCCTCAAATCCATTCACAATAGGCACTGATGACAGTCCTTCCCGTGGAACAACCAGCGAATACATGAAGCTCATGAAGACGCCCTCCTCATGCTTACATCGTATCACAACCTTTCGCCCTTCCACATTCCCGACTGTCACCTCAAGCCTCTCACAATCAATCCTTGCCGCATACTTCCTAAGCCAGTCCATACCCAAAATAATTCCGAACCCCGCAAAGTTCAGAACAAAGCAATCACAAACAAACGAGCAATCATGACTTGACACAACTAGACCACGGCATATCATACACAAACGTGACGAACCCCCAACTGGATTAGTCACAACCAATGGCCTATCAACAATATCCGGTCTCAAACCTAACCGGTCTACCAAATCATTACAAACAAAAGAATGCGACGCTCCAGTATCAAACAACACTCTAACTGGAACACCACAGATAGAAAGAGTACCTTGAACCGCCACACTCTTCCCCTTTTCTTCAGCAGTAGGAGCTTTTGAAGACGACGGCACAACTCCCAAAGCATAAGCTTGCACAATCTGCCTATCTTTCCTCGGCTCTGGGCAATCCTTCTTGATATGTCCCAGCTTATCACAGTTATAACACTTTCCCGGCACCTTGGGATTCTTACAATCTTTGTAAAGATGGCCCTTCTGTTGGCAGTTATAACAAGTCACTTCGCCTTTCGGCTTCTTCTGGCCGTCCTTACCCTTCTGCTGCTGCTGCTTCCTCCTCTTATTGCCACTCTGGTGTGGTTTAGATCCTTCCCTGGTTACAGCAACAACAGAACTTTCCTTAGGAAACAAACTCTCATGCCTAAGGGCTTTCTCCACAAGCTTCTCAAATGGATCGTCCAAATGATCCACTAACTGCCTCCCAAGATAAGCATCCAGACCAGTCACAAACTTCTCATTCTTCTGATAGGGAGAATCAATGTACGATCTGGCATACTTGGACAAAGCTTCAAACTCAGAAATATACTCAAGAACTGGTCTCCCACTTTGCTTGAGCTCTACAAACCTCTTGAACAAAACAGACTTCTGAGCCGTAGAGATGAACTTGGCTTCAAATCTAACTTGGAATTGCTCCCAAGTGATCTCTTCTTCTGGGGTATCAATGGTGATAGAATTCCACCAATCAGCAGCTCTCCCTTGAAGCTGTCTCGATGCAAGCTTCCTCTTGGTTGCATCCTCAATCCCCAAGTCACCAAAGATCCTTCGGCAAGCATCAATCCATCTCTGCACTTCAATAGTCGATTCCGTTCCCAAGAAAGCTTTTCCTCCAAGAGAAATATAATCCTTGCAAAGCTTAGCAAAATCCACCGGTCTTGGAGCTTGAACTTGAACTCCCACATCCACTGATGATCCTGAAGCTGGTATCCTTCTCATGATCGAAGTCATCATCGCTTCGAACATAGTTCCACAATCAACAGTTCCTTCATCAGCACGGCTTTCCCTTGCAGCTGGTCTCCCTCTTCGACTCATCCTTAATATCTGTAAAAAGAATGATTAGAACACCTTAAGAAACAACTACATAAGGAGTTCAAATCCTTCTAAGCTACTATATTATATATATAGTAATCACCCATCAAAATACAATTACGTCTCTCATACGTACTACGTCAGCGAGCGTTGGCTAAAATCGATTAACCAAAGCTCTGATACCAAATGTGACGACCGCCCATGACTCCCGCACCAAATCAATGGAATAGTGCGCTGAAAGGCGTGCCAGGTAGCCATGGACGATAGTCAGGGTAAAATAAAACAGCAAACTCTATCGTACAACTCACAGCGCATGGATAAAATACAATAGAGAAATATATAGTGAAGTTCCATAACAGAAAATCATCATATAAGCATCGTAGTAGTTTTATACAAACATGAATCATTCATACATCAAAGCTTCACTACATAACGCTCAATCAAATACAGCAGCGGATACCCAGTACATATAATAAGAAATAATATGCAAAAGCCTCCTGCTCGTCTTCGTCATCATCAGCGTAGATCTCCTAGAACAGCACCTGTCACCTGCTACCTAGTCTGCCCATCCCAACATGGATGAACAGCCCAAGGTAATAAGAGGAGACATAAAACCTTGAGTCAGACAAAGTCTTAGTGAGCAGTAAATTAACTATCAAACATACCAAAAGAGCATAAGGGATAAAAGGAATAGGAACCAAACCATCCCACTCCACCTCTTTCTACAGTGATAGCCCCCAGACACACACTAAGGAAAAACAAGCATAACTTAGCAGTTAACTAAGGTAAAGCAATAATCACTCGAGCCAAGGTCGATGTTTTCCAAATACAAACCCCCAAGGCCTAAACCAAGATCAGATAAGCACCCAGAAAACACCGCACTTCAGACCGAATGATGATACAACCAAACGTCCAAACATCCATGACTCTGGCTATCACTGTTATCCTTGCCTCGATTTCACCGTTAATTGAATGACCATCCGTCAAGGGCTAATGGTAACCCCGGTTCTAGGCATAGCTCCGCACGTCATCGTGACCCATGCCTAGGACTTACCTACTCTGCCCAGAGTACTCAACTACCCACCTGTAGTCTTTTGGGTGTCCCGACTACCTACCTGTAATCGTTATGGGCGCCCCATGTACTCTTGCTTTTGAGCATGCTAGAACCTTCAACGACGATGAGATCCAAGCCTCCTAGTCATCCTCCTCGACGACTATTCTCATACTAGCTCAAGCTACCTCCCGAGCAATCCATTATCAACCAACTCGAACCATCCCTCGAGTTATCAACATGCTTGGAATGATCCCTGCCTGGATTACGCCAAGTCTACATCACATCATACTTCGCTTTATCATACCATAGCAAAGTATCAAATCAACAACATGGTTTGCCTCATCGCATCATGGCAAAGTTCCATCTCAACATCATCCAATCCATACATATGAGCTTCAACATCCGCCACATATGCCTTAAGCAGCTTTCACCATTCAAGAGCCTCTCCTGTAGCTTTTGAATCGTCTTTGACCATACTTGTCCAAATCTATCAACTAGATAGCTCATTCACAACAATCAATCAAGGAAAACATTAATCCAAACAAATAAGTATTCAATCAAGATCTAAATAGGCATTTATAACTACAATGGCAATTTCGTAAATAAATGAGCATAGAACTAACATACATGAATCATGGTTTTTTAGCATAGATCTAGCAAATATAAAACATGGGTTTTGTTTCTATAACTTAACAAATGAACTTGCATAGGTAAACATCTTCACAAACAATGGATCTACACTTGGATCTAAGAAAAATGCACAAAATCACTATCTACAACGCTCCAACAAACCACCAATCCAATATACTCCTTTGGGTCCGCGTGAGAGATAACTACCACTCACCAAATCACCCAAACACCTTGAAAACTAATCACTACAGATCTGGACAGCGAAGATCAAGGCTTGATCCGGCAATATTTCGCTTCAAACGATGAAATCTAGCTTCGTTGGATGAAGATCTTCAACTTTGTCTCTTGGATCTTCAATCTGATCTTCGATCTTAGATGGATGTTAGAATTAGATTGGAATGGAGAAAAGAAGATGAAGAAATGTTGTAGTCGAGTTTCCAAAATGGCAGCACTTCGTCGCTTCAAAAACCGGTGCCAAAAAAATGAGCCAAACCCCTCTATTTATAGGCTGGAATGACCATGAGTCGTCGCCCCTATGAGTCGTTGCCGACTCAAGAAAACCTCCGACCTAACAGCTACGACCCATCAACATAGCCGACTCACGACTCAACCTATTTCCTTTAGGTCGTGCTAACGACCTAACGACTCAACCCAGACACGTCCTAAAACACAGGCCGACCTAACGACTCATCTACCCAACGACTCAAGGACCCAAGGCCGACCTAACTCCTATGCGACCTAACACTAAGTCGCTAACGACTTAACATACGTGCGGCCTAGCAACTTACGACTCATCCCTCCTGCCGCATATCCTAAGTCCTAAGTCGTATGCCGACTTAACTATGGCACGACCCAAAAAGCCTCCGACCTAACAACTTAACCACCATGCGACTCAAAACACAACCGACTCAACACTGGCACGACTCACGACTTAACCCCTTGCCGTCCTAACGACCTAAGACCATAACCCTTAAACCCCTAACTGTCTTATGTCGGTCACACCTTGACTCGGCCACACCCTAAGTCGGCAACACCTATGAGTCGCTTACTATGCTAACTCGTCCATACTTCTTAGGTCGGTGAATCTCTTAGCTCGGACAACTTATGAGTCGGCCATACCTTAAGCCAGCCACTACCTTACGTCGTCTAATCTCCTAGGTCGTCTAAGTCTTAAGTCGTTCAAACGACTCATCTACAACCCGACCTAAACTTCACACGGCTTATCACCTTAGGCCGATAACTCTTAAGTCGGTCATTCTATAAGTCGTCTAACGACCTAACCTATGACTCGTCAACTCGGTCACTTTCTAAGGTCATTACTCCACTAACTCGTGCACCCTCCTAAGTCGTCTACGACTTACTATAGGTCAGTCACGACTCAACACACGAGTTACTCTCCATACGACTCAGGCTAGAGACAACATAAACAACACTAACGACCTGTAAATTCTACGATTTATCGACACGTAAAAATACGGGTCGTTACATCTCATCTGACGCTCTAGCACCAGTCATGTGCCAATCGTACTTATACAGGAATTGATTGGGGTCGCTTGTTCCCTTATAGGCCGGGATTGTAGGAGGAACAAACTTTCTTGGGAATTCCGCGTTTAGAATATTTTCATTGAACGGAGTTTTGCTCGGAGCAGATCCCCATTCCTTCTCATCTTCATCCCTCTGCATGCTTTCTTTCGTGATTTGTCGCACCATGCCCGAAAGATATTTCTCATCATTTAGAGGATCTGCAGGGCAGACTTCGGTCATTTTCTCGAAAGTTTGTCTAGAAAAGTTCGCGAAGAGTTGGCTGTGGTCTCGATCCTCCAGCTTGAGGAGGTGTTTCTTTGACCGGGCTAGCTGCTCTTTGAGCAATATTCCTCTCTTCAGGATCATGAACATCTTCTCCAAGGTTTTCTTCATTATTCACCGGTTGACGGTTATCTCTGAGCAATTCATTTAACCTCTCAAGCATTAAAGCATTCTGAGTTTCCTTCTGTTGGTATAATCCGAATAGTGCAGCATCTAACTCCGCTCGTGTAATTCCGGCACTTGGTGCTGCTAGACTTGACGAAGGAGAAGTGGAAGTATTCTCATGGACATTACTAGGTCTTGTAGATCCTCGCTTTCTTCCAAGAGCCATTATCTCTGATAGACTTCTGGTTTTGAGAGAGATCCTTTCGACAAACTTTTGCGAAGCAATGACGAAGATAGGCTGAGTTCAATTCTCAGTGAAAGCACCAAAAATGTTAACGTTGAAAATTGAATGCTAACACCCCGGTGTATGTGGAGATTAAGTGAAAGCACCACTTGTGAACACGAGAATTAAAAACAAGTAGGAAAGTCACAGAGAAAGCAGTAAAAGACAACAATTTTATAGTGGTTCGGCTACAGGTTAAGCCTACGTCCACTTTAATCCTCTTTATTACTGAATTAATTACAACTTTACAACAATCTTCAATTACAATACCGATGAGACAAACACTAGAACTCCGATGTAGAAGAATTCTATGAATCCATGTTGATTGTGTTAGATTTCCTCTTGAAGTTAGTTGAGATGCCTTTCGCGTTTAAAGTGTCGAGTGAGTCAAGAATTCAACAGAGTATCGGCTTTCCAGGAATGAGCCAAAGATCACTTTTTAGTTGGAGTAGGTGGGGTATTTATAGGAGAGTTCGGCATTAGGTCGTGGGTCGCAAACGACCTTGGATAGGTCGTAGGTCGCTCGCGACCTAGTGGGAGGCGTTCACGGCTTATACATGGTACACTTGATCATTCTGGAGAAGCTAGCAAGTCATAGGTCATGGCCGACCTAGGTAGGAAGCGGCATAGGAAGTTCCTTTGGTATGTTTGGGTTGTGAGCGACTTAGGTATAGGTCGTAGGTCGTGGGCGACTTAGTAGACACAGTTTACGGCCTAACAGGAGCAATCTTGATCATTCGAACAAGTCATAGATCGTGTGCGACTTAGGGTAAGAACGACATAAGGAAGACAAGTTACATCGGCTTGTATAGCTCGCTAGGTCGTTAGAGAGCTTCATTCCTGTTAGGTCGCGTATAAGTTAACTCGTTCACACTTTAGGTCATCAACCCGTTGTTGGTCCATTAGTCCGTTAGGTCTTAATGACTTAGCTCGCTGCAGAACTTTATCCCTGTTAGGTCGCTCCCCTATTAACTCATTAGGTCGCGTACACCTTTAGGTTGCTAGGTCTCCTCAATCCATAGGTCGTTGGTGCTCTAGGTCGCTCAGTCCATTTAGCGACTAGGTCGTTTAACTTGCTGAGCCGATTTCTGTGTTAAGTCGCTTACTCCCTTAGGTAGTTAGGTCGCGCCTTCACATAACTCGTTAACTCATATGTCGCTGGACCATCTACTCCTTTAGGTCGCTGGACCTTTCAATTCTCTAGGTTGCTGGGCTCTGTAGGTCGCTGACGATTTGAGTCGCTGGGTCGCTACCTTCTCTAGATCGCAGGGTCGTAGAAAGAAGAGGGTTAACACTATGTTAAACCCAATATCTATATATTGATTTAATTCCAACATTTAATTAAAAATGTAATAAAACATGTTCATTATATATTTAAATTTCAAACATATCCTTTTATTTTGATTTACATTCTTATTATCAAATCAACTATTCCCTTATGCAATTGATTAACATAAGTTCTACACTCACCACTCAACAGTTAACGTATATCACTTGTAATATTTCAATTACATTAATTCTTTATTAATTACCAAATAAATTTCCAATGGATTTAATAATAAGAAAATAAATAAATAATCGTTATACGTTAATAATCCATATCGATTAACTTATTATTTACAAACAAAGGTTAATAAATTTACGTAAAAAATAATTGATTTCATACTCCATATTAAACCAATTGAAATTAATAACATAAGATTACATCAATTTATACATCGCTTATTATATTGCTTATTATCCTTTATTATTTAAGTTGATTGAAATTACGTTAACATAGTATAGTAGTCAATTACATTCAATCAATATTAGCCAATTATATGTTTTATCTCATTAAATTATTTGTTTTAAGATTTTTCTTAAAGTCAAAATTTCTAATCTAATAAGATTCAATTTAATAAATCATAAATTTTAATTTCTCACAATAATAAAGCCCAAAATCTTATTAAATTTAATACTTTTAATTATCAAAATATGGGTTGTTACAGTCTCCCCCACTCAAAACTTTTTCGTCCTCGAAAAGGAACAAGAAGGAATCGATGAATTTGAAATATTTTATTCAAAATGATCAATTTATAAACGATTTGACTTACATATTTAAATTTAATATAAATCTGAAAATAAATCCATTCGGTTATTGAATAAAAATTTAAACTTTTTTGGTATTTGCCCTTGAAGAGAAAAGAAATATTTCAACATATCTAAAAATACAGTTAAAACATTTAACCTCATTCACTTAGTAAAAATATAAGATATATTTTGAAACATCCTCATAGCATTATGCAAAGATTTTTCAAAAGTCTAAAACAATGTTAGAAATTTATATCAAAATATTGTAATAAGCTTTAAAATAAGGTTCCTTAAATCCAAAAAAATTATTAGAATCGTTATTTTTTAAAATAAGTATAAACTCAATATTATTAAACTGAAACAAATAGTATACTTAAATCTTACATTAGATTTCTAAATCAATGTATAAAATTTCATAGCTTGATATTTAATTTAAACACTTGTTTCAAAATGAATATCCTAATACAAAATTCAAATAGTAAATAAACCTATAAGCTTTACTATTAGTACTTTGAAATCAAGTAAATAATTCAAACTATACTTCCAACATAGGGAATCCAATTTTTTTGTCAAGTATATTGCTATAAATAAAGTTCGCAAATTAATTTTTTTTCTTATTTCCATTTATATGATATCTTTAAATTATAAATTCAAAGAAACTTATATAAATTTTACTTGAAATATGCATTTGAAAGCTTTATTTGCAAATCAATCATCTTTAATACTTTTCAAAAATTCATTTGTAAAGTTTATTGCTTCTTTTATAAATACCATTTAAATATTTTAAATAACATCTTTACAAAAATATGTAAACTATTTGAAAATAATTATTTGCATCATTACTTATATTTGCAAAGAAGCTATTAAAAACATTAAATCCATTATTTATAAATTTATTCATTTTATCTCAAGATACTTTCCAAATATTATTAATAAATCAATAATCATTTACTTTAAATATATTTTATTTAATTATTAACTTCTAAAATATTTACAACACTGATAATTTACTATTAAACCATGTTGTAAGTTATTAAACAATATTTTAAACATTTTAAAGTATTTAGAATTGACCAAAAAATGACCAAAATGTCTTTTATATAATACTTTATCAAAATACTTTTATTACTCGATGTCTTAACAGGTTTATCCTCGTTCTTGCAGACTCTGGCCATGCGTTGATCAGGCGTAATGCCAGAATTCTTCAAGTACTTAGTAGACCTGTTTCAACAACCAGTGAAAATACTTGGAAAACCATTAAAAATAGATATGGAAAGTACAATCCAAGCAAAACAACCAAACCAAAACATTTGTCCAACCATGGTTCGCAGATACACAATGGTTGCGCCTGGATCCCCCAGGAAACAATTTGTATCCCCCAGGAAACAATCTGTATCCGTAAGCTTTCTCAGCCCTGCGAGTTACGCCATGATGACTAGTAGGGTGCAGGATACACAATGGTTACTCCTGGGTCCCCACAGAAACAATCCGTACCCCTAGGCTGTCTCAGCCAGGCAGTTTCGCTACTAATGCGACCTACACAGATTGGAGGATACACAATGGTTACGCCTGGATCCCCCAGGAAACAATCCGTACCCCTAGGCCAGACTCAGCCAGGCAGTTGCACTATGCAGTCGCGAGAGGAAAAAAACCATAGGTTACGCCACGGTGGGAACACTCGAGTATCACATTCGAAAAACCAAAAATCAAAGAGAATAATATCGTTAGAAAGAATCCACAATGTGGCCACAAAGCAGATATCAAGCAGAAGGCACTTTCCATATCTTTACTTCGAAATATATATCATATAGTACCTTTCCACATACTTTCAAATATCATACTTATATAAAATCCATTATATATAGGATACCATTTTCAAGTCGAATACTTTCCAAATCAATAGTATATCAAATCACACTTATATAGGCTTCGATTATATAGAATTCTCTTTCCAAATTGAGTACCTTTTCAAATTGAGTACCTTTCAAATCAATAGATTTAAAATCAACTTCATACTTATACAAATCCATTTTATATAAGATCGACCATTTCCAAATCAAGTACTTAATAGTATAAGGTTCTAAATTTCAAATTATTTCTATATCAATTCAGTTTCAAAATCATATATGATTTCACTAATTTTCTTCCAAATTAAATATCTCAATTTCAAAGCTCCCAAAATAATAGCTTTAGAAAATAATCCCAGTTTCCAACTTTATAACTATCCCTTTAAAAACTTTAAACTTTTTATTTCTATATGAAAAATCCAATTTTCCTTTTCGCAAATTATATATTTAACAAAAGTTTCAAATTTACTTAAGTCATACCATTCATACTTTAAACAAACAAAACTAAACTTATATTCTTGATCAAATATTTATACTCTTCGAAATTTCTTAGTTTTAAAATTTTAAACCTTGATTTGGAAGTGCTCGAACCTTCAAAATAGTCAATGAAATCAAATTTCAAATCCAAGAGTAGGAAATCAGCAACAAATCAGTAAATCAATTTTTTTATAATAGAGTTATACTAAAACAAATTTGAAATTTGAGGATTGAATACCGGTTCATTTCAAATCATTTCAAATATATATACATGTATCTTTCGAATATCAAATCATACTTCGGAATAGGAAATCAAAATTGGTTTCACAAAATCACTCGCATAGCAAAGCAACTAAAGTGGCCTCTCCCCCACGCTGAGACTTGAAAATCAATGTCGATGATGCGTGCACTCATCACCCAAATTATTTTCCAGCGACATAGGTGAGTTCTGGACTTCTATTTTCTTGAAAACCTCATTGAGATTTCTTTGAAATAGTTGGAATTCATTTGAACTCATTTGAAACATTTCTTATTCGGAAAATACAACTAAATTGTATTATTATTATATATATTTCCAAAATCTTAAACTAATTACAAAATACCGGAATTCAATTCTCGAATTTCAAATTTGACCCTTCAGTTATAAATCATTTTTAACCTCATCGATTTACACAAATATCACTTCATACTTTAATATTTGTTTCACAGAATTTCTCCATTTAATATAAACATTAATATATCCATTCTCATAATATTGCTTATGTTTCTCTTTAATTTAAATTACATTCATTTCACATGTAATATTTCTCATTTAAAACTAACTTATTTGCAAATCATTTCATAAGGAATTTCTTTACGACCAATTTATAAAACTTAATTCCTTTTTATAAGATATTGTTCGATTTTAAAGTTATCACAACTTTATTTATAACCATTTACTGCAACATCTATTTATTTCATAACAATTTACAAGTCATGGCTTTATTTGTAATCATTTCACTTTTAATTCATATTGCTTATTCCATTTAGTTTCATCTTTACCTTTAAATTTATTTATGACATGTTTCATAAATGTTAATTAAGTTTATAAACATATTTTTCCAATTTAATCTCATTTACAACATTTCCTTAATCGCAATTTTAATTTAAACATCCCAAGGCTTAAAGTTCACACTTGTACATTATTACATTACATGGTAAGAATGTATACCTCAATTCTATTCATTTACTAAACATAAATATAACAAATTAAACCTTATTTTACTTTCTTTCAAATTAAGGTTATCAATTCAACTATATAATTCAACCTAATTATCAAGTTTCACTCTTATATTAATACAAAAAGGTTTCGATTATCCAAAATATCCAAATATTCCATTTTTTCCAATAGATGAAACTACATGTCAACAAACAACAAAATTCAAATCAACATTTCAATTTCATAAACAAATATCCTAATTAATCATTTTATTCTCATTAATACACTATTATTAAACTAGTGTTTAGTCCATTAATTCAATCAACAATAATTAGCCAATGTTTATAATTGGATTAAATACAATATGTCAACACAAATGATAATAATTAAATATTACTGTTTCACAAATCAAACACATTACAAATAAATATATTAGTCTTATAAATTTATTCCTTTATATATATCATATAATATTAGGAAAAATAATTTCATTTCAAAATTTCTATAAAACATTTTTATAACACTAACAAATACGCACTCTCGTATATACACTCAGATAACTTATTCTAGGGTATTACTACCATATCTCTAATGAGTTAACCCCAAAAGGCTAAGGTATGTCTAAACCAAAGCTCTTATACCAACTGTAACAGGCCACCTTTTTGGATAGTTGATGCAGCGCAATCTACCAACCCCATGGATTTGAGTCATTCAAGGACCTTAGGTCGCTCACGACCTAGTGAAGGTCGCTCGCGAGTTAAAAGATTCATCGTTAAGGCATGCAAGCAACCAAGCGAGATAAACAAACCAACGTGCATTTCATTAGGACGCTCCGACTTTTCGAGTTTCGACTTTGACGAGTTACGACTTAAGTTAGGTCGCAGAATTTCTTATATTGCTGTCTTAAGCCGTTCTCTTGTGCCGAAGCTTAAGTCGCATTAATTTTAGGTCGCTCGACCTTATGCTGCTGTGAAGATAGGTCGCTGCCGTGTATTTTAAGTCGCGTGAGTCTTAAGTCGCATATGTGCTGTGTTGCTTAGGTCGCAACTTGTGTTATGATGTTAAGTCGTTCACTGTTATGTCGTGTTGTATATATATTGAGTTGCATTGTTGTAGGTCATTGTATTTTGTTATGTTGGTAACTCGCGTCTGTTAAGGTCGTCAATGACCTATGTTAGATCGTGTGGTCTGTACAAATGTTGTGTGAGTATAGTTCGTAGGTCGTGATGTTTAGGTTGTTAGCGACCTATGTTGGGTTGGTAAATGTGCTGAGTCGTGTGAGTTGTAACCCTGTAAATAGGAATGTGTGGGTCATTTGTAAGATGGTTGATTTTGAATGAACTTTGTTTGAGTGATTTGTGCCTCTTTTGAAATTGGAAGTTGAGCGTTGTCTCCTTTCTCCATTTTCGGTTCTTCGAGTGCGCTCGAATCAACGGATTTGAAGCCGATTCATAGAATCTCGTGCGCGAGATCAACGAAGTAGGGTCATAGATCTTTTAACATGGTATCGTGCGTGATCAACGTGTTGGAGATAGCTAGAATTCGGCATCTCTCGAGATCAACGAATTTGGGCATTCGCTATTTTCAAACCATCGATTTATCTTGTTTCATCTAATCATTTTCTTTGATTAGTTTGACACCAAATCTTCCTTTCGTTGTCATCCATTATATCCACTGCATCAGTTTGGTATCAAAGCTAGAATTAGCCAATCATAGC
The DNA here is from genome assembly GCA_030765085.1 of Allium cepa. Lineage (NCBI taxonomy): Eukaryota > Viridiplantae > Streptophyta > Magnoliopsida > Asparagales > Amaryllidaceae > Allium > Allium cepa. The sequence continues at coordinate 905,775,505 of CM060939.1, forward strand.
TAAGCCGAGCCTATTAGGAGAAGTATTGAAGTATTGGAGATTTTTGTTGTTAAGTGTTGTAGTTTGAGCCGAGTGAAGTTAAGTTCAGATTTGATCAAAGCCGAGAGCTATAAGTTGAAGGTGTGCATCAATTTGAAGTCAAGCCAAGAATTAAAGTGTTTGGATTTGTTGAAGATTTGACAATGCACCCGAGAAGAGCTAATCGATTTCAAAATGTTGAAGATGTGTATCGTAGACAAGAAGCTGAGCAAATGGAACAACGTATTAATGACAAGTTTGATGAAGGTATTGGGAAGTTAGAGAAATTGATGAATGATACGAATCAAAGTCAAAGAAGAAAGTCACTAGTCTAGAACCATGGAGAAACAGAGTTTCGCATCGGTTGCGGAAGCGAGAAGGGTGTCACCACAATCCCATCGAGATCGAAGAGAATCATCAGTTTCCATAAGAAGAGAACATTGTGAGTATCGAGGAGAAGAGTGAAGAACCCCACGTGATTTGAAAATGAGTCATATCATGATGTTGACAGACATAATATAAGAGATATGCGTGATCGTGGAGATGTTGATGGTCCAGATCGATACAGAAGTACATTTGATTATGATGAAGATGGTATAGTGTTCATTGTCGAGATCGAGACCAAGTACGAAATCCATATCGGGAAGTAGAAGATGATCATAAATTGGAGTCAGGCATGAAGATGGAAATTCCAGAATTCAAGGGTGGAATGGTAGCTGAAGAATTTCTTGATTGGTTATCTAATGTTGAAGAAATTTTTGACTTTAAGGAAGTTCCTGAGCATTATAGAGTTAAGTTGGTTGCTATACGTTTGAGAGGAAGAGCTATGACATGGTGGAAGCAAACAAAACTTACATGGGAGAGAATGGGCAAATCGAAGATTGTCTCATGGAAGAAGATGAAGAAGTTGATGAAGGCTACTTTCTTGCCTTATAATTATCAATCTCTTATGTATCAGCGATTGCAGAATTTGAGATAGGGAACAAAGTCGGTGAATGATTATGCGGATGAATTTTATCAATTGATTTTGAGGAATGTTATCATGGAGACAGAGGAACAATTGACAGCTAGATTTGTTGGAGGACTGAGAATGAAAATTCAGGATATGGTGAACATGTTCGATCCAAGCTCTGTGGCTGAAGCACACCAAAAGGCGTTAGCTTGGGAGAAGCAAGGCAGAAGAGGTGGTGGTGTGTTTACAGATTCCAACAATCAAATGAAAGGGGCTAGCAGCAATGCGAATGTTTCCAAGGCTGTTAATAAACTGGTTGTTAATGAAGTTGCCAAGACCAAGGTCAACAACAATTTCAAGTGCTATAATTGTCAAGAGTTTAGTCGCAAGAGCATTGAATGTCCGAAGCCTAAGAAACGAGCGATGGTTGCTGAGGTTGAGGATGAGGATGAAGAAGTAGAATATTCCAATTCACCACAAGTTGAGGAGGAAGTAGAATTAGTGTCAGGAGACGAAGGACGTAATTTGATGATGAGGTGATCTTGTTTGACACCAAAGCAAGAGGATGAATCTAGGTGGTTGAGGAGCAATATTTTCCAGTCGACATGCACTATTTTGGGAAGGGTTTGCAAGTTTGTTATTGATGCGGGAAGTTGTGACAATATCATTTCTACAGAGGCTGTAAAGAAGTTGGAATTAAATACTGAGAAGCATCCTAAACCTTACAAGTTAGCTTGGTTGAGGAAAGGTGGAGAAGTGAAGGTTAGTAGAAGAGCTTGTGTAACTTTTTCGATTGGCAAGAAATACAAAGATGAAATTTGGTGTGATGTGGTTGATATGGATGTATGTCATCTGTTGTTCGGGAGACCATGGCAGTATGATAGAGCTGTGCAACATGATGGTCGTACCAATAGCTACAGTTTCATGTTTGAAGGCACAAAAATCACTTTAGTTCCTAAGAAGCGACAACAAGAAGAAAGCAAGTTGGAGGAGATAGAAGAACTGAAGACTTCGCTATCTTTGAAGGAGTTTGTTAAAGAAGTCGAAGATGAACCTGAAGTATTTTTGTTGATTGGACGTGAGAGTAATGAAGAGGTTGAAATTCCTGAAGAAGTAAAGTCAGTGCTTGAAGAATTTGAAGATCTATTTCCAGAAGAGTTTCCCAAAGAGTTACCACCGTTGAGGGACAGACAACACCAAATAGATCTTGTTCCAGGAGCCGTGTTACCGCATAGAACACATTACAGGATGTGTCCAAAGGAACACGAGGAGTTGAGAAGGCAGGTGGAAGAATTGCTTGAACAAGGGCGCAAACAAGAGAGCTTAAGTCCTTGTGCTGTACTAGCTTTGTTAGTGCCAAAGAAGGATGGTTCGTAGAGGATGTGTACGGATAGCAGGGCACTGAAAAAAATAACAATCAGATATAGATTTCCTATGCCGAGGCTTGATGATATGTTAGATCAAACCAGTGGGTCTATAATCTTTTCAAAGATTGATCTTAAAAGTGGTTATCATCATATTCGAATTAGACCAGGGGATGAATGGAAGACAGCGTTCAAGACGAGGGAAGGATTATATGAATGGCTGGTTATGCCGTTTGGTCTATCGAATGCACTGAGTACATTTATGAGGGTGATGAACCAAATTTTCAGGCTGTACATTAGGAAGTTTGTGGTACTTTACTTTGATGATATTTTGATTTATATTGCTAGTACTGAGGAGCAGATTTAGCATTTACGAAAGGTGCTAACTATTTTTCATCGAGAACAATTCTATGCAGCAACGAAGAAATGTTTTTTTATGGCGCGGAGTGTTTTATTTCTGGGATATGTTGTGTCCGAGGAAGGTTTACAGGTAGACCAGAGTAAAGTAGCAACAATCAAAGATTGGCCACAGCCCAAGACTATTACAGAAGTCTGAAGTTTTCATGGGCTGGCTTCATTTTATCGGAGATTTATACCACACTTTAGTAATGTGATGGTGCCGGTTACTGATTGTATGAAGGGCAAGCAGTTTTTATTGTCGGAGGAAGCATGAATTGATTTTGAGTGAATCAAGGAACTTTTGACAACAGCACCAATTCTAGTTTTGCCGGATTTTCAGTTATTGTTTGAGTTACATACAGATGCAACGAAGGTTGGGATTGGAGGGGTGTTGAGTCAGAAGGGACGTCCTATTGCTTATTTCAGTGAGAAGCTTTCAGGAGAAAAGATGAGATATAATACATATGATGTGGAATTTCGTGCTATTGTGCAAGCCGTGAAACACTGGAGACGTTACTCGTTTCACAAGGAGTTCGTGTTATATACTGATCATGAGGCGTTGAAACATTTGCATGGGCATGACAAGATTGCAGCCAGCCATGCATCATGGATTGCATACTTGCAGCAATTTACATTTGTTGTGAAACATAAGTCAGGACTTGCGAATCGCGTGGCAGATGCATTGAGCAGGAGGAATCATTTATTGACTATGATGAAGGTTGAAGTGACGGGGTTTGATACACTTCCAGAATTGTTTGTTGAAGATTCTTACTTTGCAAAGATTGTAGATGAAGTCAAGAAGGGGGAGACAGATGAGTTTGTGTCGGTGGATGGTTTCCTATTTAAAGGAATCGATTGTGTGTACTAGATTTGCAGTTTACAGATGAAAATTGTGAAGGAATTACATGAGGAAGGCCATGTGGGTAGAGATCGTACATTGCAGTTGATTTCTCAATCTTATTTTTGGCCGTCAATGAGAAAAGAAGTCAAAAGGTTTGTGGAGAGATGTCATATCTGTCAAGTTTCGAAAGAAACCGCTATAAATGCAGGATTATATATGTCGTTGCCTATACCTACTAAACCCTGGGTGGATGTTAGCATGGACTTTGTGTTGGGATTGTCGAGAATGCAACGTGGAAATGATTCTATCTATGTGGTGGTGGACAGGTTTTCAAAAATGGTACATTTTATTGCTTGTAAGAAGACTGCAAACGCCGTTAATGTCACTCAGTTATACTTCAAAGAAATCTATAGACTTCATGGATTACCAGAATCTATTGTTTCGGATAGAGATACTCGATTTCTGAGCCATTTTTGGATGAGTCTATGGAAAATGGTTGGAACTAAGTTGAAATTTAGTAGTGCTTATCATCCACTGACGGATGGACAGACTGAAGTCATGAACAAATCCCTAGTGATCTGTTGCGATGCCTTGTGGACGATAATCTGAAGAGTTGGGATTCGAAGTTATGTCAAGCTAACTTTGCACACAACCATGCAGTTAATTGTAGCACGGGTTTCAGTCCATTTCAGGTTGTATATTCAACAATTCCAAAGGGATCGTTGGATTTATCGATAGTTTCATTTCAGAAAGGGGTTGTTAAACGGGCTAGTGATTTGGTGAATGATTTGCAAGAATGCCACAAAGTTGTTCAAGAATGATTGCTTACATCCAATGAGAAGTATAAACAACTGGAGGAAAAGAAGCGAAGAAGTGTGGACTTCAAGGAAGATGATTTGGTTTACGCCGTTTTGACGAAAGATCGTTTTCCAGTGGGAACTTACAACAAGTTGAAAGCTCGAAAAATTGGACCAGTGGAAATTTTGAAGAAGATCAATGACAATGCATATCAGTTGAAGATGCCGGATCATATTCACACTGCAGACGTTTTCAACGTCAAATACCTGATTCTGTATCATGGGGATAAGCTTGTTAAGGAAGAGGAAGGTGCAAATTTGAGGACGAATTCTTGTCAATCGGGGGAGGATGATGCAGCGCAATCTACCAACTCCATGGATTTGATTCATTCAAGGAACTTACGTCGCTCACGACCTAGTGAAGGTCGCTCGTGAGTTAATGGATTCAGAGTTAAGGCATGCAAGCAACCAAGCGAGATGAACAAACCAGCGTGCATTTCACTAAGTCGCTCCAACCTTTCGAGTTTCGACTTTGACGAGTTACGACCTAAGTTAGGTCATGGAATTTCTTATATTGCTCTGTCTTAAGCCGTTCTCTTGTGTCGAAGCTTAAGTCGCATTCATTTTAGGTACTCGACCTTATGCTGCTGTGAAGATAGGTCGCTGCCGTGTATTTTAAGTCGCGTGAGTCTTAAGTCGCTTATGCGCTGTGTTGCTTAGGTCGCAACTTGTGTATGTTGTTAAGTCGTTCACTGTTATGTCGTGTTGTATATATGTTGAGTCGCATTGTTGTAGGTCGTTGTATTTTGTTATATTGGTAACTCGTGTCTGCTAAGGTCGTCAACGACCTATGTTAGATCGTGTGGTCTGTACAAATGTTGTGTGAGTATAGGTCGTAGGTCGTGATGTTTAGGTCATTAGCGACCTATGTTGGGTCGGTGAAGGTGCTGAGTCGTGTGAGTTGTACCCCTATAAATAGGGATGTGTGGGTCATTTGTAAGATGGTTGATTTTGAATGAACTTTGTTTGAGTGCTTTGTGCCCCTTTTGAAATTGGAAGTTGAGCGTTGTCTCCTTTCTCCATTTTCGGTTATTCGAGTGCGCTCGAATCAACGGATTTGAAGCTGATTTACGGAATCTCGTGCGCGAGATCAACGTAGAAGAGTCATAGATCTTTTAACATGGTATCGTGCGTGATCAACGTGCTGGAGATAGCTAGAATTCGGTATCTATCGAGATAAACGAATTTGGGCATTTGGTTTTTTCAAACCATTGATTTGTCTTGTTTCATCTAATCGTTTTCTTCGACTAGTTTGACATGAAATCTTCCTTTCGTTGTCATCCGTTATATCCGCTGCATCAATAGTTCAAATCGATAATAAACACACATATCAGAATCAAACCTTTCAAAAGGGAGGATTGTTGATGGGGTAAATAAGAAATAAAAAGGAAAGAAAAACAAAGTACAGAATCCCGCAGCGTAGCGACAAAATATAATAATCAAATAAACAGTTCATGAAGCAGTTTTACAAATAACATGTCATTATACTTTTACAAATTCAAATCAGAGTTATACATATATCATAAATAATCAAATAATGCAGCGGAACACATAATGTAATGGAATAATAAATAGCAATAATATAATAAATCTTCGTCTTCGTCCACCAGAAATAGTCTTCAATGCTGAAATACTGAAGCTGACCCGAGCATAAAGGAAAATAATGCACTTGAGTCAGAAATAAATTGTTATGCAAGTTAAATCAAAAGTATATAAAATAAGAATGCAGATAACTACATTTTTGATGGTTCAAATTTCTGGAAATGTTATTGCTTCCACATTCAAAAAAAATGGATTTCACAATAGATCCATTCTAGTAGATTACAAATTTACAGAATAATTCCTAGTTAAATTTCATAGTTTTAGAGATTTGGTTTATAAAAATGTTCCAAAGTTTCAATATTCACTTTTTTGGAAACTTCCCAATGTTTCAAAATTTAATTTGGAAAACTTTCAAGTAAGGTAACGACGGTTTACTTCCCAAAATCATATTTAAGGTTCAAATAGTAAATCTAAACATACTATTTTTTCTCTGATGTAAATACTTGAAATTCATGGGTTTTACATCCTTATTCATTATGCAAATAATCAATATGAAATTTAAATAATTACAATAAACTATAGGGTGATAAAAAAGATATATCAAATAAATGAACAAATATACATTCAATCACAATAGCATCCATCACAACATACAATCAACAATCAATTCAACGAATCAACCAATTCAATAATATGTCACAGTAATTGTTAGTCATCACATATTGGAATTTAGCTATTCAAATTAAATATTAATACATATTCCAAACCAACAATCAAAAATTTATCACTATATGATATGCTTTAACTTGCAATAAAATTTTAGTATTTCGTGAGTGACTTTAAACACTCACCTTTTGGATTTCCCTTTTCTAGTCGGATTTGGATCCGCTACTACTTCCTCCTTTTGAGTTGTTTCCTTCTATCTTAATCTTTTTTTAGAATGTTTTTGAAGAGATAGAGAAGTTGTTATAGATCTGTATTTAAATAAAAAGATTTGGAAAAAAGAAAAATGTTTGAAAAAGAAGAAGAAAATTTAAAGAAGACGAAGAATTGAAAAGGAAAAGGAAGCTTTCAAAAGAAGAAGATTTGAAGAAGAAGAAACAAAAAGACAAAGAATGAAGTAAAAAGAAGAAGAAGGAGATTTAAAGAAGAAAAAATGAAAACGGAAGGAGGAAGGTGAAGAGAGAAAAAAATGAGATGGAAGTTTTATTTGGAAAATGAAGCTATAGAAGATGAGATTAGAAAATGAAATATGACTAAAGGAATTAGGATGGAAACAAATGAAAAGATAATAAGGTATATATAAACAAACTAGGAATTGAAATAAAGTAAAATATGAATAGCCCTAAAATGTAGTATTGAAAGATGTGAACTAAATGTATATTAGGTGATAGAAGAATAAAATGCAAATGAAGAAATAAAATTATAGAATATTTAATAATAAGGAAATAAAGGTGGAGGGACAAAATGCACGTTTAGTTTAAAATGCTTTAGGCACTGATAATGCATAAGGAAATGCATATAGGAATGAGAAAAATTGCAAACCAAAGGAAAATAAAAAAATTTATAACCAAAAATGAGATGGAAAGAATTAAATATAGCCTAAAAGCTTAGGCTTAGGTATTAAACCGAAGGAGAAACGAACGGACCAAATTTTAATAATGAGGTAACTATTTTAAAACGTACATGCAATAAATAAAAAGAAATGAAGGGACCACATACACATTTTGAAATTCAATTTCTTTCGAAACGTAACCGAATTAGTTTCATTCACTCAAATAATACTCAATTTGTACACATACAAATTTTTATCTACGCACAATTAATAAAATTATACCTACCTTAAAAATGAGAACGTTCAATTCTTTTATTTCCATTAAAGCATCATTTCTATTTAACACTAAATGTACTTTCTTTTATTTAATCTATTAATTGCAATCAAAGTTTTCTTTCCTTTTAATCGAAATCTTTCCGTTACATTAATTGCAATTAATAACAAAGTTAAATTTCAAAATAGACAAACCAAAATGGACGAGAAATAGGATAATTGTTTCCTTAAGTCATTTAAACATGTTCATAAATTTGTTGTTTTACACCACCGTAATAAATAACTTACTCAAATTATATTCCTATTCTTGAAATCAATATGTATGCTAAAACAGCGTTCAAATAAATGTATATTTCCTTTTTTTAACAGATCATTCTATTCTTTACTATAATGAAATTAAATCCATATTCACAAATGAAATATTTCAAGGCGAGGCTCGCGTGTAAATGAATAAAACTTACTGGAATACCAAAAGAGGCATGTATTTAATGAAAGAAAGTAGTAACAAAATAAAATAAATGAAAGCGACAGATTTAATTTTGAGAATGTAGTCCGTACATAGAAATCACAAATCAAATATAGTAAAAAAAATTATTTTAACATATTTTATTAACCCTAATACGCTCAAATTTACACACATATATGTATTTTTATTTAGTAAACAGTAAATAAAATCAAACACTACAATTAACATAATGAGGACCGCCACCCTACACATTAAAAGATGATCTGAGACCCTAAAGTCAAATTTAAACGGAATAAATCTCCTATGTTAATATGCTAACTATCCAATTCAAAAACTTAACCAAACCTTCAAGTTGTTTTCTTACCATTTTATTATTGTATATTTTTTTAAAATTAAATTCAAATTAAGGAATATTTAGATAAATCAAATATTCCAATTAGAAACATACAACAAAATTCAATTCTTTGTTTTAATGAAATTAAATTAACATTCATAGATGAAATATTCACTTTGTTTGATAAGAATATTCTTATCAAGAAACAATTCTTTTCTTTTCTTTTTATCAAAACATATTTCTTTTAATTACACATTCATTTACAATAAACACCTCCCCCTTTAAAACCAACTTATATTTAAAGATTATCCCATTAAAGAGTCACAGAAATAATACTTCGTACAACCATACATTTCTTTATCAAATAATTTCATATAATCGTTATATTTTTACCAAATTTAAGTGCTTACAATTTGGACTTAATATTTCTCAATGAAATTCTCAATATATTTTTAACACAAAACATATGTTGCACATATCATTAATTAATTGCCATTTACTTCTATCTCTTATTAATGGCAAGATATAATTACTATTACTTACAATGGTTAAATCTCAAAACATACCCTAATACAGGGAAGATAGTTAATCCAATTGTTTCCTTTGAAATCCAATTTTCTATGTTAAACCCAATATCTATATATTGATTTAATTCCAAAATTTAATTACAAATGTAACAAAACCTGTTCATTATATATTTAAATTTCAAACAAATCCTTTTATTTCGATTTACATTCTTATTATCAAATCAACTATTCCCTTATGCAATTGATTAACATAAGTTTTACACTCACCACTCAACAGTTAATGTATATCAATTGTAATATTTCAATTACATTAACTCTTCATTAATTACCAAATAAATTTCTAACGGGTTTAATAATAAGAAAATAAATAAAACAATGGTTATACGTTAATAATCCATATCGATTAACTTGTTGTTACAAACAAAGGTTAATAAATTTACGTACAAAATAATTGATTTCATACTCCATATTAAAACCAATTGCAATTAATAACATAAGATTACATCAACTTATACATCGTTTATTATATTCCTTATTAACCTTTATTATTTAAGTTGATTGAAATTACGTTAACATAGTATAGTAGTCAAGTACATTCAATCAATATTAGCCAATTATATGTTTTATCTCATTAAATTATTTGTTTTAAGATTTATCTTAAAGTTAAAATTTCTAATCTAATAAGATTCAATTTAATAAATCATAAATTTTAATTTCTGACAATTTTAAAGCCCAAACCCGTATTAAATTTAATATTTTTAATTATCAAAATATGGGTTGTTACAGCGAATATGTGTGTGTATGTGTATGTGGATGTATGTATGTGTATCAAATAACGTTGCAATAATTTGAACAACTTCCGTTCGATGAAAGGTCGATAATCCAAAAGCTGAATGTCGACCACATTTTCAGTTTTTTAAATTCCATTTGTAAAAATACGATGTCAAACTGCCAAAATGCGATGAAGTTTATATATCTTTATAAAACAAGTATATATATTTATAAAACCATTATAAATCACTTATTATCATTATATAATAATTAAAATGAATTAGTTATCATTTAAAAACAATTATTTTAATATTAAAATAAATTAAATATTCCAATTCAAAGTGATAAAATTACGGATCGTTACATTCTTCCTCCTTAAAAGAATTTCATCCCTAAAATTTAATCATACCTTGAACCCAAAAGAGTTTATCCAAAATATTATCTTTAAACCCAATTCTGTATGATATACATAGATCATTTATAATATTTGATTCGATCTTCTATTCAAATCCACAACTTTACTTTCGAACTATATTGATCCGTCGATCCTCTAATGCAGACTCTGATCAAAATTCTTGATCGGAAACCTTCACTTCCCTTACATAGCTCACAATTATGATAGAAAATGCAAGTATCCAACCAACAATCCTAACCAATATTTGTTGTTAAGAATCATGGGATAAATCCTTATTCGAATTGGTGTAAACACCTCAAAGTTCCATATTCGAATCTTAGATCAAAATCTTGCGACGAAATGATCTACGTATCTCATATGTACTTAGCTATATAAAATTCCTTTTTCAAAATTATTTATGAAAACATTTTGTAAATCTCTTATCTTTCATTCAGACACTTTTATCAAGATGCTTCTTTATATATAATCAATTCAAAAAATTTATTCACCAAATATTTTAATCTTCTTTCCAAAGAAATCATTTCATTTAAAAAATAAATAAATTTTTATTTCTAAAAATATAATAAACTCCTTATGTTATAATATACTCCTTTTAACCAATATTAAATGCAAACACCTTAATAAAAATTAATAATCACTAATTAATCTATCAATTAATGATTAACAATATCTTTTTAACCTTAGAGAATTGTATAGGTCGAGTAACTCAAAAATGATACAAAGGAACTGGGTGCTACCGATAATATCATTTATTCCCCTATCAAGAAGAAGAATACTTAAGAGAAATGTTTACCATCTGAACACATCTCCTGCCCACTTTTAGTTACTTTTGAGCCACTCTCGCTAGTTAATCATAAGATTTTTTTCAGAAATACCAAGATTTAAATTCTCAAAAATCCATTTATAAAAGACATTTTATAAATCCAATTTTTAAAATCATTTATTTTATAAAATATTCATAAAATCTTATCCAAATGTTTTAGACCTTTTCGTATATACTAACTATTTTTAGCCCCCACGTAGAATATACTTTAAAACGTTATTCTTCATATTTAAATACTTTTTAAAAAGTTTCACAAAAACACAACTTCTAATAAAAACATGCTTTACTAGAATCTTCTACCAAGTTTAACTTATCAAAATCACATTTATCAAAACATTTATTTTTCAAAATACTCATTATTCAAAAAAAAAATTATTTGAATCAACTTTCTTAAGAATTCAAATACCATGATTTTATTATTTCAAAATATCACTACATATCTTTTATTCAAATATTTTTATAAAGATATAGCTTTACTTCACAAAGAAAATTATCAAAGAAGTAAAACTCGTATAAAATTTTACTTAGCCATTTACACATGAGATCACATAAGCCATAATAAGTATCATGCATAGATATATATCCTAATTTGAACCATTACATTAGCCAATCAACTATACTTAAACCTCAATTAATTATTTTGCATACAAATGATAATTATATTAAAATATTCCTAATATACTTAGGATATCCCCAATACTATTACTCCCTAGCAACTTCCAACCTTACCAAAACGCATATCCGACCAATCTGACTCGGATGTCGATGACCATCCAAATCCAAGAACACTGCCACTTCAAATTCTTCTTCCTCATGTTCATCATCTGCTTCATTTCCATCATCTTCTTCATTCTCAAGATTCCATCCGATATGATGCCAGGGTTGTCCCCGAGGAACCAAAGGTTGAGCAACAGGGTTTCTTGGAAGGATGTCTGAAACCTCTTCTTCTTCCTCATTCTTTATCATTGCTTCTCAATCAATACCTGAAATGTGCAACTATGCCTCAGATATGGGAACGCCCATCTCCCAAATAATATGATCATCATTGTTTTCTTCTGATTTATAGGGGATGTCGTCCATCCATGCATCATATGCTGCTGAATCTAGGCTATTCCTTCGTACTATCATATTGGGGTTTTCTTTTGGAAGTTCATCAGGTTCTAATTCATATAGATCTATCACCCACATCATCGTGTCTTGCGATCCATGACTTAATCTACAAATTCTGTTCTCTGGATCACTTCTTTGTCACTGGATTATGATAATAGTTTCGGAGTCTGGGGTTATACTAGCATCGTAGCCATAGGATACCCGTCCTTATCGTAACGGGTTTTTTCATCAAACTCTTCCTTTATCTATGGCGTATGGTTTCCAGGTGACCATTTTTCTTTTCCCTCATCATTAATAGAATGGATTATTAAGTCATCCTTTTCTCCCAATTTGCTCTTGAGGATTCTCCATTGGAATAATTCCTACCGTAATTGGAAGGTTTTTACAATAGATAACGAAATACTAAGATACATTTACTAAGCTTTTTAAATATTCTAACCTGAATCTAATATCATATTTTAACAGGTTTCTTACTAACTTGACTTCTTAATTTATCATCTTTATGAAACATCTTATAGTCAATCTATGAAATTCTAATCACAAGATATTCCTCTTCCAATATATGTCTTTTAACTAACCCATGGTAATAACTGAATATTATTATCCCAAAATTAACTATATCTTTAAAGAGATGGCACATTTATATTCAAAATATAATCCAAGGTAAAGTTATGTCATTTACCAATTTTCCAAAACAAAAATCATTTTTATATAGCATTTGTTAACGTAAAAATCTAACGCTAACACCCCGGTGTAAGTAGTGTAAGTATGAAAGCACCACCCGTTGGTACGGGAACAGAGTATAAGCAGAGAAATCACGGAAAAGTAGTAAAAGACAACAGTTTTATTGTGGTTCGGCTTAAGATCCAGCCTACGTCCACGTTAAATTCCTTTATTGATGATTTGATTACAATTCTTTACAATGCACTTCGATTACAACACACTTTTGAATAGTAGCTCAAACTTTGATGTAGAAGAATCTTTTGAGTTCATGTTGAATGATCCAAATCTTCTCTTGAAGTTTGTTGTAGCATCTTTGGCGTTTGGAGCGCTTGTAGTGCTGTTTGAGTCGAGAGAATGACAGAGTATCGACGCTTCGAAGAATCAGCCAAAAGTCCCCTTATGTTTGGAGCCCAGGCCGTATTAATAGGGAATTCTGAACATTCCTTAAGTCGTTTACGACTTAAAGTAAGTCGTAAGTCGTGGGTTACGACCTAAGATAGGTCGTAGGTCGTCAGCGGGTTAAGGCGTCAGGAGTCACGACCTAGCTGGTTCGCAAATGTCCATTTGTACTAACTGATAGGTATTAGCGAATTATGGAAAGCGGAATAGTTAAATCTCTAAGTACAAGGTCGTGAATGACTTATAGTAGGTCGTGAATATTTTTAAGTCGCTGCCGCTTTAACTCTCTAAGTCGTGAAGCCCTTCAGCCATTAAGTCGTCCAACCTTTAACTCGTTAAGTTGTCCAACCTTTTAAGCTGTTAAGTCGTCCAACACTTATGTCGCTGAGTCGTGGCACTCCTTAAGTCGTTAGGTCGTGGACTCCTTAAGTCGTTAGGTCGTGGACTCCTTAAGTCGTTAGATCGTGGACTCCTTAAGTCGTTAGGTCGCTTCTTCTGTTAACTCGTTAACTCGGCAGAGCCGCTTTATGCCTTAAGTCGCTGATAGGTTAACTCGTTAGGTCGCTGATCTTTGGTCCAGCTTAGGTCGCGAGGTCTTCTTAGGTCGCGAGGTCTTCTTAGGTCGCAAGGTCTTCTAACCCGTTAACTTGTTGATGCTTTAGGTCGTATACCGTTTTGGACGGGGCGCTGCCCCGCACCCCGCCGGGGGCGTTGCCCCCTGGACCCCTGCGACCTGACCGGGCAGGTCGATCACCGTATCGGTGGCGTTGCCCCCGCACCCCCACCTTGGGGGGTTGGCACCCGCTTGGACCCCCCTCCGTAGGGGATCTTATCTGCAAAACCATTCAACAGAATCGAGACGAATTATCATTGGCTTTTCGGTCGATTTTTGATATCATGGCCTTGCTGAAAAAGTGGAGTTAACAGCATTAACAGATAAGCGCTCGTATATAATACTCTCAACTCATTTTAGGGTGTCACTTACTCTGTCTCTATTGAGTTACTCATCCTAGGGTATGACTAACCCTATCTCTGATGAGACTTTACACCTATCAGGCTCGGGTGTTTTCTCAACCTAAGCTATGATACCAAATGTGATGATATTTACTTCCATTCTATTTAGGTTGATAATAAACCACATATGTCCAACCCAAATTGAAATAAAAGGTGGACCGTTATGAGTAAAAAGAAAAGGAAGGCAGAACATAATCTTACGCGAATGGAAAAACATATATTATTTCAATAATCTTTACAGCGGAGAAACTTTTTAATACATATATCAAAGTCTATCCTAAGCTCAGCCTGTATAGTTATAAATAGTTTTCCTTACAAATGCTAAAAAACAACAAACACAGTGGAAAAGTAAACTATGTCCATACGATGATAAAGATCTTCAGCGCTCCTCTCGAAGCTCCAAGCATATTCAGCTAATCTTGAAACTACTCGGATCTAACCCAAGTATTATAAATACCCATATCAGGCTTGGCAAACCAGCGTGAGATATGAAATATAAATATATATGACAGTGTCATAGACTAACTTTGATGTCAAACAAAAAAATTGGAAAGAAGATTATCTCATATGACTATGCCGCACATAAATATGAATGTGTTTTTTACCTTATGATAACTAATTTTTTTTTATCAAATCATTTGATATTATTTCTAATGATATTGATTTGAAAAAACTTTTCAGATAACATATTAAGATAGCCAGAATTGTTGCATTTGTTAAATTAAATGACATATTTAGGTATACAATCAAGTCCGTAAAGGTACATATTAGAGAATGGATTTCTAACAATGACAACGTAAGAGACTACCTACCATACAATAATCTCTAGAAAAATGTATCGAGGTTCCAACCTTTACCAACACAGCACCGACCTACCCCTTCCTAGATAGTACCGAATACTCCATCACCTCGGTTGTTCCTAGCCTATCTGTGGTACGACATGCACAAAAAACTTGATATACAGAGGGTAATCTAGAAAGGAGATGACCATGTCCGAATGGGAGCAACCCACATAGCCCTGCTGCATCTACCTCGTTTTTTCCATTACCAATATATGAGTCTTGGGGTAACGTTTTACCTTTCTCAAAACCGAAAATCCTACTTTGAATACCACATTGCCATTTCAGACGAAACGCTGATTGCTTTTTAGAAAAATACAACCCTCGAGTTCATACATCTTAGGGAAATGCATTAACTGCAAGAGGGGTTACCTCCTACACCACTAAACAGATATACGTTTGTAAAAACTAATGTACGTGGTCCTAGAAATGTAATGTCAAACATTCGTCCATACAACTTGTCTAGGAATAGGACAAATCGAAGGTACTCCTACTACATCCTGTTTGGGAATTATTTCCAGCATTAGTAGCGAGCAGCCTTGCATTGAAGAATTCAAAATGAAGGCACCACTGCCACCATATATATATTATGGGCATCATGAGATTAGTCTTCAAGATGTCTTCACTACAGATGGACACCTTAGTATTTATATTTCCACCATATACTTTGATTTCTAACAATGACAACGTAAGAGACTACCTACCATACATCTTCAAAAATCAATGTCTTCAAGATGTCTTCACTATTGAACGAGTATATAAGTTTGAAGTTGTTTTTCAATAGGAATCACCCAAATCCGATCCCGGTTTCTTCGAACCAATTATCAATAAAAAAATGTATATCTATGTACAGTTTTTAAGCCTCTTTTTGCTAAATCCTCTTTTCTTCTTTTACTCAAAATATAATCTAAATTTGAAGATGTCTTTTTACCCAATAAAATATCATGTGGAGATATATATCTTTTGACCATTTTTGTTGCGGGATATATGGAATTATTAAACCTCCTTTTAACTTTGGAAATACCAAATCATTTCTTTTTAATTACTTAGGAAAATATATCCATATCCTATTATTAGCATAGTTAATAAGATTTTATTTTTCCGAAACGTGTCTAAAATGGGTCAAAACAATGTTATTTAAGACACAATTTACTGTAAACCAAAATCACTTAGTATTGAGTAAAAAGGATTCATTGATTTTAGATTAATTATACTCAATAATAATTTCCTTATTCAAGTTGTACTATTTGTTGAATAACAGAGAAATCACATTCACATGAATAGACAAGTTCCTACCTTGGAATTTAACTAGAATGTTCTCACTATCTTGAGAAAATGTGATTTTAGTAAATCAAATTAACTATCCCTAGCGTTGGGCTAGTCCGAATAGCTAGGGAAAGCAAGCAACTGGTTTCCCAAACTCCAGCCTAAAGACTATCTCTCTATCACCCATAAGGCGATCAAGCGATTTGATCGACTCTAAACTTTTAAAAGTATTTGATTTATCATTTAGAAACATTTCAAAAGGATTCAAGAAGGAAACCTAAGTTCATATCATTTATTCACCGGTTACCAAAATTCATTTCTAAATTGTCGGTGAATAGTGATTTTAAAGCTTTACAGATTAAAACACTAATTTCATTACATATATGCCAATTTTTATAATCCAAATTCTTTTTAAATTTTTTTTTGCACAATTATGGAATTTATTTCATATTTTTAAAGTTTTAAAAACATCTATTTTAAAGAGTTGAAAACAATTTTTTATAGACTGCTAAAACGTGACGATTTTAAAAATTTTATTTAGACATATTTCAAACTTTACTCAATTGAATCTTGATTTTATTTTTCATTTGAAAACGATGATTACAAGGGTCCAGAAACTACTTATTGCAAAAAATTCTGACTCATATTTTTTCCTACAGATCCAGTTAACTTTTCAGGTTGGGAAATTGCGAACTGCCGAAACACGACGACTTACTTTTCACCTTTTGGTCAAATTTTATAAAACTTATCTAAAATGCTTTTAAATCATTTTAACTACATAATAAACTAATTTAAACCAATATTTGACTATTTTACTTGATTTAAAATCTTTATTATTATAATATTGAATTTTCTATCATTCTATTTAAAACTCCTATATACCAGACCTTAAGATATTATTTTTCAACTTTTAGACCATTATTTTTCAAATTCAAATTATTTAATTTATTTTACGAATAAATTCCAATATGTTCTTTTTAATTTGAAACATATTTAAAATGATACTTTTTACTTCACGGTTTAAACCAAAGAGACTTAATTATACCATATACACTATTTGGCCATAGTCTTACCCAACCTATTTTATACTTGATATAACCAACCACCATCTAAAATATTAAACAACCATATAAGGAATCAATAATTCAACTAGTTTTGGTTTTAACTTTTTGACAAGTTTATGGTTTAATCGAAGTGATAAATCAAGCAATATTAACGGACTAATAAGAATTATTAATTAGTGATTATCCAGTGATATGTTCAATCAATTCAAAACGTGATTAACTCAATTTTTTTTCAACCAATTTACTTCTACCAACATTCAATCCATCACAACACTTCACTAATACTTCCAACTTCATCAAACATCACTAAAACCCATTCCCCTTCCTAATGCTCACGTCCAAGACCTCATCGCCATAGAATCTTATGGACAATCACCCTACTCTCACCACGCTTACGGCCTAAGGCTATTAAAAGAAGAGTAGTGAAGATGAAGAAAACTTAAAGAAGTATGAGATGGATGTGCGATAAAATGAAAGGTATGCTTAGGTATTTATAGCATGTAATACCTTACATGTATCGAACCACATTTTTGACCCTCGAAAATCGACACTAATACGTCCAATGTATCACATGTCAAATATTCAAGTGCTGGAAATACCAATTTGTTAAGGTGAAAGAAGAAGGTAGAAGATAGAAGAAAATTAAGCAACATAGAACCTCACAACGCAGTGAATAATATATAATACAACAATGATATTTACTAAAGAAAACGTCTTTATTCATATATACAACATCAGAGTACACTGGACTTATCCTAAATTTGGATAGTTATAGAAACTTGCCCTTGCATTGACAACATATGGAGTCTATAATATAGTGGATACATCAATACTTCTTGACTATCCAGCTCCTCTCCAACTCCAAAGTATCCAGCTAAACCTAGGAAAACATGCTAGTTCTAACCCGAGCATTACATGGAATAACACCCAGGTCAGTCTGGTAAACTAAAATGTGTAAAACACAATGACAAGTTACAAACAAACTGATTTCTACATTTGAGAACTTTTCAAACAAAGGGTATCTCATAAGACCACACCGCACATAAAAACAGACGGGTTTTTACCTTACGATAATCAAAACAGTTTACATCAAAATCTAGTGGTATTATCATAGTGTCTAGGTTTAAAGTAAATAGATAAAATATCTGAAACGCTTGCATCTCACATTCCAACATACTAGGCTCTATAATTAAAAACGTAAGACACATATTGGAGATTGGATTCCAACTAATGACCAGGATACTAGGGTACTGCCCGCCATAATGCACCTCTAGAAAAATGTACCAAGGTCGTACCTAACGACCCCTGCCAACACAGGACCAGCCAACCCGTTGCTGGATAGTACCGAATATATCATCACCTGGGTTGCTTTGCAACCTTTAACCAAGCGCTCCCACGTACACGAATTCATCGATGATTGTGTATATATTTAGAAGGGTAATGATATACCATAATGGGTTCAACCCACTTAGCCCTATTGCATATCCCCTGTTTTAGTCATTCCCAGTTGATGAGGCTTTAGGCTACATTTTACCTTTCTGAATAGCAATCCATCTTGGAATGCTAACACTGCCCTCTAGGTGTCAATGCATTGCTAGCAGTCATCCATACAAGTTTGTTATGGGTTTGAACGTAACCGAAGGCACTACTCTACTACATCCATTTTGGAATCACCATTAGGATTAGTTGTAATGGCCCTTGCACTTCATAGAGAACCATCTTCAATCATCATCAAGATGTCTTCCACTCGGACATATATGTTGGTTCGGAGTGGTTTTCGGATATATAAAATTGATCCTGGTGTCTCCGTACAAATAACCGATAATTTTCGGTTGACTGGTACCCGGTTCTTTTAGAAGTAAGTATTCGACTCCTTGTCGGAAACTCGAATTTTACATTCATACTTCCATAGTCAAATTAGATCAAACTTGATAGTCGGTTATTTAACAATCAAATAAACAAACAACAACCAATTCCATTCGAGATTTATTTATCCTTAGCTACCACTAAGACTAAAAAATATATCTTTGTTTAATAAATCTTTTTCAAAAACATTCATATACTTATCTTTCAGACATCGGTATATTCACAAAACATTTCCAATATTTTCCATTACCAAATATCTAAAAAGGATTTAACTACATTATTTGAATTGGAGAAAAGGATAACTCTTAGCACTATTCCTTCGGTGTAAAGTATGGAACGGGCATTCCATACCATGATTTTCTTTAAAAGATCAACCTCAAGAAAGCCAAACCTTGAATTTCTATTATAATTATCTTCGATAAATCCTTTTATAAATTTCCCTTACCCATGAGATCCTTTTTGCTTTAACCCAAAGCCATTTACAAAACATTTAACAACCTCCATACTCATTTATGAGACACTTTATAAATATTCAAACCAAGTTATATAAACTCCTTAATAAACTTTCAAACCTTGTACAAAAGTTCCTTTTATAGACATCGGAACCCATTCATAAAATTGTAACAACCCGAAATTTGACCCATAATAATTAATTATTTAATTAGTGAATTAATTAAATGATAAAATAACTTTGTGAACTTATCGAAATTGAGCCACGGGAGTTGCACTATTGCGTTCGTGGTAATTATCTGGTCAATTTTCATATGTAGAACATGAGAATCCGAGCTATTATGGAGGACAAATGAAATAAACAAGGAAACACAAAAATTACATATGCTAGGTCGACCAGAAGGTCGACCTAACCATCACCTAGGTCGACAGGTCGGTCGACCTAGGGGATGAATGTCGACCTGGCGGTTGACCCACCTAATGTTTGAGGCGAAGTAAATTTTTTTTAAAAGGCGGTGCGATTTTTCCACATCTATTTCATTGTTTTGGCTAATATGGTCCCATCGTGCTTCCATCCGGTGGCTCCTATTCAGCCTATGAGATGGTTGCTTCCTGTTTCATTTCCAAATCCAACAGTCTGAGGTCCTCTTCTACCACTATAAATAAGACCCTTGGCCTAACATTTTTTTTCATTCTAAATTTTCTCCGCTTAGGTTCACCTTTCGAGGAAGAACCCTAAAAGGAATAATTTTCCATGGAGAGAATCTTTTAATAAAAATATTTTATTCCCCTACAGATCTTTTGAGTGTCCGTATTTATTTATGGCTTGAAAAAACTCGCAGCATGGGTCTATCTTATTGATACGTTATAATAAATTCCACTTGAATCATTTGGTTCCTTTTTACCGATAAAAGCCCGTGATCAAAAGAATATATTTTCTTGAACACTGCACCTTAGAGGAAATTATTCTTGAAGACGAGGTGCTGGAGCTCTACTTGATGTTCCTTTCTTAGTTCTCAGTTTCTGTTTCATTTGGACCTATGTCATTTGGTTTTTGTATTAGAGATTTTTATGTACCTGGATATCTGTTGTATTTGTTTAAACTCTTTCTGTACCTGATTTGAAACTCTGGTTATCCTAGCTTATTTATTCTGCTGAAATATCAAATTCTCTGTTCTTTGATCTGTGATTCTATGACATGATTTTATTTTACCCCGAAATTTTAATAACAGTCTATCGTTTTGAATGATTTGGGTTTGACATGTGTGGTTTATTGTCGACTTAAATCGCCCAGAAAGGCGGGATGTTACATGTGGTATCAGAGCGTCGGCAACAACATTTGCTTTCCCGAGAGTATAGTGGACACGAGAAGACAAAAAGGGAAGAACTTAGGAGTGGACCCAAGAAGACCAAAAGGGAAGAGCTTAGGACCACAGGTGAGTGATTATAATTATTTCAGATTTGTTTATGTAATTTAAAATAATAGTGTTCCAATATTTGAAGTTTTACTACGATTTTTGGAATAACCTTTTTACTAGTTATTTACAGTTTATAGAATTATTTTCCGTCTATTTCTTTTAGTTATCTTTTCAGTTTATTTCTGTTAATCATAGCTTTTCCATTTAATTACAGTTTATTTACAGTACTGTAATTTATTAGCTATTATTTATGCGTTATTTGCATCTTTTTCCTACGCTTTGGATTTTCTTCTATTTTAATTTTTCTTTTATTTCTCCTTCTTCTTCGCGTATGGTTTAGGACAGATTAAACATGAATATGGAGTAAAATTATAAGAACACTGAAATAACATAAGTTGTAAATTGTAAAGGCTGTAATAAGAATGAATATAAGACTGATATTTAGCCTAATTATGATACTATTGTTAGAATTGGACTAACTAAAGATAATTGGCCTAGTTATAACATAGAATCATAATTAAAAAACAGTATAAGATGAAAGAAGCTTATTTTTACACTTAGACCTTGGGTTAAGTTATAAGCATGATTATAACATAGTTTATAATAAGAAATAAAACAAAATGAGGATTATTTCAAGACTTAGGATAAATCAATAGCAAAGATAATAGAGATAAATTGTAAAGGCTTATTTAAATAATTTGTCTAAGTTAATAAGCAAAGATGAAAGTAGGATCTATACCAAATAACATTCCCCTATTTTTCAATAGACATGGTGTTTCACATAACCCTGAAGTGAGACAACGGGCACGCTTATGCTAATAATAGTAGTAATTCGTAAATAAGTAGAAGTCCAAATCATGGGGATTTGGGCAAGCGGTGCACCTAGATATTTTTTTGATGACGGGCCAGTACTAATAACATTTTCCCTATTTTCAATGGACATGGTGATCTCACATTAGCCTGAAGTGGTATGAGGGGCACGCTTGTGCTAGAGCTTAGGGCAATACAATGACCCAATAGGTGGAGCAACTGGTAGCATGAGCATGGTGGCAGTTACGCGTGCGACTTTCATTTGGGTGCTCAGTAATCGCTATGAGTTCCAACTTCTTAAGTATGTATGCCTTTCGTAGGCAACATTGCCTTCTGTGTATAGTGCTATATTCTAGTCCATAGTAGATAGTTTGTGTGTCACTCGTAGACACCATTTCTTTGTAGGGAGTTATATAGCATCTAGTCCGCAGTAAGGTCAATGGAGTAGCAAGTCTATCAAAGGGTAGAACTAGGATTTCAGCCTAACTATAGGATTAGGAATTCAGCATAACCAAAGCAGCTATCAAAGACAAGTGCAAATAATCAAAGTTAATCAATTATGTTAATTCGTATTTATTTCCAGCTTATTCCTTGTACCTATTTCCTTTGTTTCCTTCATATATACGTGAACTTGTGTAAGGTCAAACACTATTACTTTGCTAAAAGATTCTAGTAATTACTATCATTCATAGAACTTTCAATCTGACCCCTTCCTCTATTTTCCCTCTTTTCCCCCCATAGGCAATCAAGGAAAAGGGCGGTAGGTTGCAGATGCTTGGAGGTTTCTTTGAAGTAGATTCCACTATGTACTTCTACTTCTTTTATTTCAACATTTTGTTCTTTACTTGTACTAGCACATGTTGGGGGTACTCTGATTTTTAAGACTATGGTTCTCTTCGATTTCATAAGACATATATGTAAAGTATTTTGACACGTGATGTATTTGTATTTGGTGAATTATTTGGTTTTTAAAGCAATTATGAACTTTTGTTCTAAATAATTTATTATTTAAATTATTTCTGTGCCTATTTCTGTCTTATGAATCTTAGTCTCTACTAGTTTTAGTCTATACCTACATTGCACCACGCCCACTATTGTGTCCTTTTGGGTATATAAAGGGGTGTGGAGGTGTTACAAAAATATTTTATAAACATTCAAAACCATTTCTGAAACTTATTTTATGAATACCCTAAAATTATTCACAAACTTTTTTATATAATATTCAAAACAATTGTTAAATCATTTTTCAAATATCTTGTTCAAAATAGAATAAACTTAAAGGCCATATTAAAGAAAATGAAATTTTAACTTTCCAACACAAATAGAGGCTTAATGACAACAGTGGAACATTAAATTTGGGTACGCTTATCTAAGTTATATCATGGGTATTCCCTAAATCAGATATGTAAGGAATTCACACATAACACACAACAAATCATAGGTAGATGTCTAAGTTACAAATATAGATACATCCATTATCCGCAAAAAATGGTCATATAGAAGTATATTCTATATCCTTAAGTTACCATGACTTGCTTATAGAAATTAACTTTCTTGTGTTTATCAGGTTATCGATAGTCACCATTTTTTCTAAACACAAGTCAACTTATTTGTCATAAAACATGTTAACGTTTTATAATCGGTACCTTAATTCACTTCGCTACGTAATGGTCCAGACGAGTGATCATTTGATTTAAAATCAATTAATCTTAAAAAGAAAATTGATTTAAAATATAGCCGATTAGGTTTACAACAACCTTTGAAAAGACTAAGCTATATTTAGTTGGATTAACTCTAATTATATATTAATTAATCAATATTTAATCATAATTAAACTTTAATTAACTTAATGGACTTAGGTAAGTCCTAATTAACTTCATAATGCATCTTAGTCAAGGTCTAAACAATTAATTATTAGTTAAACCCTAACTAATTAAAAATTAATTTAATAATCACTTAATCAAATAATAATTAATTAACCTACTTAACTTAATTAAATAATAATTAACCATTTCATTACTTCTTATCTTCGTTAATCACTAATTAAAAACTTTATTAATCACTAATTAATCATTAGCATTCCTTAAGTGTTATTAACCCTAATCACTTACTTAATTGCTAATTAACTACTAATTACCTTTAATCATTTTATTAAATAAATAAATTATTAAATACTATAAACTTAATCTCTTTTTATGTTACTAATTGTGTTTGGAAAACTTTTGTAAAACAATTCCAAAATGAATCAGTTAAAGATGGAAATCGTGAATTTTTATCGAACTACATCAACAACGACTATCGTTATGAGCCTAGTTCGCTCTATCTTATTTTAAGTGAAATACTTCCTTAAATTCTTTCTCTTGCATGTTTTGAAATAATATTTAGAAAAGTTTTTGAAACCTTAAACCAAGATAAACCTTAAAACCATTTCTAAAGTTTGAAACTAGAAATCATAGTTTTGATTTCAAATCGGATTTCACGTCCTTGGCTACACACAAAGTTGTTAACTTTGTTTCAACTTAATGTACTTAATTCTTAAATCACAACCATACATCCATACTACCATACTCTTAACATCACAATGAAACATACATTTGAACATATGGTTATATGCTTACTAACTCGACAGCATCACATTAAAATCTAAAATTCAATACCAAACATAACTCCATCAAATCACCATCGACCAATATAATAACAATCAATTTTCTCATCATATTATCACCACAATAACACATTATAGTAATGTCAAAATATTTTCCAAAACAAAGTAGCTTAACTCACCGAAAATCTTTGAAACTTGAAATGTCTTAGATGCACCAAAAATCACGCCAAAAATATATCATCTTCCACTTAATTTTTGGACAAATTGCCCTTAGATTTTGAAAAAGTTATCAAAAGAGAAGTTTTAGAAAATTATTTTCTCTGCAATTTAAAAAAAGAATCAGTTAAATCAGATTTTTTTGAGGTAGAATGGCCAAAAGAAGGAGAGCTATTTTCGGACCTGAATTTTTGAGTTTAAAAGTACATTGTAAAGGAATGAGATTTTGACAAAACTAATCTTCAAATAAGAAATAATGGTAAAAATGAAAGTTGTAGCTGTTGAAATTTTATACTATTTTAAAGAAACAAAATCTTGATTTGGCCTAAAATTTGGGAAGTTATGGTGGAATAAAGTGGGGGAAAATGGAGAAAAAAGAGTTTACAAACAGATTTGCATCTTTAAAGCAAATTAAATCTTTTGATTTTAAGAAAAACTTAAACTAACATAAGACGCCATGAAACATGAAGAAAGCTTTGGAAAATGGAAATAATGAAAATATGGTGAAGTGGATGTGTATTTATAGATGAAATAAAGTAAGAAACCTACCATTTTAAGCTTAGTTTTAAAATATCCTAACATGGTATCATTTTGACAAGTCACGTCACCAGCTTACTCCCCCTCATATGTCACATCCTTCTTATCTAGTCACATCTTCTAGGTCATGATGCATATTGATGATAAGGCTAAGATATGAAAATACATAATTATATATTCTTATATATATAAGTTATTATTTTTAAAACCGTGACTTGTCATATCACTTTCTAAACATAATTAACAAAAGATGATATACTATTAGTGTGTTAATATTATTTGGTTAGTTAACTCATATATATGTGTGTCTATATATAGTCCACAAAGTTGGATAACGTTCCCGATAACTTTCTAGTGTCGAAAAGTTGAAATTCCGGAAAACTTTCTTCGGTCACATTTTCTATTTTTCTACGAACTATCTATTTTGGTAGACAAATTTTAAAAATATTTTACCATCACTATTAAATAATTAATAGGTTTATTTGTAAATAAAACCTATTTATTTTAATTTAAACTTAACTTGATTTCCTAAAAAAACCAGTTATATCAACTATCGATGTCATATATACATTTTATTTTTCAAAAATAAAATAAATTATTTTATTTCATAATCTTGTTTGAATACATACATACATACATACATACATACATACATATACATATATATATATATATATATATATATATATATATGTACCCAGAGCCCTGCATAATTCTCATTGTTTAAAAGCAGTTTTATTGATAAAATGATTTTCGGCTGTTTTATTGATATTTTACCTAGTACGATATTTACAATTTATCAATATTTTACCTCGGTAATTTGTCCGCCAATATTTTTCCCAAACAAAATAATTACTATTATTTAGCATTTAGAACATAATTATTTCTTACTTTTAAACCCATATCCAAATATTTTAAAAAATAGATATAATTTATCTATGTGATAAATTTACGGGTCGTTACATTACCCCTCGGGCATGGTAAATGGACCAAACTGCCCCCTCCGTCACCACCCCTAGGTATTGCCATACCTTTCTAGCCTCCTCCCTCGTCACTTCCTTCATTTTATTGCCTTTACTTAGCACATGGCATTAAAAGTGGATTTGATATGCATATAGTTGAATTGATATATGCTTTCCCATTTCTTTATACTTAAGTATCTCCTTTTATATTATTTTTTCATGATTTGAAAAAATGTGCACATATCTGTACTTGCATATGTGTCTGTATGTGCATGTGTATTTGCATGTATGTGTACCAAATAATGTTGCAATAAGTTGAAACAACTTCAGTTCGACGAAAGGTTGAAAATTCGAAAGTTGAATCTTGGTCACATTTTCAGTTTTTCAATCAAAATATTTATTTATGTTAAAAAACATGAAAATAAATTTCTTATCATCTTTAAATTATTAAAAAAGATTTTTTAAGCTATAAAACTATATTCAATAATATTAAAATCCATTTATAAAAATGCGACGAAGTTTACGTATCTTTATTATTTACATACTTAAAAAACCATTATAAATCACTTATTATCATTATATAATAATTAAAATAAATTATTTATCATTTTAAAACAATTGTTGAAATATTCAAATAAATTAAATATTCCAATTCAAAGTGAAAAATTACGGGTCGTTACAGATATTGACTAGTTTACGTATGCTAGTAATTCGTTACGGTTGTTGGCCGACAACCACGTTGATGACATATTCAACACTTTCCAATAGGGGTTGGTTGGTCCTAATTTGTAGGGGCTATAGATTAGCTCTTGGTACATTTATCTGGAGATGTATTGTGCTGGGTGGAACCCCATTGCCTTGTTATTATATGATGTTCATTTTTCAATAAGTGTCTTACAGACTTAGTTATGACAAAATATCTTGGAACGTGAGATGCAAGCATTCTAACTATGTTATATATTTATTTTAAACCCTAGGCATTATTATATTATTGTTAGATTTCTTAAAAAATGGTTTTGTGATCGTAAGGTAAAAACCTTTTTGTGTTTTTGTGCGGCATGCTCTTACGAGTTATCTTTATTTTTGAAAGGTTTTATAACATTAAAGATCCATATGATTTCTGTTTCTTATGCTAGTTTACCAGACTTATCCTGGCGCAATTTTTTTATGATGTTAGGGTTAAGCATATTTATAGTTCGAATACTTTAGAGGTTAGGAAGACGAGCTGGATGCCTCCAAGACGTATTAACGTATCTTTTATTTCCACTACATTTGTTGTTTTGTATTTATCAGCTGTTATGACTATACAGGCTGATGATTGGTTGGTTTACTCTGATTGGTGTATGTATATTATAGTTTCCTTTCGCAAAGAACTGTTGTATGTTATATATTACACGTCACGATGTGAGATTATGTTCTATCTTTTCTTTCTTTCACCCCATGAATATGTCTTTTCGGCACTTGGATACTCGGTATGTGAATACCGTGGATGTATTAGTGTCGACTTTTGAGGGTCCAAAAGGCAGGCCGATACAGTTCAGAACAATGTTCTGCGGACTAGAAAATTACACATTTTACCAATAACACTAATTTATGTCGATTAATTTTAATTGAAGTCTTATATCTATTATTTACGGCTAATTCATCAAATCTTATGTGAGCATACGG
This sequence comes from Allium cepa, assembly GCA_030765085.1. NCBI lineage: Eukaryota > Viridiplantae > Streptophyta > Magnoliopsida > Asparagales > Amaryllidaceae > Allium > Allium cepa. Next base: position 905,803,589 of record CM060939.1, read on the forward strand.
TATGTCTGACCTCCTTCAAGTTATAACTATATGTATATGCTTATAAACATATATTTCTAAACATAAACTACCGAACAAACCTAACTGCTTAATACTTAATAAATAGGTGCAGATAGATCAAATGACCATTTAATTTCTCAATCCCCTAAGCATACCCTCTACAACAAAAATGCTAGTCAATTGGTCCTAGCGACAGAGATCAATGACACCTATATACGGCTCTATAATTTAAAATTTAACTATCATCCTACTAACACATCTCAAAGACTTATCTAAGGGTTAACTAGCCCATCTATGAACAAACATACTTTGAGGTTTGTTTGTATTCCATACAGATTCTACACTAATACAAAGTGAAATCCATCAAGGCATAACCCAAGCTTTTGCTATCGATCGATCGGGACCGCTGCTTATGATAGCCTACATGCCAGCCTCACTACATGATCCAACAAAAATACTAACATAACCCATCAACCTTTGTAACGACCCGAAATTTTGGTCATTTAGTTTTGAAAATTTAATTTATGTTTAAAATGTTGAATTTGAATTTTTAAATTTTGAAGAATCGGTTAAATATTTTAAATTTTCAAATATAGCGATTAACGAATTCAGTAAATGGTAATTTAATATTTGAAATTAGGTAAATATGGAAATCTGGAGTTAAATGTGAATGGAAATGATTTTTAAGTTGATTTAAAACTCTATCTGAATTAGAGTGATGGTAATGGACTTTTGAATGGAATTAGAAGTCGATAAATTAAAATTTGTAGTTTTATATATTAATTTAATAGTAAAATTTAATATAAGGCAATAGTGTGAATAATCGAATTTTGATTTAGTATGATTCGAAATGATTTATAATATGAATATAGATTTTATTTGATTTATAATTAAGCTGGTAAGTTTCAATTTTTTTTTGAAATTCAAGTAATTTTATCGATTTTGAAAATCGCTTGATTTAATCGACACTCTAAAATAGCCTTCCAAGGTACAGTCTCGGATTCGACGAAACTAGTTCCATTGGATCCGTAATGGCATCGTGTTATCGAATCTAAAATTTCATTGCATTTGATGTTACCGTTTGGTTGTACGGAATAGAAATGCGTTGAAATTTGATATCGTAAATTTAATATTTTAACTCGATTCGAAAAGCTATCCTCGACATACGATTGAATTAGGCCCCAAAACAAGTTCTATTATGCTCGAAATGGGGATAAAACTTAATAAACACCAGGCGACACACTCGTTTGGAGTTCGTTTGGAAAAGCATGTAAAATTTGAAAATAATATTAAAATAGTATATATACACGCCTATATATACTGTATTAACAATAAACCCTAGTCTCTCCTTCGCGTAGTCGCCGTTCTTCATTCCAATAGCCGTAAGCGGCTGACCTTTCCCCTTGTTTTCTGACCAGTCCGTAAACTTTCATGAGAAACTTTCAACTGCAATTTTGTAGAGCTTATCGAGTAAAAGACATCCAATGGTGGAGATCGTGAATAGCGTGACGAGGATGGAGAGATCGTAACACAAATGCCAGCCGTCCGTGCACGTTTTACATAGGCTAGGGATGACTGAGCTTGTTGTGCCTATGGCTAAAGGTGTAGCTCGTGACAAGCTTCCGCTTGGTGGTGCCCGATCGGCGTATAAGTGATCGATGGAGGAGCGGCGTCAACCCTAGAACGGCGGTGATGGGTTTCACCTGCATGCGTTAGTACGCGTGATGAAGTAGAGAAACTAACGGCCGTGATTTTCTTGATCCAGGATGAACGGCTTGATTTTTGATCAGGGTACAAATAAAAAAAATTAATTTATTTATATAATTATTTTCAAATCTTATAAATTGAATTCTTGTTCGTAGGAGGTCGAAATTGGACCTAACAAGTGGCGATGGAATCGTGGCAATGAGTACTACACTTAGGAATAGATCTGGAGAGGTTTGGAGCAAGTTAAAATTTTAGGTTAAATCGAAAATGTTAGATTTAATTTAAATTGGAACGTTTGGCAAATTGAAAACTCAAGGTGAGTTAATCTCACTCAATTTTGGACTGTTGGTTCTAATTTTAAATAGTTAAAATTAATTGATGATTGATTGGTTGAATTGATACATTTTTGTCGGTTGAATATGGTATTATATATAGTTGTATATATATTGGAGTGATTGATATCCCTGCATATATATAGCAGATGAGACCCTATGCGCCCTGCTTAATAACGAATGACCCTATATACCACGATATTCCGCCTCGAAGTGGTATTGGTATTTTTATGTTATATTAACATCTGTGGATGCATGGAAATGGTTGGAGGGATCCAACAGGATTCCTCAAAAATGTTGAATTTAATTTCGTATATAGTGATATATGTTTTGTTGGAATAATATGTGATGAATTATTGTGTGATTTGAATTAGTTGAATGCTATGGCAGTTTTGGCCTAGATATTGGTTTTCTTTTAAATACCAATAATTTATGGTTTGAAGTGGAAGGAAATTTAAAGGGATTTTTGAAGTAAAGTATTTACATGGAATTTTAGGTAAATTGATCTGATAAAACAATGGTTATGGAATTTAAACCTAACTAATCTAGGATATTGTAAATAGAGATTTTGGGATAAGGTATATAAATGGATTTTAAATAATAAATTTTAAAGTGGTACTTGTCTAAATGTGAATGGTTTTAAAATCGAGATTTATAATAGATTGGAAGGATAGAAGTGAAATTTGGAAATAAGTACAAAATTGGTTATACTGGAACTCAAGTAAGATTTCCAAATAAACGGAATGAAATTAGAATCGGGAAATTGGGCTTGTTCTAAAAAGAGGATTTTTAATTATCAACTAGGTAACTTCTAAAAGTGTTAAAAATATTCTAGAAATTAGTTATTTAATTATTTTAAATTGTTTCAATCATATTTAATTACTAATTAGTTACCTTATAATGATTGTTAAATATTTACTATTATTTAAGAATTAGTCAACATTGCTGTTCTGCAGGATAAATTATTCAATATTAAGATAGCTTTGTATAATAACTTTTATTTAAGTATATTTGTCTAGATTGAACTTGAAAATTAAATTTTAGAACTTATAAGCATTATTTTGAGATAATTTTTAAATAAAGTTGCGGGAAGTAATGGTATACTCATTTGACGTAATCGGAGGCAGTGAGTGCCTGCAGTTAAGTTTTTGATTTCTCTAGGAAAGAGACGTAACCATCGAGCTATGAATCCATGGTTTGATACCGCAGTGGTACTTTCCATATATTTTACATGGGTTTTCAAATATTTTTGAAAAGGAAAATTTGTGAATATACTGAATTTGATAAGATAAGTTCACACTTTTGGATAAAGAGATCTAATTTACTTAAAATTTAAATTGAATATGGCTTGGAGTTTTTCAGTGGAAAATGAAATATTCAGTTGAATGATTATTTGTTAATAATTGAATACTGACTATTAAATCTGGACCTAAATATAACTTTGAGAATATCTAGAAGAAGCATGGGAATTATATGGTACAGTTACCGTTCGAGGTGCTATACTATACGTGTAAACTCATTTTGATCTTCTAGGACGACGATAAGGAAATCTGTCCACTAATAGTTAGGAGGTGATCTTCAATCTTACTTCGTCTGTTTATTTTCTAAATAACCGGGATTGTGTTTACCGAAAATAGCAGATGTTGTTACGAAGAGACTGGGATCGGGTAAGTTATTTGAAAACCACTTCGATCCAACAAGTACTTTTTCGATGTGAAAACAAGAGCATGGAGTCGAAGATGGTGCATTGAAGTGCAAGCGCTAATTGCTACTAATCCTAAAGGTGGTTCCAAAATGGATGTAGTACGAATGTTGCCTTCGGTTCTGTTCGGACCCAGAAGCGACTTGTATGGATCAATGCTATCAGTACAATGTCATTGGAGGACAATGAGCATTCTAAGTGAAAATTCTTTAAAAAGGTAACCGTAGCCTTTAGCCTCATCAACCAGGAATGACTAAAAAGCAGGGGAGATGAAGCAAGGCTAAGTGGGTAGGACCAAATTAGGGTATGTTTATCACCTTTCTAGATACCCTCGGATATTATTACTACGATTCATGAAAGGATCTCGGAAAGGGTGGGAACACTCAGGGTGATAGCATATTCGGTCTATCCAGGTTAGGTATAGTACGGTCTTGTGTAGCAGGGGATCCTGGCATGATCCTAGGTACATTGTTTCTAGACATGTGTTATGATGGGTGATACCCCGGTACCTAGTCATTCGTATGAAATCCATTCTCCAATAATGATGCAGCACGAGCTACAGAGTCACAAGGTTTAGGTCGGCCACGACCTAAAGACTTAGGTCGACCACGACCTAACAGGTCAGAAGAAGAGGGGCTGCGATCTAACATTACCATTTTAGGTCATCTACAAGTTGACGAAATGGCTATAGGTCGGCGACGACCTAACAGAGCAAGAGCTAAGGAGTTGCGACCTAACTCCTATGATGATGCAGTGGAAACTAAAGCCTTAGGTCGTGAGCGACCTAACGTGATGATAAGTCGTGTGCGACCTAACAGGTTCCAGGATGACGAGATACAAGGCGAAGAAGCGGATTATGCAAGAACAGGAAAGCCAACGACCTATGATAAGTCGCAAGGCCTTAGGTCGCGAGGCCTTAGATCGCTCACTTTAGGTCGCTCCGATCTATCGAGTGAAGAATGTTTCGAGTTACGACCTATGTTAGGTCGCTAATGTGGATGCCGCTTTATTTTAGGTCGCTCGACCTTATGCACTGAAAAGAGAGGTCGCTGCATGGTGATTTCCTTAGGTCGTTCATACAACCTACCGATCTATGACTAGGTCGCTGATGGGTTTTACCGCATGAAGTTAGGTCGCATGTACTTGTGTTGTAATAAGTTGTTGTACTATTGTTTCTTAAGTCGTTTTCGACCTATGATAGGTCGTAAGTCGAGTCGTGTATGTTGTGTTTTGTACTGTTCCTTGTTGTGTATAAGTTTAGTCGGTTGATGTAATACGTAAGTCGTTAACGACCTTGTTTAGGTCATAGGTCGTGTATTTGTGAGATTCGTGTCTGGGTCGTGTATTGGTGTTAGGTCGCGTACGACCTAGTGTGGGAAGTTAGGTCGTGAACGACCTATGGTAGGTCGGTGGTGTTGTAAGGTGTTGTGTGTTGTGATGTAGCCTATAAATAGGCGAGTTGGGGGTCATTTGTTAGGTTGTTGATTCTTGAATAAAATTCTGTTTTGTTAGCTTTGTGCTTTCATACAAATTGGTAGTTGAGTGTGATCTCCTATCTCCTCTTTCGGTTAATCGAGTGCGCTCGATTCAACGATCGTAGAAGCCGATTCAAGGTATCTAGTGCGCTAGATCAACGTACGAAGAATCGTAGATCTTCTTTCTCGGTATCGTGCGCGATCAACGAGACGAAGATAGCTAGAATCCGGTATCTTTGGATCAACGGATTTGGGCCTTGCAGTATTCTCAACTCACCGATTGCTACATTCCATCGATTGAAGTTTGTTTCGATTTATCCGCTGCGTCAGTTTGGTATCAGAGCCATACTTAGCCAATCATAGCTAAGTTGATTCTTGAAGCCAATTTTTGAAGTTGAAGTTTGAAGTTGTTCATCGTGTTCATCTTGAAGTGGCAATGAAAGGAGAACTTTCGATCCATTGCTTTTTGGATCAAAGTGTTGGAAGGTGTTTGGAGTTGAAGTTGGGCCGTGTATACTTGGGAAGTAGTCGAGCCTTGTGAAGTTGTTTTGAAGGTTGAGCCGCGATTTGTTGTTGTTTTGTTGAGGTGTTGTGTTGATTCAATCATGCCACCAAGGAGAGCCAATCGTCATCAAAACGTTGAAGCTTTGTATCGAAGAGAAGAAGCCGAGCTTATGGAACAACATATTAATGAAAAGTTTGATGAAGGCATTGGAAAGTTGGAGAAATTGATGAATGATTTGAATCAAAGGAGGAGATCACCAAACTCGAACCATGGAGGAAACAGAGTTTCGCCATCGGTTACGGAAGCGCGGAGGGTATCACCACATTCTTGTAGAGATAGAAGAGAAACATCAATTTCATCACGAAGAGATCATCATGACTATGCACATGAAGAGAGAAGAAGTCGACGTGAATTTGACAATGAAGCATATAGAGATGAAGAGAGACATAGTCAAAGAAGCATGCATGATCGAAGGGATGATAATGATCGAGATCGATGTAGGCGTACTTTTGATTTTGTTGAAGAGGGTGATGGAGCTAGTATTCATTATCGAGATCGGGACCAAGTTCGAAATTCTTACCGTAATATTGAAGATGATCGACGATGGGAATCGGGTATGAAGATGGAAATTCCAGAATTTAAAGGAAGAATGGTAGCAGAAGAATTTCTCGATTGGATTTCTAATGTTGAAGAGATCTTTGATTTCAAAGAGGTTCCTGAACATAGGAGAGTGAAGTTGGTTGCTACTAGGTTGAGGGGGAGAGCTTTGGCGTGGTGGCAGCAAACTAAACTTACAAGGGAGAGAATGGGGAAGTCAAAGATAGAATCGTGGGATAAGATGAAGAAGTTGATGAGATCTACTTTCTTACCTTACAATTATCAGTCACTTATGTACCAAAGGTTGCAGAATCTGAGGCAAGGGACGAAGTCTGTTAGTGATTATGCTGATGAATTTTACCAACTCATTGCTAGAAATGATATTATGGAAACGGAAGAACAGCTAACTGCTAGATTCATTGGGGGATTGAGAATGCAGATCCAGGATATGGTTAATATGTTCGATCCTAGATCAGTTGCAGAGGCACATCAGAAAGCGTTAGCTTGGGAGAAGCAAGGAGGGCGTGGAGGTGGTGTGTTTACTAATTCCAATAATCAAGCGAAGGGTGTTAGTGGAAGTTCAAGTGTTCCTAAACCTGTTACAAAACCAGTGGTGAAGGAGGCTGAGAAGGCGAAGGTTAGCAGTGGGTTCGAATGTTATAACTGTCAGGAGTTGGGTCACAAAAGCAACGAATGTCCGAAGCCGAAGAAGAGAACCATGGTTGCAGAAGTTGAGGAGGATGATGGTGAGGAGGCAGAATGTTCAAATGCACCTTATGTTGAGGAGGAAGAAGAATTGTTTGGAGATGAAGGTTGTAATCTTAAGTTGAGGAGGTCATGTCTGACACCAAAGCAAGAGGAGGATTGTAGTTGGTTGAGAAGCAATATTTTTCAGTCGACATGCACTATTCTGGGAAAAGTTTGCAAGTTCTTTATTGATGCTGGAAGTTGCGATAATATTATCTCTACAGAAACAGTAAAGAAGTTGAACTTGAAGACTGAGAAACATCCTAAACCGTACAAGCTAGCATGGTTAAGGAAGGGTGGTGAAGTGAAGGTGAGTCGAAGGGCTTGTGTTAACTTTTCTATTGGGAAGAAGTACAAAGATGAAATTTGGTGTGATGTAGTGGATATGGATGTTTGTCATCTGTTGTTGGGCAGACCATGGCAGTTCGATAGAGCAGTTCAACATGATGGTCGTGCCAATAGTTACAGTTTCATGTTCGAGGGTACTAAAATCACTTTGTTTCCCAAGAAACAACAACAGAAGGAGAGCAAGCTAGAGGAGATCGAGGAATTGAAAACTCTGTTGACTTTGAAAGAGTTTGTCAAGGAAGTTGAAGAAGAACCTGAAATATTTTTGTTGATTGGGAGAGAGAGTAATGAAGAAGTTGAAATTCCAGAAGAAGCAAAGCCAATTTTGAAAGAATTTGAAGATGTCTTTCCAGAGGAGTTGCCTAAGGAGTTACCGCCACTTAGAGACATTCAACATCAGATTGATCTTGTTCCGGGAGCAGTGCTACCACATCGACCACATTACCGAATGAGTCCGAAGGAACATGAGGAGTTACGAAGGCAGGTGGAAGAGTTGTTGGAACAGGGACGTGTTCAGGAAAGCTTGAGTCCTTGTGCAGTGCCAGCATTGTTGGTGCCAAAGAAGGATGGAACATGGAGAATGTGCACAGATAGTAGAGCTTTGAACAAGATTACTGTTCGTTATAGATTTCCTATGCCAAGGTTGGATGACTTGCTGGATCAGTTGAGTGGGGCAACTATATTTTCGAAGATTGACTTGAAGAGTGGTTATCATCAAATTCGGATTAGACCTGGAGACGAATGGAAGACAGCTTTCAAGACAAGAGAGGGGTTATACGAATGGTTGGTTATGCCATTTGGTTTGTCGAATGCACCTAGTACATTCATGCGGGTGATGAATCAAATCTTTAGACCATTCATTGGGAAGTTCGTCGTGGTTTATTTCGATGATATTCTGATATATAGCAGGAGTATGGAAGAGCATGTTCTACATTTGAGGGAAGTATTGATTATTCTCCGTGAAGAAAAATTTTATGCTGCTACGAAGAAATGTGTGTTTATGACAAAAGGTGTCTTATTCCTGGGTTATGTTGTTTCAGGAGAAGGTATTCAAGTTGATCAGAGTAAAGTAGAGGCAGTCAGGAATTGGCCACAGCCAAAGACAATTATGGAAGTGAGAAGTTTTCATGGGCTAGCATCATTCTACCGAAGATTCATTCCACACTTCAGTAGCGTGATGGCTCCAGTTACTGATTGCATGAAGGGTAAACAGTTTTCGTGGACAGAAGAAGCCGGGATTGCATTTGAACGAATCAAAGAACTGTTGATGATAGCGCCAATTCTTGTTTTACCTGATTTTCAGTTGTTGTTTGAGCTACACACTGATGCATCAAAGGTTGGGATTGGAGGAGTGTTGAGTCAGCAGGGGTGACCTATTGCATATTTCAGTGAAAAATTGTCAGGGGCAAAGATGAGATACAGTACATATGACGTTGAATTTTATGCTATTGTACAAGCTGTTAAGCATTGGAGACACTATCCATTTCAGAAAGAATTTGTTCTGTACACTGATCATGAGGCATTGAAGCATTTACAGGGGCAGGATAAAATTTCAGCGAGACATGCATCGTGGATTGCTTATTTGCAACAATTTACTTTTGTTGTTATACACAAATCTGGGGTGACGAACCGTGTGGCTGATGCTTTAAGTAAGAGGAGTCATTTGTTGACAACATTGAAGGTTGAAGTGACGGGGTTCGAATTACTGCCAGAGATGATTGAAGAAGATCCTTACTTTGTGAAATATGTTGAGAAAGTGAAGGATGGGAGTACCGATGAATTTATGTTGGTTGATGGTTTTCTGTTTAAGGGAAATCGTTTATGTATACCGGATTGTAGCTTGAGATTGAAAATTGTCAAGGAGTTACACGAGGAAGGGCATGTGGGCCGTGATCGTACCTTGCAATTAATTTCACAGTCTTACTTTTGGCCATCGATGAGGAAATAAGTGGGAAGATTTGTGGAGCGATGTCATATTTGCCAAGTTTCGAAAGGAACCGCGACCAATGCTGGTTTGTATATGCCATTGCCTGTACCGGCTAGACCATGGGTTGATGTGAGTATGGACTTTGTATTGGGATTGCCAAGAACGCAGCATGGTAATGATTCTATATATGTAGTGGTTGACAGATTTTCAAAAATGGCACATTTTATTGCTTGCAAGAAGACGTCGGATGCTGTTCGTGTTGCTCAGTTATTTTTCAAGGAGATCTATCGACTGCATGGATTGCCAGAGTCTATTGTGTCGGATAGAGATACTCGTTTTCTGAGTCACTTTTGGTTGAGTTTGTGGAAGATGATCGAGACAAAGCTGAATTTTAGTAGCGCTTACCATCCGCATACTGATGGACAGACAGAAGTTGTTAACAGATCATTGGGAAATTTGTTGCGATGTCTTGTAAAAGACAATTTGAAAAGTTGGGACATGAAGTTATGCCAAGCAGAGTTTGCTCATAATCATGTAGTGAATCGTAGCACGGGATTCAGTCCATTTCAGATTGTATATTCAAATCTACCCAGGGGACCGCTGGACTTAACGGTAGTACCACAACCAAAGGGGACGTTAAACGAGCTGTTGATTTTGTTGAAGGTTTGACGGAATGTCATAAAATCGTTCAGGAACGATTGGAGAAGGCAAATGAAAAATATAAAAGATCCGCAGATCTGAAGCGAAGAAATGTTGAGTTTAATGAAGGAGATATGGTGTATGCTGTATTAACCAAGGATCGTTTTCCAATGGGCGCTTACAACAAGTTGAAGGCCAGAAAAATTGGTCCTGTAAAAATTGTGAAACGGATCAATGAAAATGCCTACAGGTTAAAGCTGCTGGAGGATGTGTATACTTCTGATGTGTTCAATGTAAAACATTTAATTCCGTATCATGGAAACGAATGTGTTGTGAAAGAAGATGGTGAAAATTCGAGGTCGAATTTCTGTCAACCGGGGGAGGATGATGCAGCACGAGCTACAGAGTCACAAGGTTTAGGTCGGCCACGACCTAAAGACTTAGGTCGACCACGACCTAACAGGTCAGAAGAAGAGGGGCTGCGATCTAACATTACCATTTTAGGTCATCTACAAGTTGACGAAATGGCTATAGGTCGGCGACGACCTAACAGAGCAAGAGCTAAGGAGTTGCGACCTAACTCCTATGATGATGCAGTGGAAACTAAAGCCTTAGGTCGTGAGCGACCTAACGTGATGATAAGTCGTGTGTGACCTAACAGGTTCCAGGATGACGAGATACAAGGCGAAGAAGCGGATTATGCAAGAACAGGAAAGCCAACGACCTATGATAAGTCGCAAGGCCTTAGGTCGCGAGGCCTTAGATCGCTCACTTTAGGTAGCTCCGATCTATCGAGTGAAGAATGTTTCGAGTTACGACCTATGTTAGGTCGCTAATGTGGATGCCGCTTTATTTTAGGTCGCTCGACCTTATGCACTGAAAAGATAGGTCGCTGCATGGTGATTTCCTTAGGTCGTTCATACGACCTACCGATCGATGACTAGGTCGCTGATGGGTTTTACCGCATGAAGTTAGGTCGCATGTACTTGTGTTGTAATAAGTTGTTGTACTATTGTTTCTTAAGTCGTTTTCGACCTATGATAGGTCGTAAGTCGAGTCGTGTATGTTGTGTTTTGTACTGTTCCTTGTTGTGTATAAGTTGAGTCGCTTGATGTAATACGTAAGTCGTTAACGACCTTGTTTAGGTCGTAGGTCGTGTATTTGTGAGATTCGTGTCTGGGTCGTGTATTTGTGAGATTCGTGTCTGGGTCGTGTATTGGTGTTAGGTCGCGTACGACCTAGTGTGGGAAGTTAGGTCGTGAACGACCTATGGTAGGTCGGTGGTGTTGTAAGGTGTTGTGTGTTGTGATGTAGCCTATAAATAGGCGAGTTGGGGGTCATTTGTAAGGTTGTTGATTCTTGAATAAAATTCTCTTTTGTTAGCTTTGTGCTTTCATACAAATTGGTAGTTGAGTGTGATCTCCTATCTCCTCTTTCGGTTAATCGAGTGCGCTCGATTCAACGATCGTAGAAGCCGATTCACGGTATCTAGTGCGCTAGATCAACGTACGAAGAATCGTAGATCTTCTTTCTCGGTATCGTGCGCGATCAACGAGACGAAGATAGCTAGAATCACGTATCTTTGGATCAACGGATTTGGGCCTTGCAGTATTCTCAACTCACCGATTGCTACATTCCATCGATTGAAGTTTGTTTCGATTTATCCGCTGCGTCAAATAAGTGCCATATGGTTTTGATTTCTCCTAGCTATGCTCAAACGTGAGATGCAAGCATTCCACCTATTTGAATAAGTATTTGTACTTAGACACTATTATAATATCAGAGGATTTTGATATGAAATGTTTTGGTTATTGTATGGTAAAAACCCGTCGTGTTTATGTATGGCGTGGTCTTATGAGATACCTTTAATTTTCAAAGGATTTTGGTAACTTTAATAATTCAAATTTAGTGTGTTTTCTCACGCTACTTTTCCAGACTGACTCGGATGTTATTTTATTATAATGCATGGGTCAGATCGAGTATTACAGTTTTAAGTTAGGATGCTATGGAGCTCAGGAGACGAGTTGGAGAACAAGACGTATTCTCGTACTTGTTTTATACCGCTGCAGTGTTTTGTTGAAATTACCAGCATAATTTGAGGGCAGGTTGTTATAACTGCCCAGGTTGGTAATTATTGATTTGTGTACTCTGATGTGAGATATGTATATTACAGTTTTGATTTGTATAAAGAACTATTTATATTATATATTTTTTTAGTCCGTTGTGAGATTCTGTTTTGTTTAGTTTCTTCTTTTCTTCAACCTACTTGCTTTTCCCTCAACAATCTGTCTTTCCGGCACTCAATCGTTCCGCATATTATACAATGAGCGTATTTATGTTGATTTTCAAGGGTCGATAGGGCGGGTGGTCACAACCTTCCTCAATTGACATCCCATTTAGACTATCCTAATGTAAGTTAAGGAAAATGACCCTTTGTGTTACTAAATAACTCCTATTAGTAATGAAGCCGACCCCATTCCTTAAAAAAATAGGCCATTTAGTTTTTCAAATCTGAGGAAAACCCTTGGTATATTTCGCCATACCTATCTGTAATACATATCCCTTCCCCATGGGTCCTATCACTGAAAATGCCCCACATCAATGGCTAGTATGTACAACTACTAGTAGCCTCAAAACGAAGGACAGATATATGTTGTGTAACTCTTATGTCCTCGCATTCCAAGCCACTAAACCAAACTAATCATCCTAGGCCTAAATATTGGGTAGGCCCACTAATTCACACCTGTTTTGATTGTATAACTAAGACTGTGTAATTTCCCGCTATGAAATTTATATTATCTTCTAGCATTTAAATATAACCTTATAGGCTTATTTGTTTATTTATTCCATAAATGTCAATTGACTGTAATAAATGTTCCTTATTATTCTAATTGGACAATTTCTAATAATAGTTATTTATTTGTTCTAATTCAACCTATTATGCTTATTCATTTCTCCTTAAATGCCATAATAAATTATTTACCAAGTCCATTAACACATTTATGTCCCCATTTATTTTGTGTAACTCCCTATTAACTAAACATTTATTGCCAAGTTTATTTAGGAGTTACTATATCTTTTCCATTTACTCCTCTTAAACCTATAATTTAATAAGTTATTAATAACAAATACGAATATCGTCTTAAATTACGCTATATTTTTTATTTATTCTTAATCGATAAGCATGATTTGTAACTACCCGTAAGTTTTAATGGTTTTAATAACGAAGATAACTGAATTTTTGTGAAATTTTAAATAATTGAATTTTGAAACAAAAATTTGATATTTGGAATACGTCTATTTTAACATAGCAAATGGTAAATTTTCATCAAATAATATCGAAGTTTATTTTATTGTGTAATTTTATTTAAATTTAAATTAGTTAATATTAGATGTTTTAACGCTAAAATTTGAACGCTAACACCCCGGTGTATGAAGTGTAATTGTGAAAGCACCACCCGATAGCTCGGGAACATATTATAAGCAAATAATAGCGGAAAAGCAGTAAACAACAGCAATTTTATAGTGGTTCGGCTTAAGAGAGAGCCTACGTCCACTTTGAATATCTTTATTGACGATTTGATTACAAGTCGATGCAATTACATTTTGATTACAACACACTTCGAGTTACAAGTGACTTAGAACAAGTAGCCTAAACTTCAATGTCGATCAAAATCTTTGAACTCATGTTGAACATGTATGATTTCTTCGTGAAGTTCCTTGAGGCGTTCTTTGTATCTCAAAAGCTTTAAGTGTTGAAGTAGTTCGGAATGCAGCAGAGAAACGGTGCTTGAAATGAATGAGCCAAAAAGTCCTCCAAATGTTGGAAGTGGTCATGTATTTATAGGAGTTTTCGGCCTTGAGTCGTGAGTCGTACCCGACTCATCGTTGACTCGTAGCCGAGTCAGGTTGGGTCGTGGACGACTCAACAGGTTGAACCCCAGCTTCGTACCAGAGCGCCTTCGATCCTCTGAATATAGCACAAGTCTTAAGTTGTATACGAGTCACTCCTCTTTGATATAAGTATCATGATAGCGGGCTACGACTTAGTAACTTTAGGTCGTGGACGAGTCATGGTGAGTCGTCTCATGTTAACACGCGGCCGACCTACTGGGTTAGCTCACGGCTTCGTCTAAAGTGATAAGTCGTTCACGAGTTATCCAAACGCAACTTTCTTGATGCTAGCATGAGTCGTACACGACTCATCATGGGTTGTTACTCGTCAACGAGTTATCTCATTTCAGCATGGTATTGAACTTGTCGCTGAAGTCTTAGGTCGTTCAACCGTAGCTGTAATTAGGTCGTATCATATTTAAAGTCGCACAACCTTTAAGTCGTAGGCCGTTCATTTTCTTAAGTCATATAGGCCTTAACCCGCTAGGTTTCTTAACTCGTAACATTCCTTCAGTTGCAGATCTTAGGTCGTAGGCTTCTTGAGTCGTAGAGGCTTTAAGTCGTACATATCCTTAACTCGTTAAGTCTTAACTCGTACCAGCTCCTTGAGTCGTACGTTTCTTAGGTCGTAGAGAATTAAGGGTTAACATTTGCCCCTCGAAGTACATGCCTATGTCATAGGTCGTGTGCTTCGACTCATCCTAACTCGTACGTACCGACTCAAGTTCTACTGTCTCGAACTATAAAATGCTTGAGTCCTTTCTCTTTCTCATCACTTTATCTTTACCTATCCTTTAAACCGCATCCGCCATTAACGCATCTCCAAGTTCTCACAGGCGATTCCAACTTGATTCTCCTCCGATCATTTCTGACATCACACTACGTAAGCAATCTTGCTTCCCTTCCAATTGTCGATCATCATTAACCTATGCGCCCCGTCCTTACCTCCAATTTACTCCCTTGAGCCTTGCAAGTTTGGTCACTCTAACCATCAATGGATTTAAAGTTGTCTGATCCGATGATTTGCGTCTTGAGGCGATTTAGTGGCGTGATAAGACTAGGGTTGTTAATTGAGAGTTTATTGGATTAAAAGTTAGAAGGCAAACTGGTTAGGAGTTAGGTGGTGAGTTGGCCAAATAGAGTTGAATATTGCCTTAGGTATGACTCGGCCATTTTTGTATGATCCAGCAACCTTTGCGACTTAACCATGATCCGACCCAACATGCTTCACGACTTAAGCCTTGAGTCGTGGCCAAGATAGGACTTGGAGATTTTCTTATTACTTTGAACTAGAGCTTTTCCCTTCTTCCACAACTTACGACTCAGGGCACTGCCGACTCAAGACATCAACGACTCAAAATTGAAGTGACCTGACTTAACTTGCTTCCCAACCCTTAGGTCATGGACGAGCTAGCCAGAGAACCAACGATTTATCTTAACCCGTAGGAAAAAATTTTGAGCCGTTGACGAGTTAGGACTTGTATGAATTCTGTTCGAACTTTAAACCATTTCATAAACTTTGAACTGTTGAATTTTATTGCATTCATTCACAGGTTACTTTGACTTGCAGGCTAACAATCTGTTCAATACAACATTCACAGAAAATTGGGACGAATATACTTCCATCGACCGCCCACATCAAATGACAGATTAGTTAATAACAGATAATTAACTTAAATAAATTGTGTGAACGAAGTGCTATCGATTTCAAGTAGAATATTAAAGCAACACTGAAATAGTCAATTGAAACTGACCAGCCTGCACTAATATTATGCTTGAACTTTAAATTAACAAGTTCTGAAATTACCGTAGTCGATCAATCGTCGACCAGTTTAATTCCAGTTATATTTACTTGTTATTTTTATTAGTTTTGCACGACACTTCACACTTTTAGGAAACGTGCACCTTCATATTTGAATATCCAGTTGCTTGTGTAGAATGACTTCTCAGCAAGAAGATGCAACAATTCAGACTGGAGAGGCAACTGTTTTTCTGGCTCCACTAGTTAATCCTCCCGAAAGAGCCCCTACCACACTATCATACAAAGTTTTTCGCCAGTTGTGTGGTCAGTTCGGCATTGCTGAATCAGATGCAATTCTTCCCGAAAGAAGTAATACTACCGACGTAGCACCTCCCGGCTTTGTGACAGTTAATCGACAAATGTGCCTGAACGGGGCCATCCCTCCTTTCAACAACTTTCTCGAGCATCTTCTTCGTCGACTGGCCATTTCTCCATCCCAGCTACACCCCAATGGCTATGCCATCCTAATGGGGTTGTGCGTGTTATTTGGGAGAACGTTTAATCGACTTCCGGATTTTGACGAAATCTGTTACTTATGCTCCTTTACCCGGACCAAAGATCATCCTTCCATTACCGTTGTGAGAAGTGCCCGAAACCGCAAATTAATCATTGGCCTTCCCGACACTGCTCACGGGTTCCTGGCCCAGTTCTTCTTTGTTCGATGCCCCCCGGGGTTCTATGCTGTATGGAGGGAAGGAAGTGAGATCGTCTATCTCTACTTCTTCTATTCTTCAAGTTTTGCGAATTCTGAACTATCAAGTGCTAACTTTGTTTTTCCATTTCAGCGCTCCCCCCTTCATCTAAAGATCCCAGCCACAAGCCAATTTTAGAGAGGCTCATGGCTATCCCAATTGAAGAGCGGGACATAAAATTTCTGTTGAATGACGAATTACTTCATCAGTTTGGACTCCTTCACCCTTCTCGTTCCACTCAGCTTTGTGAAGTTCCCGATTCTCCAGCGGAGGCTGAAAAGCTTATGCCAAAAGATCCCTCCACTGGAACTTTACTGGTGAAGTGCCCCACTCTCACTGATGTTGCGGGGCCGTCTAGCAATTTGACACTTGCCCCAGTTATCGAAGTGGAAGAACCTCCACGATCTTTCGGGAGATCTGCTGACGAAGGAGTTGAGAAAGCAAGTCCCAAAAAGCGTGATGGTGATGATGTTTTTGAGGGGTTGAGCGACCTAATTGTGACTTCACAAGAACTTTTTAAAGATGATGTTTCCAAAACTATCTCTTCTGTAATCGAGGCGACATCTTCTCTACAACAAATGCCAACTCCTCCTACTCAAGCTATCACCACCTCTACTCCACAGAGTGGTCTGTAGCTTGATGCGTGTAGTTTACACATTACACAACACTTAGGATTTTTCAGCACTTGTTTGTGTTTGACTTCTTTTCTCTAAAGGCTTTTAAGACTTGTCTTTTTGACTTTCAGATCCTTCAATGGGGCGTAGCGGCAGCGGCTCTTACTATAAAGACTTTCAGCGCTATGGAGGGCGTGGCAACTATGATTATAGACGCTACCTTACTGGTCCCAGAGAAACCGATGAGCAGAGAGCTGCTCGAAAAGCTAGAGAGAGGAGAGAATATGAAGAGCATCATGAGAGGATAGATGTGCGACATGAGTCTTCTTCAAGAGGCGATGACTCTCACAAACGTAAAACACATGATGGTCGGGGGAAGAGCCACATTGTTGAGGACCCGAGCAAGCGGGCCAAACCTAGTGAGAAGCACGCATCTGCAATATCTGAAAAGTTTGACGCTCCCATCTCTATCGACATTCCTTCCAAATCCCCTGCTCTTGAAGGAAGCGCTATTCAAACACTTCTTAATAGGCCTTCATATCGTGTTGAAAAGGGCCCACCGACCCTACAGAGCCGATTCCCGAATTGGTGCTTAAAGGGGGTTCGCTTCGATCTTGATTTAGTTCCCATTGATAAAGAAGCCATGTACCAAAATCTTGATGCCGTCAGATTTGATATTGAAAGAATGTCTGGATGGCAAAAGCTTGTTGATGAACTCCAAAGGGTCAATCGTGCCAATATCGAGGCGATGCTAACTATGGAGAACGATAAGTCGGAATGGCAGAAGATTCTTGACCAGCACAACATCGAGATGAAAAACATAACCGAGTATAACGAGAAACTTGAAGCTGAAGTCAAGCAGCTTAAAGACGATCTTACCACCTCTTCTAACACTTACACTCAAAGAGAAGAGGTGCTACAAAAATAAGTGCAGGATGCACTTGCTGGCCAAAGAGATGCCGAAGCTAAAGTTGAGAGGCTAGAAGAGGTTGTAGAGAATTACCGCACTGATGTCGCTCAGTTGCGGAGTAAAATGAGCGCCCAAGACATGGAGATTGAAGCGTTAAAAGCTCAACTTGCTAAAACTGAAAAAGAACGAGATGAGGCCATGGCTGGTAAAATCGCAGCTGAAGAATCTATTCAAACCATGGAAGCCAACGTCAGTTCAAATCTATTCGACTTTTACTTGCACAGCGTCTTAGGGCATGGAGTCTCTCTTTTCTCGGTCCTAAATACGAAATCACCTTGGCTGAAGTGTGGGAAGCTGCTCTCGACATGTTCAAAGGCGCCGGGTATACCGAGGAAGAGCTTGAGGCGCGCTACCTAGATGAGGAAGCTCGCGCTGCTCTTGCGAAGGGAAAAGAGCAACTCGCCAGAGTGCAGACTGGGATGGCGGAAGAGGAACGTTCTGAAAAAGAATTAACACCTACTACCTCTGAACGTCCTTTAGTTTCTCATGGAGTTGACATCACAGGTTCCAGTGCTCATTCCCCGCCTCCTAAAAGAACCGGGGTAATTACCCCTACTGATGATGAGGCTTTGGAGGATATTGGAGCTCAAAATTATGAGATTGAACTAACGAAGCAAATATCTTCAGGTAACTTTGACATTGGTCTGATTCAGGTGGATTGCCTGCTTGCTCCTCAAAAGTTTGATGAGCTTCTCGATTACTTCTTGAATCTTGACGAACCCATATCTCCCTTCTTTTGGGGAGATACTAATATTTTTAATTTCTCTTCTTCTGCAGTTGAAACACCAAGTGCTGTGCAAACTTCGCCTCCTCCGGTTATCCCTCCTTCGTCTCTTCAAGTGGCTCCTCCTTCTGCTTCACAGCCCGGGTCACAAGAGGAGCAAATAGAGGCTCTTCATGGCTTAGATGACCCTATCGCTTCACAAGAGCAGAAAGACGAGGGACTTGAGGGAGGTGAGATATCTCCGGAGCGGACTCCTTCTGATGACATAATTTTGTCTGCTCTTGTTACTCCAGGGAGTGAGTCTTCTTCGAAGAGGAGAAAGAAGCACGGAACATCGAAGAGGAGGGGGAAGAAAATCATTGCTACTGAAGCGGAACCGGAAGTTGCACCAGTTGCACCTCCCTCCCCTTCTTCCCTTATGCCTACAGACCGACCTGAAAAGCTAACCATTCGGCCAGGTAAAGGGTCCAAAGGTGGCAAGAAGAAATGAAGATTCCAGCTTTTAGCTTCTTGTCTTTTGCATGTACTGGTCGAGAATTGTGCGGGTACCGGCCCCTGCTTTTTATTTTGAAACTTGTATCCGCAATACAATTGAATAAAATGATCCTTTATTTGTACAGACTCCTGTTTGAATTTGAGAATGCATTTATTATTCATTTTTGCACAAGTTTATTTATACGATATTGCAGCGGGCTTATGGCATGTTGTTTGAGCATTACTTTCGCTGATGTGGCTATACCATATCGTATATAACTATACCATGTTGCCCCCATACCATAAGCTTGCTGCAATATTTTATACTTCGAGGGGACTTGCACTCTTATTTTCTGAAGAATAATTATTTCATTCTTGAAGAAATTTTTCGTAGAGTACAACTCCCTTCATATAACTTTTTACGCTTTGCCCTTCGAAGAAATCACTTTTTTCTTTTGCTTATGTACACACTTTACCAAGTGAATTCTTCTATGAGGTAAAGCGGGCCTCTGAAGGATACTTTAACTTTTCTTTTCTTTTTTTTTTTTTTTTTGAGGAAGATTATTTTCCAGAATAGGTAAATCACTCTTCCTTTGAAAGTTAAAGTGTGCTTTTAATGAGGATTTTTTTTTTAGAAACATAGAAAGTTGTACCTCTGAGGAGGGATTTTTCACGTTTCAACACTTGGAAGTTTTATTTCAATCTTGGTGAAACGTGTACCTCCAAAGAGTTGTGCCTTTGAAGAAAGCCTTTTCACGTTTCAACACTTGGAAGTTTTATTTCAACCTCGGTGAAACGTGGGCTTTCGAAGAGGTCTTTCTTCTTGATTGTGTCTCCGGGAGGAGATCTTTATTTTGTTTTGCATTTCAACTTTGGTGAAGTGAAACTCCGAAGAGCGGTTGTAACACTTCAACTCCTGGTGAAATGGGCCTCCGTAAAGGTCTTTATTTTGTTTGCATTTCAACTCTGGTGAAGTGAAATTCCGAAGAGCGGTTGTAACACTTCGACTCCTGGTGAAATGGGCCTCCGAAGAGGGCTTTTATTTTGTTTGCATTTCAACTCTGGTGAAGTGAAATTCCGAAGAGCGGTTGTAACACTTCCACTCCTGGTGAAATGGGCCTCCGAAGAGGGCTTTTATTTTTTTTTACATTTCAACTCTGGTGAAGTGAAATTCCGAAGAGCGGTTGTAACACTTCAACTCCTGGTGAAATGGGCCTCCGAAGAGGGCTTTTATTTTGTTTGCATTTCAACTCTGGTGAAGTGAAATTCCGAAGAGCGGTTGTAACACTTCAACTCCTGGTGAAATGGGCCTCCGAAGAGGGCTTTTATTTTGTTTTACATTTCAACTCTGGTGAAGTGAAATTCCGAAGAGCGGTTGTAACACTTCAACTCCTGGTGAAATGGGCCTCCGAAGAGGGATTTTATTTTGTTTTACATTTCAACTCTGGTGAAGTGGAATTCCGAAGAGCGGTTGTAACACTTCAACTCCTGGTGAAATGGGCCTCCGAAGAGGGCTTTTATTTTGTTTTACATTTCAACTCTGGTGAAGTGAAATTCCGAAGAGCGGTTGTAACACTTCAACTCCTGGTGAAATGGGCCTCCGAAGAGGGCTTTTATTTTGTTTTACATTTCAACTCTGGTGAAGTGAAATTCCGAAGAGCGGTTGTAACACTTCAAATCCTGGTGAAATGGGCCTCCGAAGATTGCCTGGAAGTTACTCTCTCATGGTTGGAGGCTCATGACTCCTCCAATCTTTTTTGGTTGAGTAGAGAACTTTCTTTTTTTACGGCATATGCTTCGTTAGAGGTCTTTATCTTCCGAAGAGTTGTGCCTCCGAAGAGGACTTTAGTCGTTCCTTGTCCACTTGCTTATGCCTTTTCAGTGATCCTCTATATTTTTTTTTTAGCTTGCACTCCCTTCTCTTACAAGTAACTTGTTTAATCCAAAGAAGTGTACTTCATTGCTAGGCCAGTTCACGAGTACGGACATAAGCTTCTAAATTGGATGTTTGTTTGTTCAAACTTCTCAATTTATTAGCTAAAGCCCGTTTTCGGCGAAATCATTGACCATTCAATTGAAGCACTTCTTATCTAGGATTTAAGCTCGGGAATTTTACGACTTGGAATTTGTTTGTTGAATGATAACAAGAATCACTTGGTCTTGTAATGTGCAAGTTTTGTTTTCGTTGCCTGCAAAAATTTAAATCGACATTTCAGTAATACATTTAATGTACTTTTCATATCGAAAATAAAGCAAACATGTAATAATAATAAGGAACACAAGATTTATAGTGGTTCGGCCAAGAATTTGGGCCTACATCCACTTTATAGTCTTTCATTATTCACTTGCATCAGTTTTACAATCGCTTTCAATTACAGGAATCATACATTCATAATTCTTTTTACAATATTTCAAAAAAGCTATCAAGTAAAGTATGGACGCAAGTGATTGCTGTTCCAAGCTCTTGGAATTTGATCTCCTTCGACAGTAGTGAGTTTGAATGTGCCGTCCATAAGCTTTTGACCTATGACATATGGTCCTTCCCAATTTGGCCCAAACACACCTGTCGCTGTTATAATTCTCTTTAGGACTAGATCTCCAATTTCAAAGCTGCGTTGGCGAACTTTGGAATTGAAATGTCTAGCTATCCTTTGCTGATGAGATACGATTCTGAGCTCAGACTCTTCTCTTTTTTCATCAAGGAGATCTAGTGCCTCAAGCTGTAGTTTCTCATTCTCCGCTTGATTGAAATGGATTCTTCTATGTGAAGGGACCTCTGTTTCTACCAGAATCATTGCCTCTGATCCGTATGCCAATGAAAACGGAGTATGCCCAGTCGCAGTTTTGTGGGTAGTTCTGTAGGCCCATAGTGCCAGCGGTAGCTTATCGACCCAACCACCTTTTGCTCTTTCAAGTTGCTTCTTGATGGTTGACTTGATAATTTTATTTACTGCTTCCACTTGCCCGTTTGCCTGCGGATGGGCTACTGCTGAGAAGCTCTTTCGGATTTTGAATCGTTTGCAAAAATCTTGGAATTCTTCACTTTCGAACTGAGTACCATTGTCTGTAATTATTTTTGAGGCACACCGTATCCGCAAATGATACTTTTAGTCACAAAACTTATCATCTTTTTTGAGGTGATAGTAGCCAGTGGTTCAGCCTCTGCCCACTTAGTAAAATAATCTACAGCAACAATGGCATATTTAATTCCAGATTTGGCAGTTGGTAACGGTCCTACAAGGTCTATCCCCCATACTGCAAACGGCCATGGACTGACCATCTGTGTGAGTTCAGTGGAAGGAGCTCTAGGAATTTTGGCGAATCTTTGGCATCTGTCACATTTTCGGGAATAGTCTGCTGTATCTCGATTAATTTCTGACCAAAAATATCAGTATCGGAGAAGCTTTTTCGCTAAAGTTTGACCACCTAAATGATCCCCACATTCTCCCCCATGCACCTCAGCTAGGATTGTTTTGGACTCTTCCCTGGATACACATCGAAGTAACGGCATTGAGAATCCCCGTCTGTATAACTGGCCATCCTGGACTATATAGCGAGAGGCTTTCCTTAGTAGCTTCTTTCGTTCTTTTGAATTTTCCGGTAAAGATCCATTGAGCAAATATTCTGTTATTGGAGTCATCCATGATTCTTGCTCTTGAGACACGCTCATGATCCAATCAATATCCATCTCATCAATGCTCGGAGTCGACAGGACCTCCACTGGAGTTAACCCCAGAAATTGAGCTTCGCCTGTGCTAGAGTACTTTGCGAGAGAATCTGCTTTCATGTTTTCTTCTCGAGGAATGTGACTTATCATGTAATGATCGAAATCACCCAGGAGTTCCCAAGCCTTTGACAAGTAGGCGGGCAGATTCACCCCTTTTGCTTGGAATTTCTTTTTGACTTGGCATACAATAAGCTGAGAATCACTGAAGATCTGTAACGCTCGGATGTTTAATCCTTTAGCAATCCTCAAGCCAGCGATAAGGGCTTCGTATTCTGCTTCATTGTTTGTTGAAGGAAATTCCAATCTTAGTGCGTAGCATAATGATCGACCTTCAGGGGTCTCGAGTATAACACCGGCTCCAGAACAGTAGCTGTTTCTCGCGCCATCGACATATAACTTCCATTGGATTGGGGAATCGTCAATCGTTTCCTCCTCACTGTTACCCTTATCTGTGAATTCTACGATGAAATCCGCTAAAGCTTGTCCGTTGATTGCTTTTCGGGGATGATAAGTGATGTCATATTGACCGAGTTCAATATTCCACTTTAGAAGACGGCCCGAAGTCTCAGGGCGAAACAGGACTTTCCTTAAAGGTTGATCAGTGAGGACTCTGATAGGATGAGCTTGGAAATATTGCCTCAACTTCCTAAATGCTATTAGTAGGCAATAGGCGAGTTTTTCCAACTTAGAGTAATTCATCTCTGCCCCAGTGAGTCTTTTGCTGATATAGTAAACTGGATGTTGAATCCTCTTGTCTTCTCGTATCAGCGCTGCACTTAAAGCATGAGATGATACTGCCAAGTATATAAGAAGATCCTCGCCATTGCCTGGCCTAGAAAGTATT
Source organism: Allium cepa (assembly GCA_030765085.1). Classification (NCBI taxonomy): domain Eukaryota; kingdom Viridiplantae; phylum Streptophyta; class Magnoliopsida; order Asparagales; family Amaryllidaceae; genus Allium; species Allium cepa. The sequence continues at coordinate 905,827,308 of CM060939.1, forward strand.
AGAGGCGTTTCCATATGGTGAATCAATTCATCAAAGGCTTTTTGGCGTTCTGGAGTCCAATCGAAGTTTTTCTTTCCTTTCCTTAGGGCGTCAAAGAATAGGATGCATTTATCTGTGGCTTTAGAAATGAACCGACTCAAGGCGGCGACTTTTCCATTGAGACTTTGCAATTCCTTCTTCGTTCTAGGAGCTTTGACTTCCTTTAAGGCGGTAATTTGAGCTGGACTAGCCTCAATGCCCCTAGCGCTCACGATGAAACCTAAAAACTTTCCGGATTCCACTCCAAATGAACATTTTAAAGGATTGAGCTTCATTCCGTATTTTCGGAGGACTGCAAACATGTCTTCTAAGTGTTCTATGTGATCCACTGCTTTCTTAGACTTTACTAACATGTCATCGACGTAGACTTTCATAGTCTTGCCCAATTGCGGTTTGAACATAGCATTAACAAGTCTTTGGTATGTTGCCCCTGCATTCTTCAGCCCGAAGGGCATAACTCTGTAGCAGTAAAGACCAACATCGGTGATAAAGCTCGTGTCCTCCTGATCTGGCTCATGCATCATGATCTGGTTATATCCGGAGTAGGCATCCATAAAAGATAACAATTCGTGTCCCGCTGTTCCGTCTACCAGTTGATCGATCCTGGGTAATGGGAAGCAGTCTTTGGGGCAGGCCTTGTTTAGATCTGAAAAATCGATGCATACCCTCCATTTTCCGTTGGCTTTCTTAACCAGAACTGGATTTGAAACCCAATTCGGATAGGTAGATTCTTTGATAAAATTATTCTCCTTGAGCCGATCAACTTCTTCTTTTAACGCTGCCGACCTTTCTGGACCTTGAGTTCTCCTTTTCTGCTTCACAGGTGTAAATTTTGGATCAATATTTAAAGCGTGTACTGCAACTTCTGGGGATATTCCGCACATATCAGCATGAGTCCAAGCAAAAACATCCAAATTTGCCTTTAAAAAAGATATTAAGATATTTTGAATTGACACATTAAGTTGTGAACCCACATTCAACACCTTGTTTGGGTCCTTTGGGTCAACAGGTACTGGTATTGTTGTTTCCACTAGTACCACTCTATTCTCCCCTGCACTGACTTTTCTAGGATCCATCTCTTTCCGTGCTCCGCTGTGCTCGCCAGTGCAGGGCCCGCCCTGTAATTGCTACAAGGCTGGCTCTTTGATGCGGACTGGGGCTGCCGCATCCTTTCCCATTTCTCTTTTCCTTGCCTCTCGCAGCTCTGTCAGATAACACTCCCGCCCAGCATTTTGATCCCCTTTTATAACTCCCACTCCATTATCTGTGGGAAATTTAATGGTGAGGCACCATGGGGCCAGAACAGCTTTGAATGCTGCGAGAGTTGGACGGCCAAGGAAAGCATTATAAGCAGAAAATTCGTCGACAATCACAAAAGTTTGCTTGCGGACCACTTTTATTTCTCCTTCTCCAAGTTCCAAAAACAAATCAACGGTTCCTATCGGCTGTTTTGGCTCTCCAGTGAAGGCAACGATTTTCTGTGATGATGCTTGCACATCAGCTATAGGGATCTTCATTTGGTCGAATGTTTTCTTGAAGAGGATATTGCAGGATGCGCCACAATCAATGAGAACTCTTTTGACAATAGCTGGCCCGATACCAGCCGAGATGACTAAGGGATCCAAGGTAGGGGCTTCAATACCTGCGGAATCCCTGGCTCTGAACACAATATCATCATTGAAAGTTCTTTGTTGCTTCAGGGGCATAGCACCTTCCAAAACAAATACATCTTCCTCGGTCGGTACATACTTCAAAGCTCGGGTATACCTTTCCATCTCACCCCAGCTCCTGCCTGTTGGGTGAGGTCCTCCCGTAATGACATTGATAACAGGCCTTCCGGATTCATGCCCTGCGGTCTTTTCACCTGTCCTGGGTTGATGGGCAGGAGCTCGTTGCCCCTGACTAGTCGAAGCGGGATTGCTGCTATTCTTTTCCACAAATTGCTGCAGCTTGTTTTCCCTTATCAATTCTTCAATCAAAATTTTCAATTGGCGGCATTCATCGGTATCATGACCGGGTTGATTATGGAAGCGGCAAAACTTTCGCTTTGTACAGCTTTTTTCCCGGTTCTCAGAACGGGAGGTTTAGGATAATCAACAGAATCTTTAGTTGCAAGGTATATACGCTCCGGCGTATCTGATAAAGGAGTATATTCCGATGGTTTGAAGGAACGAGGCTTCTTCAGATTTTTCTGTTTCTTTCCATCGTTATTTTCCCTTTTCTGTCCTACAGATTCACTCTTGCGCGGAGCAGCAATGTTATCTTCAGCTTTTTCTAACACTGCCTTTACCGGTACAAGACGGCTTTCCAGGCGTATGAACTCATCTGCTTTCTTGTAGAATTTTTCAAGGGAATTTGGTTCCTTCATGTTAAGCCATTTTCCAAATTCGCTCGACTTGTCGATGGCCCTCATCAGATAGGTCAAGATCATCCGTGGTTCTGCATTGTCTACCTCGGCCAGCGCTATATTAAAGCGATTCAAGAAAGATCTGATAGTTTCACCTGGATTCTGCTCTAAACTTGACAACGACATAATATCTTTGGCATTTGAAGCGTATAGTCTGAACTGCTCCTTGAATTTCCGGGTTAAGTCAGAAAACTGATCTATAGACCGGACTGGCAGCTTGGTGAACCAAAGTAGAGCTACACCTTCCAGGTATACAGGAAAATATCGGCATTTTATTTCATTAGAAGCTCTGGCACCTGTCATGTGCCAATCATACTTATACAATAATTCGTTCGGATCAATTGTTCCTTTGTAAGCTGGGATAGTTGGGGGGACGAACTTCCTTGGGAACTCAGCCTTTAAGATTCTTTCGGTAAACGGGGTTTTACTTGGAGCGAAACCCCATTCCTTCTCATCTTCATTCCTTTGCATGCTTTCCTTCATGATTTGTCGAACTATTTCAGAAAGATATCCCTCATCATTTCGAGCTCTAGATCCACCAATTTCAGGAAATGTCCGCTCAAAGGGGCTGGCAGCCCTCTCAGGAATGTTTCTTTCTTCATCCTCATGAATGTTGCCAGCAAAGTTCCTTTCATTACCCGTTGGTTGACGGTTTACCCCAAGCAAGTCATTCAACTTATTCAAAATTAGGGCATTTTGGGCGTTCTGAGCTTCCAATTGTGCACTTTGGGCATTTATCTGCTGGTTCAGCCCTAAGATTACAGAATCCAACTCCGCTTTTGTAAGCCCAACATATGGAGTGGCTTGATTAGGTACTGGGGAAGCGGAGGTTCCCTCTTGAGCATTTCCAGATCTAACAGATCTACTCTTTCTCCCCGGAGCCATGATTTCGGATAAACTTCTAGTCTTCAGAGAGGTTACTTCAACAAACTTTCGTGGAGCAATGATGACGATTTTCCTGAGTTCAATTCTCAGTGAAAGCACCAAAAATGTTAACGCTAAAATTTGAACGCTAACACCCTGGTGTATGAAGTGTAATTGTGAAAGCACCACCCGATAGCTCGGGAACAGATTATAAGCAGATAATAGCGGAAAAGCAGTAAACAACAGCAATTTTATAGTGGTTCGGCTTAAGAGAGAGCCTACGTCCACTTTGAATATCTTTATTGACGATTTGATTACAAGTCGATGCAATTACACTTTGATTACAACACACTTCGAGTTACAAGTGACTTAGAACAAGTAGCCTAAACTTCAATGTCGATCAAAATCTTTGAACTCATGTTGAACATGTATGACTTCTTCGTGAAGTTCCTTGAGGCGTTCTTTGTATCTCAAAAGCTTTAAGTGTTGAAGTAGTTCGGAATGCAGCAGAGAAACGGCGCTTGAAATGAATGAGCCAAAAAGTCCTCCAAATGTTGGAAGTGGTCATGTATTTATAGGAGTTTTCGGCCTTGAGTCGTGAGTCGTACCCGACTCATCGTTGACTCGTAGCCGAGTCAGGTTGGGTCGTGGACGACTCAACAGGTTGAACCCCAGCTTCGTACCAGAGCACCTTCGATCCTCTGAATATAGCACAAGTCTTAAGTCGTATACGAGTCATTCCTCTTTGATATAAGTATCATGATAGCGGGCTACGACTTAGTAACTTTAGGTCGTGGACGAGTCATGGTGAGTCGTCTCATGTTAACACGCGGCCGACCTACTGGGTTAGCTCACGGCTTGGTCTAAAGTGATAAGTCGTTCACGAGTTATCCAAACGCAACTTTCTTGATGCTAGCATGAGTCGTACACGACTCATCATGGGTCATAACTCGTCAACGAGTTATCTCATTTCAGCATGGTATTGAACTTGTCCCTGAAGTCTTAGGTCGTTCAACCGTAGCTGTAATTAGGTCGTATCATATTTAAAGTCGCACAACCTTTAAGTCGTAGGCCGTTCATTTTCTTAAGTCATATAGGCCTTAACCCGCTAGGTTTCTTAACTCGTAACATTCCTTCAGTTGCAGATCTTAGGTCGTAGGCTTCTTGAGTCGTAGAGGCTTTAAGTCGTACATATCCTTAACTCGTTAAGTCTTAACTCGTACCAGCTCCTTGAGTCGTACGTTTCTTAGGTCGTAGAGAATTAAGGGTTAACAAGATGATAATAAAATATTTTCGAAACCTAAATATTTTTATACAATAAATTTGTAAACTATTTTCTGATTGAGACGCCGTATTTCGTTTCATCAAATTTTGATTGCTATTGCTCCGTTTATCTTATTTTCGGCGTTCTAGCAGCATTTTCGGTAACGAATATCGAATTTTGACAGGATGGTTGTATTGCTGATATCTGTGTACCATTCTTTTTATATCGTCGTGCTGATTTCCACAGTATATTTATTTCTATATTTTAAAGTCCAATGCGTGACGAAATGATTGAACAGTTCGATGTAACGGTACCATAAATTTTGACTTTTAACTTACCGTGCCTTTTCAAATTGGAACGTGCGGCCCAAGGAAATTAATTACTTTAATAACTTTCCCGAAATAAAAGCTTTTGACCGTTGCTATTTCATTGCTTTCATATATATTGCTAGTGGCTTTTCATTTGGTTGTACTGTTCATTTCAGAGAAAAGAAAAATATAACTTTCTTTACTGTAGCTTTCTCCCTCTCCTCCATTTTTTCTGGCTCTTCTCTTTCTCCAGATCAAAAAAAAAATCAAAGCTTGCCTGCTACTCTCTCTCCCTTTGCATTTTAAGTTCCAAGCTGCTCTCTCCACTCCATCTACCGTCCACTTCTTCTCGAGCTCCCGTTGCACCAACCCTCTCAACTCCAACACCCCATCTATCCTTCACGAACCCCCAACCTTATCTCCTCACCATCGGTCTCAAACAACACCCCAAAGACCACCCATCAGCCTCTTCCCTACATGCCCTTGCCAGTGACAGCCGAGGTCCACCAAATCCAATAGCCCAACACCCTAGCCGCAACACCAAGCTCCCCTAGCACACTCGAACCACCTTCACTTCCTCCTCCACAGCCGTGTCTCTTCCCCTTTCCATGTCAAGGCCTCAAGTCCCTTTCCTCCTCCAGCTTCAGCCTACTTATATATTGGTAAATTTTATTAAATATGGATTTGTAAATTTTATATAAATATGTAAGTGGTTATATGTATAAGAGTGTGTGTGTGTGTGTGTGTATTAGTATATATTTCGATTCTTAGTTTATAAATTAGTTGGTTATTTGTATAAATTTATATAAGTTATTTAGTGTTAAAATTTATGTTGTTAAATATATATAGTTTAGATATTATATTACCTGAGTTTGGTTTTGAAAATATATATTGGATCTGCTATATATATATAAATTTATACAAGTTATATATGGCTGTTGTTCACATGCATAGGCTTGCGTAAGTTTATATTATAAAGGTGAAGTTGTTTGGTTGTTCCTATATAATTTTACAAAAAAATTTATACAGATCCTGCTTGTAGAATATATTATATTAAGAAATATCATACATATATAATTTCAACAATTTACAAGTTATATAGGTTGTTGACAATTATTGTATAGATGTTAGTTTATAGTATGATAATTTAATATGTTAGTTAAGTAAGTTTATATAGGACAGTTTATATATTGCATGGAAAGTTGTATATAGTTATATATATTTGAACTGTTTGTTTGTATATCCATTAGCTTATCTATTTGAACAAAGTTGGGACTACATATTAGCCTGAAAGATAAACATATTTTGGTGTATATTTTTTTTAGTGTTCATATTGTCAACATTAAACTGTTTTCATATAGTAGCATATGATTTTACCTTTAATTGTAATTTCATATTTATAGTGTCTGCAGCTATATAGCATACTTAAATACATAGATTTTATGTATGATCAAATTGATTATATATATTTTATAAATGAAGTTATATCAATTTTATGTTGATTTTTATAATAAATATTGATTTTAGTATAATATGTATGTAAGTTTGTATAGGTTCATGTAATAATTCATATATGAGTATACATGAGTCTGAGATTTTATTTATAGGTGTTTAGATTTAGTAGTGATTTAAAAATGTATGTATATATACATATATATATATAATTTTAAATATGAGTTCCAAATTAAAAATTAGTTAAGAAAATAATATAATAAAATAATATATATTTCGCTTCAGTCTATATCGAGCAGATTCTGATTTATTTCATCAATTCCTTATCTATCAGCTTTGTCCGTCAAATCCGTGTTCAAATTACTTTGCTTAGAGATTTGTTGTTGGATCAGTCGGTAGTCTATATTGTGATTCAATCATAGCTTGTCGTGTTATCTATCTTCTCTGGCCTCGAAAGGTGAGCAATCACTCACGATTAACGTTCTTATATTTATTAAATTTGATTTCAATCGAAACGACAATTGAAATATGCTGCTGTTAGTTATTTAAATTGTTATATACGTGCCATTATCTGTAACTGTTCACCAATGACATTAGACACCATTACCTGTTATTTATATTGATGATTTATGCTTGTTGTTGATGTGTTATATTACTATCATCACTGTTCTCACTCTACAAGTTCCCTGTTATTATAGAATTTCCTATGGGTTGAAATGATACATACCCGAACGACCATGTAGAATAGGAGAAAATCATTATGGGCTGAAATCATAAGCCCAAGTGATTTTCATTAAATTGAATTTGGGATTGCGGGTTGAAATGATGTATACCCGTAAATATTTAAATTTTCGGATTGAAATGATAAATATCTGTACCACTTGACCATAGAATAGATAATTATATATGGACACAGTTGGTCTATATTTTGAAAAATGATTTCCAAAGTTTTGAAAGAAAATATATGGTTTTAATAAAAATTGATTTTAAAATATAACATATATATATATAAAAGCTATTTATATATATATATATAATCTAGGTTTTAAAATAATATGTTTTAGAAATTTTAATTTATAAGTTAGTTTGAAAAATATAATTTTTAAGATTTTTCTTATAATCTTATATAAAAAATAGAATTAATACATAATATATTTAATAAAAAAATTTAATTATATAAACTTTAATTTAATTAGTATATAACATGTTTTAAAGTATTTATTTAAAAATTTATATTTATATTTTAAAATAGATTTATAGCTTTAATAATAATGGTTGGAAAAGATAAATTATTGTTAACCTGGAATTTGAATTTTGTTAATAATTGGATTTAAATAAGTATTGATTTAGATTTATTGATTTAAGGTTTTGGAAGGCATGATTTATAACCTGATTTGATGAAAAGTGATTAAATGAATATTCTCAAATTTAAATAGGATTGAGACTAAATATTTAATGTTAATTTAAACTTATAAATTGAGATTTTAATAAATTGTTATTAAAATAATTAAGTGAATACTTTCCAACTTGAATAAATTAAAGTTAAATGTTGAAAAATTTATATTACAAAGGTCTAAATATTTAAACTTGAATCGTTGAACTCTAAATTGAAATGGATAAACTAGAATTGATCTAAATTGAATTTTTGAATCTAAGTTGCATCGAATCGATTTGTGAAATTAGAGGAAACAAATAAAGTATTTTAATTTATAACTATTTTAACATATATACTATTTCAATATCTAAACTGTTTAGGTGAAAACTGTTATGGTTTCAAAACTGTTATGGTTTCTAAAGTGTTATAGTTTCAAAAGTGTTATGATTTCGAAAGTGCTATGATTTTGAAAGTGTTATAAATTTGAAAGTTTTACGAAATCTAGAAATGAATATTTTTAAAGTGACTAAAGATATCGTATTGATATGGTTATGAAATGAATATGATATTTTGATATGAAGTGTGAACTATTGAAAAGAATTGACTACGGTGTGAAATAAGCGTTTGGTTGTTAAAGAGACCGAGATCGGATATTGTCATACTCTCTGCCAATACCGAAAACCACTTTAACAGCTATGTATGTCATGGAGATTCCAGAATGAAGTAGGATGGTTTGGTGATGATTCTATGTGGTATTTACGTAGCCCTGACTCCCATGAGTCAGCTTGATGCAGCTAAAATAGGAACCATGCCGGGCCAAGTGAGGTCATTGCTCCTATGGGACACATTGCTTCGATACCATTCTATTGCTTTTGTGATTTGATTGTGTGCACCCTTTGATTTGGGAGTGTGTTACGAGGTGGGCGGTAGTAGCTGCTATGCGTTACCACCAGTCTGGATCCACAACCGGTAAATCTACCCCGGCAGCACCTCGAGTGCCTTGTCACATGCCCTATCATGCCTTCTACGAGTTTGTTTTGTGTCGTACCTATGGAGTGCTCTCTGATAGCCCACTTGCGAGTGGAGTTTATAGTATCTGTATAGACTACGATATTATATAAATGTGTTAAGGGGATATGGGTAACGCCTTAATGCTATTTTAATTGTTTATTTTACTATAGACATATTATGATACCGTGTATTACTACATAGTAGATAGTTCCACGGATCCGTAGAGGATGGAAATCCAAACTATCCTTTAAGTTGCTTGTATTTCAGTTGACATTTCACTTGAGTTGAATTTATTAATATAAGATGTTAATCGTGATCGAGCGTTTTGTGTTTTTCTTTACGCTCGGGTCAGACTGAGTGTTACAGCATTTGAGACGCATCACTGGAGTTGGAGCTTCACTTGGTGATCCATCTATATCTATTTGGCTTTCAGCTATCCAATTGTTTGTTCAGATTTGTCACCTGTTTATATTCGAGACTACATTGTATTTGAGATATTCTGTTGTATTTTATTTCAAACTATGTTGTTTATATAGTAGCTTCATAAACTACTATTTATCTATCCCGATGCATTTTGTTATACGACTCTGTGTTTGTGATTCTATGGTTGGTTTATTTACTGTATATGATGAGTTTGCAAAATATAAATTAGCAATCTGATATTTTGAGCAATTCAAATCTTACATGTATGTCTACGAATGGTTCGAAATAGAGGGTCATTACAGTTGGTATCAAAGCTCATGTTTTAGGCTAAACTTAGCATATATAGTAAATTTAATTATAGAATCACTTTCGTTCGAGATTGAATCTCTTCCTCTTCGATTCGAATCTCCTTTGAATTTTAGAACATTCCTTGTTCTGAAATCCATTCCTATCTCTCCATATTCTTGTTTTCTTAATTTTGGAGTATCCCATAACTCCACTTCATTGATATCTATAATGAATCGGCTGTTCCGCTAATCTTAGAATGATTTGTAAAGGGTGAAAATCCTTTACAATGAGCATCGATTCACTGGAGACTTCGATATCCTCGGTTTAGATGCTGCTATCTCTTTTTATTCCCGAATTCTATTTTCTTGTGATCGAATGTCGATTTGCCTCAGAATTCTGCATCAATCTTATTCATGAAGTCATGGTTGACCGGTTAAGGTCGCCCTCGATTTATAAGTCTATCCATCTTTTCTCTTTTGTTATTTAATCATCTTATGATTCTTTTGAGCTATTTTCGCAATTAAAATTCACTTGAATAAGGTCCCTCTAAATTGAACTTCTATCCTTGTCCTAGATCCATTCTTGCATCGTCCTGTGAGGAAGCATATTTTGTAATTTATATAAAATGTTTTATATTTTGTGGGTTGAGTTGTTAAGTTTGAATTTTGGGTTCCGATTGATTCGTCTAGCTAGCGCTATTGATAGGAATTCCAAAACACTTAAACAAATCATACTGACACGATATTGTTTTCGAAGTCGAAAAATGAAATAAATTTTGTATGATTATATTTTATATATAAGAGTATAATTTTCTGAAATTAATTAGTTAAATGAATTGGTTGTTAGGATAGATAGTATTTGATTATCATTTATTGTTTTGTAAAGCATTGACTATTGCAACATGATATAGATAAATGAAATTTTAAAAAATGGTTTATAAATTTGATTTGGAATTGAAACGAATTTAAATTAAGAATTTGTAAATTTAAACTTTCGGTATTTTCAAAAATTTGGTTTTTTAAAATTTTGGAATATATTATTTTAATGTATTTTCGAATGAAAATTGTTTCAAATGGAGAAGTTTTAAAAAGAAATAAGTCTGTACTCTCCTCTTTTGTCATTGGAAAATAATTTCGGTGATGATTGCAGCATCATCGACTTTCATTTTCGAATCTTTAAGTGGATAAACCACGTAGCAGCTTTGCTACACTTTTGTTTCGGACAAAGAATTTTGTTGGAATTTCTTGTGTATAAATTGATTTATAAAATATATATGTATATAATTATTTCAAAATAGTTGAAGTGAAAATGGGAATATGAATCTCAAGTTTATATTTAGTAATGGTTTCAATTTTGAAATAAAGTGAAATGATTGAATAATTGGAATATCTAAAATGATAAATGGAATTAAACAACCTGAAATAATGAATTTGAACAAACTTGTAATGACTGCGATTTTTCGATTCCGAAAAACTGAACCGTTATGGTTTAAGAAAAATAAAGAGGTAGAAGAAGAAAGAAAAAGAAGAACAAAACATAAAGAAATAACAGAACAACATCAGAATCTCATAATTCGCAGCGGAACAACATATAATAGATAAATGAATAATCTTTAAACATAGAACTATATCAGATATTACATTACATTTCATCATCAGAGTGTACAACAACAAACAACAACAAACAGCAGAAAGGAAATACTATATACTAGTAATATGCCATGCCATCCAGCTTGCCTCCAGCAACACCTGAATTCTAGAATATCCTGATAAACTTTACTCTTGACCGCCCGTGTGGAAATTGGTGGGCACCCAGAGTTTAGGAAGGAAAACAATAAACTCCGAGTCAGTCATGTGACTGGTGTGAGAACTAAAACAGTTTATTTTTTAAACAAAGAACAGGATAATTTTAAAATAGATTTCACAATGCTTTTTAGAAAATGAGACTACCATAAGGCCTCCAGCACACACACTCAATGCAAATGCAGAATCGGAGGAGATTTCTCCTTATGATAGCCAAAGATGCTTGGTACGCATTAAAAAGAAGCATTTGATATTATTACTAGTGCATAGTGTAGGAAAATTATTTCAAAAGTAAAGATATAAATCTTAGCCAGCATAGGCATTTCGCACTTATGCCTACTATAGCTACCATCCAAACAGTGGGGCGCAACCATAAGTGAATAATAGGTTCTACAACTAAAACCGTACAAGATCGTATTGTTTCTTTGGATTTCCAACAAATGGTCAGGCCAAGGAACTTCCCATTTCCACATGGAAACTCCTCTGGAATGACGTCTCGAGAACCAAACCGGATCTCTGCCAACACAAGGTCGGGTTACCCCTAACTAGGTAACTACTGACACGAATATGCCATTCCCCGATCGTAACCGATCTATCCGAGGATCCTCGATTTCCCCAACAACCACAAAGTAATAAATTTGCAGCAACAACATAGGTTAAGTATCTGGGCTCCATACCATGATACCACCTCTATTCAGAAGGAATGACATACACTAAAGGGGCGCTACCCCCTAATAACCTTGTTGCATCCTTCCTGTTTTGACCATTTCCGAGGTGTGAGGTCCGACGAAGTCTCGTCCACAAAGCCACGCTTTGTACAAAAGCTGTGCTTTGGGTTAACAAATGATCAGAGTAATGATCACTAAGATAAATGATCAAACAAATGATGATATCACAAATGATCAACAATGATCATTTCACAGCAACACTCAGCATGTCACTCTACCAAAATGGGAGTATATCACTAATAACCTTCAACTACATAACCTCTGAGCTCGTACGTCTCAGAGAAGGGTGTTAAGCTAAGAGAATAAATTCCCCTCCACCAACAGAAATATATTTGAAAGAAATCAGCTTTATTTCTCAACTTGTAATGTCAGACATACAATCCATACAAGTCTGTTCCAGGTCCGAACAGAACCGGAGGCACTTACAAAGAAGTCCTTGCATTCCGGATAATTTCTAATCACGTCCGGAATTCCCGTCACTAAGGGTGATAAAACCTCTATATCGGAGATCAGCCTATGCAGAGTAACTCAACGGTAATCCTTCCATTTTCAAAAATATCTGGTCTTCAACACCGGCCATAAAATGCAATCTATAACGACGTATCACATATCCGGAATGGGTTATACGACCCCAAGGTCCTTTCCCGGCTAACCTGAATAGTGAGCGCTTATTTTTAAAAATAAGTGTAGCATTCAAATTCAAGCAATCACAACATATACCTATTTAAAGGTAAATATTGATAGTCGGTTATTTAACTATCAATAAAGATGCTCAACATCACCAGATTCCAAATAGTTTTCCAAATAATTTATTTTCCAAAAATATCTTTACAAGATATAAATTTTCACACTTCAAAAATAAATCAATATTTATTTTTAAACAAATTTTCCCTTTCTTTTATAAATTCCATAGTGAATTTACATTTCCAAAATATCTATGAATATACGATTTTTCAAATCGATTTCTAATATTCATTTTCAACTTATCTTTAAAAAGATAATTCTCAAAAACGTTCATTTAATATTGGAAAACATTTCCACACTTATTTAATAATAAGTATTTCACAAATCTATTTATTTTCAACATTTGAAAAATATCCAATATACTTAGATCGAAATTAAGTATATATTTCATTCTTTAAGGAAAACATTCTCTTAACACATTTATTTGAGTCAAAACGAATGTTGCGTAAAACATCGTTACGACGACCCAATATCACTAGTACAGGGATTCGAAATTTAGATAGATATATAAATCCCAATACTGTACAAAAAACATTTCCTTTCGGAAATTATTTACTATAACAACAGTGTTATAGTCTACCATTTCCTTCAATTCCTTGAAAACGCCTATTTCAACAATAAATGTTGAAATCTCTGTTTTCAATACTTAATACATTTAAAACATCTCTAATCGTTTTAATTCTATTTAAAATATCTGTAACGACCCGCCGTTCTGACCACCCCTAGTCGGTAATTAAACCAACTTGAGACGTTCAAAATGACAGATTGTTATTCAGTTTATAGAGTTTAAACAGAATCAGCCAAAGAAACACAGAATAATAATATTAATATTTCACAAGAATGAATTTATATATATATATCAGGGTTTATACAATGAATTAAATTTTATACAGCGGAATATTTCTTTAAGTACAAAAATAAATCCCCAAAAAGCTAAAGTGAAGCGTTTTCCCCAACTCTCTCTAACTTCACTGCCCGAAAATCTTCAAGCTGTAAAATACTGGGTCTGACCCGAGTATTACATTCAAAAGAAAATAATACACAGGTCAGTCTAATTCAAACTCAGTTATTAGTGCATAGAGGCAATAATAATCAATTAACAATTAGGCGACGGTCAAATATAAATTCACCTATCCGATCCTTTAACGAGAAATCAGATAACGGTAAATATAACACTTAATAGTGTTAAACAACAAATCAGTAGATTCAGATTATCAATGAAGATAGATGAAAGGATTATTGATGAAGATAATTTAGAAAAAAACATCAGAATTGCCTAAACGGTAATTAACAACAAAATCATCAAAATGCGATTCAAAATATATTGAATTGGCAACATAAAACAATTTTCATCAAATAGAAAACATCAATTAAAACATCAAATTTGGTAGGGCAGCAGTACACGCACGCGTGTACGGCCTCGCCACATTTAAAATGTTAACTTCGTGTGGCTGCAGTTCACGCTTGCGTGCACTGCCTTGCCACTATCGTGATGATGTACTCAAAAGATCAACGAACCAAAATCAATGAAGAATCAATATCAATGCAATGCAAACCGACAAGGCAACTGCATAAACGAATCCCAAGGCAAATCTGCAACAATAAACTGCAGCCACCACAAATGTTCAAGGGTAGAACTGCAACAATAACGCAGCCACCACCTGAATACACGGGCACAGCAACTACAAACTGCAACAACGAACTCAAAACAACACAAAATTTCCCAAATTCAACAGGACAGCCAGTATTAGTGCACAAGGGCAAAGCTGCAACCAAGATCTGCAGCCGCCACGAGTACACAAAGCACGAAAGCTCGAATGACCCAGTGCGCAAAGGCAGGGGTACAAACTACATGAAAATAGCTGAAAGAAGGTGAGAGCACCAAAAATATGGCACCACAACACATAAAACAAGATCAAAGTACAGTTAACATAAAACAGGTCAGAGCGACAACTCAGCATGTACAAGGCAACAGAGGATGCAAATATAGGCAGCAGCATGGTTAACAAAGGCAACTGGGTTGAAATGCAACCTTAAAGAAATCACAAATGTTGGCACACAACAGAACTAGCGAACAAATTTGACAAGATTGTTAGAAGGCCAAAAACATATTCTTTCTTTTTTTTTGGAGAAGGCCTGGTTAATATGGATGAAGCATTAAATTCACAAAATCAAAAATGGCCGAAGTCAACCAAAACAAATTCGAACAATATCAAGAGCCGAAGCCACTATTAAGGCAAAGCAAAATCGAATTGTAAGAACAAGTCAATCCAGTATATCAACAGAAAGATCGAACATTTTCAAACCAAGCCGTGGAAATCACGACATAAACTCAAAATGACCGTAGTCAACAAAAATCGAAACCGTGATGGTCACGAGATACATCAGTGCCGAGTTAACCAGAAATAAGAAATCAATACTGTGATGGTCACGAGGTATTGAACAGCTCAAAATCGAAGCCGAGTTAACCAAAAATAACACGAAAATACACGAATTTGATAAAACCAGAGAAAGCATCAACAACGAAACTAAATCAACGCAAAGTATATTAATAAATCGAATTAGATGTGAGTAATAAAGATTACTCACCTTTGCAAATGAATTGGGGCAGCCGCGAGTAGAGACGATCTAGCTACTGAAGTCGAAGCCGTGGTCCTCAAGAAGACGAGCGCGATCGAATTCCATAAGCCCTAATTTGCGAACGAAGAGGATAACGAGCGAAAAGGCACGGCCGTCATTTTTTTTATTTCTTCTTTCGTTTTATTTTTTTTTATGAAAAGGAGGGGTTTCGAATGAATGGGGTAAAGGAGGAAACGGGTATAGGGTTTCAACTAAAATGAGGGGATCGGGTACATACTTGAAATAACACGGGCATGCCTTTGATTATGATGGTTGCGTGATTTTAGGCTAAATTAAAGGGGAGGGCGTGATTTCAGGAATAGCTGGTATGAAGTTGTGATGATAGATATGTTTGCATTAGCTTAGCTTGTTTATGCTTAAATATATTAATTATATATATTTTTTCTCTTTTTATTTTAAATTCAATTTTGGTTTGATATAAATTTTTCAACACGTTTATACGTCGTGTGTTCACACAACAACTCAGAACGCCACGAAAATTGAATTCTGATAATGATACAATATTCCGGACCCAATGGAATTGATTTCGTCAAATTCCGAGACCGTGCCTCGGAAGGCTATTTTTAAATTCAATTTAAACGATAAAATTCCAAAACTGGACGAATCACTTTCAAATCTGAAGCTTTTACTATCTTCAGTATTATCAATGTGAATTTTCTAAGCTTTTTAAATTATTTTTAATAAGCTTAAAATTGAAGATTCAAAATTTTATTTAATTTTCAATAGATTAAATTCTAAAATTTAATCGCCAAATTCAAAGTTATATCGGGAATTCAAACTAAACCATCATTCAAATATTTAAAATTAATTAAATATTTTTAAATTAAATTGTTCAAAATTCAGGGTTGTTACAATCTTCCCTCCTTAAAAGAATTTCGTCCCGAAATTATAAGTTGGGAAAAACGATTCCTAAATCTCACCGATATTTATACCCTACACAATTTTACCAAGTTCTAAACTTATAAATAATATATGATTCATTCCATTTATTTTATCTCACTAGCTTTGTTCATTATTTTCTAAAGTCAAGACGTAAAAGTCTTTTACCCAAAATTTTCGACTTACAAAACTCAAATTTAAACTTGAAATTCTTCATGCTAAAGATTTTCATATTATATATATATATATATATATATATATATATATATATATATATATATATATATATATATATTCAAAGCTGTGGACTTTCAAGATATTTTAAAGATCTTCTTCTTTAATTCAATTAGGTTGGAATTATGTAATTCTAATTTCAGACTATTGATTTGCTATCTAAAGTTTCGAAAATACTTGCTAACTCGAAGTTTAACAAGTCTATTGTCGTTCTTACAGACATTAGGCATACGTTGGCCAGGCGTAGGACTAAAAATCTCTAAGTAGTAAATATACTTGCTTCAACTCCCAGTGAAAATACTTTTAAAAATTCTTTTAAAAATGGATATGGAAAGCACGTTCCTCCATGGATCACAGTTTTACCCGGCGGTTACGCTACTATCCCGGTAGAATCGCTTGTAATCTATAGATTTCACATCTCTTGAATTTCGCCATGGTTGTTGCCATAGATCGCGGTTCACACGGCGGTTACGCTACTATCCCAATGGAAACGCTTGTGACCGTAGGCATCTCGCCCCTCAAATTACGCTTTGGCCTCTAGATCGCAGTTTACGCGGCGGTTGCACCACTATCCCAGTGGAATCGCTTGTAACTGTAGGCATCACGCCCCACGAATTACGCCAGCATACATCATCAATTCACATGATCCAACATGATGATCCATCGTGGGGGATTCCGGTCCCAATGGACATTCCACTAATGAAAATTCTACGTAGCTACGATTTTCAAATGGACACTCACACCGAGTTCCAATCACCTTCACAAATTATAAATGGAACGTACATTTCCATATCCTCAGTTTAGAAAACATATGTCATATACATATAGTACTTCATTTCACATTTCGTACATATCATACCTATGTAAACTTTCATAGGATTTTCATAATAATGACTTTGCAAACTGATGGTTTTCGAATTATTACATTTACATATATAAGTCTCGAAAACCACAATATCTCATATTCATAACAAATAGAGGATTCCAAAATTTTCCATCTCGTTTAAAATTTAAAATTTTCCTCTAAATCGATTTGAAAATTTAAGGTTATCTCAAACCCAATTCACATTCATAATCCAATTCATTATCGACCTCACATTCGATTTGGATTTCACGTTACATCGTCAATTCTCAACACATAATTGATGTCTATCGATATATAACCTCTAAGCTCGTACGTCTCAGAGAACGGTGTTAAGCTAAAAGAATAAATTCTCCGCCACCACAGATATATATTTAATAAAGATCAATTGATATGTCATCAATTCACAATGTTAGACATACAATCCCAATCGATTATCCAAAATTCAAAGCTCAATTTATATTGTTTTTGCTGTCGAAGTTAAACTCAATTTAACTCAAGATTCAATCATTTTTGAAAAATTTCCAAGTTGAACTAATTGTTCAAATTTCCCAAAAAATATCTTTACAAGACATATATAATTTTCCACACTTAACCATTTGAAACAAATTTCAAATATTCAATTTTCAATTTATCTTTAAAAGATAAAATTTCAAACATTTCATTTCATATCGGAAAACATTTCCACACTTATTTATTAATAAGTAATTCACAAATCCATTTATTTTCAACACTTGGAAAATATTCAATATAGTTAAATCAAAATCAAGTATATATTCCATTCTTTAAGGAAAGCGTTCTTTTAAACACATTTATTTGAGTCAAAACGAATGTTACGTAAAACATCGTTACGACACTCAAAATCTCTAGTATAGGGATTCGAATTTAAGATAGATATATAAATCCCAATACTATATAAAACATTTCCTTTCGGAAACCATTTACTATAACAACAGTCTTATAGTCCACCATTTCCTTATTTCTCGAAAACGCCTTTTTCAACAATGAATGTTGAAATCTATAGGTTTCGGTACTTAATGCATTCTAAAACATCTTTAAAACCATTAACTTTATTTCATAATATCACTTCCCTAAAACATATCCGTTTTATTTAATAATATATTCACTGTCCAAAATCGTGGATAAAATTCCCAACCAACATTTACTATCACAATATTTAACTTAAAGGATAATTCGCTGTCCAAAATCACGAATATATCTCCTTTAATAACTTCTATGTTTCATTTATATAATTCAATTGGTTTCGAATTTATAAATAATCTTTACAAATTCCATTTCTATTTATAAAACTTTGATTTATAAATCTCCTTTATTAATTCAATTCAATTTATATAACCCAATTATATATCAAAAGTCCATTTATAAGTTAAGTACTTATAATCCATTTATTTACTAAATCATTCTTCAAAACATTTGAAATCAATTTTCAAAAGAATTCAACATCAAATTCCCAAGTTATAGTTCAATGATCCTCTTGGCTATACTAAATTGACATGTCATTTTGTTTCCCAATTATTATTTTGGAGGTAATCAAAATATTGGATTTAAACCAATTCATTAATTCACTTCACTTTACATTTTTTTTCATAAATCTCAGCAATTCGATAATGGGTTTTTCCGAAGAGAAACTATCGCAAACCTAGAATTAGAGAGCTACAAAAGAAAAGGGGGATTGTCCGAAAAAGATTTGAATTTTCAAAATACATATTTTTAAAAGAAAACAATTTTATACTTCATTTGATTTGAAAAAAGTTTTCTTTAAAGTGATTCTAGTAACTATTTGTAACGACCCAGAATTTTGAACAATTTAAATTGGAAATATTTAATTAATTTTAAATATTTGAATAATGGTTTGGATTGAATTTTCAATATAACTTTGAAATTGGCGATTAAATTATAGAATTTAATCTATTGAGAGTTGAATGAAAATTTGAATCCTCAATTTTAAGCCGATTAAAAAATTTTCAATGGCTTGTAAAATTCATATTGATAATACTGAAGATAATAGAAGCTTCAGAATTGAATTTGAAGGTGGTTGTTCAGTTTTGAAATTTTATCGTTTGAACTGAATTTAAAAAAATAGCCTTCCGAGGCACAGTCTTGGAATTCAACGAAACGAGTTCCGTTGGATCCGGAATATTGTATTATCATCGGATTTCAAATTTCGTATTTTTCGGAGTTGTTATGTGAGCACACGGTGAGTAAACGCATTGGAATTCGAATCAAATTCAATTTTAATTGAAATATTTAAATTGTCAACATCAGCCACCCTAATATACCACAGCCACCCTACTCCTGAGCACAATCTTTCGTTCAGAAAAAAAAATCAAAACGCAGAGGGAAAATCTCAAAACGATAATAGCTGAGCTTGATTTTTAGTCCCCAAATCTATTATTTTCGTTTCCGTCCTCAAACCAAACGAAATTTTTTTTCCGTTCAATTCAAAATTTAAGGCCGCTACTCAATCGAAGCTCGGCTCGAAATGAAAGTCTTCTTAGTCGCGAAATCCAATTCATGGCTGCTGTTTAAACATCACGACTCACAACCCATTTCGAAACGAATCGAGGGTAGTTCTCGAATCAATTTTGTTCAGAACGGCAGATGAGTCGCGCGCGCTCGCGTACGCGATGGGGGTATCGGCGGCAGCAGCTCGCGGCGAGCTCGATGGCAAGGGGAGGTTGTTGGAGCGAGAGGAGCAGGTGGTCGCACCTTCGATTCGAGGCGATGGTGGGTGGCATCGGTGGTTTGGGAGTGGCGGAAGGGGGGTCGCGAGCGACAACTAGGGTTTGGCTTGGAACCCTAGGCGCGGCCGTGGGTAGGAGATCGATCTCGTGCAGTGGCGACTCGTGTGGGTTCTCGTGCAGTGGCCACTCGCGAGGCTAGAAGCAGAGAGGTGAATGTTTTCTTCTATTAATTTAAATTTATTTTATATAAATGTTATATATCTGAACAGAAAGAACAAAAGAAAATTTTTCTAGGTTAGGAAATTTTAACAGTAGAATGAATTTCTGCTTTATAATAAATATTATTATGATTTTACAAAAGATATAGACAGAAAAATAATAATAATAAAATCTGTTTTAAAAGTTTTTTCTAGCAGGGGAAAGTATATGTATGAAAATAAAAATAAAAATAAATAAACAGTGGGTTGGAACAGAAAATAAAATAAATATAGGTGTAAATGAAATTTTAATTTCCAGTAAAAGGAAAGTTAGTTTGAAAGTAAAGTGTATAGTTAAATAAATTTATTTAACAGAAATTGTTTAAAAGAAATTGTTTTGAAAATAAAATCATTTGTTCAAATTAATTTGCTAGTAAATTAAATTTGTCAGATGGTGAGACAAATGATTTATTAAAGGAAAATTTGTTAAAGATAAAATTTTGGTTAACTTATTAAAGAGGAAATTTAGTTTTAATTTAGTCTTAGTTAAATAAATTCATTCAAAAGGAAATCGGTTTAAAATTTAAGCTATCAGCTTAAAACAAAATCATTGGATAATTAAAATTACCAAACGAAAATTGGTTATTCAATTTATTCGAATATGGATAAATTGTATAAACTGTTTATACAAGGTTTTGAAATCACGGAAACAAGCTGAGACGAAAATGGACTTCAAAATAGATAGCTAAGGTGAGAACTTCTCACTCAATCGAATCGGTTTCGAATTTATTTTAAATAGTTAGATTTAAAATACTTGAATGCATGTTTGAATGATGATTGTTATCTATTGATTGTTAAAATAGACATTACGCGCCGTTAGTAAGCGGATGTTATTTATTAAAAACATATACCGCGAATATTTCATAAATAGTGAAATTGGTATTATATATAATAGCAATATATATATTGGCATAGGTATATATTACAGTTGTTGATTTCCCGCATTGTATAGCGGATGAGACCCTATTGCGCCGTCTATTAAGCGGATAATATTTTAAATCCCATATACTGCGATAATTCCGTACTGGAACGGAATTGGTATTGTGCTAACATCTTTGGATGCAGGGAAACAGGTTGGAGGGATCCAACTGGATTCCTCAACTGTATTGATTTATTTACAGATATTTTGATATTTGTTGATTATCATATCGAGATATGATATTTGGATGTCGTGATTGACTATTTGGTGCTGTTGCATCATCGGATCCATTTTTGATGTTTTAAAATAATGATTTTTAGTTTTTAAAGGAATTTTTAAAGTGATTTTTGAAATTATATGTTTTATTAAATTTTGAATTGTTAAAATAAATAAACGTTAAAATTTTAATGTTATAAAAGTATGATTTTTATGAAATGTAAGCGAAAAGTGATTTTTGAAATAAATAGTTAATAAATTTATAAAATGGTTTAATTGGGAATTTTGAATTATTATAAACGGTTTATATAAAAGATTTATAAAATGGATATTTATAAATTAAAAATATTGGAATTATAAAACGAGCTTTTATAAGTAATAAAGTGAAATAAAAATGGATTTCATAAGTGAACTGAAATATATAGATTTATAAATTGTGAAGTTATAAAGTGGATAGATTTTGTAAAATATAAGATTTATAAGTGATCAACTTATAAATCGGATTTTGGCATTTAAAATGAGATATAAAAAGGATTTTTATAAATGGAAGTTTATAAAAATATAAATGGAGTTTATAAACGTTGTTTATAAATCCGAAATCAATTGAATTTGATAAGTTGGATATAGAAATATATGAAAGGAATTATATTCACGATTTTGGACAGTGAATATATTATTAAATGAAATGGATATGTTTTTGGGCAAGGAACATTATGAAATGAAGTTAATGATTTTAAAGACGTTTTAAAATGCATTAAGTATCGAATACATAGATTTCAACATTCATTGTTGAAATAGACGTTTTCGAGAAATAGAAGGAAATGGTGGACTATAACACTGTTGTTATAGTAAATGGTTTCCGAAAGGAAACGTCTTGTATAGTATTGGGATTTATATATCTATTTAAACTTTGAATCCCTATACAAGTGATTTTGGGTCGTCGTAACGATGTTTTACGTAACATTCGTTTTGGCCCAAACAAATGTGTTTAAGAAAATGATTTCTTAAAGAATGAAATATATACTTAATTTTCGATTTAAGTATATTGAATATTTTCTAAGTATTGAAAATAAATGGATTTGTGATGTACTTATTATTAAATAAGTATGGAAATATTTTTCCAATGAGAAATGAATGTTTTATAATTTATCCTTGTAAAGATAAATTGAAAGTGAATATTGGAAATCGATTGAAAATCGTATATCATAAATATTTTGGGATTATAAATTCACTAAGGAAATTATAAATGAAAATGGGGAATTTGTTTAAAAATAAATATTGATTTATTTTTGAAGAATGGAAAATATATATCTTGTAAAGATATTTTTGGGAAATAAATTATTTGGAAAATTGTTTGGATTTGGTGATGTTGAACACGCCTATTGGTAGATAAATATCTGACTATCAATATTTACCTCTAAATAGGTATTTGTTGAGATTTGTTTGAATTTGAATGCCACACTTATTTTTGAATAAGCGCTCACTATTCGGGTTAGCCGGGAAAGGACCTTGGGGTCGTATAACCCATTCCGAGTACGTGATACGTCGATATGGATTGCATTGATGACCGGTGTTGAAGACCGGATAATTGTGAAAACGGAAGGATTACCGTCGAGTTACTCTACATCGGCTGATCTCTGATACAGAGGTTTTATCACCCTTAGTGACGGGAAGTCCGGTCGTGATTAGTGAATATCCGGATTGCAAGGACTTCTTTGGAAGTGCCTTCGGTTCTGTTCGATCCCGGAACAGACTTGTATAGATTGTATGTCTGACATTACAAATTGAGATATAAAGCTGATTTCTTTCAAATATATTTCTGTTGGTGGCGGAGAATTTATTCTCTTAGCTTAACACCCTTCTCTGAGACGTACGAGCTCAGAGGTTATATAGTTGAAGGTTATTAGTGATATACTCTCAATTTGGTAGTGTGGCATGTTGAGTGTTGCTGTGAAATGATCATTGTGTTGATCATTTGTGATAGGATCATTTGTTTGATCATTTATCTTGGTGATCATTTATATGATCATTTGTTGACCCAAAGCACGGCTTTTGTATAAAGTGTGGCTTTGTGGACGAGAATTCGTCGGACCTCACACCTCGGAAATGGTCAAAACAGGAAGGATGCGGCAAGGTTATTAGGGGGTAGCGCCCCCTTAGTGTATGTCATTCCTTCTGGATAGTGGTGGTATCATGGTATGGAGCCCAGATATTTAACCTATGTTGTTGCTGCATATTTTGTGATTGTTGGAAATCGAGGATCCTCGGATAGATCGGTTACGATCGGGGGATGACATATTCGTGTCAGTAGTTACCCAGTTAGGGGTAACCCGGCCTTGTGTTGGAAGAGATCCGGTTTGGTTCTCGGGGACGTCCTTCCAGAGGCGTTCTCATGTGGCAATGGGAAGTTCCTTGGCCTGACCATTTGTTGGAAATCCAAAGAAACAATACGATCTTGTACGGTTTTAGTTGTATAACCTGCCATGGAATATGGAGGTAACCTGCTATTGGACATGGTAGCTATAGTAGGCATAAGTGCGGAATGTCTATGCTGGCTAAGATTTATATCTTTATTTTCAAAATGATTTTTTCCTACACTATGCACTAGTAATAATATCAAATGTTTCTTTTTAGTGCGTATCAAGCATCATTGACTATCATAAGGAGAAATCTCCTCCGATTCTGTGTTTGCATTGTGTGTGTGTGTGCGGGAGGCCTTATGGTAGTCTCATTTTTAAAAGCATTGCGAATTGACTTTAAAAATATTCTTCTATTTTGATTTTAAAGATAAATAAACTGTTTTGAGTTCTCACACCAGTCACATGATTGACTCGGAGTTTATTGTTTTCCTTCCTAAACTCTGGGTGCCCACCAATTTCCACACGGGCAGTCAAGAGTTAAGGTTTATTCAGGATATTCAGGAGTTGCTGGAGGCAAGATGGATGGCATGGCGTAATACTAGTATATAGTATTTCTTTTCCGCTGTTGATGTTGTTTGTTGTTGTACACTCTGATGATATAATGAAATGTAATGTAATGTCATAACTGATATAGTTCTTTGTTTAAAGATTATTCATTTATTTATTATATGTTGTTCCGCTGCGAATTGTGAGATTCTGATGTCGTTCTGTTATTTCTTTCTGTTCTGTTCTATCTTTTTCTCTCTTTCTTCTATCTTTTCTTCTTCTTTAACCCTAACATTTCGGTTTTTCGGCAACGAAAAATCGCAATCGTTACACTATTCATATTAAACATCATAAACTGAGCTTTGTATAAACCAAAGCTTTGATACCACTTTTTGTAACGACCCGCCGTTCTGACCGCCCCTAGTCGGTAATTAAACCGACTTGAGACGTTCAAAATGACGGATTGTTATTCAGTTTATAGAGTTTAAACAGAATCAGCAACAGAAACACAGAATAATAATATTAATATTTCACAAGAATGAATTTTTATACATATATCAGAGTTTATACAATGAATTAAATTTTATACAGCGGAATATTTCTTTAAGTACAAAAATAAATCCCCAAAAAGCTAAAGTGAAGCGTTTTCCCCAACTCTCTCTAACTTCGCTGCCCGAAAATCTTCAAGCTGTAAAATACTGGGTCTGACCCGAGTATTACATTCAAAAGAAAATAATACACAGGTCAGTCTAATTCAAACTCAGTTATTAGTGCGTAGAGGCAATAATAATCAATTAACAATTAGACGACAGTCAAATATAAATTCACCTATCCGATCCTTTAACAAGAAATCGGATAACGGTAAATATAACACTTAACAGTGTTGAACAACAAATCAGTAGATTCAGATTATTAATGAAGATAGATGAAAGGATTATTGATGAAGATAATTTAGAAAAAAACATCAGAATTGCCTAAACGGCAATTAACAACAAAATCATCAAAATGCGATTTAAAATATATTGAATTGGCAACATAAAACAATTTTCATCAAATAGAAAACATCAATTAAAACATCAAATTTTGTAGGGCTGCAGTACACGCACGCGTGTACGGCCTCGCCACGTTTAAAATGTTAACTTCGTGTGGCTGCAGTTCACGCTTGCGTGCACTGCCTTGCCACTATCGTGATGATGTACTCAAAAGATCAACGAACCAAAATCAATGAAGAATCAGTATCGATGCAACGCAAACCGACAAGGCAACTGCATAAACGAATCCCAAGGAAAATCTGAAACAATAAACTGCAGCCACCACAAATGTTCAAGGGTAGAACTGCAACAATAACGCAGCCACCACCTGAATACACGGGCACAGCAACTACAAACTGCAACAACGAACTCAAAACAACACAAAAGTTCCCAAATTCAACAGGGCAGCCAGTATTAGTGCACAAGGGAAAAGCTGCAACCAAGATCTTCAGCCGCCACGAGTACACGAAGCACGAAGGCTCGAATGACCCAGTGCGTAAAGGCAGGGGTACAAACTACATGAAAACAGCTGAAAGAAGGTGAGAGCACCAAAAATATGGCACCACAACACACAAAACAAGATCAAAGTACAGTTAACATAAAACAGGTCGGAGTGACAACTCAGCATGTACAAGGCAACAGAGGATGCAAATATAGGCAGCATCATGGTTAACAAAGGCAACTGGGTTGAAATGCAACCTTGAAGAGAAATCACAAATGTTGGCACACAACAGAACTGGCGAACAAATTTGACAAGAGTTTTAGAAGGCCAAAAACATTTTTTTTTTTTTGGAGAAGACCTGGTTAATATGGATGAAGCATTAAATTCACGAAGTCAAAAATGGCCGAAGTCAACCAAAACAAATTCGAACAATATCAAGAGCCGAAGCCACTATTAAGGCAAAGCAAAATCGAATTGTAAGAACAAGTCAAGCCAGTATATCAACAGAAAGATCGAACATTTTCAAACCAAGCCGTGGCAATCACGACATAAAAATCAAAATGACCGTAGTCAACAAAAATCGAAACCGTGATGGTCACGAGATACATCAGTGCCGAGATAACCAAAAATAAGAAATCAATACCGTGATGGTCACGAGGTATTGAACAGCTCAAAATCAAAGCCGAGTTAACCAAAAATAACACGAAAATACACGAATTTGATAAAACCAGAGAAAGCATTAACAACGAAGCTAAATCAATGCAAAGCATATTAATAAATCGAATTAGATGTGAGTAATAAAGATTACTCACCTTCGCAAACGAATTGGGGCAGCCGCGAGTAGAGACGACCTAGCTACTGAAGTCGAAGCCGTGGTCCTCAAGAAGACGAGCGCGATCGAATTCCATAAGCCCTAATTTGCGAACGAAGAGGATAACGAACGAAAAGGAACGGCCGCCATTTTTTTATTTATTCTTTCGTTTTATTTATTTTTTTATGAAAAGGAGGCGTTTCGAATGAATGGGGTAAAGGAGGAAACGGGTATAGGGTTTGAACTAAAATGAGGGGATCAGGTACATACTTGAAATAACACGGCCATGCCTTTGATTATGATGGTTGCGTGATTTTTGGCTAAATTAAAGGGGAGGGCGTGATTTCAGGAATAGCTGGTATGAAGTTGTGATGACAGATATGTTTGCATTAACTTAGCTTGTTTATACTTAAACATATTAATTATATTTTTTTTTCTCTTTTTATTTTAAATTCAATTTTGGTTTGATATAAATTTTTCAACACATTTATACGTCGTGTGTTCACACAACAACTCAGAACGCCACGAAAATTGAAATCTCATAATGATACAATATTCCGGACCCAATGGAACTGATTTCGTCAAATTCCGAGACCGTGCCTCAGAAGGCTATTTTTAAATTCAGTTTAAACGATAAAATTCCAAAACTGGACGAATCACTTTCAAATTCAATTCTGAAGCTTTTATTATCTTCAGTATTATCAATGTGAATTTTCTAAGCTTTTTAAATTATTTTTAATAAGCTTAAAATTGAAGATTCAAAATTTTATTCAATTTTCAATAGATTAAATTCTAAACTTTAATCGCCAAATTCATAGTTATATCAGGAATTCAAACTAAACCATCGTTCAAATATTTAAAATTAATTAAATATTTTCAATTTAAATTGTTCAAAATTCAGGGTTGTTACAATATCATTTTCCTCAAAACATTTCCTTAATATATTATTCATTATCCAAAATCGTGAATATACTTCGTTAATCCAAATTCAACATTTTCATATATTAAATTAAAGGATTTTCCACAGTCCAAAATCGTGGATGTAATTCCTTTAAAAATTTCTATGTTTACTTATCAAATTTATTTTATTACGGATTTATAAAAAAAAATTATAAATTCCATTTCTATTTATAAAACTTCGATTTATAAATCTCCTTTATTTATCCAATTCAATTTATAACTCAATTTTTTACCCAAAATCTAATTTATAAGTTAACTGCTTATAAATCTTTTATTTTACAACATCTATTCATTTTATAATCTTCACAATTATAAATCTATAATTTTCAATGAAATCCATTTTATACTTCATTTAAACACTTAATAAACTCGTTTTATAATTCCAATATTTTAATTTATAAATATTAATTTTATAAATCTTTTATATAAATTGTTTATAATAATTCAAAAATCTCAATTTAAATAAACCAATCCTTTTAATAATTTACAAATCGTTATTTAAGATTTAAATAACTCCAAAATCGTACTTAAGTATTTTTTCCAAAAATAATAACTTTTATAGCAATAAAAACTATAACGTTTATTTATTTAAAATAAATGAATTCAAAATTTTAATGAAACATATACTTTCAAAAATCACTTAAAAATCTTTTTATATTGGAAATCATTATCTTAACATTTTTAAAACTTTAAAATAGGTCCAGTGATGCAACACACCAAATAATCAATCACAGCATCCAAACATTATATATCATCATATGATAAACAACAAATATCACAATATCTATAAATAAATAAATATGGTTGAGGAATCCAGTTGGATCCCTCCAACCTGTTTCCCTGCATTCACAGATGTTAGCACAATACCAATTCCGCTTCAAGACGGAATATCGCGGTATATGGGATTTTATAAAATATTATCCGCTTAATAGGCGGCGCAATAGGGTCTCATCCGCTATATAATGCGGGAAAATCAATCAACTCCAATATATACATATGCCAATATATATATATATATATTGCTATATATTACTATATATAGTACCACAATCAAAACATTCAATCAAAACTGCACTTCCAATTTTTGTTTGAGTGAGGAGATCTCACCTTAGCTTTTATTTTGTAGTCCATTTCCATCTTGACTCGATTTTTTTGATGTATACCTTGTATAAATATTTACACAATTTATTAATATTCGAACAGATCGAATAATAAATTTTCATTTGATAATTTTGATTCATCTGTGATTTCATTTTAATAGTTAAATTAACTGATAGTTTTATTTAAGCCAATTTTTTTTTTACTTTAAACAAATTCTTTTTAACAAATTTATTTTACTGAAAATTAATTTTAAAACCAAACTTCCTTTAAATAATTTAATTAACTATACATTTAATTTTAACTAAAGATTTTTTTTTAGTAACTAAAATAGATAAAATAAATTAATTATCGTAACCTATTGTTTATAACAACTTAAACAAATAAATTTAAAGTTATATTCCCCTTTTTTTAAATTTATTTTCAATAGTTAAAATGATTAAATAAGTTACTTGAATAATTTACCACTTTAAATAAATTAGTTTTAACTTAACATAATAAACAAAATCATTAACTTTTTAAGCTAATCACCTTAAATTAGTTTTCAACTTGAAATAGATATTATTACTTATTTTCTTCTTTTATTGTAAACAGATAGTATTTATTTATTTATTTATTTATTTCAAACTTAACTATATATTTTTATAAAGACAAAACTACATATATATTTTTCAGTTTCCATATAATTTAACATATATATGTTTTTATTACTTAAAAATCAAGACTGAAGAAAAAAAATAAACTATGCAATTCCTCAATACCTTACTGCTGTTAGACATCGCCTCGAGATGCTCTGCCTCAATGCGAACCGAGTCCCGGCTCACATTCTTGCTGATGAACTCGTGTCCATCTCCTTGCTGACTTCATCGACAACCACAAAATCACCTTCACGGCCATCACTACCTCCCTTGGTGACGACGTCGTCATCAACAACATTGCCCCAGCTGCGTTGCCGAACCCAAAACCCTAGCTCGCATCGTCGCCAGATCGCCACGTCCTCGTGCACGCGAATCCCATTGCCCAAAAACCCAGCCCTGACAACATCTGATCATGCGACATCCTTGTACTCGAACCGAGCCCCTATACTCCATCACCACGACGACCCAGCAAATCGAGCAGCCATCGCGACCTAACCCCAAGGCCAAAACCCCCTTCACCAAATCACGATTCCTAGAACATCACCGAACTCGAAGCTCGTCGCCACCTCTTGCTCGAGTTCCCCAGATTTGCATTTGCCTTCTATTCAATTCGAACAGAAATTGTTCGAAGAAGATAGGGATGAAATCTCGATTTTTGATTTCGATTTGAAATCGAATTGATTTCGAGGATATGAGGACGTGGCCATAAATATTGTTTTGAACGAGAGATTTCATTTATATTTTCTTTTCTTTCGGCTTCTTTGATTTTGAAAAACTGGAGAGGGAGAGGGAACAAACGTACGCGATTATTAAAACAAATGAAGGCGGCATACGAGACTTTGCGAAGAAAAATCGTGCTTTTATTAATTTTTTTTCCTGTGATTTAAGGCGTAATTAAAGGAAAGTTGAGAGGAGCTGATCTTGACAAGTTTTCAAAGATAAATTTAAATTGAATTCAATTTAAACTTCAACGCGTTTTCTTAACGTACGCTCTCACGGCAACTCCGTTCAATACGAAATTTGAAATCCGGTAATAATTCTATACTATGGATCCAGTGGAACTGGTTTTGCTGTATTCCGAGACTGTGTGAAAAATTGCTATTTTTAAATATCGATTCAAACGATATAAATTCAAAACTAAATCAAGTTGAATTTCAATTCTGAAGCTTCTATTACCTTCAGTGTTATCAATATGAATTTTACAAGCCTTTGAAATATTTTTAATCGGCTTAAAACTGAAGATTCAAATTTTTATTCAACTTTCAATAGATTAAATTCTATAATTTAATCGCCAAATTCATAGTTATATTAAAATTTCAAGCTAAACCATCATTCAAATATTTAAAATTAATTTAATATTTTCAAATTAAATTGTTCAAAATTCTGGGTCGTTACAATCTTCCCCCCTTAAAGGAATTTCGTCTCGAAATTACAAGTTAGGAAGAATGGTCCTTAACTTGTCTATTATTTTTCACAATCCAAATAGTTTTATCAACTTATTAACCTAAATCTTTTTATTAGAGATTCGTTATCATTTCAACTAAATTTCCAACTTCAATTATAGGTTTCAAACAATATTGTTCACTTCACAATCAAAATTTAAATTTAAATTCAAATTTTAAACTTTCAAATTTTCTTGAAAATTTTCTATCACCCTAAATTTTCGAAAAATTTCGCCAGCGTCTCCTTTGCGCGGCTAGCTCGGTACGACTACAAAATGGCACCACGGCCCCTCAAATCAAAAAGAAAAGAGAAAGCCAAGTGGCTGGAGAAGAAAATCACCAAATTTCATATTGAAATTGAAATACGTACCTTTTTTTCGAGCAATTCAATTTTATCTTTGAAATCAAAATCCCAATTCCATTTCTTTTAATTCACCTGTATATCCTGCTAGCCATGATATCCAATTCCAACATTCAAACCATTTTGCCAATTCCATTACAAAATATTCAATATATGCTTCTTATACATTTTTACTTCACTATTGAAGTTACATATTTATTCTCAGTAAATTTTTCATTTCAATTTCATTTGGATTCAATTCACAATTTCAATCCTATTTGAATTCAATTTATGTTCTATTCTGGATATTGAATTTTATCGACTATCTTTTATTCATAACTACACTATTTTAAATTAGTTCCAATTACTAAATCATTACAAGTTCTAATTCATTTCATCTCGCACAATTCAAATTGGTTGTCAATATTCAGTTTTCAATTTCAGTTTATAACCGCGTATATTTAAACTGGATTTCAAATTCCATATAGAATTCAATTTACTTCATTTACTTGCAATTGTAAATTCATTCATTCATTCTCAATTTATTTCCATAATTCAATACTCAATTCAAATTCATTTTAATTACTCCAAATTTATTTTCAACTTAATAAATTTTCTTTAAGTAATTATTTCTCTTTGTTTCCTTAGACATTTCTTCAAATTCACTTTATTAAATTGATTCACTTATACTTACTTTAATTTAACTCCATCCTTTAAATTAAATTTATTCTATCAAAATTCAAATTGTATAAGTTATCAACTCATTTATTATTCCAATAAATAGTTTAAATAGGATTCTAGAGTCTTTTCAACTTTTTTCAAAACCATTATTGAAAATAATTCAAATTATCTTTTGAATTTAAAAATCAAACCCAAATTTTCCAAACAACTTCCATTTAAAACAATTTGGCAGCAATCCCTCTTTTGGAAACCCGAAAATGAACATCAATGATGTTGTAGTGATCACCGAAGTTATTTTCCAGCGACCGAAAAGAGGTTAGAGCTTTTCATTCCTTCAAAACAATTTTCCAAATGCTTTGAAATTCATTCTTAAATCAAAAAGGAATTTAATTTCTAAAATTTCCAAATTCTTTCAAAAACATTTCTAAAAACTTCTCCGGAATTCTATTTCTAATTATAAATCACATTTGTAATTTTCATTCTTAAACTTCATTTGTATATGGATTTTATTTTCTTATCTTTGAAGTTATGATTTCAATTTCTTATTCAATTTCAATGGTAATAATTTTTAATATTATTAGTACTTCCTAACAACCATGCATCCATATACTAATAATTTATAGAAAATTATTTCTTTTATATACTAAAATAGCTTTGGGTAAAATTATTTCATTTACTTGATTATAAAACAATACCGCGCCAGTTTATCTTGTTTAAGAGTTTAGAAACCCCTATCGATTCAGTTAGCCAAACTGCACCGACCAGAATCTATAAACAATCAACCGATAAGTCAACACAATATAAAACAATTTATATTCACTAACAAATACGCGCTCATATCTATTATTACACTCAAATTCATTCTAGAGTACTACTGACTCCATCTCTAATGAGTAACACCCAACAGAGCCATGGTTGTCGCTTAACCATATGCTCTGATACCAAATGCAACGACTGCGATTTTTCGATGCCGAAAAACCGAACCGTTATGGTTTAAGAAAAAGAAAGAGGTAGAAGAAGAAAGAAAAAGATTGAACAAAACAGAAAGAAATAACAGAACAACATCAGAATCTCACAATTCGCAGCGGAACAACATATAATAGATAAATGAATAATCTATAAACAAAGAACTATATCAGATATTACATTACATTTCATCATCAGAGTGTACAACAACAAACAACAACAAACAGCGGAAAGGAAATACTATATACTAGTAATACGCCATGCCATCCAGCTTGCCTCCAGCAACTCCTGAATTCCACAATATCCTGATAAACTTTACTCTTGACTGCCCATGTGGAAATTGGTGGGCACCCAGAGTTTAGGAAGGAAAACAATAAACTTCGAGTCAATCATGTGACTGGTGTGAGAACTAAAACATTTTATTTTTAAAACAAAGAACAGGATAATTTTAAAATAGATTTTGCAATTCTTTTTAGAAAATGAGACTACCATAAGGCCTCCCGCACACACACACAATGCAAACGCAGAATCGGAGGAGATTTCTCCTTATGATAGTCAAAGATGCTTGGTACGCATTAAAAAGAAACATTTGATATTATTACTAGTGCATAGTGTAGGAAAATTATTTCGAAAGTAAAGATATAAATCTTAGCCAGCATAGGAATTTCGCACTTATGCCTACTATAGCTACCATCCAAACAGTGGGGCGCCACCACAAGTGAATGATAGGTTCTACAACTAAAACCGTACAAGATCGTATTGTTTCTTTGGATTTCCAACAAATGGTCAGGCCAAGGAACTTCCCATTGCCACATGGAAACGCCTCTGGAATGACGTCCCGAGAACCAAACTGGATCTCTGCCAACACAAGGTCGGGTTACCCCTAACTGGGTAACTACTGACACGAATATGCCATTCCCCGATCGTAACCGATCTATCCGAGGATCCTCGATTTCACCAACAACCATAAAGTAATAAATTTGCAGCAACAACATAGGTTAAGTATCTGGGCTCCATACCATGATGCCACCTCTATCCAGAAGGAATGACATACATTAAAGGGGCGCTACCCCCTAATAACCTTGCCGCATCCTTTCTGTTTTGACCATTTCCGAGGTGTGAGGTCCGACGAAGTCTCGTCCACAAAGCCACGCTTTATACAAAAGCTGTGCTTTGGGTCAACAAATAATCAGAGTAATGATCACTAAGATAAATGATCAAACAAATGATGATATCACAAATGATCAACAATGATCATTTCACAGCAACACTCAGCATGTCACACTACCAAGTTGGGAGTATATCACTAATAACCTTCAACTACATAACCTCTGAGCTCGTACGTCTCAGAGAAGGGTGTTAAGCTAAGGGAATAAATTCTCCGCCACCAACAGAGATATATTTGAAAGAAATCAGCTTTATATCTCAACTTGTAATGTCAGACATACAATCCATACAAGTCTGTTCCGGGCTCGAACAGAACCGAAGGCACTTACAAAGAAGTCCTTGCATTCCGGATAATTTCTAATAACGTCCGGACTTCCAGTCACTAAGGGTGATAAAACCTCTATATCGGAGATCAGCCGATGCAGAGTAACTCAACGGTAATCCTTCCATTTTCAAAAATATCCGGTCTTCAACACCGGTCATCAAATGCAATCTATAACGACGTATCACATATTCAGAATGGGTTATACGACCCCAAGGTCCTTTCCCGGCTAACCCGAATAGTGAGCGCTTATTTTTAAAAATAAGTGTAGCGTTAAATTCAAGCAATCACGACAAATACCTATTTAAAGGTAAATATTGATAGTCGGTTATTTAACTATCAATAAAGATGCTCAACATCACCAGATTCCAAATAATTTTCTAAATTATTTATTTTCCAAAAATAACTTTACAAGATATAAATTTTCACACTTCAAAAATAAATCAATATTTATTTCTAAACCAATTTTACCTTTCTTTTATAAATTCCATAGTGAATTTACATTTCCAAAATATCTATGAATATACGATTTTTCAAATCGATTTCTAATATTCATTTTCAACTTATCTTTAAAAAGATAATTCTCAAAAACGTTCATTTCATATTAAAAAACATTTCCATACTTATTTAATAATAAGTATTTCACAAATCTATTTATTTTCAACATTTGGAAAATATTCAATATACTTAAATCAAAATTAAGTATATATTTCATACTTTAAGGAAAACATTCTCTTAACACATTTATTTGAGTCAAAACGAATGTTGCGTAAAACATCGTTACGACGACCCAAAATCACTGGTATAGGGATTCGAAATTTAGATAGATATATAAATCCCAATACTGTACAAAAAACATTTCCTTTCGGAAATTATTTACTATAACAACAATGTTATAGTCTACCATTTCCTTCAATTCCTTGAAACACCTATTTCAACAATAAATGTTGAAATCTATGTTTCCAATACTTAATACATTTAAAACATCTCTAATCGTTTTTTTTGGCAAAGCACCTCTAATCGTTTTAATTCTATTTAAAATATCATTTTCCTCAAAACATTTCCTTAATATATTATTCATTATCCAAAATCGTGAATATACTTCGTTAATCCAAATTCAACATTTTCACATATTAAATTAAAGGATTTTCCACAGTGCAAAATCGTGGATATAATTCGTTTAAAAATTTCTATGTTTACTTATCAAATTTATTTGATTACGGATTTATAAAACAACGTTTATAAATTCCATTTCTATTTATAAAACTTCGATTTATAAATCTCCTTTATTTATCCAATTCAATTTATAACTCAATTTTATACCCAAAATCTAATTTATAAGTTAATTTCTTATAAATCTTCTATTTTACAACATCTATTCATTTTATAATCTTCACAATTATAAATCTATAATTTTCAATGAAATCCATTTTATACTTTATTTAAACACTTAATAAACTCGTTTTATAATTCCAATATTTTAATTATAAATATCAATTTTATAAATCTTTTATATAAATTGTTTATAATAATTCAAAAATCTCAATTTAAATAAACCAATCCTTTTAATAATTTACAAATCGTTATTTAAGGTTTAAATAACTCCAAAATCGTACTTAAGTATTTTTTCCAAAAATAATAACTTTTATAACAATAAAAACTATAACGTTTATTTATTTAAAATAAATCGATTCAAAATTTTAATGAAACATATACTTTCAAAAATCACTTAAAAATCTTTTTATATTGGAAATCATTATCTTAACATTTTTAAAACTTTAAAATAGGTCCAGTGATGCAACACACCAAATAATCAATCACAGCATCCAAACATCACATATCATCATATGATAAACAACAAATATCACAATATCTGTAAATAAATAAATATGGTTGAGGAATCCAGTTGGATCCCTCCAACCTGTTTCCCTGCATCCACAGATGTTAGCACAATACCAATTCCGCTTCAAGACGGAATATCGCGGTATATGGGATTTTGTAAAATATTATCCGCTTAATAGGTGGCGCAATAGGGTCTCATCCGCTATATAATGCGGGAAAATCAATCAACTCCAATATATACATATGCCAATATATATATATATTGCTATATATTACTATATATAGTATCACAATCAAAACAGTCGATCAAAAACTGCAATTCCAATTTTTATTTGAGTGAGGAGGTCTCACCTTAGCTTTTATTTTGCAGTCCATTTCCATCTTGACTCGATTTTCTTGATTTATACCTTGTATAAATATTTACACAATTTATTAACATTCGAACAGATCGAATAATAAATTTTCATTTGATAATTTTGATTCATCGGTGATTTCATTTTAATAGTTAAATTAACTGATAGTTTTATTTAAGCCAATATTTTTTTTTACTTTAAACAAATTCTTTGTAACAAATTTATTTTACTAAAAATTAAATTTAAAACCAAACTTCCTTTAAATAATTTAATTAACTATAGGATCAATTTTAACTAAAGATTTTCTTTTTAGTAACTAAAATAGATAAAATAAATTAATTATCGTAAACTATTGTTTAGAACAACTTAAACATATAAATTTAAAGTTATATTCCCTTTATTAAAAATTTATTTTCAATAGTTAAAATGATTAAATAAGTTACTTGAATAATTTACCACTTTAAATAAATTAGTT
Organism: Allium cepa; assembly: GCA_030765085.1. Lineage (NCBI taxonomy): Eukaryota > Viridiplantae > Streptophyta > Magnoliopsida > Asparagales > Amaryllidaceae > Allium > Allium cepa. Next base: position 905,864,199 of record CM060939.1, read on the forward strand.
TTAACTTAACATAATAAACTAAATCATTAACTTTTTAAGCTAATTTCCTTAAATTAGTTTTCAACTTGAAATAGATATTATTATTTATTTTCTTCTTTTATTGTAAACAGATAGTATTTATTTTATTTTTTCAAACTTAACTACATATTTTTATAAAAACAAAACTGCATATATATTTTTCAGTTTCCATATAATTTAACATATATATGTTTTTATTACTTAAAAATCAAGACTGAAGAAAAAAATAAACTATGCAATTCCTCAATACCTTACTGCTATTAGACATCGCCTCGAGATGCTCTGCCTCCATGCGAACCGAGTCCCAGCTCACATTCTTGCTGATGAACTCGTGACCATCTCCTTGCTGACTTCATCGACAACCACAAAATCACCTTCACGGCCATCACTACCTCCCTCTGGTGACGATGTCGTCATCAACAACAGTGCCCCAGCTGCGTTGCCGAACCCAAATCCCTAGCTCGCATCGTCGCCAGATCGCCACGGCCTCATGCTCGCGAATCCCATTGCCCGAAAACCCAGCCCTGACAACATCTGATCACGCGACGTCCTTGTACTCGAACCGAGCCCCTATACTCCATCACCACGACGACCCAGCAAATCGATCAGCCATCGTGACCTAACCCCAAGGCCAAAACCCCCCCTTCACCAAATCACGATTCTTAGAACATCACCGAACTCGAAGCTCGTCGCCACCTCTTGCTCGAGTTCCCCAGATTTGCATTTGCCTTCTATTCAATTCGAACAGAAATCGTTCGAAGAAGATAGGGACGAAATCGCGATTTTTGATTTCGATTTGAAATCGAATTGATTTCGAGGATACGAGGACGCGACCATAAATATTGTTTTGAACGAGTGATTTCATTTATATTTTTTTTTCTTTCGGCTTCTATGATTTTGAAAAACTGGAGAGGGAGAGGGAACAAACGTACGCGATTATTAAAACAAATGAAGGCGGCATACGAGACTTTGCAGAGAAAAATCGTGCTTGCATTAATTTTTTTCCCGTGATTTAAGGCGTAATTAAAGGAACTTGGAGAGGAGCTGATGTTGACAAGTTTTCAAAGATAAATTTAAATTGAATTCAATTTAAACTTCAACGCGTTTTCTTAACGTACGCTCTCACGGCAACTCCGTTCAATACGAAATTTGAAATCCGGTAATAATTCAATACTACGGATCCAATGGAACTGGTTTTGCTGAATTCGGAGACTTTGTGAAAAATGGCTATTTTTAAATATCGATTCAAACGATATAAATTCAAAACTGAACAAATCAGATTGAAATTCAATTCTGAAGCTTCTATTACCTTCAGTATTATCAATATGAATTTTACAAGCCTTTGAAATATTTTTAATCGGCTTAAAACTGAAGATTCAAATTTTTATTCAACTTTCAATAGATTAAATTCTATAATTTAATCGCCAAATTCATAGTTATATTGAAATTTCAAGCTAAACCATCATTCATATATTTAGAATTAATTAAATATTTTCAAATTTAGTTGTTCAATATTCTGGTTCGTTACAAAACTTATTTGTATAACACTAAATTACATTTGAATATATAACTTGCCTAAAATGTCCAAAAAAGTTAAAATGTTAGGGTATAATAAAGGGTTGTACAAGAAGAAAATTTAGGAAATAAATTGTTCAAACTAAAACCTGGCTTAATATAAATGTTGTAGATAGAAGGAAAAATTGTATAGTATTTAATTGCACTCATAAACAATTATATAACTTACCTAGAAAATTTTAAAATGTAATTGGAATATATTGGATAGTATACACTAAGGTATAAGTAATAGGCTATAAAAAATGATATTTTGTTAAGGGAATTTACTGATAATAAATTGGATAATAAACTGGGTAATAAAAAGGAAAATTTTTTTGTTGAATTATATATGGTTATAAATTGTATACACCTAATATATGGTGAAAAATATGTTAAGAGAAATAAAAAAAGATTATTTTAGCAGATAAATACGAACTTAAGAATTATGAGCTTGAATTTTTGTGGAACCAACTTAGCTGAAGATAAATCGATAAAATAAATGAGTCAATTTAAAAATGCATTTTTTTGAAAGAATGTTGATAAAATGAAAAAAAATTAAATTGAACGACCATTTATTTGCCGAATAATATGGGTTAAACGAAATTGTTGGATATTAATTTATTTAAATTTAAATTTATATGGTTTTGAATAGTTGAAGTTGAATGTTGAGGTGGAATTAACTATGGCCGATCAAATAGACTTAATAAATGAGTAAAATAAAACAAATTTGTTGTGAAAATTTATGTAATAAATGTTAATAAATTTGAAAAAAAAATCAAATGAATAAAAATATATGAAAATGAAATCAATCAAATATGAACATAATAAATTTGAATTATTAAATAAAATGAATTGGAAAAAACTAATTGAATATAAACCAATTTTGAAATAAATGGAGTTTATATGGTTTAAATAAATTGTGTGTTGTTGTATTTAATCGATTTTTCTTTCTGGTTATTTCTATTCTCCTACTTCCTTCCTTTTACGGGGATCAAAAGGTTTGAGCGGGGGAGAGTGTGATGACCCATAAATTTTAATGGCCTTAATAACGAAGATAACTGAATTTTTTTGAAATTTAAAATAACTAAATTTTGAAATAAAAATTTGTTATTTGTAATACGTCTGTTTAAGCATAGCAAATGGTAAATTTTCATCAGATAATATGGAAGTTTATTTTATTGTGTAATTTTATTTAAATTTAAATTAGTTCATATTAGACGATAATAAAATATTTTCGAAACCTAGATATTTTTATATAATAAATTTGTAAACTATTTTCTGAGTCAGACGTCATATATCGTTTCGTTAAATTTGGACTGCTATTGCTCCGTTTATGTTATTTTCGACGTTTTAGCAGTATTTTCGGTACCGAATATTGACTTTAATAGGATGGTCATATTTTTTATACCTGTGTATCATCCTGTTCTTATCGTCATGTTGATTTCAATAGTATATTTATTTTTGTATTTTGAAGTCCAATGCGTGACGAAATGATTGAACAGTTCTTTGTAATGGTACCATAAATTTTGACTTTTAACTTACCGTGCCTTTTCAAATCGGAACGTGCAGCCCAAGGAAATTAATCGCTTTAATTACTTTCCTGAAATAAAAGCTTCTGACTATCAATATTTCATTGGTTTCATATATATTGCTAGTGGTTTTTTGTTTGGCTGTACTGTTCATTTCAAAGAAAAGAAAAAAATAACTTTCATTACTGTAGCTTTCTCCCTCTCCTCCACTTTTTCGAGCTCTTCTCTTTCTCTAGATCCAAAAAAAAATCAAAGCTTCCCTACGACTCTCTCTCTCCCTTTGCATTTTAAGTTCCAAGCTGGTCTCTCCACACCATCTACCGTTCACTTCTTCTCGAGCTCCCGTTGCACCAACCCTCTCGACTCCAACACCCCATCTATCCTTCACGAACCCCCAACCTTATCTCCTCACCATCGGCCACAAATAACACCCAGAAGACCACCCATCAACCTCTTCCCCACACGCCCATGCCAGTGACTGCTGAGATCCACCAAATCCAATAGCCCAACACCCTAACCGCAGCACCCAACTCCCCTAGCATACTCGAACCACCTTCACTTCCTCCTCTATAGTCGTGGCTCTTTCCCATTCCACCTCAAGGCCTCAAGTCCCCTTCCTCCTCCAGCTACACAGCCTACTTATATATGGGTAAGTTTTATTAACTATGGATTTGTAAATTTTATATAAATATATAAGTGGTTATACATACAGGTATATATATTAGTATATATTTCGATTCATAGTTTATAAATCAGTTGGTTATTTATATAAATTTATATAAGTGATTTTGTGTTAAAATTTATGTTGTTAAATATATATAATTTATATATTATATTACCTGAGTTTTGTTTCGAAAATATATATTGGATATGCTATATATATATATATATATATATATATATGAATTTATCAGGTTATATATGGCTGCTATTCACATGCATAGGTTTCCATAAGTATATATTATAAAGGTGAAGTTGTTTTCGTTGTTCCTGTATAAGTTTACAAATTTTTTTATACATATCCTATTTGATGAATATATTATATCAATAAGCATTATACATATATAATTTCAACAGTTTACAAGTTATATAGGTTGTTGGTAGTTACTGTATAGACGTTAGTTCATAGTATGATAATTTAATATGTTGGTTAAGTAACTTTATATGGGACAATTTATATATTGTATGGAAAGATGTATATAGTTATATATATTCGAACTATTTGTATGTATATCTATTAGCTTATATATTTGAACAAATTTGGGTCTATCTGACGACCTCGATTTTTAATGTCAGATAATTAGGTAATTAATCGGATTAAATCATTAGAAATACTGAATATAAGTCAAACGAATAAAAATTCTGACAATTAAACTATTTGGACATATGCATTGGTTTACAAACTGTATTAGATATTTGATTATAAATCTCTGGGTATGACAAATCTCATACAAAATAAATAATAAACCCCATCATTTAAATTAAGATAAAATATCTATGAATATATGTAGAAAATATATAAAAACTTAAAATGTGGATAATATATATATGTATGTATGTATGTATGTATGTATGTATGTATTCATGCGTGGAAAGGCTTCATAATGGTGTATGTGTAAACATGAATATATATATATATATGTAAAGATAAAATATGCCTAAGCATATGTATATAGGAATGTACATGTAAAAGTCTTATATACATGAGCAAAAATGTGTATGGACTTTATGACATGTAGATGTATAAATATATATGTAATGAATGAAATCTATGTTAATATAAAAGGATCTGAAGTATGTATATATGCTTATGTAATCATATAAAGGAACATCATAATGGCAACCTCAACTTCAGGTCAGATAAAAATCTAACGCACATAATAAACAAAATCTTTTATTGAATCAAATCATGTTATAAAGGGAATATCAAATATGTTTTATCAAGTCCGAATTTCAACTATCCCTCTACATATGCCTCTACCTTCTTCATTCTTCATTCATTCCAAATTAGATAAGTATCAAAGATAAACATTTTTGCATTTTTCAACTTAAAATCAAATTTCTAACTTAACTCAACACGATCAAAGCCTGAAGCATTCAAGAACATAAAGCAACAACAAGCAAGCAGCTTTCAAAAAGCATGTGTTCTGTTCCAAGGAACTGTGAGTAAAACTATTTGAAAACTAAGGTCTTCTTTCTACAAATTTATGTGGTATGTTGAAATAAATAGTAGTATTTGATGAGTTTTCCTGATAGAAATGGAATTGGGTATGCATAGGTATATGGGTGTATATATCAGGCCTATATATCATTTTAGTCTGCCCTGTTTAATTTGATTCCTAACAAGCTTAGTTTTTTTGATTAATCCTTATCTTCCACTCTGATTGATTTAGGATATGATGTAAATTGTTTGCTTTAGATTTAACTTTGTTTTGAATTTGTTTAGCTGGAAGTTATCAAGTGAAAAGTGGTAAAGGATGTCTTTTTACAGTAAATAGCTTAAAGGGTGAAAATTCAAACCAAACATTTCGCGCCTACACTAATATAAACATGATCATCTTTGGAAATGATAAATTTTAGCAGTAATTTCATGATTTTTAATCATGTGTGTGATGAGGTAAGTGGAGTTCAATGATCTTTGGTTTATGGCCAAATTCCGGCGAACCAGCCTGGGTCGAGGGTCGGGCGTTGGCATGGAGGAGGCTAAGATAGTGGAGAGCCCACGAAAAATATTCGATGGCATATAGGTGATCGTGGTGGCAGGGCTGGGTTAATCTACGGTTGGGAGTTTGGTTTTAGGTAGCCCGGGTTAGCTGAGGATAGCGGCATGCAGTCTAGGGGCATGCAGTTTAGGGGATTGGTTTTAGGTAGCCTGGGTTAGGTGGAGATAGGGGCATGCAGTCTAGGGGATTTAAAGGAGAAGGTCAAGGTGCATGTCTCGGTGAATTTTGAGGATGAACGACGATGGGAAATGGCGGGACGAGGGTTACTCGTGGGGTGTGTTGTTACAGTTCTTGAGTGAGGGGTTCGATTTTCGAACAAGAAGCTCGGTTGACTTTCCAGGCATGTAGCCGAGAGGAGAAGGTCGGACACGACTTGCTAGAGTGCTCGGCGGCGTAATACGAGGGAAGGACAGCGTGCACATACATGATTATGTGCATGTTGGGTATTCCTGGTAAAAAAGCGAGGAAGAAGAGAAGAGTGGAAAGGATTACGTGAGTTCGGGTTTGGGCTTTGGGCCTAAAAAAAAATATAAAAGAATAAAAGTAAAAACATAACAATAAAATAAAAAAAAATTCCAAAGCAAAATTTCTAAAAAATCTTTATAAAAGTTAAATGGATTTACTTACGTTGCTGATATGGATAATGAAACCTAAAACCTTAATTTACTTAAATATTATGTAGTTAAAGGTCGTATAAATAAATTATGTTTAACTTAAATTAATTAAACTTAGAATAATTATATTGTATGTCTTTTATTTAAATTAATCCCTAAGTTTATTAAAAAAATTTAAATAGTTTAATTAAGTAAATGGTTAAGGAAAATAAAATGTCTTAAACCTTTAATTAATGAATAATCTTAAGTGATTTTACATGTTAATAATTAATTAATCCCAAATACTTGATTAAAATAAAATATGACTAAAGGGTTTGAAATTGACTGACAATGATTAAACAGGATTTGCTGATAATTAATTTTGGTTAAAATTAATTAGATGGTTGTGTGACTAGTTAGGCTAGAGTGTAAATGATTGATTTGAATACTTTGGATTGTTTAATATTCTAGTATGTTAATTCGTGATATTCTATGATATGAGATCCCCTGGATTGAGCTAAAATGTTAGTCGTTTATTTAGATATCTGTGATGGAATTTCTGTGCGAATATGACATTCTTAAAAGTTAAATTGAATTGTTTTTACTTAAACAACTTGGCTTAAAGGATGGCGTTGGATTCGAAGAGATCGGGGTCGGATATGAGCGATACCCAGAACCATTTTGATTAGTAACTACTTTAATTCTTTATCGATTTGATTGTGGAATCAAATAGGCTGGAATGGAATAAATTAAGTAAACTTGGCCATTTAAACTAAGTAACGGTACTTAGATATTATTTTGTGGAATATGTGTTTAGCTATAGCAAGATAAAACTCGTAGTGATGAACGAGTTACCTGGGTTTTCAAAGAAGCTTTACAACTTAAATATTTTATATTAAATGGGTTTACTCATGCTGGTTTCTAGCCTGACGCGGGTGTTACTTTATTGTAATGCTCAGATCTGACGAGTATTACAGATTTTCAGGATTAGATACTGGGAGTTCAGGAGAGGAGCTGGATGGTAGGGACGTGTGGAGTATATTCCGCTGTGTATTAAAGATTGTATTGGTAGTATTCAGGGACAAGTTAATTATAACTGTCTAGACTCAGAGATTGTATTGGTAGTATTTGTGTAAAATGCGGCTATTTGTATATTATATTTTGCTCTACACCGACTGTGAGATTCTATGCTTTTGTTATTTGTTTCTTCTTCTACCACGTTTTCTTCTTAACCATAACAGTCTTGGATTTCTGGCACTCGATTGCTCGATACTTTATACAGTGAACGTATTAGTGTCGATTTTCAAGGTTGAAAATTTCGAGTAGTTACATTTGGTATCAGAGCTGAAGGTTAAGCGAGAACCTTGGCTCTGATGGGGTTGTCCATTAGAGATAAGGTCTATAGTACCCTAGAATGAGTTGAGAGTATTATATGAGGGCGTACTTGTTATTTTCTTATATAATGATTTTAAAAACGGTTTTAAAATTGATTTGCATATAAGCCTATATTTTGATATATATAAAGCAATAATTTTTCTAATTATCATAAATATATTAAGATAATTGGTTGTTGATTATTGAAATTAAATATAATAATAAGAATTAAGTGTAATATATATATAACCGGATAGAATTTGGGTAAGGATTAACTATGCAAATTGGTTGAGCTAAAAATGGATTCAAACCCGAATTTAAATCCTAAAAATTCAAAAGAATTTTCAAAGTATTGAAATAAATTACCTTGATTTTGACTTTCTAGCAAATGATTATGGAATGTATGGTGTGTATGATTTCTAGATATGATAATTATCATAAATTGGGTATTGTATCTTAATAAAAGGATGTTTATTTTTCTAAAATAAACAATGATAAAGCAGAATGAAATGTTTTAAGGAAGTAACAATTTATATAAGTATGACTTAAAAATTGAAATAGATTTTAAATTAGAAAATTTTAAATCTAAGACCCAAAGAAATTTTGGGATGGTTTGAAAGTGTTAAAAGTAATAATAATTAATATTATTCAAAAAACTTTTTAAGGTAGGAATCTTATTTTAAAACAAGAGTTGTTTTAAATTTTTTTAAAGGAATTTGTTTTGAATTAAAAATCAAGAATGGTTTAAAATTTAAAGTAGGACTTGGTGTGCTAAGGAAATAAATATGTATATATATGTGGGATGTACATAATATCAAAGTTGATTAGAAGTAAACACTAAGTGTTGATTTTTGAATTTATCCCCTGAAATGTGATGTAAAAACCCAAAGAGAAATAAGTATTTGAACTTATAAGCGGGAAGGGATATTGATGGGAAAATTTAAATTTGTGGAAAATTTAAATTGAGGAGTCTAAATGGATTAATGAATTGTTAAGCTGTAGACTTATAATCTGAAATGGGAGATTTCAAGATAAAATTGAGATTTAACTTTGGGGATGTTAAATGAGTTTAGAACGAACAACCTGAATTGGAAATTTCTAGGTGAAATTTGAAAACTTAACTCAGGGAGTTATGTGTGATCTCAAACGGGTTTGAGTTCTGGAAATTGGTAATGGATTCTATTGATGGATGCTATAAATAATTTGGATATTTATTTACTTTGACTTAACCTGATATAATCCTGCTGTTATTAATAATCTGTGAAACAATGAATTGGATTATTTAAATGAATTAAGAAGTGGATTGAGCTAATATATATCCATTACTGAAATTAAATGGAAATAAAACCTTATTTTAAACTATTTAAAATATTTTTATTTTTGAAATGAAATTGTAATTATGAAAATGGAATCACTTTGAACTTAAGATTTAAATGTTAAAAAGAAACTTGCAAACTGAAATTGTTTGGAATTAGGTTCAAAGTTAATAGTTAAAATTTGGTAATAAATTGGATTTCGGAGATTCAATTGTTTAAAAAGATTTGAACTCTTGCTTGAACCTTGAAATAAGTTAAGTAAAGGTAATTTAAAATGAATATTTGAAATTTGGACTCAGAATTAAATTGTACAAAGGCTTAGGTTGTTAAATTAAAAGTAAAGGTTAATCTGATTTAAGGGATTAAGTCAACATTTGAAAATTTAACTAGAATTTGTATAAATTGACGTGATTTAAAATTTGAAAATGGAATTGGAATTAATTCAAAGGTGGAATTGAAAATTAGTTCAAATTGAAATTGGATTTGAATTAATGGGAATGTAACCGAAGTTGAATAAGTTTAAATTTAAATGGGAATTGATCTGAATTTGGAATGGAAATCGAGGTTAATTAAAATTGAATTGGAATTGAATAATTTTAATGGGAATGGAAATTGAGATGGGTTGAAATGGGAGATTGGGAGATTGACCAGTTTGATTCTGAAACTATTTCCAAAAAAATTATTTTAATATAAACTGTTTTGAATCTATCTCCTTAAATATTTAAACTATTTTGATTTACCAAGCTATTACTATACAAACCTTTCTTTTTAAAAAAAAACTCAAACTATCTTATATTAACTAATCAATATTTTACAACTACTTTACAACTAATTACTATTTTGCAACTATCTAACTATTCTACAACTATTTAACTGTTTTACAACTATTTTATAACTACTTAACTATTCTACAGCTATTTTACAACTAATAATGATTTTACAACCGCTTAACAGTCTTAAACTTTCAAAGCTACTTTCTAAATTCAAGTTGGTCAGAGTGCAAACTATTTGTAATTAAATAACAATCGAGATAAGAATTGAAGTGATAACCCAAATGGAAATTGAAGCAATTGTGAATAAGTGAATAAAAATCAAAATGAATGTGAATAAAAAAGAAAATTGATTTAGTTAATAATCATTGAAGATAAATACGTAGGATGTACGTATATTATTCTATTCGCATAACGATTTGGTCTAGATTCGAGCACAGAATTTAGAGATAGTATATCGATCCGAGTTGGGAATTTTCACTTGATTTTCGATGGCAAACCCTCGATGTGGAGTTTTGGTTGATTCTAGAAATTCTTTATCATAGTTATGGTTATGCAAGGAGAATGACGGTTTCTAACCAAGAAACCAGACCTGAGTCCGCACTAGGTAGTTGGATGGACGATACTAGTTTGGAAGTGAAATTGTGTGATCGAGTGAGCGATCAAATTTGATATTGCGTACTGATAATATATGTACATTATACGTGCTTGAATGAAATAGATATTGAAAATTTTGGAAGGAAATGTAAAAATGATTTTTGTAATGGAAAAGTATATTTTGAGAAATATATGATGAATAAGAGTGGAAGGTGGATATCACTATAACCGAAACTCATTTTATAAAAAGTAAGTAATGGGGCAAATAACTTTATAAAGGAAATCAAATTTGAATGTTGATTTGGCATAAATAAAATTATATATATATATATATATATATATATATTTGTTATATATGATAAACTTCCCTTATTGAACCTATAACCTGAAGAAAAGATCATTAAAAAATATTTAAAGTATAAAAAGGAATTTATATAAGTGGAAAGTGATCCAGAAATATTTTGCTCTAGTTAAAAAAAATAAACTTATATAAATCTATATATAAATGATTTTATGAAATTGGGAAAAAGGTTTTTGGAAACCATTGATTTCGAAAGGCTTTTGATTTTGAGAAAAAGAAAATTTTGAGAATTTGGAAAGCCAAGTTTGGGAACTATCGATTTTGAGATATCGATTTTGTGAAAATGTGATTTATATGTGATACATATAAGAGTATGATTTGAAAGATACTATATGTGTATAGTATAAAATGATTTGAGATTGATGTAGGGAAAAAGGCGCTCACATTTAGAGTTGAAACTTGGAGTAGGAGATCCACAGGGTGGTTCTGCCTTGAGCCCTAGGGGGGTTGGAAATTTGATCCCATAGGATGTCCGGACTAAACTGTAGTTCCCGAGGATTGTGGTTGGGGTTGCGAAAGTCGAGGGCGCTGATGCCTATAGAGACATTGGGGTTATGACGTGACGGTAGTGTAACTCTGGTGTAACTGCGATCTACTGCGCTCCATAGCGTAAGTCGAGGGGCAGTGATTGCCTAAAGTTTACGTTTGATTTGGTTGGGAGGGCGACGTAACATCGGTCGACTCCAATCTATGAGGATATAGAGAAAGTCGTGTGGTAGTGAGTGCCTACGGGCTACATTGGGACTCGACCGATGTAGTCTACGATCTATGCGGTGAAGTTTCATCTGGCAGCGAAATTCGAGGGCGCTAATGCCTATAGTTACCTGTTTTTGCCGTGATAGCAACGTAACCCTGGGTGTAGCTGCGGTCTTTGGCGGTTCCATGGTGAAATCAAGGGGTGTGGATGCCTACATTTTTCTACGGTTTCACCGGGATGGCGACGTAATCATCAGGATAACTGCGACCATGGAGGGGTGATGATTTCCAGAGCATTCGCACAAAATTTTTTTCTACAAAAATGTTTTCAAAGTATTTTCACTGGGTGTTATAAACGGGTTTATTAAGTACTTACAGATTTTTAGTCCTACGCCCAATCATCGTATGATCGAATTTCTATGAGAGCAAGGATGGACTTGTTGAGACATCGAGTTATAAAAGTATTTTTATAAAAAACTATTTTGGTAATATTATGTAGATTTTAAAATGTTTTAAAACTTTAGAATAAAAGAGTTAAGAATGTCTAAAGAATAATTTAACTGATAATTAACATTATAATTAAAACTCTTGCTTCGTTCCTTTTCGGGGATGGAAAGATCTAAAAAAGGAAGGAATGTGACGGCCCGGATTTTTAATGTCAGGTAATTAGGTAATTAACAGGTTTAAATCACTAGAAATACTGATTTTATAAGTCAAACGAATAAAAATTCTGACAATTAAAAAATCTGGACATATATATATATATATATATTGGTTTAAAAACTATATTAGATATTTGATTATAAATCGCTGGATATGACAAATCTCATAGAAATAAATAATAAACCCCATCATTTAAATTAAGATAAAATACCTATAAATATATGTAAAAAAAATATACAAACTTAAATTATGGGATATATATATATATATATATATATATATATATATATATATATATATATATATATATATATATTCATGAGTGGAAAGGCTTCATGATGGAAAGAAATAAAAATAAGAAAATATACATAAGTTAAGGGGTATGTGCAAACATGAATATATATGTGTGTGTGTGTGTGTGTGTGTGTGTAAAGATGAAATATGCCTAAGCATATGTATACAGGAATGTACATGTAAAGTTTTATATACATGAGCAAAAATGTGTATGGAATTTGTGATATGAAGATGTATAAATATATATGTAATGAATGAAATGTATGTTAATATAAATGGATCTGAAGTATATATATATGCTTATGTAAGCATCTAAAGGAACATCATGATGGCAACCTCAACTTCAGGTCACACAAAGATCTTACCCACATAATAAACAAAATCTTTTATTGAATCAAATCATGTTATAAAGGGAATATCAAATCTGTTTTATCAAGTCAGGATTTCAACTATCCCTCTATGTATGCCTCTACCTTCTTCATTCTTCATTCATTCGAAATTAAAAAAGTGTCAAAGATAAACATTTTTTCTTTTTTTCAACTTATAATCAAATTTCCAACTTAACTCAACAAGATCAAAGCCTGAAGCATTCAAGAACAGGAAGCAACAACAAGCAAGCAGCTTTCAAAAAGCATGTGTTCTGTTCCAAGGAACTGTGAGTAAAACTATTTAAAAACCAAGGTCTTCTTTCTACAAAATTTGTGTGGTATGTTGAAATAAATAATAATATTTGATGAGTTTGCCTGCTTAGAAATGAATTTGGGTACGCATAGGTATATGGATGTATATATCAGGCATGTATATCGTTTTGATCTGCTCTGTTTAATTTGATTCCTAACGTTCTAAGTTTTTTTTTAAAAAATAAAACCTTATCTTCCACTCTGATTGATTTTGGGTATGATGTAAATTGTTTGTTTTTGATTTAACTTGGTTTTAAATTTGTTTAGTTGGATGTTATTAAGTGAAAAGGGGTAAAGGATGTCTTTTTACAGTAAATAGCTTAAAGGGTGAAAATTCGAACCAAACATTTCGCGCCTTCACTTATATAAACATGATCGTCTTTGGAAGTAATTTCACGATTTTTAATCATGTATGTGACGAGGTAAGGGGAGTTTAATGAACTTTGGTTTATGGCCAAATTCCGACGAACCAGTCTATGTTGAGGGTCGTACGTTGGCATGGAGTACGCTAAGATAGTGGGGAGCCCACGAAAAATATTTCGATGGCATATAGGTGATCATGGTGGCCGGGTTTGGCTGATCTACGGTTGGGAGTTTGGTTTTGGTTGGCTGTAACATCCCGCTTTTTTGCACGTTTAAATCGACATACGTGTCAATTTAACCCATACGAAAGGGCGGATTGTTATGGGGTAAATAAGAAAAAGCAGAGGAAGAAAAAAACAAAATAGAATCTTGCAGCGGAACGATAAAATATCATAATCAAATATACAGTTCATGAAGCTGTTTACAAAATATATGATTATATTTATCCAATACATATCAAAGTTACACATACCAGAGAAAACAACTAATAATGCAGCGGAACAAATATGATGCAGTGGACTAATATAATATATAATAGTAATAAAATCTTCGTCTTCGTCCTCCAGAAGTAAGGTCTTCAAACCCTGAAATGCTCAGGTTGACCTGAGCAAATTGAAAAGACAAAACACTCGAGTCAGAACTAAAAGATCTTATGTAAGTTAAATCAACGGTAAAATATGAGTGGAACGGCGTCAGAGATGTTTATGGGATTTAACATCTCCTATCCAGTGTCTAACGTGCGTGTCGTAACTTAAGAGATGCTCGGGATTCACATCTACTAAGGATCCGTTAAACTATTTACAATGTAGTATGCTATTATAATAGTGTCTATAGTAAAATAAACATACTTTCAAATAGTGTTAAGGAGTAACCCAATATTCCCCTTAACACGTAATAGTCCAAGCAGTCCATCCAATATCATAGTCCCTCCTGACCGGGAAGCCACCAGAGGATACCACATGGGCTACGGGAGAAAACCAAACTCGTACAAGGCGCGCTAGGGTACGTGACACGGCACAACTAGGCAATGCCAGTGTAGATACACCAATTACGCTTATGGGTCGGTGGTAACACGTAGCACGCAGCTACCGGCCACCTCAAGCCACACCCCGAAATCAAAAATCAAAAGTGGCCACCGAATCAATTCAATTTCAGAGTATAATAACGAAGGGATGTGTCCGATAAAAGGGGCTACCTTCTTAACCCATCAATCGCTCTTGTTTTAGCCACCTTATGCCAACTCACGGGAGTCAGGTCCACGTATTTACCTCAAAGGAAACGCCGCCACCATCCTACTTCATTCTGGAATCTCCACCGCGTACACGGTTGTTAAAGTAGTTTTCGGAGTTGGCAGAGAGTATGACAACTTCCGATCCCGATCTCTTCAACAACTAAACGTTATTATAACCGCGGTCATTTCAGAATAATTTTACTTCAAAACCAGAATATAATATCCATTTCAACTATATAAATATGATATCATTTTTGTTTCAAAACCCAAATCAATATGATATCATTTTTATTTCAAAGTATATTTTTTTTCAAAATCATAGTACTTCCAAATCTATATACCTTGGACCCCATAGCTTTGGAATATAACTTTGAATACTCAAATGGTTTAAATATTAAATTACTTTATATATTAAAATAGCTTTCTAAATTTCAAAAATAAATTCCAAATACCAATTTGAACCTCCAATTAAACCATTTAAATTTTCATATAATTCCAAGCTTTAAATATTCCACCATTTCGAAACTAATTCTTTGATAATTCCATATATGTCCAATTTAATTACCATTATTTAGGTTTGAAATGCCTATTAATAAATCCAATATAATTTAAGTAAAACTTTTAACTTCAACAACTGGATATCTTTTCAATTTATTTAACTTGATATATTCATTTAAATCAACTTGATATTCATTTAAATCACTCTAACAAAAATAAAGTTATAAAAAAATCATACCCTTTAAACTTCTAAATTTTATTAAATTCCAAATAAATTCCATATTCATCTTCCAATCTTATTCACATTAAGTATTTATAAACTCTAGAAATTTAATTTAAATAAATGGTTAATCATATTTTATCTTAATAAAATCAAACTTAATTATTAACTTCCTTTATACTTCAAATCAATTTTATACATAGCTTAAAACCCAGAATTACTATATATAAAATAACATTTATAAAATATCCAAATCCATATCTCATAAGATCATATATTTTTTTACAAAACCATAGAAATCATTTCAAAATATTTCTATATATAGACCGCGATGTCAATGTATAATTTTCTATCCTATGTTCAAGTGATACAGACATTTATCATTTCAATCCGTAATTTAAAATAAAAATTACGATTATATCATTTCAAACCTCAATCCTAAATGAAATAAAGTGCATAACAATTTGCATTTTAAAACAATATAAAATGCAACATCCATTCATCCAATATCAATCATCAACCAATCATCATTCAATTTAACAATAACATCAATACAGAGCATATAATCAATAACAGGCAATTACTGACAATTTATATTCAATGATAAATTAAACAATCTATCTAACTAGTAGTTTATATGCAATATTAATTGAATAACAATTTAATAAAAAAATTAGATTTAACTGGAATGATGATAAAATATACCAAACAGTAACAAATAAATTTCAAATCATATAAAAAATTAATTTAACACACATAAGAAATTTTATAAATCGTGAGTGGGTTAATACACTCAACTTTTGAATTTAAATTGGATTTAAATCCAATTTAAACCCAAAATTCCAGTAGTCTCAGAATTCGTCCAAACAAGTGCCAAAATGTCTGGAATTCTAATATGAACCTAGCGGAGAAAACCGCGCGTGAATCTGAGTCCGTATGTGAAAGTTATTTGAGTTAACTCGTTTGAAAACAAAATTAAATTAAAACAAAATAAAACTTACCTTTGCTAAAAAAATGCCACATCGGAAACAAAAGGCGGCCGAAACCCTAGTTTTTGAAATCCAGATCATGCTCGCACTGTTCTGCCGCTGGCCCCTGTTCGCGAAATCGCCGCCAACTCGTGCGCTGGCGTCAAGATCGGGCATTGCTATCATCTCCCTCGTCACGAGCCGACCCCACCATGTCCAAGCGACCACCAGAAACCCACCAGAAAGGTTGTGCTACCGCTGCCTAAAGCACGCCGTTTGAGGCGATTCTGGTCACCTGTAACTCGAACCAATCATGTCGATGCCTCCAGCACGACGTCCTCTCCAAATTGCCACTCCCCGATCGCCCTATGGTCGACGATCCATCGTCAAAATCCCAAGCCCCAAAATGGACGGCCGGAATTGATTCTGAAATTCTGGACAAACGATGCATCGAAACCAAAAGAGAACTGCAGATCTGAGATGCGTACAACGAAAGCTTCGATATGTAATTTTTCTGAATCTTTTTGTGGAGTTTGAAATTTCAACTTGATTTTTGAATTCCAATTGGATTTGGAATTGCCCGCCATTGAAATGAGGAGTGAAGAGGAATTGTACGCATAGAAAAATGAGAAATAGAGGTAGTTTAGGGTTTATAACACGGTATTTATAGGTAGGTTTGAAATAGAATTGATCGGGTCGATTGGATGTACGCCTGGACGATATATGGCCCGTAAGGCCCGTTTCGACTTCGGAACGAAATTGGGTCAACCCATATATCAAAATAGATGTTTTAAAATATTTTAAACTTGATGGAATAAGTTTGAAGCCCAAATTCCATCGTATGAAGAAGTTATGCTAAAAACAAAAATTTTCGAATGGATTTCAATTGATTTCAATTAAATCGATTACAAGGCATTTCGCGTTCGTACAATCAAACGACAGCTCCGATCGCTACGAAAGTTGAAATCCTACAATAATTCATCGTCATGGATTCGATGAAACTGGTTTCGTCGAAATCCGAGTCAGTGGCCAAAATGGCTATTTTTCCATTAGAAAAATTAATTTATAAATTAATTAATTAAATCAAATCTTAAATTTCTATTCTATAATTGACAAATTTTACCCCTTTTAATTATTTTAATCACTTACACTAATTTAAACAAATTTATATGTCAATTTAGAGTTGATAAATTTATCAATTCCGGTATTAACCTCAATTCATTAAATTCAGGCATTGTAAATATAATTCCCAAAATTTCCATTTTATTAAATCAGTTAATAATTATTCCATTCCTTATTGTCAAACAGATGAAATTACCTTTGATTCAAAGTCTACACGTTAACATTCTAACATTCCATCTTAATTTCAAATAACGTAATAATTTTAATATTTAACTCCACTCATTTGCAATTAATCTAATTGTTTAACTTTAAATTCCAATAAATTAATTAATTCTGCCCTCTATTCTTTTAATTCAACCATGTAACATCCCAAATTTTTTAAATTAAACTTGGTAATTTATTTGAACTTTTGAAATTACTTTGAAAAGTTTCAAAAGGAATAAAATATTATTAATATAAATATTACAAAGATATATGGATATAAATAAATATTTGATAGTTTAAGCTTTTAATAAATGATAGTAAAGAAAAAATATAACAAACAAAAATTTGTGTTAAACCATAAAATAAAAAAAATGTGATAAATTAAATGTTGATGGTTAAACTTCAAATAGAAATAAAAATTCATGATTATGTTCATAATATTATTATATGGTTATAACATGACATATGGAATACATACAAGTTCGCATGAAAATTCTTTTAACAAGGAAACAAAAAAATAATAAAACAGAAGTGTAGGCAAGAAGATAAATATCTTTAAATAAAACAAAATTGTACTTACAAAAAAATCAAACAGAATTATATGTTAACAGAAATAGGACCATAAGTAATTAACGCTATCTATTCTTAAGCCTAAATCAAGATCATTTCAACCGAAATAAAACTTTCTTAGTCAAAGCAGGAGGGTCAAACAAAAATAAAACAAAATATATGATCAAAGAAAAATTTACACCAGTTAAAACCTTCCCTTAGTACAAACCTCTTTCCTTTATATATGCACACCTATATTCATTAATTTTGAATTCGTTTAAACAAACATAGCAAACTTAAAATATAAACATCACCATATTTTTAAGTTCAAAAGAAAAAAAACAAAACAGAAAAGACGATCCAAAAAAATCAATCTGCAGTTTTCCAATACAAGAGCAGTTCTCTGTTTCAAAATATTTTCAAGTGAGTAAACTTAACTTTTTTAAATTGAAATCTAAGTATTTAGTTCATGAACCTGGTGTTTTTTTGTATATCGAAAGGAAATGTTGTTCTGTATGTTTCTGTGTTACTGGAAACTCTCATATAGTTTGTTCTCGAATATTTTGGTCTCAGAGCAAAGTGAAGTAGTAAAAAAATCAAACAAACCTTCAGACAAACATTTTTAGCTTAGGATTTTTAAACGAAATAGGTTAGTTCAAACTTGAATCACAGCCTAAAAATTGTTTTAAGCTTGATCATGAAGAGTTGAATTTGTAACCTCAATTTCACAGTAAAAACAAAATTTTATGATGAATTCAAGTATTTTGTAACATTAATTTGATTATATAATTTGAATGAACATACAAAGATATGATTTTTAAAATTAATATGATGATTTTCAATTGAGTATTTCAAAAAAAGTTCATAGTTGAACAAAATTTGTTCATTTTCCATTTTCTGATGATCGATTAGACATTGGTTGATGAAAATTGGTTTGAAGCTAGTGTGTTGATCCACGATCTCAGGAAAATTGTCGAAAAAAATTTCTACTGTGTAAATTGAGAAGTCGGGTTTGATTTAGGGTTACAACTCAAGTTTTGAACGTGCTCAGTGGAAAGATGATTTCATCACCTGAAGGCATCGAGTTGCATGAGATTGAGAGGGATGATAGTGCAGGGGGTGACATGGTGTGGTCGGAGTGGGAGCTCCTCCGGTGGTCTGAGATGCGACGGCGAGGCCTTTTTGTTGGTTGAGTTGATTACAGTATCTCAAGCAAAATTGCTAATTTTTTATTTTGGGTTGATGGCTTCGAATCGAAGTTCGATTTCGAGTGAGGGTGAGGTTTGCGATTGGCCGCAGATTTTGGAGTTCGCCAGGACGGCGGTGCGGTGACGTGCATGTGCACGACGTTGTTTTGGGTGTTAGGAAATTTTGTGGTTGACAAGTCGAGTTGATACTCGAGTAAATGGTGGATTTTCTTCAAGTTGGATTTGGGGGCGTAAGTATGTTTTCCTGTATAAAAGTTTAAATTTAAACTAAGCTGAAGAAATAAAAGAAGAAGAAGAGAAGAGAGTACGAGAGGGAAAGAGGAAGAACTCGGGGAAAAGCACAGAGGAGCCCAAGTTGTTACTCGAGTAAACCGGCATTTCGCTCGGGTCGATTTCCCAAAGCCTGAAGTATGATAAAAGTAAATTAAGCAACCCCTTTAAACAAATTTTTAAGTAATGATGGCAATCAATGTTTGAAAATTGAGGTTAAAATTTTATTTCAAGTTTAATTATTTGAGGAAAATTCTTAACGATGTTTTTAAAATCTTAATCAACATTTTGATTAAGTAATTAACCTGAGTTAAGTATTTAATGTAATAACACTAAAGATTTCAAGTTGATAATAAATTGATTTCAAAGTTTAAGGAAGATTTTAAATATTAATTAAGATAAACAATCATTATTAATTAATTATTTTAAGGGAGTAATCAAGAAATAATTAATCAAGTTGATTAACATTTAATTAATTTATCAAGATTAACCATTGATTTAAATAATCAATAAAAGTAATTATTTGGTAAATTCATTAAATCACACCTACATTGATTGAAAATAATTAACTATTGTTGTGCACTGGATTGATATTTCTGTTTTGGTTGTGATACCGTGTGATGTAGATTTCTCTGTGCTGAACTGTGATTTGTGATTTAATTCTGTATTGATGTGAAAACCTTTTTGCCCATAAAACGGCATTTAAACTTCGATGCGACAGGGAGTCGGATTCCAGTTGGTTATCCGAAACCCACATCGAACCCTGAATGTGAATCTTTGTGATTGATATATCCACGTGTTTCAAAAATTGAACGCTCACTAATCGATTTAGCCGGGAGAGGACCTTTGTGTCATATAACCCATTCCGAATAGTGATACAACGAAATGGTTAGCATTTGAAGACGGTGGTGATGACCGAGTGTCTTCGAAAACGATAGGATAACCCATCGAATGCCTCTGCACTGAGTTGCTTTGGTGTAGAGATTCCCTAAGTGATGGGAAGTCCGATCGGGATTATGGATACCTGGATTTGCAAGGACTTCTTCCTTTATTGGACGAAGTACCTTCGGTTCTGTTCGAACCAGGAACGGACTTGTATGGTCGTGTGTTTGACACTACACTTTGAGATATAACGCGGATTTCTTTCAAATACGTATCTGTTAGTGGCGGAGAATTTATTCTCTTAGCTTAACACCCTTCTCTGAGACGTACGAGCTCTGACTTTATGTAATTGGAAGTTATCAGCGATATACTCCCAATTTGGTAGTGTGGCATGCTAAGTATTGTTGTGTGTTGATGATCATTTGTTGATCATTTGTGATCAAAGCATGGCTTTCGTGTAAAGCGTTGCGTTGTGGACGAGACCTCATCCGACCTAATAACCCAGAAGTGGTCGAAATAGGAAAGATGCGGCAAGGTTATGAGGTTCGTGCCCTTTAGGTTATGTCATTTCCTTCTGGAAAAAGGTGATGTCATGGTATGGAGCGTAGATATTTACCTATATGGTCGCTTCAATCTCATTTACTGCGTGGTTGTAGCTTTGTGGTAGAGGGCCTCAGATAAAGGTCCAAAATGACCGGGGAGTGGCATATTCGAGTAGTAGTTACCTAGTTATAGAGGTAACCCGGCTTGTGTTGGTAGAGAGCTGCTTAAGTTCTCGGGACGTCCCGCCAGAGGCATACCCATATGGCATTAGGAAGTTCCTTACCTTGACCATTTGTTGGAAACCCAAACAATAAAATAGGAACCCAGTACGGTTTTAGTTGTAGAACCTGCCATTTAATATAGCGGCTATAGTAGGCATAGTATAATCGTACCTATGCTGGCTATGATTAATATTATACTTTCGAAATGTTTTCACACTATGCCCTAGTAATAATATCAAAGGATTTTTCTCGTATTAAGCATATTTGACTATCATAAGGGGAAATCTCCCCCAAATATGTGATTGCAATGTATGTGTGTCGGGAGGCCTTATGGTAGTTTCATTTTCCAAAAGCATACTGGATTTTCTTTTATAAATATGTTTTATGTAAAAGCAACTGTTCTGTTTACTCATACCAGTCCCATGACTGACTCGGAGTTTATTGTTTCTTTTCTAAACTCTGGTTGCCCATAATTTCCACACGGGCAGCCTAGTAGCAGGTTTCCGTGTTCTGGTGTAAGCAGTATTTTGGAAGCTTTATCTAGGAGATATTTTGGGAAGCTTTGGATATCAAGGTGCTTAGTTTTTGGAAGTTCGCTATTGCTTCATTGCTTTGAAGACTTTTTGGTATATGATTGCTTGTTGTGCTATTATGATGTTCTATTTGGAGTTGTGACATATGTATAAGAATACTCTGATGTTGTGATGGATACTATGTTGATGTTGTATCTGTGATGTCACTGTTTTATATTCATCTGATGTCGTTTTAAGCTCCATCCGACTAGAGTTCGATTGTTGAATCTCTAACAGTCGAATACAAGTGAGGTATTTAGTGTCAATTTTCGAACATTGGATTTCGGACGTGACAAAGTGGTATCAGAGCTGAAGGTCGAGCGAGAACTTTAGCTATGGAGTATAACACATTAGATGGCTCATTAGAGATAGGGTGAAGTATATCCTAGAATGAGTATAACCGAGACCGGAACTCCAAATTTTCTTAGTCTATTTTCCTGTAACTGCTGATATTCCTTAAGATATTTCGTCCGTATATCTAAACCAGTTTTCTTACTGATTACAGATAGTAAGAATGAGCGGACGAAGAGAAAGAGCTGGGGCTGGAGGAAATGCCACAACACCTAATCAAGATCCCCCGGTAGCAGTGGAAGCAATGCCTATTCAGCAGCAGCCGAATCTGGCTGACTTATGTAAGAATTTCTCAAGGCTTGGTGGTAAGCCTTCACCGTCAAGGAGTCGATTGTTGAGGCTCAAGCATGGATCAAATCATGTAAGAAAATCTTTAGAGGGCTAAAGCTGCAAGACGATTAGAAGCGACTCATAGCTTCTTGGGAACTTCAAGATGAAGCCTTAGCTTGGTGGGAGACAGTCACTGTAGATAGGCCAGAAGATGAGTTTACTTGGGAGAAATTCAAAGAAGTGTTTCAGAAAAGCTATCTGCCATCAGCTGGAATTTCTTGAATGTACCAGGAATTCATGGACTTAAAGAAGGGAATTTGCCATTCGAGGAGTATCTAAACAAATTCAATGAGTTTTCTTGTTTCGGTCCCGAATTGGTAAACACAACTTTAAAGAAGAATGAAAGGTTCATTTGTGGGATGAATAAGAAATTCCACGAAAGAATGACCGGTCACGTCAAGGAATCCTTTTCAGATTTAGTTGATATGGGATACAGATATGCTACACTCGATATGCAAGAAGCCCCGGTGGAGAAAGGAAATTCGGCCAATCAAAATTGGAAAAAGAGGAAATTTAGAGGCAAGAAACCATGGCAGGCTAAGGAGAAAACGAAGAACATTCAAGGAAGCATGGCAGAGAATGTCACTTATTATAATTGCTTGGAGAAGGGCCATTACTCTAGCAGATATACATAGCCTAAGAGACAAGTCAATCAATCCGTTCAAGCAAGACCCAGGAAATGTTATTATTGTTAGAAATTGAGGCACGAAGTTAAAGACTGCCCAGTCATGAAGCAAGCTCAGACAGCAAAGGTGTACGCAGTCAAAAACCAACCTGCATCTTCCAAAGCAGAAAAAGGGAAAGGAGTTCTGGAAGGTAATCTCACTATTTATGATAGCATTGTTAGATTTCTATTTGACACGGGCGATGCACATAGTTTTATCTCTCAACAAGCTATAAATGAATTAAATCTTGAACCCAATTTTGTTGAAGAGCCTATATGCGTAAAGAATCCAGTTGGAGGTCGCGCGAATCGTTGTCTTCGATGTAGAGACGTTCTTATTTCATATTCTTGTTATCAATTCCCTACCGGTCTTTTTGTTCTTCATTTTATCGAGTTCGAAGTCCTACTCGGAATGGATTGGCTAACCAAATACGAAGCCAAATTGGAATGCATTAATCGGTTGATTTCAATTAAAACCAAATTTGGAGATTTCATCGAGATTTCTTGTGAGGACCCAAGTCCTAAAAGAGATGGGTTGATGTATAATTTGGGTTATCCCGAGCCAGTTTGGAGTCTATACCAATTGTTAGAGATTTTTTGGACGTGTTCGGAGAAGTGAAATCTTTTCCTCCACATCGAGAAATAGACTTGACCTTGTACCCAATGCTCGTCCTGTCATTCATGCAAGTCGCAGGATGGTACGCACGGAAAAGGTAGAATTAGTTCAGCAAACTGATGATCTATTAGCAAAAGGGTTAATTCGTCCCAGCATTTCTGAATGGGGTTCCGCCGTCATATTTGTTGCTAAATCGGACGGATCTTTGAGATTGTGTGTAGATTACCGCGATCTCAATAGGCTGACTCTCAAGAATAAATTTCCACTACCTAGAATTGGTGATCTGTTTGATCAACTGCACGACGCTTGTTTCTTTTCAAAGGTGGATCTAGCCCAATGGTTCAATCAACTACGAATCGTCAAAGACTGTGTCCATATGACTGCTTTTAGGGGTCCTAACATGTACTACGAATGGTTAGTCATGCCTTTCGGGCTAACCAATGCTCCAGCATACTTCGTGGATCTTATGTCTCGTGTGTTCCGAGAAGTATTGAATAAATTTGTGCTCGTGTTTATTAATGATATTTTGATCTATTTCAAGACCGAAGAGGAGCATGCCGAGCACCTTAGAATCATTTTGGAGATATTGAGGAGAAATATTCTATTCGCAAAATTTTCCAAATGCCACTTTTGGGTCAAAGAATTCCAATTTCTCGGCCATATTGTTAATGAAGAAGGAATTTCTATTGATCCTAGCAAAATTTCCGCTATTATTGATTGGAGGAAACCCATTACCCCAAAAGATGTTAGAAGATTTTTGGGTTTAGCAGGCTATTATCGAAAGTTTGTTGAGAAATTTTCTAAGATAGCTAGTCCGTTGACAAAGCTAACAATGAAGGATGTAAAGTTCAATTGGACTCCAAAATGTGATGAAGCTTTTCAGGAGTTGAAGAAGAGATTAACCACCGCTCTTGTTCTCACTATAATCAACGAGAATCAAGGTCTATCTGTTTATACATACGCTTGTGGTGATGGTTTGGGTGCGGTATTAATGCAGAATGGGAAGGTGATTGCCTACGCGAGTAGACAATTACGTCCTCCTCAAAGAAACTACCCGACCTATGATTTGATACTCTTAGCAGTTATCTTTGCTTTGAAAATATGGCTACACTATCTTCTGGGTGAAAATTTTGTATTATTCACCGACTATAAATCTTTGAAATATCTCATCACCCAGAAAGATTTAAATCTACGACAACAACGTTGGTTGGAATTTCTGGCATCTTATGACCTAGATATTCAATATATGCTGGGAAAATCCAATGTAGTTGCCGACGCCTTAAGTAGAAAGCCTGCTATTCTTGCTCATCACATCATTTCTTCTACTCTTCTTGAAAAGATCGCCAACAAGCAAAAGGGGACAAGTTTCTTCAGGGAATATATGGGAGGATTCGTCAAGGTGAAGATTCTACTTTTGAAATTGATGGTAATGGAGTTATAAGGATGAAAGGCCGGATATGTGTCCCAAACTTCCCTGATCTGAATAGTGAAGTTTTAGACGAATGCCACAAATCTGAATTCAGCATCCATCCAGGAGTTAATAAAATGTATCGTGATATCAAAAGAACTTTCTAGTGGAAGATAATGAAAAGAGACATATCTATATATGTGAGTCGATGGGCTACTTGCCAACAAATCAAAAGCGATCAAAAGAAAATGACGGGTTTACTTCAGCCTTTAGAGGTACCCAAGTGGAAATGGCACCAAGTATCGATGGATTTCATCGATGGTTTTCCTCGTACTCGAAAAGGCAATGAAGCAATTTGTGTTACTATAGACGGTTTGACTAAGATAGCCTACTTCTTGCCAGTAAAATCTACCCGCACGGCAGTAAGTTTAGCCGAGTTATATGTGAAAGAAATTGTTCGTCTCCACGGTATTCCCAGCAACATAGTGAGTGATTGTGATCCAATCTTCACTAGTAGATTTTGGGAGGCATTTCAAGACGCATTGGGAATAAAACTGAATTTCAGCACTGCTTATCACCCACAATCTGATGGGCAGACAGAGAGGATTAACTGAATTTTGGAAGACCTATTGCGTGCTCGTATACTTGATTTTGGTGGTTCTCGGGAGGACCATTTAAATCTGGTCGAGTTTTTATATAACAATAGCTATCAGGCCAGTATAGAGATGGCTCCTTTTTAAGCTTTATATGGTCGTCCGTGTCGATCACCGGCATGTTGGATTGAGGCTGGTGATAGACTTGTCCTTGGACCGGGTATGACTAAAGAAGCCACCGAAAAAGTTGATTTTATATGGAAGAAATTAAAAACAGCTCAGAGTCGTCAAAAGAGTTATTCCGATCGCAGAAGAAGGGATTTGGAATTCCTGATTGGAGACTCTGTTTTTCTCAAAGTATCTCTTATGTGAGGTGCATTGAGGTTTAGGAAGACCGATAAGCTGGCACCATGATATATTGGTCCTTTTCCTATTCTAGAGAGGATCGGTTCTTTAGCCTATCAACTGCAGTTGCCTAGCTGGTTGTCTGGCGTGCATGATGTGTTCCATATTTCTAATCTTCGGAAGTATGTGCACGATCCAGATAGTATTATTTAAGAAGCTGCTCAGTAGGATCTCGAAATCACTCCCAATTTAACAGTTGAAAGAGAACCGATAAAGATTGTAGATCGTGAAGAGAAGCGATTGAGAAACAAAGTTGTGAAACTAGTTAAAGCTCAGTAGAGTGGCGATCTAAAGGACTGCACTTGGGAAACCGAAAATAATATGCGGGAGTCATATCCCAATTGCAGAGTGGATATCTCGACATAAACCAGTAAGCCATTCCCTTATTTTTTCTGAATTCGTATATTCTTTGGTTTCTTTACTCTCTCTTTCAAATTTCGAGGACGAAATTTTCTTAAGGGAGGATATTTGTAACATCCTAAAATTTTTAAATTACATCGGGTAATTTATTTGAACTTTTGAAATTAATTTGAAAAGTTTCAAAAGGAATAAAATATTATTAATATAAATATTACAAAGATATATGGATATAAATAAATATTTGATAGTTTAAGCTTTAAATAAATGATAATAAAGAAAAAATATAACAAAAAAATTTTGTGTTAAACCACAAAATAAATAAATAAATATGTGATAAATTAAATGCTGATGGTTAAACTTCAAATAGAAATAAAAATTTAACATTATGTTTGTAATAAAATTATATGGTTATAACATGACATATGGAATACATACAAGTTTGCATGAAATTTTTTTTTACAAGGAAACCAAAAAATAATAAAACAGAAGTGTACGCAAGAAGATAAATATCTTTAAATAAAACAAAACTGTACTTACAAAAAAATCAAACAGGATTATATGTTAACAATAATGGGAGCATAAGCAATTAAAGCTATCTATTCTTAAGCCTAAATCTTGATCATTTCAGCTGAAATAAAACTTGCTTAGTCAAAGCAGGAGGGACAAACAAAAATAAAACAAAATATCTGATCAAAGAAAAAATTTCACCAGTTAAAAAGTTCCCTTTGTACAAACCTCTTTCCTTAATATATACACACCCATATTGATTTCAGTTCGTTTAAACAAACATAGTAAATTTAAAATATAAACATCACCATATTTTTAAGTTCAAAAGAAAAAAACAACAAAATAGAAAAGAAGATCTAGGAAAATCAATCTGCAGTTTTCCAATAAAAGAGCAGTTCTCTGTTTCAAAAAATTTCAAGCGCGTAAACTTATTTTTTTTTAAATTGAAATCTAAGTATTTAGTTCATGAACCTTTGTTTTGTTGTATATTGAAAAGAAATGTGGTTCTGTTTGTTTCTGTGTTACTAGAAACTCTCATATAGTTTGTTATTCAATATGTTGGTCTTAGAGCAAAGTGAAGTAGTAAAAAAATCAAACAAACCTTCATACAAACATTTTTAGCTTAGGATTTTTAAACGAAATAGGTTAGTTTAAACTTGAATCACGGCCTAAAAATTGTTTTAAGCTTTATCATGAAGAGTTTACTCTGTAACCTCAATTTCACAGTAAAAACAAAATTTTATGATGAATTCAAGTATTTTAAAACATTAATTTGATTATATAATTTGAATGAACATACAAAGATATGATTTTCAAAATTAATATGATGATTTTAAATTGAGTATTTCAAGAACAGTTCACAGTTGAACAAAATTTGTTCTTTTTCCATTTTCTGATGATTGATTAGATATTGGTTGATGATAATTTGTTTGAAGCTAGTGTGTTGATCCACGATCTCAGGAAAATTGTCGAAAAAAATTTCTACTGCGTCAATTAAGGAGTCGAGTTCGATATAAGGTTACAACTCAAGTTTTGAAGGTGCTCAGTGGAAAGATGATTTCATCACCTCGGAGGCATCGAGTTGCACGAGATTGAGGGGGATTGTAGTGTAGGGGGTGACGTGGTATGGCCGGAATGGGAGCCCCTCCGTTTTCTGAGACGCGGCGGCGAGGCGTTTTTGTTGGTTGAGTTTATTACAGTGTCTCGAGCAAAATTGCTAATTTTTGATTTTGGGTTGATGCCTTCGAATCGAAGTTCGATTTCGAGTGTGGGTGAGGTTTGTGGTTTGCCATAGATTTTGGAGTTCGCCAGGATGGCGGCGCGGTGACGTGCAAGTGCACGACGTTGTTTTGGGTGTCAGGAAATTTGGTGGTTGACAACTCAAGTTGATACTCGGGTAAATGGTGGATTTGCTTCGAGTTAGATTTGGGGACATAAGTATGTTGTCCTGTATTAAAGTTTAAACTTAAACTAAGCTGAAGAAAAAAAAGTAGAAGAAGAGAAGAGAGTACGAGAGGGAAAGAGGAAGAACTCGGGGAAAAGCATAGAGGAGCTCAAGTTGTTACTCAAGTAAACCGGCAATTCTCTCGGGTCGATTTTCCATGCTGGGCCATGTGAGGTCATTCCTCCTATCGGACATATTTCTTCAATACCATTCTATTGCTTTTGTGATTTGACTGGGTGCACCCTTTGATTTGGGAGTGTGTCACGAGGTGGAGGATAGTGGATACTATGCGTTACCACCAGTCGTGATCCGCAACTGGTATATCTTCCCTGGCAGCACCTCGAGTGCCCTGTCGCATGTCCTATCGCGCCTTCTACGAGTTTGTTTTGTGTCGTACCTATGGAGTGCTCCCTGATAGACCACTTGCGAGTGGAGTTTACTGTATCTGTATAGATTACGACATTATATAAAATGTGTTAAGGGGGATATGGGTAACGGCTTAACGCTATTTTAATAGTTTACTTTACTATAGACATATTATGATAGCGTATATTACTACATAGTAGATGGTTCCATGGATCCTTAGAGGATGGAAATCTCAACCATCCTTTAAGTTACTTGTATTTCAGTTGACATTCCACCTAAGTTGAATTTATTAATATAAGAATTGTTAACGTTTAAAATCGAACACTAACACCCCGGTGTATATTGAGATTGAGTGAAAGCACCACTCGTGAACACGGGAACTAAAAACAAGTAGAAAAGTCACAGAGAAAGCAGAAAAGACAACAGTTTTTATAGTGGTTCGGCTTCAGGTAAGCCTATGTCCACTCAAATCCTCTTTATTACTGAATCAATTACAACTTTACAACAGTCTTCAATTACAATACTGATGAGACAAACAACTAGAACTTCAATGCAGAAGAACTCTTTGAATCCATGTTGATTGTGTTAGATTTCCTCCTGAAGTTTGTTGAGATGCCTTTCGTATTTGAAGTGTCGAGTGAGTCGAGAATTCAGCAGAGTATCAGCGCTTAAAGAGATCGGCCAAAAAGTCCCTTGAAAGTTGGAGATGGCAACGTATTTATAGAGGATTCTGGGCAGGAAACATTACCAAGTCCTAACTCGTAACCGGTCTAAGTTGGGTCGTGGAAGACTCAAACTAAGTCATGGGTCGGTCGCGACTTAAATGCTAGGTCGAGACTCCGGAAAGGAATTCTTGCTGAACTCTACAAGTCCTGAACCGTGTACGAGTTAAGAGGCTGCGTGTTAAGTAGCTGCATCGGACTTGCCTTCCTTTGCTTGAATCGTGAACGACCTAGCATAGGCCGTAAGTCGGTCGCGACACAAGTGTAGTTCGTGATCTTGTCCCTGTCCTGAGCAGTTAGGGCGGCAACCTCCTTGGATAGTTAGATCGGTAACCCACCTAAGCCTTAGGTCGGTCCCCCCTCAAATCTTAGGTCGGCATTCCTGTTAAGTCGGCAACCTTTAAGGAATTAAGCCGGTACCCATGTTAGGTCGGTAGCTATCTTAGGTCGGTATCCTTTGAGGATTAGGTCGGCATTCCTGTTTTAGGCAGTTAGGTCGGTATCCCTGGTAAGTCTTAGGGCTTAGGCAGTTAGGTCGGCAACCTTTTGGGTCGGTAACTGTTAAGCCTTAAGTCGGTAACTGTTTTAGGTTGCTGAGTCATGGCCGAGGTGGAGTTAACAAGAATGTTAATCCTGAGTAGAGTGTTTTGTGTTTTTCTTTATGCTCGGGTCAGACTGAGTGTGACAGCATTTGTGTAACGTCCCGCCTTTTCGCACGCTTTAAATCGACGCACGTGCCAATTCAAACCATACGGAAGGGCGGATTGTTATGGGGTAAATAAGAAAAAAAGGGAAAGAAAAAGGCAAAATAGAATCTCACAGCGGAAGGATAAAATATAAAAATAAATATACAATTCACTAATTGTTTACAAACATTTGATTCTTCTTTATACAATAAATATCAGAGTTCACATACCAATAATAATCAATGTAGCGGAATTAAAAAGTGTAGTGGAATATAATTAATAATAATAATAGAAATCTCCGTCTTCGTCCTTCAGAGCTAAAGTCTTCGATCCTGAAACGCTCGGACTGACCCGAGCGAATTGAAAGACAAAACACACGAGTCAGAACTAAAAGATCTTATGTATGTTAAATTAACCGAAATAAATATGAGTGCGGTAACTCAAAAGATGCTCGGGATTTACATCTCTTATGGATCCATTAAACTATTTACTATGTAGTATATTTCGCTATTATAATAGTGTCTAATTGTAAAATAAACTTTCTTTTTAATAGCGTTAAGGGGTTACACATATAGCCCTTAACACAAATAATGCCAATACACTATACAGTACCGTAATATCTCCTGATCGGGAGGCTACCAGAGGATACTCCATAGGTACGACACAAATAGAAACTCGTAGTAAAGGCTCGGTATGGTAGGTGACACGGCACGACTAGGCAATGCCAGGGTAGATATACCAATTACGCATCCAGGCTGGTGGAAACGCGCAGCGTGCAGCTACCGCCCACCTCGAACAACACCCCCAAAATCAAAATCAAAAGTGGCCACCGAATCAATCCAAAAGTCAGAGTATAATATCGAATGAGTGCGTTCGATCAGAGGAATGACCTCATTGGCCCGAGAATCGCTCCTGTTTTAGCCACCTTGTGCCGACTCACGGGAGTCGGGTCCATGTATTTACCTCAAAGGAAACGCCTCCGCCAACCTACTTCATTATGGAATCTCCACCGCATACACGGTTGTTAAAGTGGTTTTCAGAGTTGGCAGAGAGTATGACAACTTCCGATCCCGGTCTCTTCAACAACCAAAAGTTATTATAACACCGCGGTCATTTAAAAATAATTATACTTTCAAAACTAGAATATAATTATCCATTTCAAAACCCATAAATAAGATATCATTTCCTTTTAAAACCCAAATAATTATGATATCATTTTATTTCAAATATATTTCTTTTCCAAAATCATGCCACTTTTAAAATTTATAATACCTCGAAACCAAATATTTGAATTTTAACTTTCAAATACTTCAAAATCCATTGTTTTAAAACCATAACTTTAAAAACTTAAATGGTTTGGATATTCAATAGTATATAAAATAAAACAGTTGAATTTAAAATTTCTTTAAAAATAAATAATTTCCACACCTTCACAATTTTTATTCACTTTAAATTCAGTCTAAACCCATAACTTTTTGATTCACTTTCAGTTTGAATAAAACACTTCGATTTCAATATTTTCATACTTTGAGTATTTAATGAATTTCAAAACTAAGATTGAGAATTTCATACGAACAATTCATTTTTGTAACGTTTGCGATTTTTCATTACCGAAAAACCGAAATGTTAGGGTTTAAGAAAAAGAAAAGGTAGAAGAAGAGAGAGAAAAAATAAAAGAAGAACAGAAAAGAACAACAGAATATTAGAGTCTCACAATTCGCAGTGGAACAACATATAATAGATAAATGAATAATCTTCAAACAAAGAACTATATCAGTTATTATATTACATCATATTACATTACATTACATCATCAGAGTGTACAACAACAAACAACAACAAACAGCGGAAAAGAAATACTATATACTAGTAATACGCCATGCCATCCAGCTTGCCTCCACCAACTCTTGAATTCCAGAATATCCTGATAAACCTTACTCCTGACTGCCCGTGTGGAAATTGGTGGGCACCCAGAGTTTAGGAAGGAAAACAATAAACTTCGAGTCAGTCATGTGACTGGTGTGAGAACTCAAAACAGTTTATCTTTAAAACAAAGAACAGGATAATTTTAAAATAGATTTCGAAATGCTTTTTAGAAAATGAGACTACCATAAGGCCTCCCGCACACACACAATGCAAACGCAGAATCGGAGGAGATTTCTCCTTATGATAGTCAAAGATGCTTGATGCGCATTAAAAAGAAACATTTGATATTATTACTAGTTTATAGTGCATAAAACAATTTCGAAAGTAGAATATAAATCTTAGCCAGCATAGGCATTTCGCACTTATGCCTACTATAGCTACCTTCCAAACAGTGGGGCGCCACCATAAGTGAATGATAGGTTCTACAACTAAAACCGTACAAGATCGTATTGTGTCTTTGGATTTCCAACAAATGGTCAGGCCAAGGAACTTCCCATTGCCACATAGAAACGCCTCTGGAATGACGTCCCGAGTACCAAACCGGATCACTGCCAACACAAGGCCGGGTTACCCCTAACTGGGTAACTACCGACACGAATATGTCATCCCTCGATCGTAACCGATCTATCCGAGGATCCTAGATTTCCAACAACCACATAAGAATAATAATGAAGTAACCACATAGGCTAAGTATCTGGGCTCCGTTCCATGATACCACCTCTATCCAGAAGGAATGACATACACTAAAGGGGCGCTACCCCCTAATAACCTTGCCGCATCCTTCCTGTTTTGACCATTTTCGGGGTGTGAGGTCCGACGAAGTCTCGTCCACAAAGCCACGCTTTATACAAAAGCTGTGCTTTGGGTCTACAAATGATCATAGATATGATCACCAAGATAAATGATCAAACAAATGATCATATCCCAAATGATCAAACAATGATCATTTCACAGCAACACTCAGCATGCCACACTACCAAATTGGGAGTATATCACTAATAACCTTCAACTATACAACCTCTAAGCTCGTACGTCTCAAAGAAGGGTGTTAAGCTAAGAGAATAAATTCTCCGCCACCAACAGAAATATATTTGAAAGAAATCAGCTTTATATCTTAACTTGTAATGTCAGACATACAATCCATACAAGTCTGTTCCGGGCTCGAACAGAACTGAAGGCGCTTACAAAGAAGTCCTTGCATTCCGGATAATTTCTAATCACGTCTGGACTTCCCATCGCTAAGGGTGATAAAACCTCTATATCGGAGATCAGCCGATGCAGAGTAACTCAACGGTAATCCTTCCATTTTCAAAAATATTCGATCTCCAACACGGGTCATCAAATGCAATCCATTACGACGTATCACATATTCGGAATGGGTTATACGATCCTAAGGTCCATTCCCGGGTAACCCGAATAGTGGACGCTTATTCTAAAATAAGTGTGGCATTCAAATTCAAACAATCACAACAAATACCTATTTAAAGGTAAATATTGATAGTCGGTTATTTAACTATCAACAAAGATGTTCAACATCATCAGATTCTAAATAATTTACCAAATTATTTATTTTCCCAAAAATATCTTTACTAGATATATAATTTCCACACTTTAACCATTTGAAAACAATTTTCAAATCACTTTTCAATCCTTTATCATTTTTGAAAACAAATTTCAATCATTTTCCTTACTCGGAAATACTTTCATTTCAACATGGTTCATTTAAACCCATTAAATAAATCCTTACAGATTTACTTTCTATTTACGTTCCAAATCCGTAAATTAATTCCCACACTTCAAAAATAAATCAATGTTTATTTTTAAACCAATTCCCTTTTTCATTTATAAATTCCATAGTGAATTTACAATTCCAAAGTATTTATGAATATATGATTCCCAAATCGATTTCTAATATTCATTTTCAATTTGTCTTCAAAAAGATAAATTCTCAAAACGTTTCATTTCACATTGGAAAACATTTCCATACTTATTAAATAATAAGTAATTTACAAATCCATTCATTTTCAACACTTGGAAAATATTCAATATACTTAAATCGAAAATTAAGTATATATTTCATTCTTTAAGAAATCATTCTCTTAAACACATTTGTTTGGGCCAAAACGAATGTTGCGTAAAACATCGTTACGACGACCCAAAATCACTAGTATACGGATTCAAAATTAAAATAGATATATAAATCCCAATACTATACAAAATATTTCCTTTCAGAAACCATTTACTATAACAACAGTGTTATAGTCCATCATTTCCTTCTATTTCTCGAAAACGTCTATTTCAACAATAAATGATGAAATCTATGTATTCGATTCATAATACATTTCATCGTTAAAACGATTAACTTCATTTTATAATATTCATTTTCCCAAGCATATCCATTTTATTTGATAATATATTCACTGTCCAAAATCATGAATATACTTCCTTAACCAATTTCAACTTTCAATTTATCAAATTCCATTGATTTCGAATTTATAAACAATGTCTATAAATTCCATTTCTATCTATAAGCTCGGTTTATAAATCTCCTTTATTAATCCAATTTATATTTCGTTTATGTGTCGAATCTAACTTATAAGTAAATTACTTATAATCCATTTATTCACAAATCTATTCTTTTATATCATCGTTTGTTTATAAATCTAAAATTCTTATTTACTTATAAAACTAAGTACAACTTTATTTTAACACTTATAAAAGCTCGTTTTATAATTCCAATATCTTTAACTTATAAAATATAAATTTTATAAATCTTTTATACAAATCGTTTGTAATAATTCAAAAATCTCAATTTAAATAAACCAATCTCTTTATTAATTTACAAAACGTTATTTAAAACTTATATAACTCCAAAATTACACTTAAGTATTATTTTCCCAAAAATATAACTTTTATAATCATAAACTTAAAATGTTTATTTATTTTAACAATTCAAAATTAAATAAAACGTATACTTTCAAAAATCACTTTAAAATTCCTTTTAAAACCAAAATCATTATTTTAAAAACTTCAGAAATGGATCCGATGATGCAGCAGCACCAAATAGTCAATCACGACATCCAAATATCATATATCGATATGATAATCAACAAATATCACAATATCTGTAAATAAATCAATACAGTTGAGGAATCCAGTTGGATCCCTCCAACCTGTTTCCCTACATCCAAAGATGTTAAAACAATACCAATTCTGTTCCAGTATGGAATTATCGCGGTATATGGGATTTATAAAATATTATCCGCTTAATAGACGGCACAATAGGGTCTCATCCGCTATATAATGCGGGAAATCAATTCCAAGTACATAAATAATACCAATTTCACTGTACTGTGAAATATTCGTGGCATATGTTTTTAATAAATAACCCCCGCTTACTAACGGCGCTAATGTCTATTTTAACAATCAATAGACAACAATCATCATTCAAACATACAATCCACAATTTTAAATATAACTATTTAAAATTTAAATCGAAACCGATTCGATTGAGTGAGAAGTTCTCACCTTGATTTCAATTTCGTCTTCAGCTTTTATTTCGAATAAAATTAAACGCGCGTTTAATTTTACCCGAAATTGTCACTAACTCCAAACGACTCCAATCCAATTCCATAACGTTGTGCTCGTCCATACGATTCCAACGCAACTGGTTTCGCATGTATTCGACCTCGTATGAAAAAGATATGAATTTTTAAACATTCACGAATTTATATATATAAATTTACAACAATTTTTTTTTTAATTTCTAAACCTAAATCAACATCTGCCATCCATTTCACTACTGCAAATCATGGCCACACCTTCCGTCTCCCCCTTCATCAGTAAAATGCACACCCAATAGCCGCCACCAACAAGCAATTTCGCACGCCACCATACTCCACTTCGTGACGATCGGGTAGTGCCACAACATTCGCCATCTCGAGCTCCACCCTCGGCCAGAGGCCGGCCCCACTCGGCTACTCCTCCTCTCTCGATTTGCATGCGAAACGCGGTGACTTCATGGTCAAAATTACGATGATCCGCAGCTTAGAAAACGATCATAAGCGTTGATGATGTAGTTCGTGAGGTGCTTTACAAGTTTCATGTTGAAGAATTCTTGAATTGGTTGATGGATGAAGAGATATTTGGGGAAGAAGACGATGCATTTCTGGCCTTCGGTTTCATTGGAGGCGGCTAGGGTTTTAAACCCTAATTTTTTTTTTGTGAATAAAGGGGGGCTATTTATAGAAAATATCGAACACTATTCATTCCATAATTTCAAAACTCTGATTTACGCGCGGTGACCGGCGTTTCTAGGGTATATCCCGCGTTACGGACACAATGGAATAGATTTCAGAAGCTAATTCGATCATCTGTGCGAGATATGGCAATAAACAATCGATTTAAAATTAAACCGATTAAACGATTTTCTAGGCGTTTTAGCTTGCGCCGAAAAAACGTTAAATCCGATTGACACGAAATTTGAAAACATACAATAATATCACATTACGGATGCGATGAAACTGGTTTCGTCGAAATCCGACACTGTTTGAAAATGACTATTTTAACTCGCCAAATTAATATTAAAATAATTTCGATGCGTTTCGAGCTGCCACGGTCAAACGAAAACTCCAATTGACACGAAAATTGAAATCCGATAATAACAAACTATTACGGATCCAATGGAACTAGTTTTGTCCAATTCTGAGACTGTTCGAAAATTGACTAATTTCACTAGTCGATTTAAATATTAAAATATTCAATTTTCACAGATTAACTTTTAATTCGATTTTAAAAGTTCTAAAATATCGTTCTAACTCCAATATGATAAAATAAAATTTTACAAATCATTTTCAATCATATTTAACTCAATTTTCAATTATTTCTGTATTTTCAATTATTTAATTATCGATTTAATTATCCAATTAAATCCAATACTCGAAAAATAAATTATTCGACTTATTAATTCACTTATTAATAATTAAAATTAATTAAATATTCAATTTTTAATAAATATAAATTCTGGGTCGTTACAGACTTCCCCCCTTAAAAGAATTTCGTCCTCGAAATTACCAAGTAAGAAAAAGTTACAGAATTCATTAACTTTCCAAAACAAATTTAAACTTCTTACCATACTTTACTAATTTTTCAAATCATACTTAGTTATCTTTTCAAAACCAAACTATATCATTTAACTTTCAATTCCAAAATCAAAGTTATAGTTTTCACAAATTTCCCAAATTTTCTCAAAAATATTCTAACGCCTTAAATTTTCGGAAAAATTCGCCAGAGTCTCCTTTGCGCGGCTCGATCCGAAAAAAAATGACAGTATATATATCACATATATACATCTCATCAAGTGATGAGGCATCCCGCAGGGAAAAAAGTGTAAAAGTACGATATTTAATCCGAGATATGTACCTTATTTATTATTAGCGAGCGTATACGGCTAATATAGCGCGAAAGCGAGCACCAAATGCGAAGCAAATGCGATCTGCACCTACTAAACACTCAACAAACCATGAGAAACATGCATATATGAAAATGATATCAATATACATCATATAGTAACATAACAACTACATGTGCCAACATAGCAATGCATTCAATAGCAATAAATGCAACTACCAAATCAATATAAATTTACTTCTCATTAATATTTAATGAATTGGTTTTCCAATTAATTCATTAACATTGGAATTTATCAACATTTATTCATATCCAATTTCATTTAGTTCGCATTTACCAATTTACATTCAAGTCGGTCCATTTCCAAATCAAATTTCAATTCCATTTAAGTTCATTTTCCTCCAAGTTGGATTCAATTTCTTTAGCTTCCAATTTCGCTAATTCACTTTCATTTATCTTAATGAATTTATATACAATCAACTAACAATCAAATAACAACCAATGTTTATTCAACATAACCAAATTATTCAATTTACATTCAATTTGGTCCAGCTCTTTCAATTCCAATCGGTTTATATTAAATTGACTTTCATTCAATTATTCAACTTCCTTTTAATGAATTAACTTTTAATGAATTTACACTTACATCCATTTTTTCATATCAATTCTTTACATTCAATTGACATTCAATCCATTCATTAGTTCAATTCAATTGCTAATTCCTTTAACAATATAATGTTGAATTTCATTTATATAACTCAAGTTCACATTCACAACTTCATTTCATTAATTCACTTAATTATTTTACTTCGATAACCAAAACCAACTTCTTTCAACTTTACTTAAGTTATATTCCATTCCAACATCGTTTGTTTCAATTTAACTTAAGTTTCCACTTATAAATCCAATTCGGGTTTCAATTCTAAAGTAAATTCTATTTAACTTTTTTTACCTAAGTCAAAGTTTTTCACTTATTCAAATTCATATCTCATTTTGCTTAAAAAATTGCTTAACCATTTTTAACAATTGGTTTCGCTTACATTTTTTTCATTTTATAAGCTATACAGCTTATATTCCACAATTACCGCTTGGATTTTTTTTTATTTCAAATTTGTTTATCATAACCAAACTTAAATTTTTAATTTACTATGGTAGCAAATCCATCAGACAGAGACTCGAAAATGATACTGATGATGCTGCAGTCATCACCCTTATTATTTTCTAGCAACAGTAGTGAATTCAGTGCTTAATATTCTTTCAAAATCTTCCTTTTTATTTATAAATCACATTTATAAACCTTTTTCTTATATATATAAGATTATTTCACAAGTGTAAATCATTTTAATTTATACACTTTAATAATTCTAAAAAATTATTCTTTTATATATAAAATATAATCAAGGTAAAATTATTTCATTTACCATATTTTAAATAATATTGTGTCAAATTGTTCTGTACAAGTGTTTAGAGATCCCTATCAACAACGTTAATTACTCGTGTTGACCAAAATCCATATACCACTCAACAAACCAATCATCACAATATAAAACAATTTAATATTCATTAACAAATACGCGCTCGTATATATTATTACACTCACACTCATTCTAGAGTACTACTGACTCTATCTCTAATGAGTTATACCCAACAGAGCCATGGTTGTCGCTTAACCATAAGCTCCGATACAAAATGTAACGTTTGCGATTTTTCATTGCCGAAAAACCGAAATGTTAGGGTTTAAGAAAAAGAAAAGGTAGAAGAAGAGAGAAAAAAAAATAGAAGAAGAACAGAAAAGAACAACAGATTATCAGAATCTCACAATTCGCAGCGGAACAACATATAATAGATAAATGAATAATCTTGAAACAAAGAACTATATCAGTTATTACATTACATCATATTACATTACATTACATCATCAGAGTGTACAACAACAAACAACAACAAACAGCGGAAAAGAAATACTAAATAGTAGTAATACGCTATGCCATCCATCTTGCCTCCAGCAACTCTTGAATTCCAGAATATCCTGATAAACCTTACTCCTGACTGCCCGTGTGGAAATTGGTGGGCACCCAGAGTTTAGGAAGGAAAAAAATAAACTCCGAGTCAGTCATGTGACTGGTGTGAGAACTCAAAACAGTTTATCTTTAAAACAAAGAACAGGATAATTATAAAATAGATTTCGAAATGCTTTTTAGAAAATGAGACTACCATAAGGCCTCCTGAACACACACACAATGCAAACGCAGAATCGGAGGAGATTTCTCCTTATGATAGTTACAGATGCTTGATACACATTAAAAAGAAACATTTGATATTATTACTAGTGCATAGTGTATAAAACAATTTCGAAAGTAGAATATAAGTCTTAGCCAGCATAGGCATTTCGCACTTATGCCTATTATAGCTACCATCCAAACAGTGGGGCGCCACCATAAGTGAATGATAGGTTCTACAACTAAAACCGTACAAGATAATATTGTTTCTTTGGATTTCCAACAAATGGTCAGGCCAAGGAACTTCCCATTGCCACATAGAAACGCCTCTGGAATGACGTCCCGAGAACCAAACCGGATCTCTGCCAACACAAGGCCAGGTTACCCCTAACTGGGTAACTACTGACACGAATATGTCATCCCCCGATCGTAACCGATCTATCCGAGGATCCTCGATTTCCAACAATCACATAAGAATAATAATGCAGTAACCACATAGGCTAAGTATCTGGGCTCCATTCCATGATACCACCTCTATCCAGAAGGAATGACATACACTAAAGGGGCGCTACTCCCTAATAACCTTGCCGCATCCTTCCTGTTTTGACCACTTCCGGGGTGTGAGGTCCGACGAAGTATCGTCCATAAAGCCACGCTTTATACAAAAGTTGTGTTTTGGGTATACAAATGATCATAGAAATGATCACCAAGATAAATGATCAAACAAATGATCATATCCCAAATGATCAAACAATGATCATTTCACAGCAACACTCAGCATGCCACACTACCAAATTGGGAGTATGTCACTAATAACCTTCAACTATATAACCTCTGAGTTCGTACGTCTCATAGAAGGGTGTTAAGCCAAGAGAATAATTTCTCCGCCACCAAAAGAAATATTTTGAAAGAAATCAGCTTTATATCTCAACTTGTAATGTCAGACATACAATCCATACAAGTCTGTTCCGGGCTCGAACAGAACCGAAGGCACTTACAAAGAAGTCCTTGCATTCCGGATAATTTCTAATCACGTCTGCACTTCCCGTCACTAAGGGTGATAAAACCTCTATATCGGAGATCAGCCGATGTAGAGTAACTCAACGATAATCCTTCCGTTTTCAAAAATATCCGGTCTTCAACACCGGTCATCAAATGCAATTCATTACGACGTATCACATATTCGGAATGGCTTATACGACCCCAAGGTCCTTTCCCGGCTAACCCGAATAGTGAGCGCTTATTCAAAAATAAGTGTGGCATTCAAATTCAAACAATCACAACAAATACCTATTTAAAGGTAAATATTGATAGTCGGTTATTTAACTATCAATAAAGACGTTCAACATCATCAGATTCCAAATAATTTACCAAATAATTTATTTTTTCAAAAATATCTTTACTAGATATATAATTTCCACACTTCAACCATTTGAAAACAATTTTCAAATCACTTTTCAATCCTTTATCATTTTTGAAAACAAATTTCAATCATTTTCCTTACTCGGAAATACTTTCATTTCAACATGGTTCATTTAAACCCATAAATAAATCCTTACCGATTTACTTTCTATTTACGTTCCAAATCCGTAAATTAATTCCCACACTTCAAAAATAAATCAACGTTTATTTTTAAACCAATCCCCTTTTTCATATATAAATTCCATAGTGAATTTACAATTCCAAAATATTTATGAATATATGATTCCCAAATCGATTTCTAATATTCATTTTTAATTTGTCTTCAAAAAGATAAATTCTCAAAACGTTTCATTTCACATTGGAAAACATTTCCATACTTATTAAATAATATGTAATTTAGAAATCCATTCATTTTCGACACTTGGAAAATATTCAATATACTTAAATCGAAAATTAAGTATATATTTCATTCTTTAAGAAATCATTCTCTTAAACACATTTGTTTGGGCCAAAACGAATGTTGCGTAAAACATCGTTACGACGACCCAAAATCACTAGTATAGGGATTCAAAATTAAAATAGATATATAAGTCCCAATACTATACAAAATATTTCCTTTCGGAAGCCATTTACTATAACAACAGTGTTATAGTCCATCATTTCCTTCTATTTCTCGAAAACGTCTATTTCAACAATAAATGTTGAAATCTATGTATTCGATTCATAATACATTTTAAAACATCGTTAAAACGATTAACTTCATTTTATAGTATTCATTTTCCCAAGCATATCCATTTTATTTGATAATATATTCACTGTCCAAAATCGTGAATATACTTCCTTAACCAATTTCAACTTTCAATTTATCAAATTCCATTGATTTTGAATTTATAAACAATGTCTATAAATTCCATTTCTATCTATAAGCTTCGGTTTATAAATCTCCTTTATTAATCCAATTTATATTTCGTTTATGTGCCGAATCTAACTTATAAGTAAATTACTTATAATCCATTTATTCACAAATCCATTCTTTTATATCATCGTTTGTTGATAAATCTAAAGTTCTTATTTACTTATAAAACAAAGTACAACTTTATTTTAACACTTATAAAAGCTCGTTTTATAATTCCAATATCTTTAACTTATAAAATATAAATTTTATAAATCTTTTATACAAACCGTTTATAATAATTCAAAAATCTCAATTTAAATAAACCAATCTCTTTATTAATTTACAAAACGTTATTTAAAACTTATATAACTCCAAAATTACACTTAAGTATTATTTTCCCAAAAATATAACTTTTATAATCATAAAATTAAAATGTTTATTTATTTTAACAATTCAAATTTAAATAAAACGTATACTTTCAAAAATCACTTTAAAATTCCTTTTAAAACCAAAATCATTATTTTAAAAACTTCAGAAATGGATCCGATGATGCAGCAGCACCAAATAGTCAATCACGACATCCAAATATCATTTATCGATATGATAATCAACAAATATCAAAATATCTGTAAATAAATCAATACAGTTGAGAAATCCAGTTGGATCCCTCCAACCTGTTTCCCTGCATCCAAAGATGTTAACACAATACCAATTCCGTTCCAGTACGGAATTATCGCGGTATATGGGATTTATAAAATATTATCCGCTTAATAGACGGCCCAATAGGGTCTCATCCGCTATATAATGCGGGAAATCAATTCCAAGCACATAAATAATACCAATTTCACTATACTGTGAAATATTCAAGGTATATGTTTTTTATAAATAACCCCAGCTTACTAACGACGCATAATGTCTATTTTAACAATCAATAGATAACAATCATCATTCAAACATACAATCAACAATTTTAAATATAACTATATAAATTTAAATCGAAACCGATTCGATTGAGTGAGAAGTTCTCACCTTAATTTCAATTTCGTTTTCAGCTTTTATTTCGAATAAAATTAAACGCGCGTTTAATTTTACCCGAAATTCTCACTAACTCCAAACGACTCCAATCCAATTCCATAACGTAGTGCTCGTCCATACGATTCCAACGCTACTGGTTTCGCGCGTTTTCGACGTCGTATGAAAAATATATGAATTTTTAAACAATCACGAATTTATATATATAAATTTACAGCAATTTTTTTTTAATTTCTTAACCTAAATCAACATCTGCCATCCATTTCACTGCTGCAAATCACGGCTACACCTTTCATCTTCCCCTTCATCAGTAAAACGCGCACGCCTCTCACCCAATAGCCGCTACCAACAAGCAATTTCGCACGCCACCATACTCCACTTCGTGACGATCGGGTAGTGCCACAACATTCGCCATCTCGAGCTCCACCCTCGGCCAGAGGCCGGCCCCACTCGGCTACTCCTCCTCTCTCGATTTGCGTGCGAAATGCGATGACTTCATGGTC
This sequence comes from Allium cepa, assembly GCA_030765085.1. Classification (NCBI taxonomy): domain Eukaryota; kingdom Viridiplantae; phylum Streptophyta; class Magnoliopsida; order Asparagales; family Amaryllidaceae; genus Allium; species Allium cepa. The sequence continues at coordinate 905,908,076 of CM060939.1, forward strand.
AAATTTACGATGATCCGCAGCTTAGAAAACGATCATAACCGTTGATGTTGTAGTTCGTGAGGTGCTTTACAAGTTTCATGTTGAAGAATTCTTGAATTGGTTGATGGATGAAGAGATATTTGGGGAAGAAGACGATGCATTTCTGGCCTTCGGTTTCATTGGAGGCGGCTAGGGTTTTAAACCCTAATTTTTTATTTTATTTTTGTGAATAAAGGGGGGCTATTTATAGAAAATATCGAACACTATTCATTCCGGAATTTTCAAACTCAGATTTACGCGCGGTGACCAGCATTTCTAGGGTTTATCCCGCGTTGCGGACACAATGGAATTGGTTTCAGAAGCTAATTCGATCATCTGTGCGAGATATGACAATAAACGATCGATTTAAAATTAAAGCTATTAAACGATTTTCTAGGCGTTTTAGCTTGCACCGGACAAACGGTAAATCTGATTGACACGAAATTTTAAACCATACAATAATATCACATTACGGATCCGATGAAACTAGTTTCGTCAAAATCCGACACTGTTTGAAAAATGACTATTTTAACTCGCCAAATTAATATTAAAACAATTTCGATGCGTTTCGAGCTGCCACGGTCAAACGAAAACTCCAATTGACACGAAAATTGAAATCCGATAATAACAAACTATTCTAATGGAACTAGTTTCGTCCAATTCTGAGACTGTTCGAAAATTGACTAATTTCACTAGTCGATTTAAATATTAAAATATTCAATTTTCACAAATTAACTTTTAATTCGATTTTAAAAGTTCTAAAATTTCGTTCTAACTCCAATATGATAAAATAAAATTTTACAAATCATTTTCAATCATATATAACTCAATTTTCAATTATTTCTGTATTTTCAACTATTTATTTATCGATTTAATTATCCAATTAAATCCAATACTCGAAAAATAAATTATTCGCCTTATTAATTTCACTTATTAATAATTAAAATTAATTAAATATTCAATTTTTAATAAATATAAATTCTGGGTCGTTATAATTTTCCCATTATTTAGTTTGAAAGGTTTACATGATAAATCCATATCCATTTAAATTAAACTAAATTTATTAACACTAATTATTTCCTTCCATTTATTTATACTAGAATTATTCATTAAATCCAGTTATAAATATCATACCCTCAAATTTCTAATTTTAATAAGTTAACATCAACTTATGGAGTTAATTTTTCAAATAAGCTCAATTCCAATTAAATTTCCAATTTACCTTTCAATCTTAATTTATTTGAATCATTTAAAACTCTATATATGTATACAAGATCTTAAACCTATACTAAATCATATAATATAAATTATCAAATTCCATTTTTCAACTTATTCATTTTTATATAACAGATTTATGCATAGCTTAAATTCAACAATTTAACTATATATGTATATATAAAATATATTTATCAAATCTAAATTTACTATTTGTTAAACCGTATCATATCCAAACCATAAAAATCATTTCAAAAATAATTTTATAAATATACCGCAGTGCCTGTATATAATTTTCTATCCTATGGTCAAGTGATACGGATATTTATCATCTCAATCCGCAATTTAAAAATAAAAATGTGGTTGTATATCATTTCAAACCGCAATCCCAAATGAAATGAAAATGCATGATAGCTTGCAGTTTATATAAGATAAAATACATCATCCATTCACCCTATATCAATCATCAACCAATTTATTTCAATCATCATCAATTTAAACAAACATCAATATATAGCATATAAAATATAACGGGTAATAAATAACAGTTATTAACTAACAGTTTATATTCAAAAATAAATTTATTAACTGTTTAACTATCAGTTTATATGCAAATAAATTAATTTTAACTGTCAATTATATGCAATAATAAAATTAATTAACAGTTAAATTAAATAAATGCGATTTAACATAGATGATGAATAAAACATGCCAAACAGTCCTAAATAAATTTCTACTCATATCTTAAGTCAAATTAACAGACATAGGAAATTTTAGAAGTTGTGAGTTGGTTAAAACACTCACCTTTTGAATTTAAATTGAATTTAAATCCAATTTAAACTAAAAAATTGGACAGTCTCCAAATCCATCCAAACCACCTCCAAAACGTCAGAAATTTCAATACGATCCTACCAAAAAAATCTCGCGTGAAACAGAGTTCATAGGAGAAAGTTAGACGCGTTAATGGTGACTGAAATTAAAAAAAAAACAGAAATAAAAGAACAACTTCAAGTGCCACGTCATCCCCCTTTCTTTCCCTCTCTCCCTCACGTGTTTTGCTTCTAGATTTTTCTGAGGAGTTTGAACTTTAGCTTTTGATTTGGTCTGGAATTTTTATTTGGATCCAAGATTTGTTTGTCCGCCATTGAGGAGGAGAGAGTTGAGATGTACGTACAGAACAAATGAGAATTAGGGAGGCTAGGGTTTATAGCATGATATTTATAGAGAAAGTTGAAAAGAAAGAAGAAAGTTTGAACTAGAATAAAATTTGAAGAAGAAGAATATTTTAAGAGCAAGGAAAAATTAAAATGAGAGATAATAAGGAGATTTGAAGAATAAATTAAGGCTGCAGGAATGAAGATAGAAATAAATGAAAAGCTAACAAAGTATATATAAACCAAGTAAGAATTGAAATATAAGTAAAAATATGAACAGCCTTAGAAAACGGTAGTGTTGAAAGAGGTAAAGTAAAGGAATAAGTATATAAATGAAGATAAAAATATATCTTCCGTTTTCAAATATGAAGCTTCAGGAGAATGAATTGCCAATAAAAGAAAGCTGTAAGAACTTATAATGTGTAAACAAAATGAAGTTTAGAAATAAAGAATATTAAATGCTAATGACGTGACATGAATAGTAATTTGGATGTCATAAAAAAACATCAGGAAAACTACTTGTAATGGATCAAACAAAAAAGAAACAAATGAAAAGAATGAGGCAGTTATTAATTAGAAATCAATCATACGAGGTTACTACAAATTAATAAGAATGAGTAGTTTAACAAATGGATGCTCAAGTGGGACCTACATGGGTGACTTGGAACGAAAGAAAAAAAGGAAAAAGAATGCGGATATGATAATAAATATTAAGCAAATGAAGGGCCACTTATATACTACGAACATTTGGGGTCCAAATTTTGAATCTTACTTCGGTTAAATCATTCCCATAAATCCAAATATGCACATATTTATATCATTCAATTCTTTATTAACACATTCATTTTATGGTAATATATGCATCCTCCATTAACGCAATCAATTAAACAATCAATTTAAAAATAAATTAATGATATTACTCAATCGATAAAAAAATCAATCAATTATACAATCAATCAATCAATTACCAAACCAATCTACCTAGATTTTTATTTATATTACTCAAACCAATTTTATTAATTTATGAATGTATATATATATGCACTATAAAATTATTTACTTTACTTTTTTGATCACTGTAACTGTGATATTAATGCAATAAAATTTACACGTTTTAATCGTATATAAAGTGTAAAATAAATATAAACATGTATAATTAATGTACAACTTTTAATACAAGGTAATTTCTAATTGATTCCATAACATTTACACAACCATGAACCCTATGATATATTTTTAAAATATGAATACTAATAAGTGCGTTTGTTTACATTATTCGAAAATTCAATTTATCCGTATATATAAAATTATACTTATTCAAAATGCAAAATTTTCTTTATACATCTCAAAATAGGCAATTATTTTAATTGAAATGTTCATTCCATTTTGACAAAAAAATTGCAAGTTCTTATATTAACTCATTGATTACTATTTAATTTATGTTTCCATCAAATTGAAACATTTAAATTAATCTAATTCCAATTCATTTCATTACTAATTTCAACGAATCTAATTATATAACACTGTTTTCTTTTCATTTATACCAATTCAAACATATTTTATAGAATTTCATATACAACAAATTTTATACAATATTTACAATGCAAATGATTTATCGTATTGAATTCAACATTTTTCACTTATCAATTTATTCCACGTTCACTGCAATAATTTAGTGAATTGATTGAAATTGATTACAAATTAACTTAACAACCTAATAAAATAAGTAACGTACAATAAATATCGTCATTAACTCTTAATTACTCTTTTAGAGGTTCATTATTTACGCCCCAATATTGTAATTACTTACATAACACTGGTTTTACTCAAATAACATTTATTACAAACTATTCCAACATTTATTCAATATTTTTTAGTTCTCTTATATTATATTTATAACCAAGTGTAACTTTTAACTTGAATTGGTTGGATTTCCTTTCAAGTTATTAAAAATTAACTTATATAACATATTCCTTAATTTATTCCAATTACTGTTTATTGAAATCCACATTAATTAATTTATTAAATGCTTACATATATTTCTCTATATCCAATTTGTTTCAACTTTATTTATATTAATACTACTCCCTTAATTTGGTTAATATTTATCAACTTGTTCAAAACTTATTATCTAAATTTCCGTTATTATAAACCTTTATTTGTTCGTTTAAATTAAATTTTAAATTCCCAATTCAATCAACAATTTCAACATGTAACTTATAATAACTGCTTACAAGTATGAATGGAATCATCATTCATTCAAATATTATCTTAACTTACATAAGGTATGTTTAATTACAATTAATTGCTATTGATTAAATGCATTGGTAACAAACAATAGTTGTCACCATTTTCCATTTTATAACATTTGTAAATTTATTCTTTACCTTTTACATCCCACTAAAATCAGTGCACACATATTATAATCCCTTACACAAAACTCATCTTGCTATTACCATTTACTATATATTTAATACAATAATCAAATGTTTACATTTTGTTACTTGTTAAATTTTATAACTAAGCATAACTTGTTTAAATACAATGAATTGGAGTTTCATTTAGATTGTTGACAATTAAGACGTATTAACATTGTTTCATTTTAATTTAGTTATTATTCCATTATTAAATTCCGAATTTTAATTTATTTCAATATTAACCCATAAAATATTATTGAATTAACAATTTTAAACATTCGCTTCATTATTGATTATAAATTGTTTTTCCTTTTTTTTCTTTTCTTCCTAAATTTAATTCCAATATCTTATTAAAATGACAAATCTAATTAACGACTTTAATTGTCGAAATTTACGGGTCGTTACAATTTGAGACTCACCTCTAAAGTTGGAGCTTCACTTGGAGATCCATCTATATCTATTCAGCTTTCAGCTATCCAGTTGTTTGTTTAGAGTTGTCATCTATTTGTATTTGAGACTACATTGTATTTGAGATATTCTGTTGCATTTTATTTCAAACTCTGTTGTTTATATAGTAGCTTCATGAACTACAATTTATCTATTCCGATGCTTATAGTTATATTACTCTGTGTCTGTGATTCTATGATTGATTTATGTACCGTATATGCTGAGTTTGCCAAATATAATTAACAATCTGATATTTTGAGCAATTCAAGTCTGACATGTGTGCGTGCGAATGGTTCGAAATAGCGGGTCGTTACATGGTTATACATATATACATATATACATACTTATATATATACACACACACATATACATATATAGATATACATATATATATATACACATATATACATATATATGTACATATGTATTCTTATTTCTAACTATTAATTCCAAAACGTGAACATTTCTTTCCACATTTTAATTTATCATAGCTAACCACGTTAAAAAGATTACCGTAATAACTTCCCATCAATTACCTATAAACACGACTTTTAGTCCGTTTGAAATTATAAGAAATTATCTCTTTTCTTTCATTAAAATAGATAGTCCAAACTACTGAGAAGAATATCCATACTTTACAAATCTCTTTCTTTTTTGGTATTTGTTAATTCAAACGACACATTTTTGCACATAATTTTTGGAATTGGATAATTTTTGGAAATTACATGGAAATAGATACTATTAAATTATACCTTGCTTCAAATAAATTAGAACATAGAAATTCACATTCCAAATAAAATTAGGGCAATTTAAATTAATAATAACATTTTACAACCTAATTATAAATCTAGAATAAACTTTACAACTTCATCAACATTCGACTTTAACAAATTTATGGACCGATTTAAAATTTTCCAGATTGTGGTGTAAATAATAGTCCTATTCCAATTACCTATTTTACAAAATATAAAGGTGATATTTCATCTTTCTAAGCCTACAACTCCATAGATCCTCCATAGGCATAATGTTTAAATAAAACTCAACTATATAAATTTTAATGTTGTAAACAAATTATATAATTTCCCACCCGCTCACTCCTTTTCTTTTATTATATTTTTCGCCCTTCTTCAATAATATATACATATAAAACATAATATTTTGTAGTTAGTAGGAATAGTGGGGAAGGGAAAATGGCAAAGCTTTGCTGCTTTGAACAAAAAATATTAGAAGAGAAGTAAGGGGTTATGCCTATATTTATATGCGCTCGAACCAATCGTATCCGTTAGATAAAAATAATTACATTTGTGTTGCTTGGCAAAGGTTCAAAACCTAGCCGCCATAATATGACAGGTCAACAGTTCCCCTATAGGCAGTCGACCGCAGCGGTTGTGGAACGACCCGGAATTTTCGAGCATTTAAAATTGGAATATTTAATTGATTTTAATATTTAAAGGTTTAATTTTAACTTGAATTCAAATATTACAATTTATTTGATAATTAAATTATTGAATTAAATAAGTGAAGTTGGGTAAAACGTTGAATCTGAAATTTTGAAGCCTGTTTAAATGATTTGAAGGCTTATAAAATTTATATTGATAACACTAAGGATAATAGAAGTTTTAAAATTGAATTTAACAGTGAATTGTTCAGTTTTGAAAATTTTATTGTTTAAATTGAATTTAAAAATAGCCTTCCGAGGCGCGGTCTCGGGATTTGACGAAACCAGTCTCATTGGATCCGTAATATTGAATTATTAACGGATTTCAAATTTCGTAGTAATCAGAGTAGTTGTGTGATCGTACGAGATAAAAACGCTTAGACAATAATTATCAATTTAAATTTAAATAATATATTCACATGTACCAATCATCTTTCAACCGAATTTTATTCACCATCACTACAACCCCTTCAAATCTTGTCTCCCTTTCTCAGCTTCAAGTACGAGAAAATCTATTCTTGTTCCCTCATTCCTTCTCCAGGAAGCCAAAATCAAGCCTTTCTAAATAAATTCGCGCACCCTTATCCTCGGTAATTCGAACGAATATCAGAAACAAATAATAGGCCGCGACTCCTTCCTCTCTTTAGAATCACAAATCAATGGCCGCGTTCATCTTTCAAATTCAAAACCTAAATCGCGATTTTACCCTTGCTGTTCCTTTTCAATTCGATGCTAGGAAGCAAACCGATCAAGGGCGAACGGGCTTCAAGGCTCAGCGATGCGAACTTCGACGACAACGATTTGGATCGTGACTTGGTGCCGAGCGTCGAAGCGTGGGGGGTGTGTGGGGATTTCGAGGCTGAGACGCAGTTCGATGATGCGGTGGTCGCGATGTTGGGTGGACTGGGTCGCGGGCTCGCGTGAAGGCAGGAGCTTCGATGACGTTGGGTTGTTCGTAGGAGAAGTCTGGATGCAGTGAGGTAGTAATTTATTTGTTTACTAATTTAATGAATTCTTATAAAAATATATATATATAATAAGTAAATAAAAACATAGAGTACCGTGTAGGATGATTTTGTTTCAAGATATAGGTTAGAAGGAATTGTATATGTATTAGGAATTTTACAGTTAAGGGAATCCTGTTGTTGTTTATGAGGAAGGAAATGTAGATAATGGAGTTGATCTCTATTTTATTTTTACAGAAATTGTAACACACATACTTGTATAAACAGAATATATAAAGATTGGGTTTGAAGAAAAATATATAGGAAGTTCTGAAGAAAACATAAATACATGTATACACATTATCAACTCATTAGTTATTTTGAAAATATATAGTTAGGGTGATTTATTTATTTAATAAACTTATTTAATTTATTTTACATCACTAAAAGATTTTTGAAAGGGAAATTAGTTTAAAACCCAAAAGTGTTAATTAACCAGATAGTAGTTAACTAGTTGACTAAATATTAATAAAATCGTGTAATTATTTATACAAGGTCTAAAGCCGTGGGGAAAACCAGGCGAGTTTGAATTGGATGGCAAAACAAAAATCGAAGGTGAGTTAATCTCAGTCAGTTTAAATTTAAATTTAAATGATTAAATTTAAATAATTGTTTGAATGCTTGAATTGATTGTTGTGATTTAATATGATAAAATTTGAAATTGGCATATTATGCGATGCTAACATCTATGGATGCAGGGAAAACAGGTTGGAGGGATCCAACTGGACCCCTCAACTTTTATTTAAATTATTTAATATTCCCTGTTCTGGTTATTTGATATTCTATGATGAATTATGTGGAAGTATTGAATGCTATGGCTTGGTTGATATAATATGGTATAATGAATTACAATATATATATATATATATGTATGTATTTGATTTTTGAAATGAAAATAAAAGAAGTGAAATTGCAAGTAAAATAATTATAGAATAAATTTAAGAATGACTTGGAAGGAAATAAAGCGACTTTAAACTTCTAATTAATGAATCCTGAGTATGGAAAGGAAAATTTGAATAAACAGGAAGTTAATGAATTTTAAAATGTAGTATTATCAATTAAAAAGAACAAACATATATTTAGAATTTAAGATTTGAATTATTGAAAGAGTAAACAAGAAATGGGAAAAGATAAAAATAAAATCCATAACTACGGAATTTGGAAATGAACTGATAAGTAAAAGAATTTATTTCAAATAAAATAAATTGGAAATCAATTTGGGAAATTTATTTAAGTGATTGAAGTTGGAATATTCTCTGGATAGCCAAGTACATGTTTTTAAAAGTAAATTTTTAAATATAAATTAAATGTTTTTAAGTTGTTTTTAAAGAAAGCAAGTTCTGTAAAATTTATTATTTATGTTATTTAAAGTCTAAAGTAAGTATTTTCTTTTAATCTATTCTAGCAGTAATAGTTAAGATGTAACTTAGTATTTTGTTTTTCTTAAAAGTAGAAACCTAGTTTTATATTTTATTAAGTAACCTTATTTTCAAATATTCATATAGTATGTATTCTTAACAAACTATTAAATTAATTTTAACTTGAATGTTTTAAAGTATATTTTTAAAGGTATAGTGTTTTAAATTAATTTTTAAAAAAATCTAGTTTTGTGCTTGGTGATTCCAGTGGAAATAGAAATACTTGGAATTTATTCCGAGAAAGGCAGATAGTTTTGAAAATTGTTTTCAAAGAAATTTGAAAAGTGAAAATATATCTTGTAAAGATATTTTGAGATAAATAAATAATTTGGGAAATTATTTATTGGTTGATGGTTGTTTGTGAATATTAATTGATAGTTAAATCATCGACTATCAATATTGGACAAATACGCTGATCGTTTCGAAGAGACTGGGATCGGGATTTATTTCTCGAAAACCACTTCGATCCGGTTTGCATGTTTCGTGAAAACGATTTTGGATTCGAAGATGGAGCAGTGAAGTGCTAGGGCTAGTCGCTACTAATCCTGATGATATTTCCAAAATGGATGTAGTAGGAATAGTGCCTTCGGTTCCGTTCGAACCCGGGACGGACTTGTATGGATGAATGCTTGCGCAACATCGTCAGGTGGACGATGGGCATTCTAAGAGATATCTTCTATAAAGGTAACGCTTAGCCTCAAGCCTCATCAAATAGGAATGACTGAAAATCAATGGTTATGCAGCAAGGCTAGGTGGGTAGCACCCAAGCAGGGTGAGGTCATTCCAGTCTAGATGTCCCTTTTTATTTCGGCTTAGTGGGCGGTTGCTGATCCCAACCGCGGGGTGATCTCACTCGGGATTATCCAGTAAGGGGTAGTCCCGGTCTTGTGTTGCAGCGGAGCGGCCGTACTCCTCGGTACGGTGATCTAGGCCCCGTACTGTGACAGGTGGTATCCCAGTGCCTAGTCATTAGTTGGAATCCATTCTCCCCACGAGCCTTTTACGAGTTTTGTTTGTATTACCCACCCTGTGGCTAGTAGCTGGGATTTAATATATGTAACAATTTCGGCTACTTTATAAGTATTTGTATATAGACCCTATTATAATATCAGAGGATTTCTATAAAAATTGTTTTAGCTATCGTAAGGTAAAAACCCGACATGTTTATTTATGGCATGGTCTTACAAGATGCTTTTGTTTTCAAAGGATTTTTGAAACTTTAATAATCAATTGGGTGTGATTTTCTCACGCTGGTATTCCAGACTGACTCGGGTGTTATTTAACTATAATGCTCGGGTCAGACCAAGTATTATAGGATACAGGATATGATGCTGTGGAGCTCAGGAGATGAGCAATATGACGACACGTTCTTTCGTACTTGTTTATACATATATATATATTCCGCTGTGTTTGAGTTGTTGTGTATCTTGAGTTGTTGTGCATCCATTGTATGATATTGATGTTGAGCTGTGATTGATGTATTCTGATGATGTAATATATAAACAGAGATATTTGATTTTTGAGTAAAATTATTCATTACCTATTATATTTTATTCCGCTGCGATGGTTAGATTCTGTTGTTGTTTTCTATTTTCTTCTTCTACCTCATCTTCTTTAACCCGAAAATGGTTCGTATTTATGTACAACTTGAGTTGATTTTTTTAGAATTGTGTTGACTCAAGGGGTACGGATTTGCAGGCTGTTACAGTGGTATCAAAGCTTAGGTTGGAAATAATCTTGGCTCTGGTGGGAATTACTCATTTAAAATAGAGTCTGTAGTACTCTATAATAAGTTTGAGCGTATTAATAAATATGAGCGCGTATTTGTTAGTGAATATAAATTGTTTTAATATTGTGTTGATTGGTTTATTGAGCGGCATATGAACCTTCATCGGCACAGTCTCGACAGCTGTATCGAAGCGGTTACTAAACACTTGAATAGAGCAATCGACACGATATTGTTTTAAATGCGGGTAAAAGAAATAATTTTACCCGAAATATATTTTTGATATAAAGAAAAGTTTTTGTAAAGTATTTAGCTAATATATGGTTGCTAGGATGTTAGGAATAATGATATTAAAGTATTATCATCGTTAAGTGAACATTTAACTAAAAATTGAAAATATAACTAAAGTTAAGGGAATAAATTCATTATATAAAATGAAATTTATAAATATGAATTATAAATGTAAATTATAAATTAAAATACAATCAAATGGAAATTTGTGTAAACATAAGCTATACAAATGCATTATACTTAAAATTTGAATTAAACGGAATTTGTAAACTTTAACCCGGAGATTTTGGAAGCATTTCGAAGGTAAATGGTATTATTGTTGTTTTTGGGTTATTTCTGAAAGGATAATTTTTTTAAATCAATTTTGGAAGAGATATAGCCTTGAAATCACTTGGATTATTGGGAAATAATTCTGATGATGACAGCCGCATCATCAGTATTCATTTTCGAATTTCTAAGTGATGGATTGCTACCAAACTGATTTTTTCAGGGAAACCTATTTGTCTTTGAAAACCTGAAAGTAAATTTGTTGAGAATAAAACCAGGATTGGTTAAATTTTTTTGAGAAATGTGATTTGAGATGTTGAAGATTTCAGAATGATTTGAAACCAAAGCCGGGAGCTTAAAAATCCTGATGAGATAGGTTGTAAGCTTATAAATTGAGATGATTTTTAAATCAGGAAGGGAATATAAGCTTCGATTGTTGGAATTTAAATTTAAAGGGAATGTTAAAAATGAAATTAACTTGGATTGGGAAATAAAATTTAACTGCATTGAAGTAATTGAGTAGGCTGAAAATAATATCCAGTTGTATTCGAACTAAGTTGAAATCGAAATGAGATTAATAAATCAGAGTTTAAAATAAAATTGAATTGGAATAAAAGTTCAATTGAGCTATTAAATGGAATTAGATTCTTACCTGAACAAATGGAAAATAAGATGAATAAGGATTGGATTGAAATAAATAAATCAGAATAACTTATAAAAGAATTAAAGATGCATGGAATAAAGATATGCTTGAGTTATAAATAAGCGTAAATCTTGAGTTTAAAATAAAAGAAGAATATATTCAAGCCTATGATGAATGGAACTGTGTAAATAATAAGTTGTGGCTTATAAAATTTGAAATAGTGGGATAGAAACCCAAAATAAATATTTTGGTGAATTGGAAATGAAAAGAAAATCCAAACTTGAATTATAAAATAAATTTGAACTTAAGAAGAAAAAAATGAAGAGATTTTGAGATTTAAAAATCAAGTGTTGAATTTCGACTAGGGGAAGAATTAATTAGGTAATAAATTAGTTAATGGAATTGAATTGTGAGTGTCACGACCCGAAATTCAACGTTCGAAAATTGACATCAAATACCTCACTTGTACTCGACTGTCAATGATTCAAACATCGAACTCCAGTCAGATGGAGCTTATAGCAACATTAGATGAATATATAACAGCGGAAATAAAATGAATAACATGCATCACATCACATATACAACACCACAATAATATCTGTTACAACATCAGAGTACATAATACATGAATAACATCTCCAAATAGAATGACATAATAGAACAACTACATATCATATGCCAAAAGTCTTCAAAAGGATAGAGAATGATAGTGATCACCAAACTAAGCACCTCGAGATCCAAAAGCTTCCAAAATGTCTCTAAGGTATGAGTCTCCAAAAACCAAAATACTCCAAAATGTAGCTAGAGCCAAAATATAGAAACCTGCTACTAGGCTGCCCGTGTAGAAATGGAGGGCACCCAGAGTTTAGAAAGGAAACAATAAACTTCGGGTTAGTCATGGGACTGGTATGAGTATTACAAAGATAATTGCTTTCAACTAAAACAGATTTTTACACAAGAAAAATCGGTATGCTTTTGGAAAATGAAACTACCATAACACCTCCCGCCACACACACAATGCAATCGCAGAACTGGAGGAGATTTCTACTTATGATAGTCAAATATGCTTGATACGGGAAAATTCTTTGATATTACTAATAGTACATAGTGTAGAAAGCCATTTCGAAAGTAGAATATCAATCCTAGCCAACATACGACATTTCGTCGTATGTCTACTATAGCTACCATGTTCAATAGCAGGTTACCGACACATTCCATGGCAGGTTATACAACTAAAACCGTGTAGGGTGCGTATTGTTTTGATTGGATTTCCAACAAATGGTCAGGCTAAGGAACTTCCTATGCCACATGGGTACGCCTCTGGCGGGACGTCCCGAGAACTAACGTTACGGTTAGATCTCTGCCAACACAAGGCCGGGTTACCTCTGTAACTAGGTAACTACTAAACGAATATGCCACTCCCCGGTCCTTTGGGACCTTTATTCGAGGGCCCTTCATCACAAAGCAACAACCACACAGAATAATGAGATTGAAGCAACCACATAGGTAAGCATCTGGGCTCCATACCATGACACTACCTTTTTCCGGAAGGAAATGACATACCCTAAAGGGCACGACCCTCATAACCTTGCCGCATCTTTCCTGTTTCGACCATTTCCGGGGTGTGAGGTCCGATGAGGTCTCGTCCCCAAAGCTACGCTTTACACGAAAGCCATGCTTTGATCACAAATGATCATCACTATACAGCAGCACTTAGTATGCCACACTACCAAATTGGGAGTATATTGCTGATAACCTTCAACTACATAACCTCTGAGCTCGTACGTCTCCGAGAAGGGTGTTAAGCTAAGAGAATAAATTCTCCGCCACCAAACAGAAATGTATTTGAAAGAAATCGGCAAAATATCTCAAAGTGTAGTGTCAGACACACGACCATACAAGTCTGTTCCGGGTTCGAACAGAACCGAAGGCACTTCGTCCAATAAGGAAGAAGCCCTTGCAAATCTGGGCGTCCACAATCCCGATCGGACTTCCCATCACTTAGGGAATCCCTATACCAGAGCAACTCGGTGCAGCGACAATCGATAGGTTATCCTATCGTTTTCGCAGACACCCGGTCTTCACCATCGGTCTTCAAATCCAATCCATTCGTCGAATCACTATTCGGAATGGGTTATATGACACAAAGGTCCTCTCCCGGCTAATCCGAATAGTGAGCGCTCAAATTCAAAACATGTGGGTGTATCAATCACAAAGGTTCGCATTCAAGGTTCGATGTGGGTTTCGGATAACAAACTGAAAATCCGACTCCCTATCGCATCGAAGTTGAAATGCCGTTTTACGGGAAAAAGGGTTTCACATACATATAGGAGCAAATCACAAATCATAGTTCATCACAAATCAATCACGGCACCACAACAAAAGTGTCAAACCAGTATGCGGTATTTGATGATGATCAATCATCGTCGATACAAGTAATTATGATTAAAGCGAATTAGCCACATGATTGTCTTTGTTAATCATTTCAAATTAATGTTGGATTTTACTTGATTTTGAATTATTTTAACTGTCTAAGTTAATAAATTATTCTTTAGTTTATTATTTCATTTATAAATTCTTAATCGTTAACTTATTAAGTTTAATTAATTTTATAAATTTCCTATTCTTTAATTTATTAATTTTTTTTTTCTTTTAAATTTTAGAAATCGTTACAAAACATCAATTGTTAGTTACTACTTCATCATTGTAAACTTGGTTTGAAATTTGTACTTGTATAATTAGTTTACATCTAACCTTCTTATAAAGTTAGACTTTTTAAAACAACTTTTATTAATTTAAAATATTTTGAATTTCATAAAATTTTAAAAACCTATTAGTTTCACATTCCATTAACAACTATCATTATTAATTTATCCAGAAAATAAATAAAATTGCGTTTTCAATTTATTGTTAAACCTGGGTTTGCTGTTCATTTGCAAACCCCAGGCTTGCTTCGGGTCGTACCCGAGAGAAACGCTTGCCTACTTGGAGTTATCCCCAGATTTGACCCGTGTTGCCATCCCTCTGCAAAAATTTGTTAAAGTTTTTTTTTTCTTTTCTCTTCTACACGATACAACTACCAGGCCTTCCCTTCTCTACCCAGATCCTCACACTGCTACGCTACCCAAACGCGTGCACGTGCACGGCCACCGAAGGCAACTCCGACCTCAGGTGAACATCGCCGCTCGTCAACCACCAACCCATTAACCCTCTCTGACCATCGATGCGTCCCATCTCCACTCGAACCAAAATCGAGCTATCTGCCTCGAACTGGAATGGCAACAGCTCGCCAAAAACCACCCGACCACGCGACGCCGTCCACCTGACCTCGCACCACCACGACCACATCACCACCGGTGATCCACGAAGCTAAACCCCATACCCTCGTACAACTCGATGCGCCGAGAAATCACCAGCGACCCATTTTCTCGTGAACAAAAACGTGGGTTTTTAAACCCTACTTTGAATTCAAATCAAAAATTCACAGATTTATAAATTATTCCAGGATTTTTCTAACGATCATGAACAACCCAGCAAGCTATACCGACGAACTCGAGGCCGACTATCTCCTTGATCACTGGGAATTGGCAAAAATTCATTTCCCAGGTCATTTTCGAATGCCTGAGTGAAGAGTTAATGAAAAATCCACATTTTTGTTTCAAAAATCCTTATTTTCGAAGGGGATTCACATAGTATTATTGAAATCACGATTTATGAAACTCGAAATTCTTGATATTTTGAATGGTACTGCATTTCATAACTTCCAAGAAACTATAAATATGTAATTTACTTTACCATTCTTATTGAATTAAAATACAAGTATAAACCAAAAATTTTAATTTGAACAGTAGCTTTTGCTTTGATTAAATCTGAGCCATGGTGAAGGCTTAAAGCATAAACTTCAACTTGTTTAATTTTTCCAAATTCAACAAGAAAGAGAGACAGAGGGAAAGAAGAAAAAGGAAGTTTGACAGATTTGGTTTTCTCAAACTAAACAGTGACTATTATTTATGTAAGATCAACATAACAAGCCAAACATTCAATTATACATTCAAGTCTCTTGCATGAAAACAAAATTTAGGTTCCCTTCATCACCCAACATACACAAAGCAAGCATGGTAAAAGAAAAAAGAAAAAAAACAAGGTTTACTCACTTGTTTCCAGAGGATGTTGACAGTTTTCAAACAGAGAGATGAAGCTGGCAAATTTTCTTCTTTCCTACTTTAATTCTCTTGGGGTTTTAGATCTGCAAATTTATAGTTATAGATTTGTGATTAATGTTTGTTATGTTCATCTACTTATTCATTGCTAACAAAAAAAAATTTATTTACTTACAGTTGAGATTCCTAGCAGAGAAGACACTTTTTTTTTCTATTTTCTGAAACTTGAATCCAAATAGATTAAAGCTTTTAACCCCCTTGATTTTTTCCTGCAATAAAATATAGATACTGTGGTATTAAATCCCATGTTGCTTTCATTTATTTTAATCATTAACAATAACAAATTTCCCAGATTACTTACAGTTTTGAAACAAAATCAGAGGAGCTTCTTTTCTCTGCACTTTTGAAAACAGAACTTGAAAACCAAAACCAAAAAAAAAAGTAGCTTTTAATTCTAAATCCTCCCTGCAAAAAAAAATTGATTGAGGATTACTGGATTAAACTCTTTCTTTATAAGAAATTATAACTTCAAGTTCACATTTTACAAAAAAGATTACTTGCCTTTTTTAATTTATTCCCAGAAAGAAAAACTATGCACTGCCTTTGAAACCAGAAACCCCTTTTGCTTCACAAATCTGCAATTTTCATTTTGAATTTGATTGTCAATACTTGATTCAAAAATCAAAATTTCATAAACTATAAATTTTTAAAACAAAGCTTACCTGAAAGTATCACGCTACTGTTATGAAGCATGAGAAAATATTTTTAGATATTTTTTTTTAGCTTGAATGGAAGAAGGCAATTTGGTTTTCTTTTGAACTTTCTTTTTTTTCTCTGAATGTTTGAAGTAACACTTGCGAATATTTTTTGATTACTGAACATCAGCTGCTAGGGGATTTAAAAATTCGAGTTTTAGAAGGTAAAGATTTTCCTGAATTTTCTATTTGATTATTTTATTAAGGAAATGATGGTTTGTGCCATTTGTAAGAAGATATCTTAAAACATAGATTTTGTTAATTATTCATTTTATTGTGAATGTAAGTTTTTCAGCTTTTGATGTAACAAAGCAAAAGAAATTTTATAGATTTTATTTCATATATTATATGCATATACTTTTATAAACCAATATACATACTTTTATTCATTTGTTGTATATATGCATATGTATAATGTTTTAAAAGAAAAGTTGTCTTGACCATTGTGTACTTGTTCCTCAATGATTTTTAAATGCTTCTTTATTTTAAAACATTTATTCCAAATTTAAATTCAAACTTAAATCTTACACTTGAAATATAAACATTCTAAATCCAAACGACTCTTGAAAACATTTATCATCTCAATATTTTAAACCCAAAATAAATTAGGAATTTATTTCATATATTATTTTCACTTATTTCATTGGTTCAGATTTTCCTTCAAATTTATTCTCAAATCAAACCCCAAGAGTTTAAATATATTATTTATTTTGATTGAAAATTTTGGGGATGTTACAAATACCCCCTCCTTAAGAAAATTTTGTCCACGAAATTGAAAGAGAGAGAAAAACAGACAAAGAATATACGAATTCATAAAGAATAAGGAAATGGCTTACCGGCTAAGCCGAGATATCCACTCTACATTTGGGAAAAGATTTCTGCATATTATCTTTAGTTTCCCAAGTGCAGTCCTCTGGATCACCACTCCACTGAACTTTTACTAGCTTTACAACCTTGTTCCTTAATTGCTTCTCCTCACGATCCACAATCTTTATCGGTTCTCTTTTAATGGTTAGATTGGGAGTGATGTCGAGATCCTGCTGGGCAGCTTCTTCAATAATGCTGTCCGGATCGTGCACATACTTCCGATGGCTAGAAATGTGAAATACATCATGCACACCCGACAACCAGCTAGGCAACTGCACACGGTAGGCTAGAGAACCAATCCTCTCCAGAATAGGAAAAGGACCAATATATCGTGGTGCTAGCTTACCGGTCTTCCCAAATCTCAATACACCTCTCATAGGAGATACTTTAAGAAAAACAGAGTCCCCAATCTGAAATTCCAAATCTCGTCTTCTACGATCGTAATAGCTCTTTTGACGACTCTGAGCTGTCTTCAATTTCTTCCGAATAAAATCAACTTTCTCGGTGGCTTCTTTAATCATATCCGAACCAAGAATGAGTCTATCACCTGCCTCAATCCAGCATGCCGGTGATCGACACGGTCGGCCATATAAAGCCTCAAAAGGAGCCATCTCAATACTGGCCTGATAGATGTTGTTCTAAGAGAATTCGACCAGGTGCAAATGGTCCTCCCAAGAACCACCAAAATCGAGTATACAAGCTAGCAATAATCCTCCAAGATTCGATAGATCCTCTTTGTCTGCCCATCTGACTGCGGGTGATAAGCAGTACTGAAATGCAGCTTGGTTCCTAATGCGTCTTGAAACGCCTCCCAAAATCTATTAGTGAATATCGGGTCACGATCACTCACTATGCTACTAGGAATGGCATGGAGACGGACAATCTCTTTCACATACAAATTAGCTAGACTTGCAGCTGTGCGGGTAGCTTTTACTGGCAAGAAGTGGGCTGACTTAGTCAAACGATCTACAATGACCCAAATCGCTTCATTGCCCTTCCGCGTGCGAGGCAAACCGTCGATGAAATCCATCGACACCCGGTCCCATTTCCACTTGGGCACCTCTAAAGGCTGAAGTATACCCGCTATCTTCCTTTGGTCGCTCTTGATTTGTTGGCAAGTAGCACAACGACTTACATAAATAGATATATCTCTTTTCATCGTCTTCCACCAGAAAGTTCTTTTGATATCTCTATACATCTTGTTAACTCCTGGATGGATGCTGAATTTTGATTTGTGACATTCATCTAACACTTCTCGTTTCAAATCTGGAATGTCGGGGACACAAATCCTGCCTTTCATCTTTATAATTCCATTATCATCAATCTCAAAACTAGAATCTTCACCTTGATGAATCTTTTACAAATTCCACGAAGGAATGGGTCTTCTTTTTGCTTGCCGGCGATCTTTTCAAGGAGAGTAGGAGTAACAACAAGATATGCAAGAACAGCATGCCTCCTACTTAAAGCATCGGCAACCACATTGGCTTTTTCGGGCGTATATTGAATGTCTAGGTCATAAGATGCCAGAAATTCCAGCCAACGCTGTTGTCGCAAATTCAGATCTTTTTGGGTGAAGAGATATTTCAAGGATTTATGGTCGGTGAATAATTTGAATTTTTCACCTAGAAATAAAGAGAGTTCGATAAGTATATTTGTTACGTTAAATTAAATTAAACTCATAGATTGATAAGAAAGCTGAAAAGATTCTTACCCAAAAGATAATGTCGCCATATTTTTAAAGCGAAGATAACAGCTAGAAGCTCCAAATCATGGGTCGGATAATTTCTTTCATGAGGACGTAATTGTCTACTTGCGTAGGCAATCACCTTTCCATTTTGCACCAATACTGCACCCAAGCCTTCACCGCAAGCATCGGTATAAACAGATAATCCCTGGTTCCCGTTGATAATGGCGAGAACAGGAGCGGTGGTTAGTCTCTTCTTCAATTCCTCAAAAGCTTCTTCACATCTTGGAGTCCATATAAACTTTGCATTCTTCATTGTTAGCTTGGTCAAAGGACTAGCTAACTTCGAAAAGTCCTGCACAAACTTCCGATAATAACCTGCTAGGCCCAAAAAGCTTCGAACTTCCTTTGGGGTAGTAGGTCTTCTCCAATCAAGAATGGCGGAAATTTTGCTAGGATCCACAGAAATCCCTTCTTCATTAACAATATAGCCAAGGAATTTGACTTCTTTGACCCAAAAGTGGGATTTGGAAAATTTAGCATATAAAATATTTCTCCTCAATATTTCCAAGACAATTCTAAGGTGTTCGGCATGCTCCTCTTCGGTCTTGGAATAGACCAAAATATCGTCAATGAATACGAGCACAAATTTATTCAATACATCCCGAAACACACGAGTCATAAGGTCCACAAAGTATGCTGGGGCATTGGTTAGCCCAAAAGGCATGACTAACCATTCATAGAACATATTGGGACCCCTAAAAGCTGTCAAATGAATACAGTCTTCGGCGATTTGTAATTGATGGAACCCTTGGGCTAGATCCATCTTCGAAAAAAAACAAGCTCCGCGCAACTGATCAAATAAATCATCAATTCTGGGCAGTGGGAATTTATTCTTGAGAGTCTGCTTATTGAGATCGCGGTAATCCACGCACAACCTCAAAGATCCATCTGACTTAGCAACAAATACGACGGCTGAGCCCTATTCAGAAACACTGGGTCGAATCAACCCTTTTTCTAGTAAATCTCTAGTTTGCTCGACTAATTCAACACTTTCTCTAGGTGCCATCCTGCGACTTGGATGAACGACAGGACGAGCATTAGGTACAAGGTCGATTCTGAATTCTATTTCTCGGTGAGGAGGTAGAGATTTCACTTCTTCAAACACATCTGGAAAATCTCTAACAATAAGAATGGACTCCAAGCGGGGTTCAGGATAACCCAAATTATACATCAAGCCTTCCCTTTTCGGACTCGGGTCCTCACAAGAAATTTCGATGAAATCCCCAAATTCGGTTTTTATTGAAATTAATCGATTATTGCAATCCAATTTGGCTTCATATTTTGCTAGCCAATCCATTCCGAGCAAGACTTCAAACTCGCTGAAGTCTAGAACAAAAGGACTAATAGGGAATTCATGGCAAGAATATGAGATAGGAACATCTCTACATCGAAGGTAGAGGTTTGCAGGACCTCCAACTGGATTCCTTACACATATTGGCTCATCGACAAAATCAGGTTCAATATTCAATTCATTAATAGCTTGTTGAGAGATAAAACTGTGTGTAGCGCCAGTATCAAAAAGAACTCTAACAATGCTGTCATAAATGGTAAGATTACCTTCCAGAACTCCCTTTCCCTTTTCTGATTTGGAATATGTAGGCTTGTCTTTGACTGAGTATACTTTAGCTGTCTGGGCTTGCTTCATAACTGGGCAGTCCTTTACTTCACGTCCTTCCTTCTGACATTAATAGCACTTCCTAGGCTTTCCTTGAGCGGATTGATTTCTCTTGGGCTTTTTGCAGCCGGTAGAATAGTGGCCTTTCTTCGAGCAATTATAGCAAGTGACATTCTCCATAGTGCTCCCTTGATTGCTTTTCTTCTTCTCCTTGCCGTGCCAAGGTTTCGTGCCTCCAAATTTTCTCTTCTTCCAGTTCTGAGTGCTTGAGTTTCCTTGCTCCCTCGGTGCTTCTTGCATGTCTAGTGTAACATAACGGTATCCCATATCAACCAAATCTGAGAATGATTCTTTGACGTGGCCAGTCATCCTTTCGTGGAACTTTTTATTCATCCTACGAATGAATCGCTCATTCTTCTTCAACGGTGTGTTCACTAATTTTAGACCAAAGCGAGACAATTCATTGAATTTGTTGAGATACTCTTCGAATGATAAACTTCCTTGCTTCAAGTCCATGAATTCCTGGTACATACGGGAAATCCCGGATGATGGCAAGTAGCGCTTCTCAAATGCTTCTTTGAATCTGCTCCATGTGAACTCTTCCTCAGGCTCATCAATAGTGACTGTCTCCCACCCAGCTAAGGCTTTACCTTGAAGTTGCCAAGTAGCTATGAGACGCATCTGATCATCTTGTAGCTTGAGCCCCTTAAAGATTTTTTCACAAGACCTAATCCATGCCCGGGCTTCAATAATCGTCTCTTTGCCGGTGAATGGCTTACCCCCAAGCCTTGAGAAGTTCTTATATAAGTCAGCCAGATTCGGCTGATTCTGAATAGGTAAAGCTGCCTCGGTTGTAGGGGGAACTTGGCTAGGTGCTGTGGCATTTCCTCGCCCCCTAACTTTGCCTCTTCTTCCGCTCATCCCAATTATCTGTAATTAGTAAGAAAAAGTGGCTTAGATATTTGGACGAGATATCTTAAGAAATATCGGCAATTAAAGGAAATAGACTAAGAAAAATTTGAGGTGTCAATTGATTATACTCATTCTAGGGTATACTTCACCCTATCTTTAATGAGTCATCTAATGTGTTATACTCCGTAGCTAAAGTTCTTACTCAACCTTTAGCTCTGATACCAAATGTCACGACCCGAAATTAAACGTTCGAAAATTGACATCAAATACCTCACTTGTACTCGACTGTCAATGATTCAAACATCGAACTCCAGTCGGATGGAGCTTATAACAACATTAGATGAATATATAACAGCGGAAATAAAATGAATAACATGCATCACATCACAGATACAACACCACAATAATATCTGTTACAACATCAGAGTACATAATACATGAATAACATCTCCAAATAGAATGACATAATAGAACAACTACATATCATATGCCAAATGTCTTCAAAAGGATAAAGAATGATAGCGAACACCAAACTAAGCACCTCGAGATCCAAAAGCTTCCAAAATGTCGCTAAGGTATGAGTCTCCAAAAACTAAAATACTCCAAAATGTAGTTAGAGCCATAATATAGAAACATGCTACTAGGCTGCCCGTGTAGAAATGGTGGGCACCCAGAGTTTAGAAAGGAAACAATAAACTCCGGGTCAGTCATGGGACTGGTATGAGTAAACAAAGATAATTGCTTTCAACTAAAACAGATTTTTATACAAGAAAAATCGGTATTCTTTTGAAAAATGAAACTACCATAAGACCTCCCGCCACACACACAATGCAATCACAGAATTAGAGGAGATTTCTTCCTATGATAGTCAAATATGCTTGATACGGGAAAAATCTTTGATATTACTAATAGTACATAGTGTAGAAAGCCATTTTGAAAGTAGAATATCAATCCTAGCCAACTCACGACATTTCGTCGTATGTCTACTATAGCTACCATGTTCAATAGCAGGTTACCGCCACATTCCATGGCAGGTTATACAACTAAAACCGTGTAGGGTGTGTATTGTTTTGATTGGATTTCCAACAAATGGTCAGGCTAAGGAACTTCCTATGCCACATGGGTACGTTTCTGGCGGGACGTCCCGAGAACTAACGTTACGGTTAGATCTGTGCCAACACAAGGCCGGGTTACCTCTGTAACTAGGTAACTACTACACGAATATGCCACTCCTCGGTCCTTTGGGTCCTTTATCCGAGGGCCCTCCATCACAAAGCAACAACCACACAGAATAATGAGATTGAAGCAACCACATAGGTAAGCATATGGGCTCCATACCATGACACTACCTTTTTCCAGAAGGAAATGACATACCCTGAAGGGCGCGACCCTCATAACCTTGCCGCATCTTTCCTGTTTCGACCATTTCGGGGGTGTGAGGTCCGATGAGGTCTCGTCCACAAAGCTACGCTTTACACGAAAGCCATGCTTTGATCGCAAATGACCAACAAATGATCATCACTATACAGCAGCACTTAGTATGCCACACTACCAAATTGGGAGTATATTGCTGATAACCTTCAACTACATAACCTCTGAGCTCATACGTCTCAGAGAAGGGTGTTAAGCTAAGAGAATAAATTCTCCGCCACCAAACAGAAATGTATTTGAAAGAAATCGGCTTTATATCTCAAAGCGTAGTGTCAGACACACGACCATAAAAGTCTGTTCCGGGTTCGAACATAACTGAAGGCACTTCGTCCAATAAGGAAGAAGCCCTTGCAAATCCGGGCGTCCACAATCCCGATCGGACTTCCCATCACTTAGGGAATCCCTATACCGAAGCAACTCGGTGCAGAGACAATCGATAGGTTATCCTATCGTTTTCGAAGACACCCGGTCTTCACCATCGGTCTTCAAATGCAATCCATTCGTCGAATCACTATTCGGAATGGGTTATATGACACAAAGATCCTCTCCCGGCTAATCCGAATAGTGAGCGCTCAAATTCAAAACATGTGGGTGTATCAATCACAAAGGTTCACATTCAAGGTTCGATGTGGGTTACGGATAACAAACTGAAAATCCGACTCCCTGTCGCATCGAAGTTAAAATGTTGTTTTACGGGCAAAAGGGTTTCACATACATATAGGAGCAAATCACAAATCATAGCTCATCACAAAGCAATCACAGCACCACGACAAAAGTGTCAATCCAGTATGGGGTATTTGATGATGATCAATCATCGTTGATACAAGTAATTGCGATTAAAGCGAATTAGCCACATGATTGTCTTTGTTAATCATTTCAAATTAATGTTGGATTTTACTTGATTTTGAATTATTTTAATTGGCTAAGTTAATAAATTATTCTTTAGTTTATTATTTCATTTATAAATTCTTAATCGTTAACTTATTAAGTTTAATTAATTTTATAAATTTCCTATTCTTTATTTTATTAATTTTTTTCTTTTAAATTTTAGAAATCGTTACAAAACATCAATTGTTAATTACTACTTCATCATTGTAAACTTGGTTTGAAATTTGTACTTGTATAGTTAGTTTATATCTAACCTTCTTATAAAGTTAGACTTTTTAAAACAACTATTATTAATTTAAAATATTTTGAATTTCATAAAATTTTAAAAAACTATTAGTTTCACATTCCATTAACAACTATCATTATTAATTTATCCAGAAAATAAATAAAATTGTGTTTTCAATTTATTGTTAAACCTGGGTTTGCTGTTCATTTGCAAACCCCAGGCTTGCTTCGGGTCGTACCCGAGGGAAACGCTTGCGTACTTCGAGTTATCCCCAGATTTGACACGTGTTGCCATCCCTCTGCAAAAATTTGTTAAAGTTTTTTTTTCTTTTCTCTTCTACACGATACAACTACCCAGGCCTTCCCTTCTCTACCCAGATCCTCACACTACTACGCTACCCAAACGCGTGCACGTGCATGGCCACCAGAGGCAACTCCGACCTCAGCTGAACATCGCCGCTCGTCAACCACCAACCCAGTAACCCTCTCTGACCATCGATGCGTCCCATCTCCACTCGAACAAAAATCGAGCTATCTGCCTCGAACTGGAAGGCAACAGCTCGCCAAAAACCACCCCGACCACGCGACGCCGACCACCTGACCTCGCACCACCGCGACCCATCACCACCGATGATCCACGAAGCTAAACCCCATACCCTCGTACAACTCGATGCGCCGAGAAATCACCAGCGACCCATTTTCTCGTGAACAAAAACGTGGATTTTTAAACCCTACTTTGAATCAAATAAAAAATTCACAGATTTATAAATTATTCTAGGATTTTTCTAATGATCATGAACAACCAAGCAAGCTATACCGACGAACTCGAGGCCGACTATCTCCTTAATCATTGGGAATTGGCAAAAATTCATTTCCCAGGTCATTTTCGAATGCCTGAGTGAAGAGTTAATGAAAAATCCACATTTTTGTTTCAAAAATCCTTATTTTCGAAGGGGATTCACATAGTATTATTGAAATCGCGATTTATGAAACTCGAAATTCTTGATATTTTGAATGGTACTGCATTTCATAACTTCCAAGAAACTATAAATATGTAATTTACTTTACTATTCTTACTGAAGTAAAATACAAGTATAAACCAAAAATTTTAATTTCAACAGTGGCTTTTGCTTTGATTAAATCTGAGCCATGGTGAAGGCTTAAAGCATAAACTTCGACTTGTTTAATTTTTCCAAATTCAACAAGAAAGAGAGACAGAGGGAAAGAAGAAAAAGGAAGTTTGACAGATTTGGTTTTCTCAAACTAAACAGTGACTATTATTTATGTAAGATCAACATAACAAGCCAAACATTCAATTATACATTCAAGTCTCTTGCATGCAAACAAAATTTAGGTTCCCTTCATCACCCAACATACACAAAGCAAGCATGGTAAAAGAAAAAAGAAAAAAACTAGGTTTACTCCCTTGTTTCCAGAGGATGTTGACAGTTTTCAAACAGAGAGATGAAGCTGGCAAATTTTCTTCTTTCCTACTTTAATTCTCTTGGGGTTTTAGGTCTGTAAATTTATAGTTATAGATTTGTGATTAATGTTTGTTATGTTCATCTACTTATTCATTGCTAACAAATTTTTTTTTTATTTACTTACAGTTGAGATTCCTAGCAGAGAAGATACTTTTTTTTTCTATTTTCTGAAACTTGAAACCAAAATAGATTAAAGCTTTTAACCCCCTTGATTTTTTTCCTGCAATAAAATATAGATATTGTGGTATTAAATCCCATGTTGCTTTCATTTATTTTAATCGTTAACAATAACAAATTTCCCAGATTACTTACAGTTTTGAAACAAAATCAGAGGAGCTTCTTTTCTCTGCACTTTTGAAAACAGAACTTGAAAACCAAAACCAAAAAAAAAAGTAGCTTTTAATTCTAAATCCTCCCTGCAAAAAAAATTTGATTGAGGATTACTGGATTAAACTCTTTCTTTATAAGAAATTATAACTTCAAGTTCACATTTTACAAAGAAAGATTACTTGCCTTTTTTAATTTATTCCCAGAAAGAAAAACTATGCGCTGCCTTTGAAACCAGAAACCCCTTTTTCTTCACAAATCTGCAATTTTCATTTTGAATTTGATTGTCAATACTTGATTCAAAAATCAAAATTTCATAAACTATAAATTTTTAAAACAAAGCTTACATGAAAGTATCACGCTACTTTTATGAAGCATGAGAAAATATTTTCAGATATTTTTTTTTAGCTTGAATGGAAGAAGGCAGTTTGGTTTTCTTTTGAACTTTCTTTTTTTTTTCTCTGAATGTTTGAAGTAACACTTGCAAATATTTTTTCATTACTGAACATCAGCTGCCAGGGGATTTAAAAATTCGAGTTTTAGAAGGTGAAGATTTTCCTGAATTTTCTATTTGATTATTTTATTGAGGAAATGATGGTTTGTGCCATTTGTAAGAAGATATCTTAAAACATAGATTTTGTTAATTATTCATTTTATGGTGAATGTAAGTTTTTCAGCTTTTGATGTAACAAAGCAAAAGAAATTTTATAGAATTTATTTCCTATATTTTATGCATATACTTTTATAAACCAATATACATACTTTTATTCATTTGTTGTATATATGCATATGTACAATGTTTTAAAAGAAAAGTTGTCTTGACCATTGTGTACTTGTTCCTCAATGATTTTTAAATGCTTCTTCATTTTAAAACATTTATTCCA
This sequence comes from Allium cepa, assembly GCA_030765085.1. Taxonomy (NCBI): domain Eukaryota; kingdom Viridiplantae; phylum Streptophyta; class Magnoliopsida; order Asparagales; family Amaryllidaceae; genus Allium; species Allium cepa. Next base: position 905,935,409 of record CM060939.1, read on the forward strand.
AATTTAAATTCAAACTTAAATCTTACACATGAAATATAAACATTCTAAATCCAAATGACTTTTGAAAACATTTATCATCTCAATATTTTAAACCCAAAATAAATTAGGAATTTATTTCATATATTATTTTCACTTATTTCATTTGTTTAGATTTTCCTTCAAATTTATTCTCAAATCAAACCCCAAGCGTTTAAATACATTATTTATTTTGATTGAAAATTTTGGGGATGTTACAGTGAGTTTATGATGAAGTTTGGAAATAAGCTCAAGTTATAAATTAAATTCGACGTAAATTGTTGATAAAGTGGAAGTATTTGAGAATGAAGTTGAATTGTGAGTCCATGAAATTTGGTGGTAAATTGAAAATGGATAGTGGATTCAGAACTTGAGTTTTAAATTTAAATTTAACTTAAAGTGTTAACAAATTAAATATAATTGGAAATGTATCGAATAAAAATGAAATTGGATTGAATTAGTAATGGTTTGAATTGCAAATAAAATCTAATAAGTGGAAATAAATTGGAAATGGCCTTCTAATAAATTGAATGAGCTGAATCTAAAAAGTTAAAATGTTTAATAACTGATCAAATAAATTTGTAGTTTGAAATGGGATTGGATTAAAATAGAATCAATCTAAATTGAAAAGAGAAATTTATTTGCAAAATGAAATGAGCTTAAGTAAAAAAAAAAATTGAATAAATTGAAGTGAAATAACTTAAACTAAACAAATGGTAGAGAGTTGAATTTAATTTAACTTAAACTAAGTTAAATGATATTGGAATAAATTTAAATTGAGTAAAAATAAATTTTAATCGAAATAAAATTCGGTAAGTTACCGATAACATTTAATGGAATGAAAATTGTTAAATAAATAATTGTAAACCATTTAAATTATTAAGGGATTGAAATAACTTGAGACAATAAGGAAAATAGAATGTTTCAAGTTTACTATAATGGTTTAAGTGAATGTGGATAAACTAATTATGTTGAATAAATAAATAGATAAAATAAATAAGAATCAAATGAAAGATGGAAGTAGAACTTATTATCAAAATAAATGGAAATGAACTTAAGTTATTGACTTAAGTAAATGTTGAATAAAATCCGAACTCAAAATGTAGTATGGTTTAAACGTGTTGAGAAATAATTATTGAATGAAATAGCCTGGTTTGTTTTTGAGCTAAACAAAATAGTTTGGAATAGAATTAAGTATAAATTGTGTTAAAATTAATTTAAATTGGTTATAAACATAAATACTTATTTATTCACATAAATCTCGTCGAATTGCAAAGAATAAATTGTCGTTGGATGTAAATGGAAGTAACTAAAATTCTATATGTTGATAAGGGTAAAATAAATTGATTTTGAGAGCAATTGATTTAAATATGAGTTCAGTTTGCTTAAAAATAAATTGAATGTAATTTTGTGAGTTGTTAACCATTCGGATTAAGTGAAACAATATGTGATTGGTTGTAAACAATTAAAATTAATGTTGGAATATTTAAATTGCTTATAAAAGTGTTTAATGGGCATTTCTTTTAGAATTCATATGTTTAACTGTTGCAACTAAGTGAAATATTGATAAAACTGCATATATTTGGCACTTACATGTTTAAATTGAGTATGTACAGGTACCTGGAAGCCGTGTGGCTGGGTTTGGTTGTGCTAACGGCTAAATAAATAAGCTACTGGCTTAAAATAAATAAGGTACGCCTACGCAAATCAAATAGGAAATATGAACTTTTTTTTATTTTTCCGACCGGGTGGGTCGATGTATATATATTAATCTCTTTTGTCATATTGCAAAAGCTCATCCGTACAAAGGGGACTCTGCCAAAATTTTCCTGAAATTTTGGGAGTTAGAAAATTTTTGAAAATTTTGTTAACGACGAATGTTTTCAAATTGGAATTTGAAATAGGTTAGCAAGTGGAACTAATTAAAATAATGACATGAATTAGCAATAAATGACAAATAAAATTTATATATTCAGAGTTAAAGGTAAACTGAATTCATATGGAAATGAAAGAATCAATTTGAATAAAATTAGATATAAACTAAAGGGGTAAGGTGAAAATAAATAAAGAAGCATATAAAATGCTTATACTAACTTAAGAAAGGAATGGTCAGTTCTTAATTGGGAATTGATACTACAAATATAATCTAAGTTAATGTTTGAATGAATAAATACTGACATTTTGTAATAAAGTTGATATGATGTTTTGGGAATATTGTGAATGGATATTAGGGCTAAGCAGGATATGCAGGTAATATAAAGGGAAAAGAGAATTGGATTGATTTCAAAAGATAAAAAAAATTTGAAATGCTCGACAAAAAGTTATGAATTTAAATTTGGTGTGAAATTTGATTGGGACTTTGGATTGAGCCAATTGGCCTTTTGCTTTCTTTTTGGATTTGGGAGGCCGTAGAACCATTTTGTAGTTGTACCGAGCTAGCCGCGCAAAGGAGACGCTGGTGAAATTTTTCGGAAATATATAGAGTTAGAAAATTTTTGAGAAATTTTGATACTTCAAATTTTGGTTTTAAATTGAAACTTGAAAGGTTAAACAAATATTATAATTTGAAATTAGGGAAAAGTTTGAAAAGTTAATAAGAATGATAATGAGTCTTCTATACAAAGGATAGTTGGTAAGATGTTGAATTGTAAGAAACCGTTTGGTTTCGGGGAATAAGTAAACGGGTACTGGACCATTCTTCCTAACTAGTAATTTCGGGGACGAAATTCTTTTAAGGGGGGAGGAATGTGACGACCCGGAATTTTCGAGCATTTAAAATTGGAATATTTAATTGATTTTAATATTTAATGGTTTAATTTTAACTTGAATTCAAATATTACAATTAATTTGATAATTAAATTATTGAATTAAATAAGTGAAGTTGGGTAAAATGTTGAATCTGAAATTTTGAAGCTTGTTTAAATGATTTGAAGGCATATAAAATTTATATTGATAACACTAAGGATAATAGAAGTTTTAAAATTGAATTTAACAGTGAATTGTTCAGTGTTGAAAATTTTATTGTTTAAATTGAATTTAAAAATAGCCTTCCGAGGCGCAGTCTCGGAATTTGACGAAACCAGTCTCATTGGATCCGTAATATTGAATTATTAACGAATTTCAAATTTCGTAGTAATCAGAGTTGTTGTGTGATCGTACGAGATAAAAACGCTTAGACAATAATTATCGATTTAAATTTAAATAATATATTCACGTGTACCAATCATCTTTCAGCCGAATTTCGTTCACCATCACTTCAACCCCCTTAGATCCTGTCTCCCTTTCTCAGCTTTAAGTACGACAACATCTATTCTTGTTCCCTCCTTCCTTCTCCTAGAAGCCAAAATCAAGCCTTTCTAAATAAATTCGCGCACCCTTATCCTCAGTAATTCGAACGAATATCAGAAACAAATAATAGGCCGCGACCCCTTCCTCTCTTTGGAATCACAAATCAATGGCCGCGTTCATCTTTCAAATTCAAAACCTAAATCGCGATTTTACCCTTGCCGTTCCTTTTCAATTCGATGCTAGGAAGCCAATCGATCAAGGGCGAACAGGCTTCAAGGCTCAGCGATGCGAACTTCGACGACATCGATTTGGATCGCGAGTTGGTGCCGAGCGTCGAAGTGTGGGGTGTGTGTGGGGATTTCGAGGCCGAGACGCAGTTCGACGATGCGGTGGTCGCGATGTTGGGTGGACTGGGTCGCGGGCTTGCGTGAAGGCAGCGGCTTCGATGACGTTGGGTTGTTCGCAGGCAAAGTCTGGATGCAGCGAGGAAGTAATTTCTTTCTTTACTAATTTCATAAATGCTTATAAAAATATATATATATATGATAAGTAAATAAGAACATAGAGTGCCGTGTAGGATGATTTTGTTTCAAGATATAGGTTAGAAGGAATTGTATATGTATTAGAAACGTTTATAGTTAAGGGAATCCTGTTGTTGTTTACGAGGAAGGAAATGTAGATAATGGAGTTGATCTCTATTTTATTTTTACAGAAATTGGAACACACATACTTGTATAAACAGAATATATAAAGATTGGGTTTGAATAAAAATATATAGGAAGTTATGAAGAAAACATAAATATATGTATACACATTATCAACTCATTAGTTATTTTGAAAATATACATTTAGGGTGATTTATTTATTTAATAAACTTATTTAATATATTTTACACCACTAAAGGATTTTTGAAAGGGAAATTAGTTTAAAACCCAAAAGTGTTAATTAAGCAGATAGTAGTTAACTAGTTGACTAAATATTAATAAAATCGTGTAATTATTTATACAAGGTCTAAAGCCGTGTGGAAAACCAGGCGAGTTTGAATTGGATGGCAAAACAAAAATCGAAGGTGAGTTAATCTCACTCAGTTTAAATTTAAATTTAAATGATTAAATTTAAATAATTGTTTGAATGCTTGAATTAATTGATGTGATTTAGTATGATATAATTTGAAATTGGCATACTATGCGATGCTAACGTCTGTGGATGCAGGGAAACAGGTTGGAGGGTTCCAACTGGACCCCTTAACTTTTATTTAAATTATTTAATATTCCCTGTTCTGGTTATTTGATATTCTATGATGAATTATGTGGAAGTATTGAATGCTATGTCTTGGTTGATATAATTGGGCATAATGAATTACAAAAAACAAAAAATAAATTTGATTTTTGAAATGAAAATAAAAGAAGTGAAATTGCAAGTAAAATAATTATAGAATAAATTTAAGAATGACTTGGAAAGAAATAAAGCGACTTTAAACTTCTAATTAATGAATCCTAAGTATGGAAAGGAAAATTTGAATAAACAGGAAGTTAATGAATTTTAAAATGCAGTATTATCAGTTAAAAAGAACAAACATTTTTGTAGAATTTAAGATTTGAATTATTGAAAGAGTAAAGAAGAAATGGGAAAAGATAATAATAAAATCCATAACTACTGAATTGGAAATGAACTGATAAGTAAAAGAATTTATTTCAAATAAAATAAATTGGAAATCAATTGGGGAAATTGATTTAAGTGATTGAAGTTGGAATATTCTCTGGATAGCCAATTAAATGTTTTTAAAGTAAATTTTTAAATATAAATTTAATGTTTTTAAGTTGTTTTTAAAGAAAGCAAGTTTTGTAAAATTTATTATTTCTATTATTTAAGGTCTAAAGTAAGTATTTTCTTTTAATCTATTCTAGCAGTAATAATTAAGAAGTAACTTAGTATTTTGTTTTTAAAAAAAAGTTGAAACCTAGTTTTATATTTTATTAGGTAACCTTATTTTCAAATATTCATATAGTATGTATTCTTAACAAACTATTAAAGTAATTTTAACTTGAATGTTTTAAAGTATATTTTTAAAGGTAAAGTGTTTTAAATTAATTTAAAAAAAAAATCTAGTTTTGTGCTTGGTGATTCCAGTTGAAGTAGAAATACTTAGAATTTATTCCAAGAAAGGCAGATAGTTTTGAAAATTGTTTTCAAAGGAATTTGAAAAGTGAAAATATATCTTGTAAAGATATTTTGAGATAAATAAATAATTTGGAAAATTATTTATTGGTTGATGGTTGTTTGTGAATATTAATTGATAGTTAAATCACCGACTATCAATATTGGACAAATACGCTGATCGTTTCGAGGAGACCGGGATAGGGATTTATTTCTCGAAAACCACTTCGATCCGGTTTGCACGTTTCGTGAGAACGATTTTGGATTCGAAGATCGAGTAGTGAATTGCAAGGGCTAGTCGCTACTAATATTGAGGATATTTCCAAAATGGATGTAGCAGGAATAGTGCCTTCGGTTCCGTCCGATCCCAGGACGGACTTGTATGGATGAATGCTTGCGCAACATCGTCAGGTGGACGATGGGCGTTCTAAGGGATATGTTCTATAAAGGTAACGCTTAGCCTCAAGCCTCATAAAATGGGAATGACTGAAAATCAAGGGTTATGCAGCAAGGCTAGGTGGGTAGCACCCAAGCAGGGTGAGGTCATTCCAGTCTAGATGTCCCCTTTTATTTCGGCTTAGTGGGCGGCTGCTGATCCCAACCGCGAGGTGATCTCACTCGGGATTATCCAGTAAGGGGTAGTCCCGGTCTTGTGTTTTAGGGCAGTGGGCATACTCCTCGGTACGGTGATCTAGGCCCCGTACTATGACAGTGGTACCCCAGTGCCTAGTCATTAGTTGGAATCCATTCTCCTTACGAGTGTTTCACGAGTTTTGTTTGTATTACCCACTCTGTGGCTAGTAGCTGGAATTTAATAGATGTAACAATTTCGGCTATTTTATAAGTATTTGTATATATACCCTGTTATAATATCAGAGGATTTCTATAATAATTGTTTTATCTATGGTAAGGTAAAAACCGAACATGTTTATTTGTGGCGTGGTCTTACGAGATGCTTTTGTTTTCAAAGGATTTTTGAAACTTTAATAATCAATTGGGTGTGATTTTCTCACGCTGGTATTCCAGACTGACTCGGGTGTTATTTAACCGTAATGCTCGGGTCAGACCGAGTATTATAGGATACAGGATATGATGTTGTGGAGCTCAGCAGACGAGCAAGATGATGATATGTACTTCCGTACTTGTTTACATATATATATATATATTTATATATAAAATATATATATATATATTCCGCTGTGTTTGAGTTGTTGTGTATCTTGAGTTGTTGTGTATCCATTGTATGATATTGATGTTGAGCTGTGATTGATATATTCTTATGATGTAATATGTAAACAGAGATATTTGATTTTTGAGTAAAATTATTCATTACCTATTATATTTTATTCCCCTGCGATGGTTAGATTCTATTGTTGTTTTCTATTTTCTTCTTCTACATCCTCTTCTTTAACCCCAAAATGGTTCGTATTTCCGTACAACTTGAGTTGATTTTTGTAGAATAGTGTTGACTCAAGGGGTACGGATTTGCGGGCTGTTACAGGTTGATCGACCCAAGTAGGGGGTAGATCGGTGGGATCTGCATTTAATAATATTTATTTCCTATTTTCATTCTTTTAATTATTTTCATTCAAGAAACTTCAAATGCTAATAACTTCTTCGTTTGTGCTCTTATCACGAAACTCCAAATATGAAAGTTGATTAGAAAATCGCCACGAACGCTATGGTGTAAGCTTCATGACCAAATTCCATCCTTTGCTCAAACTCCATTTTGGTGCGTGTTGTTTATTAATTATCATTAAGTTTACAAAGTGTTACAGCTTTCCTCAACATAGGGACATTATGTGTAGTACTATTAATATATAGAATAGACGAGGACAGATAATTGCACATATCTATTAAGCTTTCCTCAAGGTATGTGCATTATACTTAGGCAGCCGTGAAAAGGTCGGTACGAGTGAATAATCTCTCTTTATTTATTAAGCCATCCTCTAGATAAAGATGAGATTAAGACAAGAAACCATGGGTTAGGAGTTACATATGATACAACCGATAAGGAGTCCATCGTATGTGGGAGTATTTTTTGTTGAGCTTTCCTTAAGGTCAGAAGTCCAAGTCATACGAGTCCTAACACTCATTAGTAAAGTCAAAAGACTTCTATGTTTCATCTTAGGGTTTGGAGAAACATAAAAGATTAGTTAGAGCTTTTTAGTAAAATGAAACTTAAAGTCTAACCTTACTAATATTATAAGATACTATGAAATTGGCACAATCTACTAATTTAAAATTGTAGAAAATGTGTACACCATAACTTTCTTATGAAAACAACAAGCTTACCGTACCTAACTATATTGATTGGCTAAGAGCGATTAAGACAATGCTAACTTACAAGCATCTTTGGTTATCCATTACCTACGATCTTAAAGAACAACCCACTGATTATGTGGACCCCAATCTTAGACTTAATTATAAGAAATGGGCTTAAGACATAGAGATCATCCAGGTTTTCTCACTGTCTAAGTTAGTCAAGCTGTTGTAGAGCCAGCACGAAAACATGTCTGTCCGTGAGATATTTGACGATCTTAAGGCCCAAGTCCATGAACAGTCGTGTTTCACAAGGTATGAGCTTAGGAAGAAGCCGTTCAATACTACAATTACTATATGGTAGAAAGTGGATGATTACGTTCTAACGATGAAGGCATATTTTGACAGGCTTACACAATTAGATGTAGTGACATGCAATGAGTTGTAGGTTGACTTGATCCTTGTTTCACTCAAGCCCAAGTATGAACCATTTATATTTAATTATAACCAGTTGAATGTGAATATCACGGAGCTTCCTGATATGTTGAGGTCAGTCGAGTTCACATCCAAGGATCAAAGAACCGTACATGCAATAAATACTGGTACATCATCTTTGAAAGGTTCAAAGAAGCGAAAGTGGGTTACTAGAAATTAGGAAAACTTCTACTTTTGATAAGGAAGGATGAGTGTCATCATTGTCATAAGAAAGGTCATTGGAAACAGAAATTTTCGAAGTGCTTTAAGATTGTTAAAGAAAGAAACATAATAGTGCTGCTGTTCCATTTGGTACATTTATAATTCAAACTTATTTTTCCATCGATAAATTATCTAAGGTTTTGGATACTAGATCTGGAACTCATATTTGTAATCCGTTATAGGGGTGTAGGAACAGGCATCGCATGGAAACGGGAGAAATAAGGCTTTAAGTTGTTGATGGATGCATTGTAGATGTAATGACAGTTGGAGTGTTTGCCGAGCGGATTTGTGTCGGTATTAAATAATTGCTATTTTTTAAAGACTTTATTTGTGGAATGATATTTATGCCTAGATTAACTGAGCTGGTTACATTTTTCACTACGCTAATAATGTTATGAATTATTTTAGATTATAATATGTGGAAAATAGGCACATAAACAAACATTGAAAAAAAATTAGGCTGAAGAACAACAAATTTCATATTTATGCTGAAGGACCAACTTTGAAAAAAATTAGGCTGATGGATAATGCTAAATATAGCTAGTATTTTGTACAGTGTAAAACTGAATATAATGCTAGTTACAATTAGCATTTTGTAATAGTGTTTACACTTCACAAAATTCTAGTTATATTTAGCATTGTCCTTCACTATAATTTTCTTTCAAATTTTGTCCTTCAGTCCAAAAATGAAACTTGGTGCCTGTAGTCTAATTTTTTTCCAAAGTTTGTCCTTGTACCTAATTCCTTCTTATAATAAAGCCTGTGATGATGTTTTGGGAAATGGCATGCGGCCAACTTATGTCTGTTCTCCAAGTAATTCTTCGAATAATAATATTAATAATAATTATATTTAGCATTGTAGGCAAGGTCGTATAAGTAAGAAATGACTACACAAACTGGAAACTAAAGGTTTTCTCCCATCATTAGATTCTGAATCATTTTACCCATATGAGTCATGTCTCAAACGAAAGATGTCCAAAAAGTTTCAGTTGGAGCAATGAAAGAGTCGATGAACTCTTAGCGTTAATACATAGTGATGTATCTGGCCTGATGCTGTAAACACTAAGGATAAATAGTCCTTGCTTTATAACCTTCATCGATGATTTCTCAAGGTTAGAACATGTGTTTCTTATGAAAACAAATCCGACGCCTATAAGAAATTTATTAAATATAAGAGTGAGGTTAAAAATAAGAAGAATAGAAAGATAAAAATACTTCGATCTGATCGAGGAGGTGAGTACGTTGGACGGGAAATCCAATAATACTTAAAGGATAATGGGCTTGTCTCTTAGTTACTCCATCATATACTCCACAACACAATGGTATGTTGGAGCGAAGGAACTGAACCCTATTAAATATGGTTTGTTCCTTGATGAGTAAGGCTAGGTTACCTCTGTCCTATTAGGCATATGAGTTGGAAATCGCAGCACATATTGAGTATATTACCTATTAAATCTAAACCTAAGATGCCATATGAGATGTAGCATAGGAAAAACCCTAATTCAATTATTTAAAAGCGCAGTTTGTCCATCCTATGGCAAGAACGTCGACCCTAATAAGGTTGAAGCAAGATCAGCCTTGTGTAAGTTTATATGACATCCTAAGAATTCGAGGGTATATTTTCTACAACACAAAGGAACAAAAAGTAAAATTTTCAACACAAATTGTCTTTTCAGAAAATGAATTTCTAACAAAAGAAATTAATAGTGAAGTTTTAGATTTGGATGAGATCTAAGTAACTAACGTAGAGAATAAACTACTGGAAGAACCAAGTTCACCCGTATGAAAATACGCAATCTATTAGAAGCTATTTTAGGGAATCTCACGCACCAAAGAGATACTATGGTTTTCTTATGGCTAGCCAGAAGGAGGACCGTGTTTTAGATGATGACACTCCTCTGACATTCCAATAAGCACTGTTGAGTAAAGAGCCTGCACTCTGGCTTGGAGCAACGAAATCCATAATGGACTCCATGCATGAAAATAATGTGTGGACTTTGTCAGACATACCCGAAGGGTTAAAACACATCTGTTGCAAATTTAATTTGAAAATAAAGTAAATGCTGATGAACAATTTGAGACTTATAAGGATAGGTTAGCTACAAAAGGATTTCATCAAATTCGAGGTGTTATTATGGCGAGACCTTTTCGCCGTAATCATGCTTAAATCTATTCGGATTATGCTAGCTATTTTTACATTCTTTGACTATGAAATATGTCAAATGGATGTAAAGACGACATTTCTACATAGTGATTTATAGGAGACTGTGTTTATTTTAATGCTTGAGGGTTTCATGGTAAGTGGGAGTGAACGCAAGGCTTGCAAGTTGTTAACGTCCATTTATGGATAAACAAGCTTCAGGGAGTTGGAAAAATTGTTTTGGTAAATTAATCGAATAGTTTGGTTTTATCAGAATATAGTGGAAAAGCATGTGTACTGAAAGGAACAAGGCAACGCTATTTTATTCTTAGTACTATACATCGATGATCTTCTGTTGATTTGCAATGCCATTTCATTATTACACTCATTGGAAGCTTGGATTTCCAATAATTTATCCATGAAAGAATTGGGAGAAGAAGAAAATATACTAGGTTGAATATCTATAGAGCTAGTTCTAAATGGTAATTAGGATTATTCCATTCCCTTTAACAAATACCATGCTGAAAAGGCTCAGTATGGAGAATTCCAAGCATGGAAATGTTCCGACATGGTTTGGAATCGTCCTTTCTAAGAAGGATGACCCTCATATTATTGAAGAGAAAGAGTTTATGAAATGGGTTCAATATGCTTCATCCATGGCATCCATAACGTATGTAATGCTACGTACTAGACCTGATGTGGCATACGCATTAGAATGCATAAGACAGTGCTAGTCTAATCCTAGTGTGATAAACTGCACCTCACGACATACCGATCCAAAGCATACGATGACTTTCGAAGCTATGTTAGTGTCTAGAAGTACGAGCCATTGGGTTTTTAATCATTGCATAGACTAAGAATATTGGAATGAAATATAAGGCATTCTACACATTCAGATCTCACGGCGGAATGCAATAAAATATAAATACGTAAAATAATCATCTTAGAAAATATCTTACAAAACACAGTCTCAAAACAATACGTAGTCTTAATCCAGGGTATGCAGAATACATCATGTAAGCTGACAAGTACTATGTACGATAAATAATTGCATGGAGAGTACTGAAAAATAAATAGCGCCTCCCATGTTAAGCTCGCCTCTCCATGTACTAATTTCTGGGCCCATCTCCTACGGCCCCTACCTCTTGTGACGGGGAAAGAAAGAAATGAAAGGAGTTGGTCAAACAAATCATTTGGCTTATAACCTTTATACCAAGGAACTTTATTAGTGTCGGGCCACACACTGTTTTGGGCATCATCGTCAGTGTGCGCATACATTGTAGAACCTACTATAAGTGCAATTTGTGATAGAATCGACCCAGTCCTAACTTAACCCCATTGAATAAATTGTGCCTGGGCCTTTTTGCCACTGCACACATCTATCAAGCGATATAACGCTCTAATCAAAAATCTAGAAAGTTAATTTTCCTACTTATACTAACATCCATATATATACACACATACACACACACACACATATATTATACAATTAAATTAATAACATGGGCTATAGGTAGAGGTTCATAATGTTCCCAGAATTCGCTAACTGGCTGACCACTAATCACTGAGCAATAGACCACTGGTCATTGGAGAGGTCGAGCGCTTGGTGTTGACCGGCTCTAATGAGTCTGTCAAATTATTTGGGTGTTTATTGTGTGTTTAAATTATCTTTGTTTGTTAATCAACACCGTTCTCATTTACCGCTCCAAAACCAATTACAGTAAAAATTAATTGCAAATTACATATTAAGGTAAACTATTAACAATAGTAAACCCCTATTTTCTAATCAATTTCCGACATTTTCTATTGCAATCAGTAGCAATTTCGCAAGCATGTTTGTTTATCAAAACGAAATGAATCAGGTTTGGAATTAAAATATATCGATCTATATTCAATTCAACAAAAAGGGTATTCAACCTAAACTAATTTTTATACACAAATTTACTTTATCTAGATCTATATTTAACAAGAATCATGTTTATGTGGGTCACATTTGCTGTGAAATTCCCAATCTAAATAAGCAGTGTTTATAATTAAATTAAAATAGTTCTTGATCGAATAGGATATAACAAGGTAAATTAAGTATAAATTAACTCACTAATTTTGAAACCACTCGCCTCTAAAGTGCTATCCCCTTTATACTATGGTTGGAACCGCCTCTACTTGGCATGGAAATCCCCTTGATTTGATTTAATTTCTTCTTCTTCGGTATCTTGAGTTTAATTTTAGATTGGCTTTGAAGAAATTTTGATTTGAGGAGAAAAAGGGTTTAAATTTGAGAGAGATGGAGTTTTAATATGCCCGGTTTATTTAGGGTTCTAACAATTAGCCGAGGGTTCTATTTATAGAGTTAGAAACTAATCTCAGTTGTTGAATCGAATATTATAAAATCCAAGTCATTCGATCAATCAAAACCCTAGCTCGAAAGCGATGACCGATTCAAACATTTGTAAAATGTAACAACCCGAGATTAGGCAATATCCTTATTTGACATTATTCTATAGTTTTTGAAAATTAGAAAGTAATATTTTTTGAAAACAAAATCATTATAAGAATGAAATAAAAATTTGGATAAATCAACTGGAACGGATTTTTAAACGGATGTAATATGTTAGCTTAAAGGCAATACGATTTATAATGCGGTTAAGGGAATACATTTAACTAAAAATAGTAAGAATAAATTTGAACTTTTCTACTCTTTGATTGGACCACACTTTTTAAACTTATCCTTGCTTAATAAAACGTAAGAGAATAATTACTTCTTAGAAATTAAGGAAAGAATTTGCCGAATAAAACAAAATAGTATAATGATCGGCCTAGCAAAACAAAATAGTATATTGACATGCTTAATAAAACAAAATAGTATAATGATATTCCATATGGACGGTTACCATTAGATCAAAATATAGTCAAATCAGGTTATGCCATGAAGATGGTTGCCATTAGACAAAAATGTGGTCAAATCAAGTTATGCAGATGGTAGTCATTGGACCAAAATCTTCTCGAACCACATTACGCTAATGGAGGGTAGGTAATCACTAAGTTACCCTTCGCTTCACCTATAAATACCCAAGTCTATATCTCGTTTATATTCATTCATTCACTCCCTTCCTTTTCTTCCTCACCTCCATTAAAACACTCCACTAAGAAATCGAGTGAAAGCTTTATTTTGTGAGTAAACTTCTCCTACCTCTACTTCTGCATAATTGAAATTAAAGCATAAACCACAGAATTGGGTAGAAATCAAGAGTAGTATGCCCCTCTTGTTTTGCTCTGCTAATATTTATTATGTTATTTTATTTCTATAAGGGTAGGTTCTGCCACCATGCATTCTGTTATTTTATTTTGTAAGGATAGGCTCTACCGACAAGCATTCTGTTATTTTATTTTTGCAAGGGTAGTTTTGGCCACCACACATTCAGCTATTTTATCTTGCAAAGGAAGGCTCTGCCGCCACCACATTATGTTATTTTATTTTTGCAAAGGAAGGCTCTGCCACTATCGCATATTTAAATTGTTATGGAATGTTAATTATTTACATATATTGTTATAAATAGTTGATCATGTATGTTATTTGAATAATGTAAGAATATTGTGATTTAAACCTGTAAACCCTAGTGACATCAGATACACAACTTTTAGGTGGGATCGACTGTCATAAATAAAAAGGTGACATTGGGTTACTAACAGTTAGGTGGGATTACTGTTAAATTGGAATTTGAGTATATTAAACCTCTTAGTGATTGGGTTAACAACAATTTTGTGGGTTTATTGTCATATATACACTTGTAAAAAATGTTAAATATTGGTCAATGAGTGCTACATCGGATAAAGCTAGTATCCTTCCTAGCTAGATTGACTGAGGGTAGCACTCTGAGGGTGGCGTCCTTGCCCATTGTCACTAATCTGATGATCTGCTGTATGGGCAATGAGAGTGTGGCTATATGACTTAAATGAGATGATGGATAAAGCAGTATTTTCATGTAGGCTAGAGTAAAGCGGGGAGGGTCATGTACAGTATTGTAGAACATATGTTGAATCATATGTGATATTTGTAATCACTATGTGTTGATTTGGTTTCTGCTATATTGAGTCGTAGGTGTTACAAGATAACACTAGGTTAGTTGATAAAATTTATCACTATCATGTGATTATATACTGTGGTGGTGATAACTTTTGATTAAGGAGAATCATAATCGAGTAGATATGCGATTGTAGTTAGATCAAATAGAAACGGAAACATGTAATATGATTTGTATATGATAACTACATGGGGGTTGGGTAATTGACATATTAAAATGATGATCTTGTTCTATTCTCTTTTATTGTTTGATATTCGAGCATATCATAGCTAGTTTCTGGCCTTACCCGGGCTGTTGTTTCTTTTAACAACCTTAGCTCAGACTGAGGTTGTATTGTAGGATGTACTTTAACGATATTGTCTTCATCTGGTGCTTTTTGGAGAGTAGCATATGGTCTAGATATAATGTTCCATTTATCATATTTCTCCATATTAGCCATAGAAGATGAGGTGATCTTCAGCCAGATCATTCGAGACTTCAGGATAGTATTCTAGTATTAAAGAGGGATGGTGACCATGTGCGTAGTTATGTATGTATCTTTTTGATAGTGTATGTAATTGGAAGCTGGCATCATTCATATATAAGGATGTGATCTATATATGTTTATGTGACTTTTTGACCACGCTGATTTTGTTTTATTTTATGTAATCCAATCTCTATACTATTTAACTTGGGAAAATCGTGTATATTTCTTGGTGCCGAGACGAGATACGTGTTTGGCAAAGATTCAGGTATGTGATATCACGTATTCGTGTTGACACAAGGGAGTATATACGAGAGATCGCTCCTATCGTATCCTTTACTCCATGCGTTCAAACGGTAACCTCCCTTTGGAGGCATGAGTACCGGACCGGGGCGTTACATAAAAATTTCATTATTTTACCCTAGTTATATTAAAATTCAATTCATTTATTAAATTTATGGTTAAAATTTTCATGGTGTTACATCTCTCCTAAAGGGTTTCATCCATGAAATCTCCAAAGACGGAAAAAATGCAACTCGTACATACATATGTGAATGCTTATAACTATCTACTTGTCCATCTATTACTGGCGGTCATTTTCCTTAGTTCAATTTATAATGCAACATGTACTTGTAAGCATGGGATGCATATGAACCTATACTAGTGAAAAATTAGGCGGTCTCTTGATCTAGTGGACCTCTTGAAATGCAAGTGCTTATGCCATTTTCCCAAAACGTATGCAACATCTTATGAAAATATACTGGCAATTCTACATGTATGAGCAGCCACTCAATCCATATGCAAAAAGTATATGCATACAACTCAATATAATAGAACATGCGATGATGTAAGTACATGCTAACTTAAGATTACATTTTCCTAAGTATGTAGAAAATCAAATTCATATAAACGTCCAGTAGCATACATCTTCCAAAACATTTCCATATGACACATTCGCAACCATTCCTAGCATCCAAATGCCTTTACCTATGGGTTATACTAAGCTAGAACCTAAACACCAAAGTAGTTATACTTATTTAACTAAAATGTAACATAGAAAATATTTCTAGATGGCTAGCTTGGATCTCTACTCAAGCTTCCATGTACTCTCTGTTGGATCGTCTTCCAATTGGAACTTAACAAGCTTGATAATTTTGTTATGAAGTCATTTTGTACTATTCTCAAGAATACGAGTGGGTGCACAATGAATAAGTGACCCTCTATCCACCTCTATTTCCTCTAATTGACTAGGCTCGAATACAGTGGATGTATTGTGTAGATATGTTCGCAAGTGTAACACATGGAAAACATCATGTTCTCCCACTAACTTCTCAGGAAGCTTCACTCAATATGCTAACTACCCTCTCTACCAGCGATCGAAAAAGGTCCTACAAACCTTAGTGCTAACTTTACTGAACTACCAAATCTCATGACATATCTAAGCGGTGAAACCTTCACAAAACCATGTTGTCCACTATGAATGCCAAATATGAGCATCTCCTATCGGCATAAAATTTCTATCTATCCTATGCATTTTTCATTCTCCATGAATCAAGTCTTACCTTCTTTGATGTCACCCTTACCATATATATTATCCTTTTTATAGCGTCCCAACAACAAGATAGTGCTCTATATGGCCTCCAACATAATGCCTCAAACGATGTCATTCAAATACTCACCTGATAGTTGTTATTATAGGTAAACTCCACTAGTTGCAAGTGGTCTTCCTAGGAGATTTTGACATCTATGATACACGGAGTAAGTCCTTCAACACTTGGTTCGCCCTCTTCGTCTATCCATCCATCTATGGGTGATTGTGGTAGTCAAACTCAACTTAGTGCCTAATGCCTCCTAAAGTCTCCACTAAAACTAGTCGGTGAAAAGTGGATCTCGGTTGCTAATGATGCTAGAAGGAACTCCATGTAACCTAACCATCTCCTCACATATAGTGTCACCAAAGACGAAGCAGTCCTCGTACTCCTAACTAGAATAATATAAGCGCATTTTGTCGGTTTATTGAATATGATCCAAATACTTTCATTGCCCCTCATACTCCTAGGTAATACATTGATGAAATCCATAGAAACACTCTTCATGTTCCACTACGGAGTATCTAATGGCTGTAGCAATCCTCTCGACTTCTTCAGCTCCGCCTTTACCCTCTAGAAACTCATACATCTGGCCACGTGCTCTGATACATGCCTCTTCATACTAGGTCAATAAAAGATTGTCTTCATGTCAAGGTACAGTAGTCTTCGGCGGGATGAATATTCATCCTTAAATGATGTGACTCGGCTAGTACCATATCAATTAAATCCATAATTAAATGAACACATAATCTAGCATCTCTCTGTAACCACCTCTTCAAGTCAATTGTGTAGCACCTCAAATGACTCAACTACTCTCCTCTAATAAGTCTCTCGATAATATCCAATAGCTCCTTATCGTGCTTATTACTTGACCCAGTATGGTCCACAAGTGTAGGCTGCACATCCAAAGCTGCTAACAATCCCTGTTGATGTCTAATAATGTTCGAAAATCAAGTGTAGAAATAAATTCTACGCGCTTCCATGCTATGAAAATTGGGCTCAGCATCACATGCTTCCTACTTAAGGCATCGGCTACAACATTGCCCTTGCCAAGAGTATAGGAGATATCGAAATCATATTATTCCAAAAACTCCATCCACCTCCACTGTCTTAAAATCAAATCCTTCTAGGAGAATAAATACTTCAAAAACTTGTGATCTGTATACAGATCAAATTTCTCTCCTAATAGATAGTGTCTCCATGACTTTAGTGAAAAGATAATGGCTACAAAGTTAAGATCATAGGTAGAAAA
Organism: Allium cepa; assembly: GCA_030765085.1. NCBI lineage: Eukaryota > Viridiplantae > Streptophyta > Magnoliopsida > Asparagales > Amaryllidaceae > Allium > Allium cepa. The sequence continues at coordinate 905,953,353 of CM060939.1, forward strand.
GTTTCCCTTATGGACTTTCAACTGTAGACTAGTAGCGCTCACCAATCTCCTCTCCTACATCAGCATTATGCCTACCCCATACCGCAAGTGTCCGTATATACTGTTAATGCCTTAATACCATCAGGTAGTACTAGAACATATGCACTAGTCAACGACTCCTTCAGCTTGATAAAAGCATCCTCACACTTCGAGTTCAACAAGAAAACCAAATTCTTCGTGGTGAGGCAGATTAGAGGGGCGGAGATCTTAGCGACATCCTTAACAAACTTCCTATAGTAGCCCACAAAACCAAGAAAACCTCTCATTTCTATGGTATTATTCGACACATGCTAATCCTTTACTATAGCAACTATAGTAGGATCGACCGTCAGCCCGCTCTTAGGGACAACATTTCCCAAAAAGCGTACCTCTTTGTGCCAAAAGTTACATTTGGAAAACTTAGCCTTCAATTTACCCCCATAGTGTGTATTGAGTACTTCTTCTAGATGCAACCTGTGTCCCTCCTTTCTCCTTGAATAGATTAATATATCATTGACAAATACCACCACAAACTTATTAAGCAACCTTTTAAAAACTCAACTCATAAGATCAACAAAGAAGGAGGGTGAATTAGTCTATCCAAATGCATGATAATCCACACATAAAGTCCGTCGAGTGTATGAAAAATGGTCTTTTAAATACTATTTTTGACCACACACAACTGAAGGAATTCAGCAGCCAAGTCAAGTTGAGAGAAACACCTTCACTCCAACCAACTGGTCACGATAATGGGTAATGATTCTTCTTTGTCAGCTTATTCAAGTCACGGTAATTGACGAAAAGCCTCAAAGAACCATTTGTCTTGGTTGCAAGGACAACTAGTGCTCCCGACTCTAAAATACTCCTCCTAACGAAACTCTTCTCCAACCGCTCATTCATTCGCTTATTCAGCTCAGGTCTCTGTTTTAGAGCCATTTGACTCAAAGATAAGGCTACAAGTTTGGCGTTCTCCACAAGATATATTTGGAACTCGATCTCTCTTTAGGATGTGAGAGTGGTAACCTCGAAAAAGACATTTGAATAGTCTCTAACTATGGGTACTAAATCTAACTCGTCTTGTGATAGGTCTAATAAGTGCATGTAACTCGACATAATTGAAACTTTAGGATCACAATAAACCTCTAAACCATGTCCACTACAAGTGCCTAACCTAACAACTTTCCTATCAAAATTTAGGATCGCCCCATACATCGTTATCCACTCGTTTCCCAAAATCAACTCATATCCAAAAAAGAAATCCTAAGACAAAAGCATCGCAATTGAACTCGACCCCTGAAATAAACAATTTAGAACCCTTATATATCATAGATAAATAAGTTGATCCTCCAATAGGGTTTAATACAACTACATGGTCCATAACTATGTAGTGTCTAAGTGTAACTCATCTACAAGTCTACTCAAGATTGAAGAGATTGATGCCCTAGTGTCAAATAAGGTATGAATAGGTAAATAGATAAGTTAACACACCTTCAGTCCTTATGTTCTTCCTCTTATCCGCTATTGGAGGAGCACTTTAGCTGGGAAAAATAGCTAGTGCATAAGCTGAAACCACTTGGATAGAGGACTTCTATAGTGCTGAACAATCCTGTCTCACGTGCGCGAATTAATTACAGTTGTAACATTTTATCCACATAACGTTTGTCTTGCACATCCTCAAAAAAGCCCCTTCTTACCATATATCATACACTGCAGCTTCTGCTTCTTGATCTTTCCTTTGAATCCCAATCCATCTTTGTATTTATTCTACTGAGGTGTCTATCGTACTCATTTCTTGGGCTCACTCTTCACTTCCTCCTACAGACGGTATTCAGTAAGGCCATCTTCACCGAACCCTCATAAGTTGCACGAATGACTAAAAGATAAATTTTGAAGAGGCTGATTCAACCCTTTTGCAAACTTCAGAGCTTTCTCATGAGGGGTATTTATCAGCTCCAAACTAAAACTAGCCAATTCATTGAACTAATTCACATATTCCTTCACCGACATCTCCCCATGCTGTAAGCGTGTGAATTTTTCCAACTATACTCCAACCTCTTACTTGAAAGAAAGTTCACCTCAAAACGCCTCCTAAACTCTCCCTATGTAATCTCTCCATCGTCTGTCCCTACCACTATTACAGCCCACCAATACATATCGGAAAGGAGCCCAGAGAAAACAAGTCGTCATGACGTATACTTCGAAAGTACCACCTTATCAGAGAGTTTGTTTAGAAGAATTATGTCATGACACAAAGGGTAGGTACCGAGTACAAAATAGCAAATTCATCACTAAGGGTCTAGCTCGATTGGTTCCCAAGAACCTAATCAAAGGGGTCAAAGGAATGGGATTGAAATTCCATAATTGGTCTCGAGTGCAAATGGGAGACTGATAGAGCTAGGGTGTGCCCTAGACGATTCTATAATTTATTCTAAATTATGAACTCTATAATTAATTCTCGTTCATAACAAAAGGTGTTTTTTCTACTGTTTTATGCTTTTTATAATATGTTATAAGTAATTAATTATTTAATTGAAGTACATTTAACAAAAAATCCATAAATTGTGTGTTTGTGATAGTAATTACAAGTAGTTGTAATCATGAGTATTTTATCACAATATAATAAACATGTTATTTTAAATATTCCTAGTCAAAATATAGCGACACTGGATATCAACGCATCCATTAACCTAAAGTATGTAACACTTTCCAAATGTTTGGCAATGTATTACTCATGATTTTCGGGGCCATCAAGGGGTTATGTACTGATATTTTGGAATGACTCGCTCGATAGATTTTTGTTGGTTAACATAACTAAGGTCAAACAGAAAATATCGATATGAAAATATTACATAGTTCTCTTAACTTGAGAATACCGTTGATCTTCAATATGAAAGCACCTCTTTAATTATAGTTAAATCATGGCACGACGTCCATCGAATAAATATAGTTCGGTCGAGTGGACGTAATGGAAGTTAAACGTTATTCAAGAGAGAATCTGTTTCCTTGGTTATATGATATTAGTACACAGTCAACTAAAGTCAAGACAAAGCGAAAATCTTTGACCAAAGTAGCTTAGGTAATAATAACTGTTACTATTAAACCAAGTACTTGTGTTTGGACTATAAAGTTGAATATGGACATTATTGGAATTTTGACCATCACCAAATTCCCTAAGTCGTAATGTGATATAGTTTTGACAAAGAGAATTAGTGTAAATAATTATCACTACTAGGTGAAGTATAAATAAAATAAAATCAGATTTTACCGAAGCCAAACTTAGAAAGCATAGCACACTTATATTATGACTGTCCACTAACTGATTATTTTCCTATAAGTACTCTTCCTATTTTCGACTATAACATGAAAAACACCGATTTCAACAATGATTGGTAGTGATGACCTGAAATTTTGGACAACCTCAATTTAATAATCTGTATTAAAAATTAAATTGATTTGATAATCTTTGTTAATAAATTTGAATTGATTTAATAATCTTCTTTTAAATAAATATTAAATTGATAATTTATCTTTTAAAAGCTAATAAATTGTTTTATATTTATAATATATATATATATATATATAATTGTATATATTTTAAATAGATAAGTTTTGTTTTAAATTTAAGAAATGAAGCAAATTTTCTAATTCTAGTATTTTTAGTAATTTGGAAATTTGATCTAATACAAAACCTTTTGAAGATTATTTAAATAAATAACTATATAGTTTTAAAATACTTAAGATAAATGTTTATAAGTTTTTTTTTATTTTCATTTTAAATATTTCTTGATAAATATGGTTTGAAAATAATAATAAGTTTAATTTGAATTTGAATTTGGAATTTATTTTGAAATTCAAAAGAATAGATACTTAAAAATATTTAGATAAGCTTTTATTTATATATGATTTTTTTATTACATTTACTTTACATAAGAAATTCACTTATACATTTACATAAGAATTAATAATGTAAGTTAAAAGCTTTTATTAACAATTTAAATTAAAATAAAATACTTAAAAAGACAACTGTTAATTCCTTAAGAAACCTAAATAACATGTGTTAATTAATGAACAAAGATATATGACAAGTGTCACGTTTTAATTTAATTTCTCTTTTGTTTTTAAAAAAAATCAATTTCAGCCTTTATAAAATACACATTTCTTCCTCTCCTTTAATTCTTTTCTATTCTTTTTCTTAAACTAGGAAGAAAATCAAACCAAAACTCTCTCAAATCAAACCTGTAATTCACTTACACAAAACCAAGGAACAAAATCTACAAATCCACTTTACAGACCTGAAATCTAAAATGTAGAAATCGTCTTCTTCAAACCTGTAAGGTACTTTCTAAATCAAGCATGCATACCACTTTCAAGTTTCCAGAAACAATAACCTGTCATCCTCCTCAAATCTGAAAGGTATTAAAAGCCTGTAACATCTTCATAATGCAATGCACTTTCAAAATGAAGATCAGACCAAAAAGCTGTGATCATTTCGCAAATTTTCAAAAGACTGAACATCTTCTTTTGAAATTTGAAAACAACAAAAGCATGTAAAGCAAGTTAATCAAGTCTCAATAACAAGCATTCCAGTTTAAATATCAGAAGAACTTAGGTTTTAAAATCAAAATAAAAGTTGTTTCAAATATCAATGGTGCTCTGTTCATCATCTGATTCAGGTGAGTAACATTTTTGTAAAATAGAAAGTGTTAATTCCCTTTATGAAGCGACTTATCGACTTAAAGGACGAAGTGACTTAGCGACTTAGCGACTTAAAGGACGAAGCGACTTAGCGACTTAAAGGACGAAGCGACTTAGCGACTTAAAGGATGAGGCGACTTATCAACTTAAAGGATGAAGCGACTTAGCGACTTAAAGGAATGGGACGACCTAACGACTTAAGGAATAAGCGACCTAGCTGCTAAAAGAGTGGGATGACCTAACTGCTTACAGGAAGCCACTACTCAACGACCTAAATACTTCATGACCTAAGGAGATAAAGCGGCAGCGACCTAGTGGTTTCATTACCTGCTCTAAGTCGCTCAGGACTTAGCACTTTTCGAACCTTGCCGCTCTCTGTTAAGTCGCTGGAATCTACTAGCTAGTTCAGATGGCCAGGTGCGAACCAGTTAGGTCGTAACTCAAATCCCCTTAGCTCGCTGGCGAGTTACGACTCATGTTAGGTCGTATCCCTCGACTTACGACTTATCTTAAGTCTCTCACGACTTAAGACCTGTCCGAAAACTCCTATAAATTCCGTGTGAGCTCCAACGTTCAGGGGATCCTTTTGGCTCATTTTCGAAGCACCGATACCCTGTCGTTTTCTCAACTAACACAGCACTTCAAGCACTCCAAACACCAAGGACACTACGACACACTTCAAGAGAAGATCTATATCATTCAACATGGATTGGAGAGATTATTCTTCATCAAAGTTTGATCTACTAGTCTAAAGTGTGTTGAAATTAAGGAAAGTTGTATAAGTTGTACTTGAGTCAGCAATAAAGAGATATAAAGTGGATGTAGGCTTGACTATAAGCTGAACCACTATAAAAACTATGTCTTCTACTGTTTTCTGGTATTTTTTTGCTTATTTCTGATTCCCGTATCATCGGGTGGTGCTTTCACACTTGCTTTACTTGCATCGGGGTGTTAGCGTCAGATTTTTACGTTAACATTTTTGGTGCTTCCACTGAGAACTCAACTCAGGATACTGTCATCATAGCTTCACAGAAATTTGTGGAAAGGATCTCTCTAAAAACCAGAAGTTTGTCAGAAATAATGGCTCCTGGAAGAAAGCGCAAGTCTGTTAGATCCGACGATGTTCGCGCGACTACTGCCACTTCTCCTCCTTTAAGTCAAACAACTCCAACTATTGGAGTAACGCGAGCAGAATTGGATGCTGTAGTTTCTGGGCTATATCAGCAGATGGAAGCCCAAAACAATCTGATGTTGGAAAGGTTGAACACTTTGCTTGGGGCTAACCGTCAACCGGTGAATAACGAACCAAACTTTGCTGATAATGTTCATGATGTGGAAGAAAGAGATGTTCCTCAAAGGGCAGCTGGCCCGGTTAAAGACACAACTCCTCAAGTTGGAGGTTCGGGACAACGGCCAACTATGCGTGAACGCCTGTCAAGACAAACTTCTGAAAAGATGGCCGATGCCTGTCCTGCTGAGCCCCTTAATGATGAGAAATATTTCTCAGGGATGGTTCGACAAATCATGGAGGAAAGTATGCAAAGGGAGGAAGACGAAAAAGAATGGGGCTTTGCTCCGAGCAAGACTCCATTCACTGAAAGGATTTTGAAAGATGAATTTCCTAGGAAGTTTGTTCCTACTACCATACCGGCTTATAAGGGAACGAGCGATCCTAATGAGTTTCTGTATAAGTATGATTGGCACATGACGGGTGCCAGAGCCTCTGATGAAATCAAATGCCGGTATTTTCTGGTATACCTTGAAGGAGTTGCTCTACTTTGGTTCACAAAGCTGCCGATCCGATCGATGGACCAATTTTCTGATTTGACTCGGAAGTTCAAGGAACAGTTTCGGTTGTATGCGTCAAAGGCAAAGGATATAATGTCGCTCTCCAACCTAGAACAAAATCCTGGAGAATCTATCAGATCATTCTTGAATTGCTTTAACATAGCTTTGGCCGAGGTGGATAACGCAGAGCCACGCATGATCCTGACATACTTGATGAGGGCAATTGATAAATCAAGTGAATTTGGAAGGTGGTTGAAAATGAAAGAACCAAATTCTCTTGACAAGTTTTATAAGAAAGCCGATGAATTCATGCGCTTGGAAAGCCTCCAAGCACCGGCTAAGATGGTATCGACAGGGGTTGGAAATAGTAATGTTGTTCTGAATAAGGAGTCCGGCAATCAGAAGAGGGGGAACGATGGCCAGAAGAAGCAAGGAGATGCAAAGAAAGGTCGTCCCTTCAACTTCACCTCTCTGATTGATACCCCGGAAAACATCTACTTTGCAAACAAAGACACGGTCGAATTCCGCGCACCAACTAAGCAAAGAGTTAATAGGAAAGCTGAGAAGAATGGAAGGTTTTGCCGATTCCATAACCAACCCGGGCATGATACTAACGAGTGTCGTCACTTGAAGGAGGTAATTGAGGAACTATTGAAGGAAAACAAGCTCCAGCAATATGTAAAAAGGAAAAATAATGGCCCGACTTCGTAAACTCAAGGACAACAGGTTCCTGTTCATCGTCCTAGCTCAAGTGAAAAGGCGGCAGCTCATGAATCAGAGAGGCCTGTTATAAATGTGGTTACAGGGGGCCCTCACCCAGCTGGCAGGAGTTGGGGTGAGATGGAAAGATACGCCCGTTCTTTGAAGTATGCACCGGCAGATGAAAGTGTTTTTGTGATAGAAGATGTTGCACCCCTGAAGCAGCAGAAAACTTTTAATGATGACATTATATTCAGTATTGGGGATTCGATGGGTGTTGAAGCTCCTACCATTGATCCTTTGGTCATCTCCGCTGGCATTGGGCCAGCTACTGTGAAAAGAGTTCTGGTTGACTGTGGAGCTTCGTGCAACATTCTCTTCAAGAAGACTTTTGATCAGATGAAGATTCCAATGGCTGACGTTCAAGCTTCATCACTAAAGATTGCTGGTTTTACCGAGGAGCCGAAACAGCCAATTGGGACTATCGATTTGTTCGTAGAGCTTGGAGAGGGGCAGAGAAAAGTTGCTCGAAAACAGACATTTGTTATTGTTGAAGAATTTTTTGCCTACAATGCCTTCTTAGGCCGACCAACTCTGGCAGCATTTAAAGCTATTCTTGCCCCATGGTGTCTGACCATAAAATTCCCCACAGATAATGGAGTCAGTGTGGTGAAAGGGGATCAGAATGTTGGACGAGAGTGTTATCTTTCAGAGTTGCATGAAACGAGGAAGAGAGAAATGGGAAAAGATGCGGCGGCCCCACTCCGCATCAAAGAATCTACCTTATAGCAATTACAGGGTGGACCCTGCACAGGCGGACATAGCGGTGCACGAAGAGAGATGGATCCCAGAAAAGCCAGTGCAGGGGAGAATAGAGTGGTACCAGTTGAAGTGATAGTGCAGGTACCTATTGACCCGAAAGACCAGAACAAAGTGTTGAATGTGGGTTCGCAGCTTAATGCAACGGTTCAAAATGTTTTGATATCATTTTTGAGAGCAAATCTGGATGTATTCGCTTGGACTCATGCTGATATGTGTGGAATATCTCCAGAAATTGCAGTGCATACCTTGAATATTGATCCAATGTTTACACCGGTAAAGCAGAAAAGAAGAACTCAAGGTCCTGAAAGGTCAGCAGCATTGAAAGAAGAAGTTGATCGACTCATGGAGAATGGTTTTATCAGGGAATCTACTTATCCGAATTGGGTCTAAAATCCTGTATTGGTTAAAAAAGCTAATGGAAAATGGAGAGCGTGCATTGATTTTTCAGATCTAAACAAAGCCTGCCCCAAAGACTGCTTCCCGTTATCCAGGATTGACCAGTTGGTGGATGGAACAGCGGGGCATGAATTGCTATCTTTTATGGATGCCTACTCCGGATATAACCAAATCATGATGCATGAGCTTGATCAGGAGGACACGAGCTTTATCACCAATTTTGGTCTTTACTGCTACAGAGTCATGCCTTTCGGAGTTAAGAATGCGGGGGCAACTTACCAAAGACTTGTCAATGCCATGTTTAAACCGCAGATTAGCAAGACTACGGAAGTTTATGACGATGATATGTTGATAAAATAAAAGAAAGAAGTGGACCACATGGATCACTTGGCAGAGATGTTCTCAATCCTCCAAAAGTTTGGTATGAAGCTTGATCCATTGAAGTGTTCATTTGGGGTAGAATCTGGAAAGTTTTTGGGTTTCATTGTGAGTGCCAGGGGCATTGAAGCTAATCCTGCTCTGCCTTAAGAGAAGTCAAAGCTCCTAGAACGAAGAAGGAATTGCAAAGTCTAAATGGAAAAGTTGCAGCCTTGAGTCGGTTCATTTCCAAGGCTACTGATAATTGCATTCAATTCTTTGATGCTCTAAAGAAAGGAAGAAAAAACTTTGACTGGACTCCTGAATGCCAGAAAGCTTTCGATGAGCTGATTCGTCATATGGAAACGCCTCCAATACTTTCTAAGCCTGACAATGGTGAAGATCTTTTTGTATATTTTGCAATCTCGTCTCATGCCCTCAATGCAGCTTTGGTACGGGAGGATGCGAAAATTCAGCGCCCGGTCTACTACATCAGCAAGAGATTCACTGGGGCAGAATTGAACTATTCAAAGTTGGAAAAGCTCGCCTATTGTCTACTAATTACATCAAGAAAATTAAGGCCGTATTTCCAAGCTCATCCCATCAAAGTCCTCACCGATCAGCGCTTGAAGCAAGTCCTGTTTCGTCCTGAGACTTCGGGTCGTCTTTTGAAGTGGAATATTGAGCTCAGTCAATATGACATCACTTATCATCCCCGGAGAGCAATCAATGGACAAGCTTTGGCAGACTTCATCGCAGAATGTACAGACAAAGGTGATAGTGAGGAGATGGTAACCGATAATCCCCCAATTCTATGGAAATTGTATGTTGATGGTGCGAGAAACGATTACTGTTCCTGGGCTGGGGTAGTGCTTTAAACCCCTGAAGGACGATCACTGTGTTATGCATTGAGATTAGAATTTCCTTCGACTAATAATGAGGTAGAATATGAAGCTCTCATTGCTTGCCTGAAGATTGCCAAGGAACTGAACATCAAGGCATTGCAGATCTTCAGTGATTCACAACTTATTGTGTGTCAAGTCAGGAAAGAGTTTCAAACCAAAGGAGGAAATCTGCCCGCTTACTTGTCAAGAGCCTGTGAGCTTCTCGAGGACCTGGACCATTATACGATAAACCATGTACCTCGGGAAGAAAACATGAAGGCAGATTCCCTCGCAAAGTATGCAAGTACTCGTGAAGCTCAATTATTGGGATTTGTTCCTGTGGAAGTCCTATCAACTCCAAGCATTGATGAAACGGATATTGACTGGATCATGACTATATCACAGGAGGGGGAATCATGGACGACTCCGATATTGGATCTACGCGGCGGTTCTCTACCAGAAAACTCAAAAGAACGGCAAAAATTAATGAGAAAAGCATCCAGATTTGTAATTCAAGATGGCTGATTGTATAGGCGGGGATTCTCAATGCCATTACTCCGATGTGTGACCAAGGAAGAAGCTGAGACAATTCTAACTGAGGTACACGGAGGAGAGTGTGGAGATCATTCAGGTGGTCAAACTTTAGCAAAGAAAATTCTCCGTTATGGATATTTTTGGCCAGATATTAATCGTGACGCTGCAAGTTACGCCCGAAAATGTGACCGATGCCAAAGATTTGCAAAAATCCCAAGAGCACCTTCCACTGAGATAACACAGATGGTCAGTCCGTGGCCATTTGCTATTTGGGGAATAGATCTTATCGGGCCTTTGCCAACTACAAAATCCGAAATCAGATATGCTGTAGTTGTTGTTGATTATTTTACTAAGTGGGCTGAATATGAACCCTTAGCTACTATTACCTCTAAGAAAATGATAAACTTTGTAACTAAGAGTATCATTTGCAGGTATGGTGTGCCTCGAAAGATAATCACAGACAATGGAACCCAATTTGAAAGTAAAGAATTCCAAGATTTTTGCAAGAAATTCAAGATCCAGAAAAGTTTCTCAGCGGTGGCTCATCCGCAGGAAAACAGCAAGTGGAAGCAGTGAATAAAATTATCAAGTCAACCATCAATAAGCAGCTAGAAAAAGCAAAAGGTGGTTGGGTTGATAAGCTGCCACTAGCACTATGGGCATACAGAACTACCCACAAAACTGCGACTGGGCACACACCATTTTCATTGGCATATGGATCGGAAGCAATGATTCCAATGGAAACAGAAGTCCCTTCGCATAGAAGAATCCATTTCAATCAAACCGAAAATGAAAAGCTGCAACCTGAAGCCCTTGACTTCCTTGATGAGAAAAGGAAAGAAGCTGAGCTCATAATTGTGGCTCATCAGCAAAGAATAGCCAGGCATTTTAATTCCAAAGTTCGCCGACGCAGATTTGAAGTTGGGGACCTAATCTTAAAAAGAATTATGACACATACAGGTATGCTTGGACCAAACTGGGAAGGGTCGTATGTTATAGGCCAAAAACTTCTTGATTGCACATTCAAACTTGTAACCGTCGAAGGAGACCCAGTTCCAAGAGCTTGGAACAGCAATCATTTGCGCCCATATTTTACTTAAAGCCTTTAATGAAATATTGTAAAAGAATGATGAATGTATTATTCTTGTATTGAAAGACATTGTAAAGCCAGTGCAAGTGAATAATAAGAACTATAAAGTGGATGTAGGCCTAGTTCTTGGCCGAACCACTATAAATCTTGTGTTCTTTACTATTATAAACTGCTTTGTTCTATTTCGACATATAAAATACGTCAATTGTGTTACTAAAATGTCGATTTAATAATGCAGGACTTAAAGCTTACCCCTCGCAAGACCAGGCAATCCCCGGCATCACCCAACAAGAAAACGCTAAGCCGTTCAAAATTTCCGTACTCAAATCCTACGGAAGAAGTGCTTCAAACAAAAGTTAGTGATTTTGCTGGAAGTGGGCCCTTGCTAACCAACTATGGATGTTTGTACAAACGAATCCAGTTAAATAGCCTGTGTCTGCCACCACCAACTCGCTTAACTATGAAGTATATTTCTTGGGATAAAGGAAATTGTTGGCAACTAAAAGGGAAGTGTATTTGGAAAAGATAATAGGAATCACCGATGTGAATAGATGGCAAAGAGACATGGGTGAGCAAGCATCAGACAACAAAAGACCTCTTCGGAGGCACAAGCCCTCTTCGGAGGCACAACTCTTTGGAGGATAAAGACCTCAAACGGGGCATGCCAGAAGACTTTGTCAACAAAAAAGATTGGTATGGAATGACCAGGAGCACTTTCCCGACTGGAAGGCAAGGCGCTTGTTCACTAGCTGATACAGTTTGCGCAGACAAGCGTCCAAGTAACTTGCGTCCGCCCCGTGAATCTATACGATGATCGGAGGCACCTTCCCAAGTGGAAGGCAATGCGCTTGTTCACTAGTTGAGACAATCTGCGCAAATAAGCGTCCAAGTAACTTGCGTCCGCCCCGTGAATCCGGCCAACCATGAGGAAGAAACTTCCAGGTATACTCGGAGGCACGCATTCTACCGAGATTTTAAATAAAACTTCACAAGTGCTGGAACGTGAAAAGCCCTCTTCGGAGGCCCATTTCACCATAGTTGAAATGCTAAAAGACCTCGAGCGGGCCTCGCTGGAAAAAGAGAGTTCTTTCTCGACAGAAAGTTGCGGACTGATCGGTTGCACAAGAACACTTGTGTCTGCCCCGTGAATCCATCCAACTAAGAGAAAGAAGCTCCAAACTTCCAGGCAAAATCCCTACTCAGAGGCACACATTTCACCGTGATCTGAAATAAAACTTCACACGAGTCGAAATGTGAAAAGCCCTCTTCGGAGGCCCGCTTCCCAGCGAATAGGGAAAAGATAAAAGCCTCTCCCAAGAGGCAGAAACAAAAAGACCTCTTCTCGGAGGCACAATCGAACAAAAAGACCTCTTCCCAGAGGCGCAACCAAACAAAAAGACCTCTTCCCATAGGCACAATCAAACAAAAACTCTTCTTCGGAGGCTCAAGCAGGTTGAAGCCCTTTTTTAGAAGGCCCACTGTACTATGAAGTAAAATTCACTTGCCAAAGAAAAAGTGACTTTTTTCAAAAAGTGAAGTGTAAAAACTTCGCAACAAAAAAGAAGAAGAAAAAACTCCTCCAACATGAAGTGCATTCTACTAAATTAGAAAGTTATTTCCTTAGAACGGAAATAATATCCTATAAAGTACAAATGCAAACTTCCTTCAAGTGGAAGAGTTGTTCTCTAAAAGAAGTGCACAAGTATTCTCGAAACAGAAGAGTTGTTCTCCGAAAATTTGCCAATGTGAAAGAGATTGTAATAAACCATGGTATGAGGGCAATACAATATAGTCATCATTAAAATGAAAACAATGCTCAAGAAACATACCATAGGTTTACTGCAACTTCACATAAAGAGGATAAAGAAACTTGCATGAAAACAGAAAATAAAAGTGTTCTCAAATACAGACAGAAATTTGTATATGTAAAAGAACCATTTTATTCCTTACTATGAGAGTTTTATACATATGCAGGTTTCAAAGTAAAAGAAAGCGGGGACTGGTACCCGCACAATCTCCAGTCAACACAAGCTTATATACAAGAAAAAAGCAAAGAGCGAGATAAAAAGCACAAGACCAAAACCATCATTTCTTCTTCCCTCCACCTTTTGAGCCTGCACCTGGCTGGATGACCGACTTCCTGCGCCGGCTTGAAAGAGTAAGGGAAGAAGGAGAAAGGGGAACAATCGGACTTGTCTCTGCTTTTTCCTCGCCAACTGAAGCTTCTTTCTTCTTCGATACCCCACGTTTTCCCCTTTTCTTTGGAGAAGACCCGCTTCCTGGAGTAAAAAGTGTGGCCAACGGAGTATCGTCGGAACCAGTTAGTTCCGGAGTCTTTTCGCCCTCTTCAGTCTCTTCTCCCCTATGTTCTTGTGAAGCAATGGGATCGTCCAAGTCTTGGAGAGCTTCTATTTGCTCCTCTTGTGATCCCGGTTGAGAGGCAGAAGGAGGAGTGACTTGTAGAGACGGGGGAGGGATAACTGGAGGAGGGGAAGTCTGAACAATGCTCAGAACTTTCTCTACAGAAGAAAAGAAGTTAAAATAAGTAAAGAGAGGAGACAAAGGCTCGTTGAGATTCAGGAAATAATCAACAAGCTCATCAAACTCATATGAAGCAAATGAGCAGTCTACTTGAGCAAGATCAGCATTAAAGTTACCTAGAGAAGTTGGCTTTCTAATGTCAATTTCATAAGCTTTGTGCTTCAGTGCTTTCTTCGCCTTCGTCTCCACCCTGTGCGCTTGTAATCTCATGTTAACCCCACTGGAACTTAGGCCGACTCAACAGATAAGGCAGTCAGCGACACATAGGAATCAGCGACTCAACTGATGAAGCGACTCAGAGATTGCCGACTCAATGGGTCAACGACTCATTGATAGCAACGACTCAGTGAGTTAGCGCCTTAAAGGTACAGTACCGATCCAACGACTCATTCGAGCTCCGACTCATCAAAGACCGACTCATCTGATCACGACTCATCCATTCAAAGTCCTTAAGTATCTCATTAGGTTTACGACTCAAGAGATGAACGACTCAAGAGGCCGCTACGACTTAAGGAGATTCGATGGGTTAAGGATGGCACGACTCAGGAAAGCCTACGGCTCAAAAGATAGGTCGACGCACGACACAAGGCTCAGAGGCAAGTTCAAAATCATGCTGCAAAGAGGTGACTCGCAGACGACTCACAACTCATCATGAGTCGGTCACGACTCATCATGAGTCGGTCACGACTCATGACTTAGCAATTTCAGCCTAAACAGTTTGCCTATAAATACAAGGCCACATTCAACATGAAGGGGACCTTTTGGCTCATTCTCTTCAAGCGCTGATACTCTGCTGCATTCCAAACCAATTCAACACTTGAAGCTCTCGAGACACTAAGAACGCTACAAACAACTTCAACAAGAGATCACGTACATCCAACATGGATTCGAAGACTCTCATCTCCATTGAAGTTTAAAATACTTGTTCTAAGTTTCTTGTAGTTCAAAGTGAATTGTACTTGGGAAGAATTGTATCAACTTGTAACGAGATCATCAATAAAATTACTTAAAGTGGACGTAGGCTGTACCCATAAGCCGAACCACTATAAAATTGCTGTTGTTTACTGCTTTTCCGTTATTACTTGCTTGTAATTCTTTCCCGATCTATCGGGTGGTGCTTTCACAACGACACTTCACACACCGGGGTGTTAGCGTTCAAATTTAAGCGTTAACATTTTTGGTGCTTTCACTGAGAATTGAACTCAGGACAACTGTCATCATTGCTTCACAAAGATTTGAAGAAAGAATTTCCTTAAAAACCAGAAGTATATCTGAGATTATGGCTCCTGGAAGGAAAAGTAGATCTATCAGATCTGGAAACATTCAAGAGGGAACCTCCGCTTCCCCTGTACCTAATCAACCCACTCCGTCTGTTGGAGTTACGAAAGCGGAGTTGGATGCTGTGATTCTAGGGCTAAACCAGCAGATAAACGCCCAAAATGTACAATTAGAGGCTCAAAGTGCCCAGAACGCTCTGATTCTGAATAAGTTGAACGATTTACTTGGGGCAAACAATCAACCAGCTGGAAATGAAAGGAACTATGCTGGCAACATTCATGATGTTAGTGAGAGAAATGCTCCGGAAAGGGCTACTAGTCCCTTTGAGCAGGCAGTCCCTGAGGCTGGTGGATCTAGAACTCGGCATGATGAGGAATATCTTTCTGAAATGGTCCTGCAGATCATGAAAGAAAGTATGCAAAGGGTTGAAGATGAGAAGGAATGGGGTTTCGCCCCAAGTAAAACTCTGTTTACTGAAAAAATCTTGAAGGCGGAATTTCCAAGGAAGTTTGTCCCTCCGACTATTCCAGCTTACAAAGGGACAAGTGATCCGAACGAGTTCTTGTATAAATATGATTGGCACATGACAGGTGCCAGGGCCTCCGACGAAATAAAGTGCCGATATTTCCCCGTATACCTGGAAGGCGTGGCTTTACTGTGGTTCACCAAGTTGCCAGTCCGATCTATCGATCAGTTTTCAGACTTGACCAGAAAATTCAAGGAGCAGTTTAGACTATATGCTTCGAAGGCCAAGGACATTATGTCACTATCGAGTTTAGAGCAGAATCCTGGTGAGTCTATCAGATCCTTCTTGAACCGCTTCAATATAGCACTGGCTGAGGTGGACAATGCTGAACCACGAATGATATTGACTTATCTGATGAGGGCTATTGATAAGTCAAGCGAATTTGGGAAATGGTTAAATATGAAGGAGCCAACCTCTCTCGAAAAGTTCTACAAAAAAGAAGATGAATTCATTCGCTTGGAAAGCCGTCCTTTACCAGTAAAGACAGTGTTGGAAAAAGCAGAAGACAACACTGTCGCTCCACGCAAGAATGAATCGGTGGGGCAAAAAAGGGAGAATAGTAATGGGAAGAAACAGGGTAATCTGAAGAAGCCCCGATCCTTCAAGCCATCAGAATATACTCCATTGTCACATACACCGGAGCACATCTACCTGGCCACTAAAGATTCCGTTGATTTCCCTAAACCTATCCCTTTGAGAACCGGGAAAAAAGCCATACAGAGTGGGAAATTCTGCCGCTTCCACAATCAACCAGGTCATGAAACTGATGAATGACGCCAGCTGAAAAATCTGATTGAAGAGTTGCTAAGAGAAAACAAGTTGCAGCAATTCGTGAAAAAGAATAGCAACAATCCTGCATCGTCGAGTCAGGGGCAGCGGGCTCCTGTTCATCAGCCTGGGGCAGGTGAGAAAGCTACGGGGCATGAATCTGGAAGGCCCGTTATCAATGTCATTTCAGGAGGACCTCACCCAGCTGGCAAGAGTTGGGGTGAGATGGAGAGATATTCCAGGGCTTTGAAATATGCTCCAGCCGAAGAAGACGTCTTTGTTCTAGAAGACACTACGCCCCTTAAACAACAGAAAACTTTCGGCGATGATATTATTTTCAGAGCCAGAGATTCTACAGGTATTGAAGCTCCTACTTTAGATCCCTTGGTCATTTCGGCTGGTATTGGACCAGCCATTGTCAGAAGAGTCCTCATTGACTGCGGAGCATCATGTAATATCCTCTTCAAAAAGACATTTGACCAGATGAAAATCCCTATGATCGATGTGCAAGCCTCATCACAGAAAATCGTTGGCTTCACTGGGGAGCCAAAGCAACCAGTAGGAACCATCGATCTGTTTGTAGAACTTGGGGAAGGAGAAAGGAAAGTGGTCCGAAAGCAAACCTTTGTGATCGTCGATGAATATTCTGCTTATAATGCTTTTCTTGGCCGTCCAACACTCGCAGCATTCAAAGCTATCCTAGCCCCGTGGTGCCTCACTATTAAATTCCCTACCGGCAATGGAGTAGGAGTTATAAAAGGGGATCAAAATGCTGCGCGAGAATGTTACTTGACAGAGCTGCGAGAGTCAAGAAAAAGAGAAATGGGAAAGGATGCGGCAACCCCAGTCCGCATCAAGGAACCAGCCTTGTAGCAATTACAGAGCGGACCCTGCACTGGCGAGCACAGCGGGGCATGGAAAGAAATGGATCCCAGAAAAGCCAGTACAGGGGAGAATAGAGTAGTACCGGTGGAAACGACAGTTCCGGTACCTGTTGACCCGAAGGACCTAAATAAGGTGTTGAATGTGGGTTCACAGCTTAATGTGTCAATTCAGAATATCTTGATATCTTTCCTGAAAGCAAATCTGGATGTCTTTGCTTGGACTCATGCCGATATGTGTGGAATATCCCCAGAAGTTGCAGTACATGCTCTGAATATTGACCCAAAGTTTACGCCAGTTAAACAGAAAAGAAGAACCCAAGGTCCAGAAAGGTCAGCAGCATTAAAAGAAGAAGTTGATCGACTCATGGAAAATAACTTCATCAAAGAATCTACATATCCGAATTGGGTTTCAAATCCTGTGTTGGTCAAGAAAGCTAATGGAAAATGGAGAGTGTGCATCGATTTTTCTGATCTAAACAAGGCTTGCCCCAAAGATTGCTTCCCATTACCCAGGATCGATCAACTGGTAGACGGAACTGCGGGACATGAATTGTTATCTTTCATGGATGCCTACTCCGGTTATAACCAAATCATGATGCATGAGCCGGATCAGGAGGATACAAGCTTTATTTACAGATGTTGGACTTTATTGCTACAGAGTTATGCCCTTCGGATTGAAAAATGCAGGGGCAACCTACCAAAGACTTGTTAATGCTATGTTCAAACCGCAATTGGGCAAAACAATGGAAGTCTACGTCGACGACATGTTAGTGAAGTCCAGGAAAGCAGCGGATCACATTGAACACTTAGCAGAAATGTTCGCAGTCCTCCGGAAATACAGAATGAAACTTAACCCTCTGAAATGTACATTTGGGGTCGAGTCCAGAAAGTTCTTAGGCTTCATTGTCAGTGCTAGGGGCATTGAGGCTAGTCCAGCTCAAATTACTGCCTTGAAAGAAGTTCAAGCTCCTAGAACAAAGAAGGAATTGCAGAGTCTCAACGGAAAGGTCGCCGCCCTGAGTCGGTTCATTTCCAAAGCCACTGATAAATGCATCCCATTCTTTGACGCCCTGAAAAAAGGAAAGAAGAATTTTGAATGGACTTCCGAATGCCAAAAGGCCTTCGATGAGTTGATCCGTCATATGGAAACGCCTCCAATACTTTCTAGGCCAGGCAATGGTGAGGATCTTCTTATATACTTGGCAGTATCATCTCATGCTCTAAGTGCAGCGCTGATACGGGAAGACAAAAGGATTCAACATCCGGTTTACTATATCAGCAAAAGACTCACTGGGGCAGAGCTGAATTACTCCAAGTTGGAAAAACTCGCCTATTGCCTACTAGTTGCATCAAGGAAACTGAGGCAATATTTCCAAGCTCATCCTATCAAAGTACTCACTGATCAACCTCTAAAGCAAGTCCTATTTCGCCCCGAAACTTCGGGTCGCCTTCTAAAATGGAACATTGAACTCAGTCAATATGACATCACCTATCACCCCCGAAAAGCAATCAACGGACAAGCTTTAGCTGATTTCATTGCAGAATTCACAGAGAAAGATAATGGTGAGGAAGAAGCGATCAATGATTCCCCAATCCAGTGGAAGATGTATGTTGATGGCGCAAGAAATGACTACTGTTCTGGAGCCGGAGTGGTACTTGAAACTCCTGAAGGTCGATCATTATGTTATGCACTAAGACTGGAATTTCCTTCAACAAACAATGAAGCAGAATATGAAGCTCTTATTGCAGGTCTGAAAATCGCTAAAGAGCTAAACATTCGAGCATTACAGATCTTCAGTGATTCTCAGCTTATTGTATGCCAAGTCAAGAAGGAATTTCAAACAAAAGGTGGAAACTTGCCCTCCTACTTGTCAAAGGCTTGGGAACTCCTATGTGAACTCGATCATTATTCAATAAGCCATATTCCCCGGGAAGAGAATACGAAGGCAGATTCCCTCGCAAAGTATTCAAGTTCTGGTGAAGCTCAACTATTGGGATTGGTCCCTGTAGAAGTCCTTTCAGCGCCAAGTATAGACGAGATGGATATAGACTGGATTATGAATGTATCTCAAGAACAAGAGTCATGGATGACTCCAATACTGGATTACCTACTCAGAGGTTCTCTGCCAAAAAACTCGATAGAAAGACGAAAGCTACTAAGGAAGGCCTCTCGCTATGTAATTCAGGATGGCCGATTGTACAGACGGGGATTCTCAATGCCATTGCTTCGATGTGTATCCCGGGAAGAGTCCAAAACAATCCTAGCTGAAGTGCATGGAGGAGAATGTGGTGATCATTCAGGTGGTCAAACATTAGCAAAGAAAATTCTCCGATACGGATATTTCTGGCCAGAAATTAATCGGGATGCTGCAGATTACTCCCGAAAATGTGACAAATGCCAAAGATATGCCAAAATTCCTAGAGCACCTTCTACCGAACTCACACAGATGGTCAGTCCATGGCCATTTGCAATTTGGGGAATGGATCTCATTGGGCCGCTACCAACTGCTAAATCAGGGATTAAATATGCTATTGTTGCAGTTGATTATTTTACTAAGTGGGCTGAAGCTGAACCATTGGCTACTATCACTTCTAAGAAAATGATAAGCTTTGTGACCAAGAATATCATTTGCAGATACGGTGTGCCTCAGAAAATAATCACAGACAATGGTACTCAGTTTGAAAGCGAGGAATTCCAGGATTTTTGCAAACGATTCAAAATCCAGAAAAGCTTTTCGGCAGTAGCTCATCCGCAGGCAAACGGGCAAGTGGAAGCAGTGAACAAGATCATCAAATCAACCATCAAAAAGCAACTCGAAAGAGCAAAAGGTGGTTGGGTCGATAAACTACCACTTGCACTATGGGCATACAGAACTACTCATAAAACTGCAACTGGGCATACTCCTTTTTCGTTAGCATATGGAT
Organism: Allium cepa; assembly: GCA_030765085.1. NCBI lineage: Eukaryota > Viridiplantae > Streptophyta > Magnoliopsida > Asparagales > Amaryllidaceae > Allium > Allium cepa. The sequence continues at coordinate 905,973,558 of CM060939.1, forward strand.
CGGAAGCAATGATCCCGGTTGAAACAGAGGTCCCTTCACACAGAAGAATCCATTTCAATCAAGCAGAAAATGAGAAGCTACAACTTGAAGCGCTGGATCTCCTTGATGAAAAAAGAGATGAAGCTAACCTCAGAGTTGCAGCTCATCAGCAAAGGATAGCCAGACATTTCAATTCCAAAGTTCGTCAACGCAGCTTTGAAATTGGAGATCTAGTCCTGAAAAGAATTATGACCGCGACAGGTGTGTTTGGGCCAAATTGGGAAGGACCATATGTAATAGGTCAGAAGCTTCTTGACGGCACATTCAAGCTCACCACTGTTGATGGAGATCAAATTCCAAGGGCATGGAACAGCAACCATTTGCGTCCATACTTTACTTGAAAATTTTGTTGAAACATTGTAAAAAGAATTATGAATGTATGATTCTTGTAGTTGAAAGCAATCGTGAAACTGATGTAAGTAAATAATGAAAGAATATAAAGTGGATGTAGGCCCAATTTCATGGCCGAACCAATATAAATCTTGTGTTCCTTATTATTATTATATGTTTGCTTTGTTTTTGATATAAAAATACATAAAAGGTATTGCTGAAATGTCGATTTAAATTTTTGCAGACAATGGAAATAAAACTTGCGCATAATAAGACCAAGCGATTCTCACCATCATTCAACAAACAAATTTCAAGCCACAAAGACCCCGAATTCAAATCCTAGATAGGAAATACTTCAATTGAACGGCTAATGATTTCGATAGAAACGAGCCCTTGCTGATAAATTGAGATTGTTTGAACAAACAAACATCCAATTAGGAAGCTAGTGCCCGTTCTCACAAACTTGCCTGGCAATGAAGTACACTTCCTTGGATTAAACAAGCTACTTGCAAGAAAAGGGGAATGAAAACTTAAAAAAAAAAAAAGAGAGAGGATCGCTGAAAAGGCATAAACAAGTGAACAGAGGAACAACCAAAGCTACCATCAGCAGCACAAGTCCTCTTCGGAGGATAAAAGACCTCTAATGGGTCATACGCCACAAAAAAGAAAGTTCTCTACTCAACAAAAAAGATTGGAGGAGTCATGACCCTCCAACCATGAGAGAGTAACTTCCAGGCGATGAAAACCCTCTCTGAGGCACATTTCACCAGGAGTTGAAGTGTTATGACCGCTCTTCGGGATTTCACTTCACCAGAGTTGAAATGCCAAAAAATAAAAGCCCTCTTCGGAGGCCCATTTCACCAGGAGTTGAGGTGTTATGACCGCTCTTCGGGATTTCACTTCACCAGAGTTGAAATGCCAAAAAATAAAAGCCCTCTTCGGAGGCCCATTTCACCAGGAGTTGATGTGTTATGACCGCTCTTCGGGATTTCACTTCACCAGAGTTGAAATGCCAAAAAATAAAAGCCCTCTTCGGAGGCCCATTTCACCAGGAGTTGAAGTGTTATGACCGCTCTTCGGGATATCACTTCACCAGAGTTGAAATGTAAACAAAATAAAAGCCCTCTTCGGAGGCACATTTCGCCAGGAGTTGAAGTGTAATAACCGCTCTTCGGAATTTCACTTCACCAAAGTTGAAATGCAAAAACAAAATAAAGACCTTCCTGAAAGCCCACGTTTCACCAAGATTGAAATAAAACTTCCAAGTGTTGAAACGCGAAAAGGCTTTCTTCGAAGGCACAACTCTTTGGAGGTACACGTTTCACCAAGATTGAAATAAAACTTCCAAGTGTTGAAACCTGAAAAATCCCTCCTTAGAGGTACAACCCCCTCCCGGGGACACAATCAAGAAGAAATACCTCTTCGGAAGCCCACGTTTCACCAAGATTGAAATAAAACTTCCAAGTGTTGAAACGTGAAAAGGCTTTCTTCAAAGGCACAAGTCTTTGGGGGTACACGTTTCACCGAGATTGAAATAAAACTTCCAAGTGTTGAAACGTGAAAAATCCCTCCTCAGAGGTGCAACTTTGTATAAAAAAAAAATCCTCATCAAAAGCGTACTTTAACTTTCAAAGGGAGAGTAATTTACCTACTATAAAAAAAAAAAAAAAGAAAAGAAGTTAAAGTACCCTTCAGAGGTCCGCTTTACCACATAGAGGAATTCACTTGGTAAAATATGCACATAAGCAAAAAAAAAAAAAAAAAAAAAAGTGATTTCTTCGAACGACAAAGCGTAGAAACTTATACGAAGGGAGTTGTACTCTACAAAAATTTTCTTTAAAGAATAAAATAATTATTCTTTAGCAAATATGAGTGCAAGTCCCCTCGAAGTATAGAATATTGCAGCAAACTTATGGAATGGGGGCAATATAGTATAATTACACACAATATGGTATAGCCAAATCAGCAAAAGGTAACGCTCAAGTAACATGCCATAAGCTCGCTGCAATATCGTGTAAATAAACTTGTGCAAAAAAATAAAATAAATAGTAAATGCATTCTCAAATTCAAACAGAAGTTTGTACAAACGAAGAATCATTTTATTCAACTATAATGCAGATACAGGTTTTCAAAATAAAAGCGGGGGCCGATACCCGCACAACTCTCGGCCAGTTCATACAAAAGACAAAAAGCTAAAGTCTTCACTTCTTTTTACTGCCTTTGGACCCTTTACCCGGCCGAATGACCAGCTTTTCAGGTCGACCAGTGGGTATAAGGGAGGAAGGAGAGGTAGGCACAGCTGGCCCAACTTCTGGCTCCTCTTCAGTGGCAGTGATTATCTTCCCTCTCCTCTTTGATGCTCCTTGCTTCCTTCTCCTCTTTGAGGAAGACTCACTTCCTGGAGTGACAAGTTTAGATAGAGTTATATCGTCAGAAGGAGTCCGCTCCGGAGATATGTCACCTCCCTCAAGTCCCTCATCTTTCTGCTCTTGCGAAGCAATGGGATCATCCAGGCCATGGAGAGCCTCTATTTGTTCCTCCTGTGATCCAGGCTGCGAAGCAGAAGGAGGAGCCACCTGAAGAGATGGAGGAGGGATTATCGGAGAAGTAGAGATTTGAGCAGTGCTTGATACTTTTTCTACAGAAGAAAAGAGGTTAAAGTCAGTAAAGAGAGGAGATGAAGGTTCACCAATGAAGTCAGTAAAGAGAGGAGATGAAGGCTCATCAAGGTTGAGAAAATAGCCAAGGAGCTCATGAAACTCATGCGAAATAAATGAGTAACCCGCTTGAGCAGAATTGACAGTAGCGAGATTAACAGTGAAATTACCTGGAGAAGCTGGTTTCCTGATATCGACTTCATAAGCTTGCGCATCAGCGCTCTCATCACCCTCGTCTCCACCCTGTATGCTTGTAATCTCAGTGGTAACTTTGGTGGGAGATGCAAGATGGGAACTGGAACCAATAATGTCGACTTCAGACGAAGAAGGTGGCTGGACTAGAGTAGTTGAAGTGGTTTTCCCCAGCCGGTCCCCTTCCGTCACTTCAGTTCTTAATTTGGCAAGTTGTTCCTTTCCCTTGGCAAGGGCAGTGCGAGCGTCATCATCAAAATAATGCCTTTCCAGGGCTGATTCGTCATAACCAGCACCTTCAGCACCAAGCATCTCAAGAGCGGCCTCCCGTACTTCAGCTAAAGTGATTTCATACTTAGGACCAAGAAAAGCGAGGCTTCCATGCCCCAAGACGCTATGCAAGTAGAAGTCGAATAATGTTGAGCCGAAGCTGTTTTTGGTCGCCTCATGAGATTCTTCGGCTGCGATTTTGCCGGCGACAGCCTCATCGCGCTCCCTTTCAGTTTTGGCAAGCTGAAGCTTAAGCATTTGTATCTCCGCCTCCTGGGAGTTGTTTTTCTTTCGAAGCTCAGCAATATCAGAGACATAGCCTTCACTGATTCTTTTTTGTGTTTCGAGCCTGTCTTCGGCATCCCTCTGGCTAGCGTGAGCGTCTCTCACTTGTTTCAGGAGCACTTCTTCTTTCTGAGAATATGAAGTAGAGGAAGCAGCAAGCTCATGTTTCAATTCCTCGACTTTTGCTTCAAGCTCCTCATTGTAAGAAGCAATGTTCCTCATCTCGGTGTCGTGTTGCTCAACGACCTTTTGCCATTCGGCCTTATCGTTTTCCATAGTAAGCATAGCCTCTATGTTGGCACGGTTAACTCTTTGAAGCTCATCGACAAGCTTCTGCCAGTTTGACATCCTCTCGATATCGAGCTTGACTGCATCAAGATTGCGCAACATAGCAGACTTGTCGATGGGGACCAAGTCTAGGTCGAATCTCACCCCCTTAAGGCACCATTGAGGAAATCGGCTCTGCAGAGTGGCAGGACCCGGTCCAACTTGAAATTTGGGCCTGTTAATTATCGTTTGAATATCTGATTTCCCAAGAGCAGGAGAGTCAGAAGGAATGTCGAGTGAGGCAGAAATAGTAACTTTCTCAGGAGTAGTAGAGGCCTGCTTTTCACTGTGACGGGCTCGTTTGCTTAAGTCTTCACTCATGTGACCTTTTCCTCGATCGTCATGAGTTTTTCTCTTGTGGGAGTCATCGCCTTTTTGCCAAGAATCACGGCGCTCTTCTCTCTCCCTTCTTTCGCGACGTTCTTCTTCAGTCCTCCTTTCATGAGCCTTTCGGGCAGCCCTTTCTTCGTCAGATTCTCTGTAGGAGGGAAAGTAACGCCTATAATCGTATTGACCACGCCCCCCGTAGCGTTGGAAATCCTGATAATATGATCCGCCGCGTGTCATTGAAGGATCTGAAATAAGAAAAGATAAGCTTTAGAAATCTTTAAAGTATGAGAAGATAAGTGTATAAATGTGCTGGAAAATCCTTAGTTGTGTGTGAAGTGCAAACTACTCGCGTTGGACTAACAAACCACTCCTCAGTTGGGGGGAAGTAATAGGTCCCACTGTCGGTGACAATTCTTGGGATAAAGGAGTTGGAGTCTGTTGGAGAGCAGATGTCGCTTCAATCATCGGGGGTACAGTTTTACCACAGGCAGGGTCATCTTTAAAGAGCTCTTGGGAAGTGACGATTATGTCACTTAAATCCCCAAAAACGTCATCACCGTCATGCCCAACCTGATTCCCTCCATCAGCTCCTTTGTCAGCACTCTTCCTGGTTTGGGAAAGGGGCTCCTCTTCTTCTTCAATTATGGGAGCAAGTGCAGGCTTTTCGGAGGGTCCCGTATCGTCTCTTGGAGTAGAGCACTTTACTAGTAAGGTTTCTGCAGAAATTTCTCCTCGCATGTGCTCTTTAGTGGAGATCGGAAGATCAGGAGTTTTCACCGGAGAATCAGGAACCTCCGTTGGAGCTTCACGAGGCCGAGTAAAGCGAGAGGGATGGATGAGTCCGTATTGATGTAAAAATTCATCGTTTAGCAGAAACTTTATGCTCCTCTCTTCTACCGGCACGGCATTTAATCTTTCAAAAATTTGCTTAAGACTTGGGTCCCTAGCAGGGGGTGGAAGTGCTAAAACAGGAAAAGAATGAAATTAGCAATTGAGAGTTCAGATCTCGAGAAAGTTTCAAAACGGAAAAAGTAAAGACAGGAAATCTTACTTCCCACTCTCCAGATGGCATAAAACCCTGGAGGGCAGCGAACAAAGAAAAACTGATTCAAAAATCCGTGAGCGCTTTCGGAGAGATCAGTAATAAGTTTGCGGTTTCGAGCGCTTCTTATAACCACGATGGAGGGATGGTCTTTAGTTTTCGTGAATGAGCAAAAATAGCAGATCTCCCCGAAGCTTGGTAATCGATCCAAAACTCTCCTAAATAGAACACATAACCCCATCAGAATGGCGTAGCCATTGGGGTGTAATTGGAATGGAGAGATAGACAACCGAAGCAGGAACTGTTGGAGAAAGCCATTAAAGGGAGGAATAGCGCCGTTCAAGCACATTTGGCGATTAACAGCAACAAAGCCAAGAGGGGGCCTATCCGCGGTGCCATTTGGCCCCGGAAATAAGATGTCAGCATCATCAATGCCAAACTGGACGCGCAGTTGATTAAACACCCGCTGATTCAAAGTTGTGGATGTTCTCTCCGGAGGGTTGTCTATAGGGATGGCTACTGGGAAGACATCTTCAGCCTGGCCCATCGGCTCTTCTTGATGAGAGGTCATTCTACACAAGCAACTGGATGTTCAAATGCGAAGGTGCACGTTTCCTAAAAAGTGTGAAGTGTCGTGCAAAGCTAATAAAAAAATAATAACAAGTAAAGATAACTGGAATTAAACTGGTTGACGATTGATTGACTACGGTAATTTCGGAACTTGTTATTTAAAGCTCAAGCATAATATTAATGCGGGCTGGTCAGTTTCAATTGACTAATCCAGTGCTGCTTTAATATTCCACTTGAAATCGATAGCACTTCGTTCACACGATTTATTTAAGTTAATCATCTATCATTAACTAATCTGTCGTTCGATGTGGGCAATCAATGACAGTATATTCGTCCCAGTTTTCTGTGAATGTTATATTAACAGGTTATTAGCTTACAAGTTAAAGCAATCTGTAAAAGATTCAAGCAGCAGTTCAAGGTTCAAGTGGAGTATAAAAGTGCAAGTATTAAGTCGTAGACGACTCAAGGACTAAGTCGAAGACGACTCATCAATACTTAGGTCACGAGTCATAAAAGAGAATAGATGTCAGCTCAGAATTATGAAAAATTCATCAAGACATGTCTCGGCCCCGACTCAAGCATTGTGTCGTGATGTCTCGGCCCCGACTCAAGCATTGTGTCGTGATGTCTCGGCCCCGACTCAAGTCTTGTGTCGTGAAGGTTGGTGAGCCGGTCCAGAGTTGAATCGCAAAGGGTTTTAGGTCGTTCAAGATTATTAAGTCGCATCAGGGGTAGTGTTTTACTCTGATTGGCCTATCTACCATACAACTCCAAAACTCGTTTCCCTCCTACCCCATGATAACCCAATGACCTATCTCCAAGTCCTATCTTCGGATCCTAACCCATAACCCGTTAACCTAATGGTATCTCCAAAAATAGTAACTTTAATCCTATCACAATACAGAATCGCCTCGAATGATGGATCGCCGCGAGTAAAATCAAGCAGACCTAAGTTCATCAACAATCAAATCCAACAAAACTCGTAAGACACCAAGAGGCAAATCGGAAGCGAAGGATTAAGCGTGTAAGACAATAATGATCAACGATCGAAGAAAGGGAAGAAATCGCTTACGATTGTATGTTGACTAGAGAGGATTGGGTGCTAATTCGAGTTGAAATTATTTTTGGGAGCTTGGAGATGTGTTAATGGCGGAACATGACTCAAGAGATTGATAAAGGAAGAAGAAGATAGAAGTGACGGTTCATCCATTTTATACCAAGGAAGTAGGGCATGAGTCGGCACAAGCGAGTTAAGATAAGTCGAAGCGCGCGACCTACGACTCAGGCGCGTGCTTCGAGGGGAAAATGTTAACCCCACTGGAACTTAGGCCGACTCAACAGATAAGGCAGTCAGCGACTCATAGGAATCAGCGACTCAACTGATGAAGCGACTCAGAGATTGCCGACTCAATGGGTCAACGACTCATTGATAGCAACGACTCAGTGAGTTAGCGCCTTAAAGGTACAGTACCGATCCAACGACTCATTCGAGCTCCGACTCATCAAAGACCGACTCATCTGATCACGACTCATCCATTCAAAGTCCTTAAGTATCTCATTAGGTTTACGACTCAAGAGATGAACGACTCAAGAGGCCGCTACGACTTAAGGAGATTCGATGGGTTAAGGATGGCACGACTCAGGAAAGCCTACAGCTCAAAAGATAGGTCGACGCACGACACAAGGCTCAGAGGCAAGTTCAAAATCATGCTGCAAAGAGGTGACTCGCAGACGACTCACGACTCATCATGAGTCGGTCACGACTCATCATGAGTCGGTCACGACTCATGACTTAGCAATTTCAGCCTAAACAGTTTGCCTATAAATACAAGGCCACATTCAACATGAAGGGGACCTTTTGGCTCATTCTCTTCAAGCGCTGATACTCTGCTGCATTCCAAACCAATTCAACACTTGAAGCTCTCGAGACACTAAGAACGCTACAAACAACTTCAACAAGAGATCACGTACATCCAACATGGATTCGAAGACTCTCATCTCCATTGAAGTTTAAAATACTTGTTCTAAGTTTCTTGTAGTTCAAAGTGAATTGTACTTGGGAAGAATTGTATCAACTTGTAACGAGATCATCAATAAAAGTACTTAAAGTGGACGTAGGATGTACCCATAAGCCGAACCACTATAAAATTGCTGTTGTTTACTGCTTTTCCGTTATTACTTGCTTGTAATTCTTTCCCGATCTATCGGGTGGTGCTTTCACAACTACACTTCACACACCGGGGTGTTAGCGTTCAAATTTAAGCGTTAACATCTCAGTTACGACTTTAGCCGTGGGCAGAGAATGGGAACCGGAGCCCATGATATCAATGTCGGCCGAAGTCGAAGGAGGGACAGGGGCAGTTAAAGGTGCTTCTTTCTCTGGATGCTCCCCTTCCATCGTTTCAGCTTGTACTTTAGCAAGCTGCTCCTTTCCTCTGGCAAGAGCGGCACGAGTTTCGCCATCAAAGTAATGTGCTTCAAGTTCGTCTTCGGAATAACCGGCACCTTTGAGCATATCCATTACAGCCTCCTACACTTCAGCTAAAGTGATTTCATATTTAGGGCCCAAAAATGCAAGGCTTCCACGCCCCAAGACGCTTTGGACGTAAAAATCAAACAAAGTAGAGCTGATGTTGGCTTTTTTCTCTTCATGAGATTATTCAGCGGCTTTCTTTCTAGCTATGGCCTCATCACGTTCTTTCTCAGTCTTTGATAATTGAGCTTTCAGCCTCATGATTTCTAAGTCCTGGGAGTTAGCTTTCTCCCGTAACTCTACAAAGTCAGGACGATATTTTTCCACCATCTTCTGTGTAGCTTCAAGTCGGGTTTCAACATACCGTTGAGCGGCATGAGCATCTCGAACTTGCTTCTGAAGCACTTCTTCCTTTTGAGTGTAAGAGGTGGAAGAAGTAGCAAGCTCGTGCTTAAGTTTCTCGTCCTCCGCCTCAAGCTTTTCGTTATACTCAGCGATGTTCTTCATTTCGGTGTTGTGCTGATAAAGAATTTTCTGCCATTCAGACTTGTCGTTCTCCATCGTCAGCATAGCTTCAAGGTTGGCCCGGTTCACCCCCTGAAGCTCATCGACGATCTTTTGCCACGCTGACATTCTCTCAATATCAAGTTTAACAGCATCAAGATTTCGTAGCATGGCCTCTTTGTCGATGGGAACCAAGTCAAGGTCAAAGCGGACTCCCTTTAAGCACTAATGCGGGAACCAACTTTGAAGAGTTGGTGGACCTCTCTCAACTTGGTAAGAGGGTCTGTCGAGAAGTGTCTGAATGTCGGCTCCTTCAAGGGCAGGAGACTTTGAAGGAATTTTAAGAGAAGTGAGAGCAGCGGCCTTTTCTAAAGTTGTAGATGCGGTCTTTTCATCAAGCCTGGCCCGTTTGCTTGGGTCTCCAATGTCATGACTATTTCCTCTATCGTCATAAGTTTTTCTTTTATGAGAGTCATTGCCTCTACGAGAAGAGTCATGTTGCTCATCCCTTCTCCCGTACCTTTCTTCATACGCTCTTCTTTCTTAAGCTTTTCGAGCAGCTCTCTCTTCATCACTTTCCCCGTGGGCGAGAAGATAGCGTCTATAATCATACTGACCATGCCTTCCGTACTGTTGAAATTCGTCATAATAGGAACCGCCACGCCCCATTAGAGAACCTGAAAATGAGAAAGAGGTAAAACTTGAAAATCCTGGAAGTAAAAGCGCATACAAGTACATATAATTGCTGAAAAATCCTAAGTGTGTGTAACGTACAGACTACGCGCGCTAAACTACGAACCACTCCTCGGTTGCGAAGAAATGACGAGTGTAGTAGCTAACGTCAACTCTTGAGTCGACGGAATCTGTTGCAAAATAGAAGTTGCTTAAATTACTAAAGAAGAAACCCTATTGGTAACAGGATCATCTTTCAAGAGCTCCTGTGAGGTGATAAACAGGTCGCTCAACCCTTCAAAAGTGTCATCCCCGCTCTACTTGGCAAGACTTGTTTTCCCGGCTTCTCCATCACCGGACTTCCCTGAATGTTGGGGAGATTCTCGAGGCTCTTCTTCTTCAATGACCGGGGGAAGTGCAAATTTTCCAGATGACCCCGCAACATCAGTAGAAGTAGAGCACTTCACCAGAGAAGCCTCAGGAGCAGGATCTTTCAGTGTAGGCTCCTCAACAGAAACTGGGGCATCCGGTGTCTCGGCCGGAGAATCAGGAACTTCGTAAGGCTGAGTGGAGCGGGAAGGGTGTAAGAGTCCGAACTGATGAAGGAGCTCGTCTCTTAGCAAAAATTTGATACTTCTCTCCTCAGCCGCCATAGCGTTAAGCCTCTCAAAAGTCTACTTATGTCTTGGATCTCTACAAGGAGGAGGAAGGACTGCAAAAGTAGAGAGCGAGGCTAACATTTAGCAATTTGGATCTCGCAAAGCTCAGAAAAGGAAAGAATGGGGATAAGTAAGCTTACCCCCTACTCTCGAGATAGCGTAAAATCCCTGGAGGCAACGGACAAAGAAGAACTGGTTTAGGAAACCATGAGCGCTATCAGAGAGATCAGTGATAAGCTTGCATTTTCTGGCGCTCCTCACATATATAATGGAAGGATGGTCTTTGATTCTCGCAAATGTGCATAAATAGCAGATTTCTTCAAAGCTTGGGAGGCGGTCAAGCGTCCTTCTGAAGAGAACGCATAATCCCATCATAATGGCATAGCCGTTGGGGTGCAATTGAAAAGGATAAATAGCCAATCGGCGAAGGATTTGTTGGATAAAATTGTTGAAAGGAGGAATGGCTCCACAAAGGCACATTTGGCGGTTAACGGCAACAAACCCGAAGGGAGGACTGTCGGCAAAATCATTTGGCCCAGGGAGAATAGCATCTTCTTCTACAATCCCAAATTGGGCGCGTAACTGGTTGAACACCCGGTAACTCAGGGTAGTTGGAGTTCTTTCTAGTGGGTTGACCAATGGACCAGCCATCAGGAGGGCCTCTCCAGTTTGTACTGCTTCTCCCTCTTGACGAGAAGACATTCTACACAAGGAACTGGATATTCAAATATGAAGGTGCACGTTTCCTAAATGTGTGAAGTGTTGTGTAAAACTAATGAAGAGATAAGTAAATATAACTGAAATTAAACTAATGAACATGTGTCAATTGTAAAATTTCGAGACTTGTCGCTCTAAGTCCAAGTGCAGTATTAATGCAAACAAGTCAGCTTTAGTTGATTAACGTTGCCTTACTACTTCACTTGAATTTCTTGACTCATAGAATTTCATACAATTTCCTTAAGTTGAGTTAATTATCTTTTATCGACTAATATGTCATTCGATGTGGGCGATCAATGATAGTATACTCGCCCTAGTTTCTTGCAAATGTTGTATTTAACAGGTTATTAGCGTCAAAATTTGGTATAATCTCTTAAACAAGCATAGGAAAGTTATGCGAGTTATCTTGACGGTTCCAAGTTCAAATTAAAAGGCTTCAAGTCAAGGCAGTGAGGAGTTGTTCAAGTCCTAGGCCGTATGGTTTGAGTTAAAGGATGTAAGGCATGACAGTATGCATCCATGTCCTAGGTCGTTCACGACCTAACAGATATGCTAAGTCGTAAGTGAGTTAAGCCGCAAGAAGTTTCTCAGTAGCGCAAAATTCATCCAAGTCCTAGCTCGGCCGCGATTTAAGTCGCAAGTGATTTAAGTCGCAAGTGATTTAAGTCGCAAGAAAAACAAGGCATGGTTGTGCGCATCCAAGACCTAGGTCGCGCGCATGATCTAAGGTTTAAGTCCTAGGTCGTCAAGATACTATAACGACCTAAGAAGTTAAGTCGTGTGCAATTTAAGTCGCGGGCTCTAAATTCGTTTAAGCACATTAGGTCGCAAGGTCTCTTGAGTTGTTCGGATTTGTCGGGTCGCCTCTAATGAAACTAGGCAGCCTTGGACCATCTCCTGTTGGCATCTTCCTAACTCGCTAACTTCCTATCTACCCAATAACTCCTACCTCCTAACCCGCTAACCCGTTAGCCTCTCCACCAACAAAAATCCATTATTTATCCCACAAAATCACCCACACTGATTCAAATCATTCCAACTCCATCATAAATCCAACGCGCTGTTATGCTCTCATGAGTCGCAATAGCAGCATAACTAATGGCGATCAAAATCAATTGCAACTTGACTCAAAAGCTAAGCGAGGCGTACGAAGTTGATTTCGGGTCAGAGTGTAGAGATTCGTAGTTCAGCGATAATCATGATTGAGCAGGAAGCAAATTTATTTACGTGATGAAATATTAAGGATAATCGGTGATTGATTGATGCGAAATTATGTTTGGAAAGCTCGAGAAGTCGCTAATAGCGGCATAGAGTGATGGAGCAGGTAAAGTGAAGAAGGAACGGGTTAAGCAAATTATATGAAAGAAAGATGTACCGTCACATGACCTAGCGAACCGTTTGAGCCGCTCACAACCTAAGGCACTAAGTCGAAGCACAAGACCTACGACCTAGGCGTGTACTTCTAGGGGCAAATGTTAATTCCCTTTATGGAGCGACTTAGCGACTTAAAGGACGAAGCGACTTAGCGACTTAAGGGATGAAGCGACTTAGCGACTTAAAGGACGAAGCGACTTAGCGACTTAAGGGATGAAGCGACTTAGCGACTTATAGGATGAAGCGACTTAACGACTTAATGGATGAAGCGACTTAGCGACTTAAAGGAATGGGACGACCTAACGACTTATGGAATAAGCGACCTAGCTACTAAAAGAGTGGGACGACCTAACTGCTTACAGGAAGCCACGGCTCAACGACCTTAATACTTCATGACCTAAGGAGATAAAGCGGCAACGACCTAGTGGTTTCATTACCTGCTTTAAGTCGCTCACGAATTAGCACTTATCGAACCTTACCGCTCTCCGTTAGTTCGCTGGAATCTACTAGCTAGTTCAGATGGCCAGGTGCGAACCAGTTAGGTGGTAACTCAAATCCCCTTAGCTCGCTAGCGAGTTACGACTCATGTTAGGTCGTATCCCTCGACTTACGACTTATCTTAAGTCGCTCACGACTTAAGGCCTGTCCGAAAACTCCAATAAATACCGTGTGAGCTCCAACGTTCAGGGGATCCTTTTGGCTCATTTTCGAAGCACCGATACCTTATCGTTTTCTCAACTAACACAGCACTTCAAGCACTCCAAACACCAAGGACACTACGACACAATTCAAGAGAAGATCTACATCATTCAACATGGATTGGAGAGATTATTCTTCATCAAAGTTTGATCTACTAGTCTAAAGTGTGTTGAAATTGAAGAAAGTTGTATAAGTTGTACTTGAGTCAGCAATAAAGAGATACAAAGTGGACGTAGGCTTGACTATAAGCCGAACCACTATAAAAACTATGTCTTCTACTGTCTTTCTGATATTTTTCTGCTTATTTTTGATTCCCGTATCATCGGGTGGTGCTTTCACACTTACTTTACTTGCATCGGGGTGTTAGCGTCAGATTTTTACGTTAACAGAACCATCGACGAGCGGCAGATGAAAGTTTGTTTCACTTAAGACATATATATTTCCAGTTCAAGCAAGTTTTGGTCAAATTCTTTTCCTCTTGATCCAATCTATATCTGGATTTAAGTATTAAACAAAACTTGTTTGCTAGATCATAGAGTAGGCTTTAAAAAAATTATTTAAGTTAAATGAACTTTAATTTATTCTGGAAAACCAAAACAACAGTGCAAGTTAAAATAAAGTGAAAATTTAAAAATCGTGATTCAATGTTTCAGGCATAGGTTCTGAAAACTTATTCGAAATCATGATTTTTGAAACTAAAACCATAATTTTTAGATTAAGGGTGGAAGAGCAGTTTGGGGTTGCCTTAGTTTTGTAGTTTTGGTGATCGCCGATGATCCACTTGCTCGTAGAGGTCTGGATCTTCTCTGGTGGTAAATGGGTGGTCGGAGAGTGTGGGAAAAATGGCCGTAGGGTGTGTAGATCACTGTGGCGACGGTGGTAGACCGGAGATGTTTTTAACCCTAGTTTATCTGGGTTGAATGTTTTGGTTTGGCACGTTTTCTCTGTTTGATCGAGTGTAACCAAACTCGAGGGGATGAAAGCATGGAGGTAGGTGATGGTGTGGCCGGAATCGTAGATGTTCAGATGACCGGAGGAAAGAGATTGGGGTTGTTCCAGGTTTGATGGTGGTTTCTATCTTCTGTTCTAGGTTGGGTTTTGGAGAGCTCGGATTCAATTTCGAGTTTTGGTAAGATATCTGATGATCGTTGTTAGCGGTGAAGTTGCTTGCCGTTGTGGGAAGACCATGGGAGATGGTCAAAGGTGATCAAAGTCACCATGCATGTGCATGGCGCACTTCCCTGAAAGAAAGCGCAGATCTTCTAGATCTGGTGATGTCCAAGAGAATACCGCCACTTCTCCTCCATTAAGTCAAACAGCTCCAAGTGTTGGAATTACACGAGCGGAGTTAGATGCTGCGGTTTCTGGGCTATACCAGCAAATGTAAGCTCAAAATACTTTAATGTTGGAAAGGCTGAACGCTTTGCTCGGAGCTAACCATCAACCGGTGAATTATGAACAAAACTTCGCCGATGATGTTCATAATGTTGAAGCAAGAAATATTCCTTAAAGGGCAGCTGGCCCCGTTGAAGAGACACCTCCCCAAGCTGGAGGATCAGGGCCACAGCCAACCCTCCGCGAACGCTTGTCAAGACAAACTTCCGAGAAAATGGCTGATGTCTGTCCTGCACAGCCTCTAAATGATGAGGAATACTTCTCTGGAATGGTTCAAAAAATCATGAAAGAGAGCATGCAGAGAGAAGAAGATGAAAAAGAATGAGGATTCGCTCCAAGCAAGACTCCGTTCACTGAAAGGATTTTGAAAGCAGAATTTCCAAGGAAGTTTGTTCCTCCTACCATCCCGGCTCACAGGGGAACAAGTGACCCTAATCAATTCTTGTACAAGTATGACTGGCACATGACCAGTGCCAGGGCATCAGATGAGATCAAATGTTGTTACTTTTCGGTATACTTGGAAGGGGTGCCTCTACTTTGATTTACAAAGCTACCAGTCCGATCCATAGACCGTTCTCCGATTTGACCCGGAAGTTTAAAGAACAATTCAGGTTGTATGCTTCAAAGGCAAAGGATATTATGTCACTGTCAAGCCTGGAACAGAATCCTGGGGAATCTATTAGATCTTTCTTAAACCGCTTCAACATAGCTCTGGCTGAAGTGGATAATGCAGAGCCACGAATGGTCTTGACATACTTGATGAGGGCAATCGACAAATCGAGTGAATTCGAGAAGTGGCTGAAGATGAAAGAACCGAATTCGCTTGAGAAATTCTATAAGAAAGCTGATGAATTCATGCGCTTGGAAAGCCTTCAAGCACCGGCCAAGGTGGTATCGACAAAGGTTAGAAAAAATAATGCTACATCGAATAAAAAAGAATCTGGTACTCAGAAGAGGGAGAACGATGGAGGAAAGAAGCAGGGAAATGCGAAGAAAAACCATCCTTTGCACTTCACTCCCTTAACCGATACACCAGAAAACATTTTCTTTGTAACCAAGGACACTGTCGAATACCCCACACCACCTAAATTGAGGCTTGGGAGAAATGCTGAGAAAACTGGAAGATTTTGCCGATACCACAATCAACCCGGCCATGATACTAAGGAGTGCCGTCATCTGAAGAACTTGATTGAGGATCTATTGAAAGAAAATAAACTTCAGCAGAATGTGAAGAGGAATAGGAACCACCCAACTTCTTCAACTCAGGGGCAACAAGTCCCCGTCCATCAACCCAGCTCAAGTAAGAGGGCGGCAGCGCATGAATCGGAGAGGCCTGTTATTAATGTGATTACGGGAGGTCCTCACCCAGCAGGCAGAAGCGGGGTTGAGATGGAAAGATATGCCCGTGCCTTGAAGTACGCACCAACAAAAGAGAGTGTTTTTATGTTGGAAGATGCTGCACCTTTGAAGCAGCAGAAAACTTTTAATGATGAGATTGTGTTCAGAGCCAGGGACTCTATAGGCATTGAAGCTCCAACCATGGATCCCTTGGTCATCTCTACAGGCATCGGGCCGGCTATTGTAAGGAGAGTGCTTGTTGATTGCGGCGCTTCTTGCAATATTCTCTTCAAAAAGACATTCAATCAAATGAAAATTCTGATGGCTGATGTTCAAGCTTTATCGCAAAAAATTGTTGGGTTTACTGGGGAACCGAAGTAGCCAATTGGAACTATCGACTTGTTCGTGGAGCTTGGAGAGGGGCAGAAAAAGGTGGTTCGAAAGCAGACTTTTGTAATTGTTGATGAATTTTCTGCCTAC
Source organism: Allium cepa (assembly GCA_030765085.1). Taxonomy (NCBI): domain Eukaryota; kingdom Viridiplantae; phylum Streptophyta; class Magnoliopsida; order Asparagales; family Amaryllidaceae; genus Allium; species Allium cepa. The sequence goes on from CM060939.1 coordinate 905,989,911, forward strand.
AACGCCTTCCTAGGCCGACCAACTCTTGCGGCTTCTAAGGCAATTCTCGCCCCGTGGTGCCTTACAATGAAATTCCCCACGGATAATGGAGTTGATGTTATTAAAGGGGATCAGAATGCTGGGCGAGAATGTTATCTTATAGAATTGCGTGAAGCAAGGAAGAGAGAGATGGGAAAAGATGCGGCAGCCCTAGTCCACATTAAAGAACCAACCTTGTAGAATTTACAGGGTGGACCCTGCACTGGCGAGCATAGCGGGCCACGAAAGGAAATGGATCCTAGAAAAGCCAGTGCAGGGGAGAATAGAGTGGTGCCAGTGGATGTAGGTGCCAGTACCTGTTGACCCGAAAGATCCGAAAAAAGTGGTGAATGTGGGTTCGCAACTTAGTGTGACGGTTCAAAATTCCTTGATGTCATTCTTGAAAGCAAATCTAGACGTATTCGCTTGGACTCATGCTGATATGTGTGGAATATCCCCAGAAGTTGCAGTACATACTCTGAATATTGATCCGAAGTTTACACCGATAAAGCAGAAAAGAAGAGCCCAGGGTCATGAAAGGTCAGCAGCATTGAATGAAGAGGTAGATCGGCTCATGGAGAATGGCTTCATCAGGGAGTCTACTTATCCGAATTGGGTTTCAAATCCAGTAATGGCTAAGAAAGCTAATGGAAAGTGGAGAGTATGCATCGACTTTTCAGATTTAAACAAAGCCTGCCCCAAAGACTGCTTCCCGTTACCCAGGATAGATCAGTTGGTGGATGGAACAGCGGGGCGTGAATTGTTATCTTTTATGGATTCTTACTCCGGATATAACCAGATCATGATGCATGAGCTGGATCAGGAGGAAATGAGCTTCATCACCGATGTCGGTCTTTACTGCTACAGAGTCATGCCCTTTGGACTGAAGAATGCTGGGGCAACTTACCAAAGACTTGTCAATGCTATGTTCAAGCCATAGATTGGCAAGACAATGGAAGTTTACGTTGATGATATGCTAGTGAAATCAAAGAAGGCAGTGGACCGTATGGATCACTTAGCAGAAATGTTCGCAGTCCTCCGAAAATACGGAATGAAGCTTAATCCTTTGAAATGTTCATTCGGGGTGGAGTCCGGAAAGTTCTTGGGTTTCATTATGAGTGCTAGGGGTATTGAAGCTAACCCTACTCAGATTGCTGCCTTAAGAGAAGTCAAACCTCCTAGAACAAAGAAGGAATTGCAAAGTCTCAATGGAAAAGTCACTGCCTTGAGTCGATTCATTTCCAAAGCCACTGATAAATGCATTCCGTTCTTTGATGCTCTAAAGAAAGGAAGGAAAAACTTTGACTGGACTCCTGAATTCCAGAAAACTTTCGATGAGTTGATTCGTCATATGGAAACGCCTCCAGTACTTTCTAAACCTGATAATGATGAAGATCTTTTCGTATATTTGGCAATCTCATCTCATGCTCTCGGTGCAGCGTTGTTACGGGAAGACGCAAAAATTCAGTGCCCGTTCTATTATATCAGCAAAAGATTCACTGGGGCAGAGATGAATTATTCAAAGTTGGAAAAGCTTGCCTAATGCCTACTGATTGCATCAAGAGAATTGAGGCCATACTTCCAAGCTCATCCTATCAAAGTCCTCACTGATCAACCACTGAAGCAAGTCCTGTTTCGCCCTGAGACTTCGGGTCGTCTTCTGAAGTGGAATATTGAACTCAGCTAATACGACATCACTTATAATCCTCGAAGAGCAATCATTGGACAAGCTTTAGCAGATTTCATCGCAGAATGTACAGATAAAGGTGATAGTGAGGAAGAGGTGATTGATAATACCCCAATTCAATGGAAATTATATGTTGATGGTGCAAGGAATGATTACTGTTACGGAGCTAGGGTTGTACTTGAAACCGCTGAAGGGCGACCATTGTGCTATGCATTGAGATTGGAATTTCCTTCGACAAATAATGAAGCAGAATATGAAGCCCTTATTGCGGGCTTTAAGATTGCTAAAGAACTGAATGTCAATGTGTTGCAGATCTTCAGTGATTCACAGCTTATTGTATGCCAAGTCAAGAAAGGGTTTCAAACTAAAGGAGGAAATCTGCCTGCTTACTTTTCAAAAGCATTGGAACTTCTCGACGATCTTGACCATTAAACGATAAGTCATATACCCCTGTAAGAGAACATGGACGCAGATTCTCTCGCAAAGTACGCAAGAACTTGCGAAGCTCAATTGTTGGGATTATTCCTGTGGAAGTCCTGTCAGCTCCAAGCACTGATGAGATGGATATTGACTGGATCATGACTATATATCAAGAGCAAGAATCGTGGATGACTCCGATAATGGAATATCTGCTCAACGGTTCTCTACTAGAAAATTCAAAAGAACGACAGAAGCTGCTAAGAAAAGCTCTATATACATAATTCAAGATGGCCGATTGTACAGACGGGGATTCTCAATGCCATTACTCCGATGTGTGACCAAGGAAGAGGCTAAGACAATTCTAGCTGATGTACACGGAGGAGAGTGTGGAGATCATTCACGTGGTCAAACTCTAGCAAAGAAAATTCTCCGTTATGGGTATTTTTGGCTAGACATTAATCGTGGTGCTGCAAGCTACGCCCGAAAATGTGACCGATGCCAGAGATTTGCAAAAATCTCAAGAGCACCTTCCACCGAGATAACACAGATGGTCAGTCGATGGCCATTTGCTATTTGGGGAACAGATCTCATCGGGCCTTTGCCAACCGCCATGTTTTGAATCAGATATGCCATTGTTTTTGTTGGTTATTTTACTAAATGGGCTGAATCTGAAGCATTAGCTACTATTACCTCTAAAAAGATGATAAACTTTGTGACTAAGAATATCATTTGCATGTATGGTGTGCCTCAAAAGATAGTCACAGACAATGGAACCCAATTCGAAAGTGAAGAGTTCCAAGATTTTTGCAAGCGATTCAAGATCCAAAAAAGCTTCTCAACAGTGGCCCATCCGCAGGCAAACGGGCAAGTGGAAGCAGTAAAAAAAATTATCAAATCAACCATCAAAAAATAGGTAGAAAAAGCGAAAGGTGGTTGGGTCCATAAGCTACCACTAGCACTATGGGCATACAGAACTACCGATAAATATACGACTGGGCACACTCCATTTTCATTGGCATATGGATCAGAAGCAATGTTTCCGCTGGAGACAGAAGTCCCTTCACACAGAAAAATCCATTTCGATCAAGATGAAAATGAAAAGCTTCAACTTGAAGCATTAGACTTCCTTGATGAAAGAAGGGAAGAGGCTCGGCTCAGAATTGCAGCCCATCGGCAAAGAATTGTCAGACACTTCAATTCCAAATTTCGCCAACGCAACTTTGAGATTGGGGATCTAGTCTTGAAAAGGATCATGACAGCAACAAGAGTGTTTGCGCCAAACTGGGAAGGGCCGTATGTCATAGGCAAAAAACTACTTGATGGCACTTTCAAACTGACAACTGTCGAAGGAGATCCAATTCCAAGGGCTTGGAACAGCAATCAGTTGTGCCCATATTTTACTTAAAAGCTTTACTGAAAAAGTGTAAAAGAATTATGGATGTATGATTCATGTATTGAAAGCCATTGTAAAGCCAGTGCAAGTGAATAATAAGAACTATAAAGTGGATGTAGGCCCAGTTCTTGGCCGAACCACTATAAGTCTTATGTTCTCTACTATTATAAAATGCCTGTTTTATTTCGATATATAAAGTACTTTAATTGTATTACTAAAATGTCGATTTAATATTGCAGGACATTAAAGCAAAGCTTGTCCTTCACAAGACCAAGTGATCCCTCACATTACTCAACAAATGAATTTTAAGCCACAAAAATTACAGACTCAAATCCTATATAAGAAGTGCTTCAAGCAAATAGTTAGTGGTTCCACCGGAGGTGGGCCCTTGCTAACTAATTGTGATCGTTTGTGCAAACGAACATCCGATTAATTAGCCTGTGTCTGCCCCTGCGAACTCACTTAACAATGAAGTACACTTCTTGGGATAAAGTAAACTACTTGCAAAAGAAAGGAATGTGTGCTTGAAAATGATAACAGGGAATCGCTGATATAAGCAAATGGCGAAAAGACATGGGCGAGCAGGTAGGAAATAGCCAAAGACCTCTTCGGAGGCACAAGCCCTCTTCGGAGGCACAACTATTCGGAGGATAAAGACCTCTAACGGGGCTTGTCAGAAAATGAAGGTTCTCTTTCTCAACCAAAAAAGATTGGTGGAATGACCCGAGGCACCTTCATAAGTGGAAGGCACAGGGCACTCGTTAACTAGTTGATATCGTTTGTGCAAACAAACATCCAAGTAACTTGTGTCCGCCCCGTGAATCCATCCAACCATGAGAAAGAAACTTCCAGGCAAAAGCCCTACTCGGAGGAACACATTTCACCGAGATCTGAAATAAAACTTCATAAGAGTTGAAATGTGAAAAGCCCTCTTTGGAGGCCCATTTCACCAGAGTTGAAGTGCAAACAGCTCTCTTCGGAGACACACTTCACAAGAGTTGAAATGATAAAAGACCTCTTCAGAGGCACACATTTCACCGAGATCTGAAATAAAACTTCACAAGAGTTGAAATGTGAAAAGCCCTCTTCGGAGGCCCATTTCACTAGAGTTGAAATGCTAAAAGACCTCTTCGGAGGCACACATTTCACTGAGATCTAAAATAAAACTTCACAAGAGTTGATATGTGCAAAGCCCTCTTCGGAGGCCCATTTCACCAGAGTTGAAGTGCAAACATCTCTCTTCAGAGACACACTTCACAAGAGTTGGAATGTTGAAAGCCCTCTTTGGAAGCGTACTTCTACTTTCAAGAAAAGAAAATTTTCTCCATAATGAGAATATTTTTCCTTCGAAGACTGAAGTACCAAATCAAAGCCTTCTTTTGAAACCCACTTCACCGTATAGGAGAATTCGCTACTTTTCTTTCAAATAAAAAAAGAAGAAGAGAGAAAGTAGTGATCATCTCCAAAAGTTGAAGTGTAAAAAAAAAAGAGAAGACTTCTCCAGTACAAGGCGCATTCTACTAAATCAGAGAAATATTCCCTTAAAATGGAAAAATTTATTCTCTAAAGTATGGATGCAAGCCTCCTTAAAATGGAAAAGTTGTTCTCTAAAGAAAGAGTACAAGTCTTCTCAAAACTGAAGAGTTGTTCTCCAAAATTTTACCAATGTAAAAGAGATTGCAATAAACCGTGGTATAGGGGCAACATAATATAGTTACATTCATAAAAGCAATGCTCAAGCAACATACCATAGGTTTACTGCAACATCACACAGAGAAAATAAAGAAACTTGTATGAAAAAGAAGAATAAATGCATTCTCAAATACGGAAAAAAGTTCGTAAAAGTAAAAGAATCATTTTATTCCATACAATGAAAATTTTATACCAGTGTAGGTATCAAAATAAAAGAAGGCGGGGACCGGTAGCCATACAATCTCCGGTCAACACAAGCCTTTATATATACAAGCAAAAAAGCAAAAAGCGAGACAAAAAGCATAGGACCAAACCCATCACTTCTTCTTCCTGCCACCTTTCGAGCCCTCGCCTGGCCGGATGATTAACTTTTTTGGTCGGCTTATAAGAGTAGGGGAAGAAAGAGGAAGGGATGCAATTGGATTGTCTTCTGCTTTTTCTTCGCTGGCAGAAGCTTCCCTCTTTTTCTTTGAGATTCCACGCTTCCCCTTCTTCCTTGAAGAAGACTCACTTCCCAGAGTGAAAAGTGCCGACAACTTTATGTCATCAGAAATAGTTTGCTTCGGAGTTCTTTCGCCTTCTTCGGGTTCTTCGGCCTTCTGTTCTTGTGAAGCGACCAGGTCATCCAAGCCTTGAAGAGCTTCTATTTGCTCCTTTTGTGACCCCGGTAGAGAAACGGAAGGAGGAGTAATCTGAAGAGGCGGAGAGGGGACAGCTGTAAGAGGGGAAGGCTGAACAACACTTGGCGCTTTCACTACAGCAGAAGAGAAGTTAAAATCAGTATCCCTCATAAAGAGAGGAGAAAGCAGCGCGTAAAGATTTAAGTAATAAACAAAAAGTTCATTAAACTCATGTGAACTAAACAAGCAGTCCACTTGAGCAAGATCAGCATTGAGATTACCTAGAGAAGTAGGCTTTACTATGTCAACTTCAAAGTCCTGTGCTTCAGTGCTTTCTTGAGTCTCATCTCCAGTGCGAGCGGTTGCACTTTCAATGACAGCTTTAGCAGGAGGTGGAGAATGGGAACTGGAGCCAACAATGTCGATGTCGGCCGAAATCGAAGGTTGAACTGGGTCGGTTGAGGATGCCTTCCCTAAATGTTCACCTTCCGCTATTCCGGCTCTCTCTTTAGCGAGTTGCTCCTTTCCCCTGGCAAGAGCAGCGAGTGCATCATCATCTAGATAGTGCGCCTCCAAATTTGGTCCATCATATCCAGCGCCTCCAAGCATATCAAGTGTGGCTTCCCACACTTTGGCCAAAGTGATTTCGTACTTCGGTCCAAAAAATCTATGGCTACCGTGCCCCAAAACACTATGTATGTAAAACTCGAATGAAGTAGAGCTGATTTCGGCTTTAGTTGCCCTATTGGATTGTTTGGCTGCTGCTTTGCTGACAATAGCTTCATTACGCTCTTTTTCAGCTTCAGAAAGTGGAGCTTTTGGCATTTCAATTTCCAAGTTCTACGAGCTGGTTTTTGCTCGCAACTGAGCAACGTCAGTTCGGTAGCTTTCTACAACTCGCTGTTGTGCTTCGAATTTAGCTTCAGCCTCTCTTGCCCGCCATGAGCATCTCTTACCTGCTTTTAAAGAACTTCTTCTCTTTGAGAATAGAAAGTGGAAGAAGTAGCGAGCTCTTCTTTAAGTTTTTCAACTTCCGCTTCAAGTTTCTCATTATAAGCGGCAATGCTCTTCATCTTTGCATCATGCTGATCGAGTGTTTTCTGGCACTTGGATTTATCATTTTTCATAGTCAGGTTTACTCTTTGAACCTCGTCAACAAGTTTTTGCCAACTAGACATTCTCTCAATATCGAATTTGACGGCATCAAGATTTCACAACATGGCTTGCTTGTCGATTGGGACCAAGTCAAGATCAAAACGCACTCCCTTTAAGCACCAGTGCGGAAACCAGCTTTGAAGAGTAGACGGACCGTGTCCAACTTGATATGGGGGCCTATTGATGACTGTTTGAATATCAGCTCTTTGAAGGGCAGGAGAGCTGGAAGGGATTTCCAAAGAGACGGGAGCAGCGGGCTTTTCAGAAATTTCAGATGTCGGTTTTTCGCCAAGTTTGGCTCGTTTACTCGGATCTTCAGCGACATGACTTTTCCCTTTGTCGTCACAAGATTTGCGTTTGTGAGAATCATCCTCTCTCCGAGAAGAATCATGTTGTTCGTCCCTTCTCCCATAGCGTTCTTCATAAGCACGCCGCTCACGAGCTTTTCTTGCAGCTCTTTCTTCGTCAGTCTCCCAGGAGGCAGGGAGATACCTCTTGGGGTCATAAGAGCCGCGTCTTCCGTAGCGCTGGAAATCATCATAGTAAGAGCCGCTACATCCCATTGGAGAATCTGAAAATGAAGAAAAGACAAGTTCAGAAATCTTCAAAGAAAGGAAGTTGAATGCATATAAGTGTTGAAAAGTCCTAAGTGTGTGTAACGTGCAAACAACGCGTGTCAAACTACGAACCACTCCTCGGTTGGGGGGTAATGACGGATTTTATAGCGAGTGTCAACTCTTGGGCTGACGGAGTTTGTTGCAAGAAAGATGTCGCTTCAACTACTGGAGAAATAACTTTAGTATAGTGGTATCGTCTTTAAAGAGCTCCTGTGAAGTAATCATCAAGTCGCTCAACCCCTCAAAAATGTCATCACCATTGTGCCCAACAGGACCCTTCCCCTAAGCTCCTTCTTCAGTAGTCTTCCCGGATTGGTGAGGAGGTTCTTCTTCCTTAATGACCGAGGCATGTGCAAATTTGCCGGATGACCCTGCAATATCGATAGAAGCAGAACACTTCACCAGTGTCTCCGGCGGAAACTGGGGCATCCGATGTCTCTACTGGAGAATCAGGGACTTTATGAGGCTGAGTAGAATGGGAAGAATGCAAGAGTCTGAATTGGTGAAAAAACTCGTCTTTCAGCAAAAATTTAATACTTCTTTCCTCAACCACCACGGCACTTAATCTTTCAAAAGTCGGCTGGTGGCTGGGATCTTTAGAGGGAGGAGGAAGTGCTGTAAAAATAAAGAGTGAAGTTAGCACCTAGCAACTTGGACTTTGAAAAGCTCAAATGGAAAGAACGGGAATAAGCAATCTTACTTCCTACTCTCCAGATGGCGTAAAATCCAAGAGGACGACGAACGAAGAAGAATTGATTTAAGAACATGTGGGTGCTCTCCGGAAGATCGATATCAATCTACGGTTCCTGGCGCTTCTCACAAGTGTGATAGATGGATGATATTTGTTTTTTGCAAATGTGCACAAGAAGCAAATCTCCTCAAAGCTCGGAAGACGATCAAGTGTCCTCCTGAATAGTACACACAATCCCATCAGGATGGCGTAGCCATTGGGATGCAATTGGGAGGGAGAGATAGTTAATCGGAGAAGGAGTCGTTGAAGAAAATCATTAAAAGGAGGAATAGCACCACACAGGCACATCTGACGATTCGCAGCGATAAAACCGAGAGGTGGCCTATCAGCAGTATCGTTTGGCCCAGGAAGTAAAGCATCTGCTTCAGCAATACCAAACTGAATACGTAGTTGGTTGAACGCCCACTGACTCAGGGTAGTTGGAGTTCTTTCCGGAGGATTATCCAGTGGATCGGCTATCGGGAAAACCTCTTCAGCTTGCTCGATTATCTCTTCTTGAGAACACATTCTACACAAGGAACTGGATATTCAAATATGAAGGTGCACGTTTCCTAAATATGTGAAGTGTTGTGCAAAACTAATAAAACGACAAGAAAATATAACTGAAATTAAACTAATAGGCATTTATCAATTATAAAGTTTCAGGGCTTGTTGCTTTAAGTCCGAATATAAGTGCAGCATTGATGCAAACAAATCAGCTTTAATTAATTAAGATTGCTTTGCTTCAATACTTCACTTGAATTTGTTTATTCACAACATTTCATATAATTTCTTTCAGTTGATTATCCTTTATCGACTAATCTATCATTTGATTTGGGCAATCAGTGGCAGTATATTCGTCCCATTTTTCTGCAAATGTTTTGCTTAACAGGTTATTAGCATTAAAGTTAATATAATCTGTAAAGGAGTACAACAAGTTCAGGCAAGTTATTTGGACAATTAAAGTTGGAATTCAAGTTAAGTGATGTCACATTTTCGCAAGTTTTCAAGCTCAAGCGACTTAGCATGGGTTAGAGTTCCATCAAGACGTTCTGTTCAAGTCAAAAGTTCATTATTCATGCTCCTACAAGTTAAAGTAATGCTTTAAGGCAAGGCAGTGTGAATCTGGCAAAGTCCTATATCGCTCGCGACCTAACAAGTTGGGTCGAAATTGGTCTAGGTCGCAAGAAGCAATTCGGCAGTGAAAAGTTGTTTAAGTGCTAAGTCGCTCACACGACCTAAAAACTAGGTCGCTCACACGACCTAAAGACTAAGTCGCTCACACGATCTAAAGATTAAGTCGCTATGAGTTAAGTCGCTCAGTTCCTTTTAGGTCGTAAGGATTCTTAAGTCGACCGGTTTGTTAGGTCGGTCAAATCTGTTAAGTCGTAAAGGATGTGTGTTGCTTAGATTCACTAGGTCGCTTCTGGCGTAACTCAGCAATCTCGAGCTATTCCCAATCAAAGCCGATATGCCCTACTTTCCTTAACCCGCTAACTCTTCTCCACTCAATAGCTCGCTGCCACGTTAACTCGTTATCCGATAGCCCATTATCACCTACACAATGAAATCCATCATCCTCTTAGTGAAATCTACTATCTCTCCATACCACCAAATCACCCGAAATCGATCCAAATCATCTCAGATCCATCTCGCTGCCGTGCTCTCGCGGATCACAACGACAACTTAACTAACGACGATCGGAAATCGATCGTAACTGACTCGAAGTGAAACGCGACACATGGATTAGGACTAGGATCAAAAGATTGGGATTTTTAACTTGGTGGTGATCATCGTTGGGTAAAGATCGTATTCACTTACGTAATATGATAGTAGAGATGAATCGACGACCGGTTAACTTGGATTCTCCTTTGAGAGCTCGAAGATTTATTAATGGCGGATCGGGTTATCACAACAATTAAGGAGGAAGAAATGAGTTAACAACTTATATAGGGCAAGGAAAAGAAGACGAATGGGCATGCGAGTTAGCATAACTCTTGGGTCGCTCACGACCTAGAAGAATTAAGTCGAAGCACACGACACGACATAGTGACATAGGCGGGTACTTGAAGGGGCAAATGTTAATTCCTCAATTTCATGACTCAACGACCTAAGGAAGTAAGCAACTTAAAGCTGAAGCGGGTTAGCGAGCTAACCGATGAAGCGACCTAGCGACCTAACCGATGAAGTTGGCTAGCGACCTAACTGCTGAAGCGGAGTAACGACCCAAAAAGTTACCGCGACTTAATGACTTACAGAAGACAACAACCTAACGGCCTAACCTGTTAAAGGATTCAACGACCTACAACTTAACGTCTAAAGACTCTGGTGATTCCATCAGATGTGCGACCTAGCGACCTTGCGACCTTGCGACCTAGCGTAAACAAAGACAACTCCTTATGCCGTGGTACCTTAGGTCACCACTCCCTCTCCTGGTACTCCTTAGGTCGCCCACGACCTAGAACATGGCCAACCTGACTCCTAGGTCGCTCACGACCTACGACCTAACCCCTAGGTCGCCCACGACCTACGACCTAACTCCAGAAAACTCCTATAAATACCATGCCTACACCGTCGAAGAGGGGATCTTTTTGGCTCATTTCTGGAACGCCTATACTCTGTTGATTTCTCTGTTCACCCAACGCTTCAAACACGAAAGACATCTCAACGAACTTCAAGAAGAAATCTAGCACATTCGACATGGATTCAAAGAGTACTTCTACATCAAAGTTCTAGCTATTTGTCCTAGTAGTGTTGTAATCGAAGATTGTTGTAAAGTTGTAATCGATTCAGCAATAAAGAAGATTAAAGTGGACGTAGGCTTAACTTGAAGCCGAACCACTATAAAACTGTTGTCTCTTTACTTCTTTTTCTGTGACTTCTCTACTTACTTCTAATTCCCGTATTGACGGGTGGTGCTTTCACCTAATCTCTACATACACCGGGGTGTTAGCGTTTAATTTTAGCGTTAACAGGGTTTAATTTAATTAATTAATGGGTTAAGTAAATGAATCAAGAACTAATTAATTTATAATTAAGAAACCATTAATTAGATAAGATTTGAATTTTTTTAAATTACTGATTAGAAATTGATTAACCAAGTAATTAAGATCAATTAAGTTATAGTTAGGCACTTAATTAATTAAATAATTAGAGACTAATTAATTGGTTATTAACGATAAATTAATTTGTAATTAATGATGATTAATTTCTGTTTAATTACTTACGAGAAGCAATTAAAGATTTTAGTAGTTAATGAAGATCATTAACTAGGGAATGTTAAATAATTAATTAATGTGATTAATTTTAATAACTAATTATATTAATTAATTAATTAATTAAAGATAAGCATTTATGGAGATTGTTTTAGTATAATTACTTAATGAAAGTAATTAGAGTAATTAATTACTCAGTGTAATTACTTAATTAGTAGGATTTGTTTAAGTTAATTAATAAGTCTAATTAATTTAAATAATCACTGGATGATGGGTTAAGTATAATTACCTAATGTAATTAATGTAGAATAATCACTTAGTGAAGTAATTAGTGATCGTAATTACTGAATGCAATTAGTTGAAGATTGAAAGTGATTTGGGTTTAATTACTTTGTGTAATTGATATAAAGGATAATTAATGAAAGTACTTAATAATTAATTACTTTGTGTAATGAATTTAAGAATTGATTAGCAAAGTTATTTAAAGATAACTAGGTGATGTAATTAATTAAGGTACTGAACGCGATTAATCAAGGGCGATTAATAAATATAATTAATTATAGATTAATTATTAAATATAAATAACTAAGAGTAATTAATTTATTTAATAAAGTAATTAAGGACAATCAATTACTGTTTGTGATTAATTAAGAGTGATTAATAATTATATTTAATAATTAATTGAAGAAGTAATTATGGGATCACTAATTAATATAGTTAATGGTGTAATTAAGGATTGATTAATTAAGATTAATTAATCAATAATAAGTGATTATGAAGTATTTAATTAATTATAATTAATTAAGGATTAATGTAATTAATTATAGTTAATTAATTAATGAAGTAATTGAAGGTTAATTACCGTATTTGGTTAAGAATAATTTGAAATTAATTGAAGGATAATTACATGAATGTAATTAAAGAAAAATTAATCAAGGGTGATTAATTAAGGTGGATAATTAGAGAATGATTAATTAATTGATTTGTAATTAATTAATGGTTATGTAAGCAAGATTTATAATGATGATGTAATTAATTTAATTCACTTTAAATTAATTAGAAATGCAAGTAATTAATTTAATTCATTTTAAATTAATTATAGATGGTGTGATTATTAGATCCTTGCTTATGTATGGATGGATGATATTGATTGCCTTGAATGGTTTGAGATCTCAGATATGAGATAAGTGATTCTGTGTGATATGTATGCTTTGGTTGAAGTGTGATGATAATATGAATTGTCTATTTGTGATCATAATGTGAAATTATCTATTTGTGATGATAATGTAGATTATCTATTGTGATATTGTGAATTATCTATCTGTGTGAATATAGATAATAGAATTGAATTGTTCTAACTTTAAAACAACTTAGACCTAAAAATGGCGTTTTAAATTTCGATGAGAACGGGATTGGGTTTCCATATTTGGATATCCGAAAACCACAACGATCCAAATTAACGATAGATCATGAATCTCAAGTGAAGATGAAGATTCAGAGTGCAGGGGTTATCGTCGTTAACTCAGAGGGTTATTCCAAAACGAGTGTAATGAGATAATTCCTTCGGTTTCGTTCGAACCCGGAACGAACTTGTATGGATTAAATGCTTTCAGAACATCGTAAGGTGGACGATGAGAATTCTAAGATGTGTTCTCAAAGGTAAACGATGAGCATTCAAAGATGCTTCTTATTTAACACGCGGATCATTTAGCAAGTTAAGCCACGACTCACGACCTAGCTTGAGTCGTCCACGACCTAAAGCTACTGAGTAAAAGTCTGATGCCGCGTTACTTATACAAGAGGATGTTGACTCGTGGGCGACTTAGGACTTGTAACATAAAATCTGATAGATGAGTGAACCTTTGTGAGACCATGGGCTTGGCCAAATAAGTCGGCCACGACCTACCATAAGTCGATCATGACTTACGATCCAAGGGGGAAATTTCCCTATAAATACCAACCTACCTCAAGCATGAAGAGGACTTTTTTGGACAATCTCTTCAAGCGCCGATACTCTGCCAGTTTCTAAACCGACTCTATACTTGAAGTTTCGAAGAACACTATAAGCTACTTTGAAAGACTTTCACACGTCCGACATGGATTCGAAGACTTTCATCTACATCGAAGCTTAAGCTACTTTCTCAAAGTGTTTTGTAACTAAATAGATTTGTACTTGAAGAGCATTGTATCGTTTTATAAGAAGATCGGTAATAAAGATACTTAAAGTGGACGTAGGCTACTCCTTAAGCCGAACCACTATAAAATTGCTGTCTCTTACTGTATTTTCTGTTATTTTAGCTGATATTCTGTTCCCGAACCGTCGGGTGGTGCTTTCACATTCACACTTCACACACCGGGGTGTTAGCGTTCGATTTTAAGCGTTAACATTTTTGGTGCTTTCACTGAGAGTTGAACTCAGGTTGGTCTCACCATTGCTTCTCAAAAAGTTATCGAAAGGAATTCTTTTAAAACCAGAAGTTTATTGGAAATAATGGCTCCTGGGAGAAAACGAAGTTCTACAAGATCCGACAATGTTCAAGAGAATACCGCTACCTCTCCTCCTTCAAGTCAAGCAGCTCCAACTGTTGGAGTTACAAGAGCAGAATTGGACGCCGTAGTTTTGGGGTTGAATCAACAATTGAATGCCCAGAATGCACAGTTGGAGGCTCAGAATGCCCAGAACGCCATGATCTTAAGTAAGTTGAATGATCTACTTGGGGCTAACTGTCAACCGGTTAATAATGATGGAAACCCTACTGCGGGAGTTCAAGATGTTTTAGGAGGGAACGTTTCTCAAAGAGCCGCAGAGCCTGTGGAAAAGACACCCCTCCAGGCTGGAGGATCAGGACCGCAGCCAACCCTCCGTGAACGATTGTCAAGACAGAATTCAGATAGAATGGCTGAAGTTTGCCCTCCAGAGCCTTTAAATGATGAAGAATATTTCTCAGGAATGGTTCGTTAGATCATGAAGGAAAGTATGCGAAGGGATGAAGATGAGAAAGAATGGGGTTTTGCTCCGAGCAAAACTCCGTTTACTGAGAAAATCTTGAAGGCAGAATCCCAAGAAAATTCGTTCCTCCTACTATTCCGGCATACAAAGGGACAAGCGATCCTAATGAGTTTCTGTATAAGTACGATTGGCATATGACGGGTGCCAGAGCATCTGATGAAATCAAATGTCGGTATTTCCCGGTATATCTGGAAGGTGTGGCTCTATTGTGGTTTACCAAGCTGCCAGTCAGGTCCATTGATCAGTTCTCCGATTTGACCAGGAAATTCAAGGAGCAATTTTGATTGTATGCTTCAAAAGCGAAGGATATAATGTCGCTGTCAAGTCTAGAGCAAAATCCAGGAGAATCCATCAGATCATTTTTGAATCGTTTTAACATAGCATTGGCTGAGGTAGATAATGCTGAGCCACGCATGGTCCTAACATACTTGATGAGGGCGATTGACAAATCAAGCGAATTTGGAAAATGGTTGAAAATGAAAGAACCAAACTCACTTGACAAATTCTACAAGAAAGCGGATGAATTCGTGTGCTTGGAGAGCCTCCAAACACCGGCTAAGGTGGTATCAGTAGAAGCCGGGAACAATGGTGCTGCTTCAAACAAGAAAGAACCTAACACTCAGAAAAGGGGAAATGATGGTGGAAAGAAGCAAGGAGATGCCAAGAAAGGCCGTCCTTTCAATTTCACGCCCTTGATCGATACCACTGAGAACATCTTTTTTGCGACCAAGGATGATGTCAATTACCCGACACCACCTAAAATGAGAGTGGGAAGTAAGATGGAAAAAAGTGGAAGGTTCTGCCGGTTCCGCAACCAACCCGGCCATGACACCAACGAATGCCGTCATGTGAAAGAGGTAATTGAAAAACTCTTGAAAGAGAACAGGCTCCAACAGTATGTGAAAAGGAATAGAAATGCCCCAGCCTCGTCGACTCAAGGACAACAAGTTCCCGCTCACTATCCTGGCTCAAGTGAGAAGGTCGTAGAACATAAGTCAGATGGACCGGTCATCAATATAATAACTGGAGGGCCTCACCCAGCAGGCAAAAGCTGGGGCGAGATGGAAAGGTATGCTCGGGCCTTGAGGCATGTACCGGTTGAAGAGAATGTTTTTGTATTAGAAAATGATGCACCTTTAAAGCAGCAAAAGACTTCCACTGATGATATTGTATTCAGTGCCAGAGATTCTTTGTCTATCGAGGCTCCTACCATAGATCCTTTGGTCATATCCGCTGGTATTCGGCCGTCTACTGTGAGAAGAGTTCTAGTTGATTGTGGAGCTTCATGCAACATTCTCTTCAAGAAGACTTTTGATCAAATGAAAATTCCAATGGATGACGTTCAAGCTTCATCGCTTAAGATTGCTGGGTTTGCTGGGGAACCCAAGCAGCCGATTGGGACCATAGATTTGTTTGTAGAACTTGGAAAAGGGCTGAGGAAGGTGGATCGAAAGCAAACCTTTATAATTGTTGAAGAATTCTCTGCCTACAATGCCTTTTTAGGCCGAAAAACTCTTGCTGCATTCAAAGCCGTTCTTGCCCCCATGTTGTCTGACTATGAAATTCCCCACAGATAATGGAATTGGTGTGATTAAAGGAGACCAAGATGCAGGGCGAGAATGTTATCTTACAGAGTTGCGTGAATCAAGGAAAAGAGAAACGGGAAAAGGTGCGGCGGCTCCAGTCCGCATCAAAGAACCAAGCTTGTAGCAATTACAGGGTGGACCCTGCACTGGTGAATATAGTGGCGCACGAAGAGAGATGGATCCAAGGAAATCCAGTGCATGGGAGAATAGGGTAGTACCGGTAGAGGTAACAGTGCCGGTACCCGTTGACCCAAAGGACCCATACAAAGTGCTGAATGTGGGTTCACAACTCAACACAATAGTTTAGAATGTTCTGATTTCATTTTGAAGGCAAATTTGGATGTATTCGCTTGGACTCTTGCTGAAATTTGTGGAATATCCCCAGAAATTGCAGTACACACTCTGAACATTGATCCAAAGTTTACACCCGTGTAATAGAAAAGAAGAACTCAGGGTCCAGAAAGGTCAGCAGCATTGAAAGAAGTGGATCGTCTCATGGAGAACGGTTCCATCGGAGAATCTACTTATCCAAATTGGGTACCAAATCCAGTGCTGGTTAGAAAAGCTAACGGAAAATGGAGAGTATGCATTGACTTTTCAGATTTGAACAAAGCCTGCCCCAAAGATTGCTTCCCGCTGCCCAAGATCGATCAGTTGGTGGATGGGACGGCGGGGCATGAATTGTTATATTTTATGGATGCATACTCCGGATATAACCAGATTATGATGCATGAGCCAGATCAAGAGGACACAAGCTTCATCACAGATGTTGGACTCTACTGCTACAAGGTCATGCCTTTCGGACTCAAGAATGCAGGGGCAACTTACCAAAGGCTTGTTAATGCCATGTTTAAGCCGCAGATTGGCAAGACAATGGAAGTTTATGTTGATGATATGCTAGTGAAGTCTAAGAAAGCAGTGGACCACATGGATCACTTGGCAAAGATGTTCGCAGTACTCCGAAAGTACAGAATGAAGCTTAATCCCTTGAAATGTTCATTTGGAGTGGAGTCCGGAAAGTTTTTGGGTTTCATTGTGAGCGCTAGGGGCACTGAAGCTAATACTGCTCATATCACTGCCCTGAGAGAGGTCAAAGCTCCTTGAACGAAGAAGGAATTGCGAAGTCTCAATGGAAAGGTTGCTACCTTGAGTTGGTTCATTTCAAAAGCTACTGACAAATGCATTCCATTCTTTGATGCTCTGAAGAAAGGAAGAAAAAACTTTGAGTGGACTCCTGAATGTCAGAAAGCATTTGATGAGTTGGTTCGTCATATGGAAGTGCCTCCGATACTTTCAAAGCCTGACAATGGTGAAGATCTCTTCATATATTTGGCAATTTCATCTCATGCTCCCAGTGCAGTGTTGGTACGGGAAGACGCAAGGATTCAACGTCCAGTCTATTATATCAGCAAAAGATTCACTAGGGCAGAGATGAACTATTCAAGGTTTGAAAAAGCTCGCCTATTGTTTGTTGATCGCATCAATAAAATTGAGGCCGTATTTCCAAGCTCATCCCATCAAAGTCCTCACTAATCAACCTCTAAAGCAAGTCCTATTCCGCACTGAGACTTCGGGCCGTCTTTTGAAATGGAATATTGAACTCCGCCAATATGACATCACTTATCATTCCCGGAAAGCAATCAATGGACAAGCTTTAGCAGATTTCATCGCCGAATGTATGGATAAAGGTGATAGTGAGGAAGAAACCACTGATAACATCCCAATCCAATGGAAATTGTATGTCGATGGCGCAAGGAATGATTACTGTTCTGGAGCAGGGGTTGTCCTTGAAACCCCAGAAGGGCGATCGCTATGTTATGCACTGAGACTAGAATTTCCTTCGACAAATAATGAAGCAGAATATGAAGCTCTCATCGCTGGTTTAAGGATCGCTAAAGAACTAAACATCAAGGCATTGCAG
Organism: Allium cepa; assembly: GCA_030765085.1. NCBI lineage: Eukaryota > Viridiplantae > Streptophyta > Magnoliopsida > Asparagales > Amaryllidaceae > Allium > Allium cepa. The sequence continues at coordinate 906,007,975 of CM060939.1, forward strand.
ATCTTCAGTGATTCTCAGCTTATTGTCTGCCAAGTCAAGAAGGAATTTCAAGCTAAAGGAGGGAATCTACCCGCCTATTTATCAAAAGCCTGGGAGCTTCTTGAAGATTTTGACCGTTATTCAATAGGCCATATACCGCGAGAAGAGAACATGATGGCGGATTCTCTCGTAAAGTATTCAAGTACTGGTGAAGCTCAACTATTGGGATTAGTTCACGTCGAAGTCTTGTCAGCCCCGAGCACAGATGAAATGGATGTTGATTGGATTATGAATGTATCCCAAGAGCAAGAATAATGAATGACTCCGATATTTTAATATTTGCTCAATGGTTCTCTGCCAGAAAGTTCAAAAGAACGACAGAAGCTGCTATGGAAAGCCTCTAGATATATGATCCAGGATGGCCGATTGTACAGACGGGGATTTTCAATGCCACTACTCCGCTGTGTAACTAAAGAAGAAGACAAGACAATTCTAACTGAAGTACACGGAGGGGAGTGTGGAGATCATACAGGAGGTCAAACTTTAGCAAAGAAAATTCTTCGTTATGGATATTTTTGGCCACAGATTAATCGAGATGCTGCTGACTATTCCCGAAAGTGTGATAAATGCCAGAGATTTGCCAAAATTCCTAGAGCACCTTCCACTGAGCTAACACAAATGGTCAGTCCATGGCCGTTTGCCATCTGGGAAATAGATCTCATTGGGCCTTTGCCGACTGCCAAATCGGGGATTAAATATGCTATCGTTGCTATTGATTATTTCACTAAATGGGCTGAAGCTGAACCATTGGCTACCGTTACCTCTAAGAAAATGATATGTTTTGTGACTAAAAATATCATTTGCAGTCATGGTGTGCCTCAGAAGATAATCACAGACGATGGTACGCAGTTCGAAAGTGAGGAATTCCAAGATTTTTGCAAACGATTCAAGATCCGAAAAAGCTTCTCAGCAGTGGCTCATCCGCAGGAAAACGGGCAAGTGGAAGCAATAAACAAAATCATCAAATCAACCATCAAAAAGAAGCTGGAAAAAGCAAAAGGTGGTTAGGTCGATAAGTTATCACTTGCACTACGGGCATACAGAACTACCCACAAAACTGCGACTGGGCATACTCCATTTTCATTGGCATACGGATCAGAAGCGATGATTCTAGTGGAAACGGAAGTTCCTTCACACAGAAGAATCCATTTTGATCAAGATGAGAATGAAAAACTGCGACTGGAAGCGCTTGACCTCCTTGATGAGAGAAGAGAAGAGGCTAAGCTTAGAATTGCAGCCCATCAGCAAAGGATAGCCAGGCACTTCAGCGCAGATTTGAAGTTTGGGACCTAGTCCTCAAGAGAATTATGACAGCCACAGGCGTGTTTGGGACAAATTGGGAGGGACCATATGTCATAGGCATGAAACTTCTTGATGCAAACTCACAACTGTCGAAGGAGAACCAATCCCAATAGCTTGGAACAGCAATCATTTGCGTCCATATTTTACTTAAAAGCTTTGCTGAAATGTTGTAAAAGAATTACGAATATATGATTCTTGTATTGAAAGCAATTGTAAAGCAAGTGAATAATGAAAAGCTATAAAGTGGATGTATGCCCAGCTTTTGGCCGAACCACTATAAATCTTGTGTTCTCTACTACTATAAACTGCTTTGTTTTATTTCGATATATAAAATACGTTAATTGTGTTACTAAAATGTCGATTTAATAATGCAGGCCATAAAAACAAAGCTTACCCATCGCAAGACCAAGCGATCTCTGACATCACCTAGCAAGCAAACGCTAAACCATTCAAAATTTCCGTACTCAAATCCTACGAAAGAAGTGCTTCGAACAAAAGTTAGCGATGTGGATGGAAGTGGACCATTTCTAACTAACTGCGAATGTTTGTACAAACGAGCATCCAGTTAAATAGCCTGTGTCTACCACCACCAACTCGCTTAACTATGAAGTATATTTCTTTGGATAAGGAAAATTGTTGGCAACTAAAAAGGGACGATATTTGGAAAAGATAACGGGATCGCCGACATGAATAGATGGCAAAGAGACATGGGCGAGCAAGCATCAAACAGCAAAAGACCTCTTCGGATGCACAAGCCATCTTCAGAGGTACAACTCTTCGGAGGATAAAGACCTCGAGCGGGCCTTACCAGAAAAAGAGAGTTCTTTCTCGACATAAAGTTGTGGACTGATTGGTGATACACTCCCGTGAATCCATTCAACTAAGAGAAAGAAGCTCCAAACTTCCAGGCAAAAGCCCTACTCAAAGGCACACATTTCACCGTGATCTGAAATAAAACTTCACATGAGTCGAAATGTGAAAAGCCCTCTTCGGAGGCCCATTTCACCACAGTTGAAATGCTAAAAGACCTCGAGCGGGCCTAGCCAGAAAAAGAGAGTTCTTTCTCGACATAAAGTTGTGGACTGATCCGTGATACACTCCCGTAAATCCATTCAACTAAGAGAAAGAAGATCCAAACTTCCAGGCAAAAGCCCTACTCAGAGGCACACATTTCACCGTGATCTGAAATAAAACTTCACACGAGTCGAAATGTGAAAAGCCCTCTTCGGAGGCCCATTTCACCACAGTTGAAATGCTAAAAGACCTGGAGCGGGCCTAGCCAGAAAAAGAGAGTTCTTTCTCGACATAAAGTTGTGGACTAATCGGTGATACACTCCCGTGAATCCATCCAACTAAGAGAAAGAAGCTCCAAACTTCCAGCCAAAAGCCCTATTCAGAGGCACACGTTTCACCGTGATCTGAAATAAAACTTCACACGAGTCGAAATGTGAAAAGCCCTCTTTGGAGGCCCATTTCACCACAGTTGAAATGCTAAAAGACCTTGAGCGGGCCTAGCCAGAAAAAGAGAGTTCTTTCTCGACATAAAGTTGTAGACTGATCGGTGATACACTCCCGTGAATCCATCCAACTAAGAGAAAGAAGCTCCAAACTTCCAGGCAAAAGCCCTACTCAGAGGCACACGTTTCACCGTGATCTGAAATAAAACTTCACACGAGTCGAAATGTGAAAAGCCCTCTTCGGAGGCCCGCTTCCCAGCGAACAGGGAAAAGATAAAAGCCTCTCCCATGAGGCAGAAACAAAAAGACCTCTTCCTAGAGGCACAATCAAACAAAAAGACCCCTTCCCAGAGGAACAATCAAAAACTCTCATCAGAGACTCAAGCGGGTTGAAACCCCTTTTTCTTTTCAAAAGGCCCACTACACTATGAAGTGAAACTCACTAGCCGACGCAAAAGGGACTTTTTTCAGAAGAAAAAAAAGAGGTGTGCAAAAACTTTGCAATAAAAAAAAAGGAAGCCCTCTTTAAAGGCACACTTTAGCATTCAAAGGAAGATAGGTTCATCTATTCTTGAAAATACTCTTCCTCAAAAAAGTTAAAGTGCCCTTCGGAGGCCCGCTTTACCACATAGGAGAATTCATTTTGTAAGAACGTATATCTGCAAAAGAAAAAGTGATATCTCCGAAGGGTGGAGCGTGAAAACTCATATGAAACGAGCTGTACTCTATTTTAAGCAGAATAATATTCCTCCAAGCACGGAATAATTATTCTCCAGAAAATAAGAGTACAAGTCCCCTCAAATTTGAAAATATTGCAACGAGCTTATGGTATAGGGGCAACATGGTAAAGCTACATTGGTAAAAATAACGCTCGAACAACATACCACAAGCTCACTGCAATATCATATAAAGAAACTTGTACGAAAACGAAGAGTACATGCATTCTCAAATACAGACAGAAGTTTGTACAAACAGAAGGAATCATTTTATTCAATACTGTCAAAATTTTGTACAGGTACAGGTTTCAAAATATTGAGAAAAGCGGAGGTCGGTACCCGCACAATCTCTGGCCAGTACATGCATAAAGCAAAAAGTAAAAATAAGGGGAAGCAGGGCCCGTTACTTCTTCTTGCCACCACCTTAAGAGCCTTCACCTGACCAAATAGGCGGTTTTTCAGGACGACTTGGGAGAGTTGGGGATGAAGGAGAGAGGGTTACTGCCGGATCAACCTTCGCTTCCTCTTCAGAAACAAGAATGCTTTTCCTTTTCTTCTTGGAAGTGGTGCGCTTCCTCCTCCTCCTTGAAGAAGACTCACTTCCCGGGGTAACAAGAGCAGCCAGTTTTATGTCATAAGAAATAGTATGCTTCGGGGATTTGTCGTGTAACGACCCAGAATTTTTAATAATTTGAATTTGAGTATTTAATTAATTTTAAATATTAATAAGTGAATTTTTGGAGTCGAATAAATTTTATTTTGAATTTTGGATTTAATTTTGCAATTAAATCGATTTATTTAATAGTGAAATTCCACAAATAATTAGATATTGGGTTAAATATGATTGAAAGTGGTTTGGAAAATTTTGTTTTATCATATTAAGGTTATAGAAATATTTTGGAACTTGTAAAATTGAATTTGGAGTTAATTCGTAAAAATTGAATATTTTAATATTTAATTATCAACTGAAAAATAGCCAATTTTTGAACAGTCTCAGAATTGAACGAAACAAGTTCCATTTGATCCGTAATAGTTAATTATTATCGGATTTCAATTTTCGTAGCAATCGGAGTTGTCGTGTGACCGTGGCAGCTCCAAACGCATCGATATCGTTTCAATATTAATTTAGCGAGTTAAAATAGCCATTTTTCAAACGGTCTCGGATTTCGACGAAACCAGTTTCATCGGATCCGTAATGTGATATTATTGTAAGATTTCAAATTTCAAGTCGATCGGATCTATCGTTTGTCCGGTACAAGCCAAAACGCCTAGAAATCGCTTAAATCGGTTTAAATTTAAATCGACTGTTTATTGCCGTATCTCACACATACTTCCGAATTAGCTTACGAAACCTGTTCCATTGCGTCCGGAACGCGGAAAAACCTTAGAATCGCCTGGCGGCACGCGTCGTTTGGAGTTCGTTTGCAAAAGTGTTAAATTGGGCATTTTATTATTAAAATAATATTAACATATATGTTATCTTCTTTTCCAAAACCCTAATCACTATCACCAGCCGCCTCCTATAGGTCCAATGGCCGAAATCATCCCATTTTCCCCTCTCAAAATCTCCAAATCCGCTCATCGAATCGAGAAACTTACAACATGAAAGTTGTAGAGCATGGTGTGGACTACAGATCCAACGGTGGATCTCAGCTATCATCGCCGTTTGGAGGGCATGGGGAGCCGCGTTCGTGCTTGCGTTTGGCACGTTTTCCTAGGGGATATGCTGACCGAGCTCTGCAAGCTCCTGGCCGAAGGTGGCTCTTGTCGTGGGCTACGAGGTGGTGCTCTCTGATCGATGCATAGGCGAGTGTGGTGGTCGCGAATTCAAGCCCTAGATTTGTGCATATGGGTTCATGTACGTGTTTCTTAGCCTGGGGAGAGTTGCGTGCGTGATCTCGGTGAAGGAGAAGGGGGACGCGGGGCCCGTTGGGTTGGTATTTGTAAATTAATTTAAAAGGAATTGTTTCGAAATTCAATTCAAACTTTAAAAATCAATATCTTTTTGCTGCGAGGTCCGATTTGGGCGAATCAAAGTGCGTTGGAATCGTATGGTCGTGCTCTTCGCAATGCAACCAGTTTGGAGTCGATTGGAGCTCGTTTGAATTTCGGGTAAAATTAAACGTTCGTTTAATTTTATTCGAAACGAACGCGAAAACGGAAATAAAATCAAGGTGAGAACTCCTCACTCAATCGAAAGGTTTTGTTTAAAATTTTAAGTAGTTAATGTTGATTGATGATTGCTGTTTGATTGTGCTAGTAGATATAGTAGGATATATATTATATATAGCAATATATATATATTGGCATATGTATATATTGGATTTGATTTCCCGCCTCGTATAGCGGATGAGACCCTATTGCGCCGCCTATTAAGCGGATATTTATAAAATCCCATATACCGCGATATTCCACCTCGAAGTGGAATTGGTATTGTGCTAACGTCTGTGGATGCAGGGTAACAGGTTGGAGGGATCCAACTGGATTCCTCGCATATTTATTTGTTTATAAATATTATGTTGATTGTTGATAATCATATTGATATATGACACTTATTCCCGTGGTTGACCATCTGATGTTGTTGCATCATCGGATTCAAATTTTTAAAATTAAAATAACGGTTTTGAATTTAAAAAGGGGTTTTAAATCGATTTTTCAAAGAATATGGTTTATTAAAATTTTGAATTGATTAAATTTTAAAATAAATAGATGGATAAAATTTTATGTTTTAAAAATTTATATTTTTATAAAATATAACTTAAAAGAAATTTTTAACAATAATAGGTTTTTATAAAATAGTTAAATTTGGTTTTTTGGGGAGTTATTATTATTAATGGTTTATATAAAGGATTTTATAAATGGATGTTTTTAAATAAAAAATTATTGAAGTTATAGAATAAATTTATAAAGTGTTAAGTTGATGTATAACATGCATTTCACTAGGATTTATAGATTAATAAATGTGAAATTTATAAAACGAATGGTTATTGGAAAATTTTAAGTTTATAAGTTATTCACTTATAAAAATGAATTTGGGGCATAAAAAGGGGAATTTTATAGAAATTGTTAATAAATGAAGATTTCATTAGTTGAAATTATTATAAACCATAAAGAAATCTTGTAAGTGATAAGATTTTAAATTGGTGAAGTTCAAAGGAACGATTTGGTAAATAAATAATATTATAAGTATTTAACTTACAATATGGCTTTTGGGTATGAAATTGGGTTATGTAAATTGCATCGGATTAATAAAGGAATTTATAAAATTGGGGTTTATAATAGAAATGGAATTTATAAACTATGTTTATAAATTTGAAATTCATCGAATTTGATAAATTGAAATATGGGAATTTGTTAAGTGGGCTATATTCACTATTTTGAATATTGAATAGATTATTAAATAAAATGGGTTTGTTTTTGGGAAAGGAATGTTTTAAATGGAATTTAAAACGAATTAAAGGTGTTTTAAAATGTATTGAGTATTGAAAACATAGATTTCAACATTGATTGTTGAAATAGACGTTTTCGAGAAACAGAAGGGGATAATTTGTATAGTATTGGATTTATATATCTATTTTTAATTTCAAATCCATATACTAGTGTTTTTGGGTTGTCGTAACGATGTTTTACGCAACATTCGTTTTTAACCCAAATAAATGTGAATAAGGGAATGTTTTCTTAAAGAGAATGGAATAAATACTTAACTGTGATTTAAGTATATGGAATATTTCCAAATTGTTGAAAATAAATAAATTTGTGAATTACTTATTTTTAAAATAAGCATGGGAATGGTTTTCTAATATGAAATGGAACGGTTTTTTGTGAATTCACCTTTAAGGTAATTGAAAGCAAATAACTTGAAATCGATTTGGGAATCGTATGCTAGTAGATGCTTGGAATTTAAATCCACCTTGGAATTTATATATATATGAAGGGAAATTTGTTTAAAAATAAATATTGATTTATTTTGAAGTATGAAAATGAATTTACGGATTTGGGACGTAAATTTAAATTAAATCGGTAAAGACTTATTTGATGATTTGAAATTTGTTTTCAAAGGGTATAAAGGATGAAAAGTAATTTGAAATTAGTTTTCAAATGGTTAAGGTGATTTGAAATTAGTTTTCAAATGGTTAAGGTGATTTGAAATTAGTTTTCAAATGGTTAAGGTGATTTGAAATTAGTTTTCAAATGGTTAAGGTGATTTGAAATTAGTTTTCAAATGGTTAAGGTGATTTGAAATTGGTTTGCAAATGGTTAATGTAATTTGAAAATTGGTTTTCAAATGGTAAAGGTAAATTGAAAATTGGTTTTTCAATTGGTTAAGTGTGGAAAGTTTTATCGTGAAGTGGTTTTGGTAAAACAAGTAACTGGGGTAATTATTTGGAAATGGTGTATATATATATATATATCTCGTAAGATATTTTGGGACTTAATAATTTTGGAAAAATTATTTGGAATCTGATGATGTGGCGCATCTTTATTGATAGTTAAATAACCGACTATCAATATTTACCCTTGGATGGTATTGATTGTGTTTGTTTGGAATTGAATGCACACTTATTTTTTTTAAAATAAGCGCTCGCTATTCGGTTTAGCCGGGAGAGGACCTTTGTGTCATATATCCCATTCCGAATATGCGATACGTCGTTTGGATTGCATTTGAAGACCGGTGTTGAAGACCGGGTATTTGTGAAAACGATAGGATGACCTATCGATTGTCTCCGCATCGTTAGCTACGATATGGAGATTTCCTTTGTGATGGGAAATTTTATCGGGATTGTGAATACCCGGATTGCAAGGGCTTCTTTGGAAGTGCCTTCGGTTCTGTTCGAACCCGGAACAGACTTGTATGGTTACGTGTCTGACATTACATTTTGAGAGATAGAGCAGATTTCTTTCAAATACATTTCTGTTGGTGGCGGAGAATTTATTCTCTTAGCTTAACACCCTTCTCTGAGACGTACGAGCTCAGAGGTTATGTAGTTGAAGGTTATCAGCGATATTTCCCAATCTGGTAATGTGGCATGCTGAGTGCTGCTGTGTGATGATCATTGGTTGGTCATTTGTGATATGATCATTTGTTTGATCATTTATCTTTGTGATTATTGCTTTGGTCATCTGTGGACCCGAAGCATGGCTTTGTTACACAAAGCGTAGCTTTGTGGACGAGACTTCGTCAGGACCTCACTCCCCGGAAATGGTCGAAACAGGAATATGCGGCAAGGTTATGAGGGTCGCTCCCTTTAGGGTATGTCATTTCCTTCTGGTAAAGGGTGGTATCATGGTATGGAGCCCAGATATTTACTCATGTGGAAACACTATATATATATTTCTGTGTGGTGTTGTTGGTATCGAGCGCTCGGATAAAGGTCCCAAAGGACCGGGGGATGACATATTCGTGTAGTAGTTACCTAGTTACAGAGGTAACCCGGCCTTGTGTTGGCAGAGATCTAACCGTAACGTTAGTTTCTCGGGACGTCCCGCCAGAGGCGATCCCATGTGGCAGTAGGAAGTTCCTTAGCCTGACCATTTGTTGGAAATCCATTCCTCCAATACGCGCCTTGTACGGTTTTAGTTGTATTACCTGCCATTCACTTATGGTGGTCACCACTGTTTGGATGGTAGCTATAGTAGGTATAGTTCGGAATGTCTATGCTGGCTAGGATTTATATTCTACTTTCGAAATTGTTTTCTACACTATGCACTAGTAATAATATCAAAAATGATTTGATTTTCGCGTAGTAAGCATCTTTGACTATCATAAGGAGAAATCTCCTCCAATTCTGCGTTTGCATTGTGTGTGTGGCGGGAGGCCTTATGGTAGTTTCATTTTCCAAAAAGCATTGCGGATTTAAAAATTTAAATTTTCTTGTTGCTTGTTTAAAGATAATCTGTTTTTGAGTTCTCACACCAGTCCCATGACTGACCTGGAGTTTATTGTTCCTTTCCTAAACTCTGGGTGCCCACTATTTTCCACACGGGCAGTCTAGAGTTAGGTTATCAGGTTATTCTGGATTCGGGAGTTGCTGTGCAGATCTGGAGGCGAGCCAGATAGCGTAGTCTATTATCTATTGTATATAGTATTCTTTCCGCTGTTTTATTGTTGTACACTCTGATGATATGATGTATTGTGATGTATGTATAAAATGTATAGTTCTTTTGTTTTAATGATATTCATTTATCTATTATATATTGTTCCGCTGCGACTGTGAGATTCTGTTATTGTTTCCTGTTCTGATTGTTTGTTCTGTTTCTTCTCTCTTTTCTCTCTTCTTCTACCTCTTTCTTTTTCTTAAACCCTAACGGTTGGATTTTTCGGCAACGAAAAATCCCGATCGTTACATTTGGTATCAGAGCTTATGGTTAAGCGACAACCTGCTCTGTTGGGTGTTACTCATTAGAGATAGAGTCAGCAGTACTCTAGAATGAATGTGAGTGTAATAATAGATATGAGTGCGTATTTGTTAGTGAATATAAAATTGTTTTATATTGTGATGATTGGTTTATTGAGTGGTATATGAACCTTCGTCGGCGCAGCCTCGAAAACTGAATCGAAGGGGTTCCTAAACACTTGAATAGAACAATTAGACACAATATTGTTTTAAATTGGGTAAATGAAATAATTTTACCTCGATTATATTTTATATATATAAAGAAAATAATTTTTCAGGAATTATTGAAGTGTGTATATAATTGATTGCTTGGTTGTTGTAAATGATATATATATAAAATAATTAAAAGTTGTTTGAATAAGCTGATAAAAGCAACTATTGTAAAAGAATAATGGTATAAACCAATGAATCATAAGATGAAATAATAATTAATAATGATTTACAATTGTAAGATAAGCATGTATGTATATAAGAAGTAAAATTATATAAGTAAAAGGTTTATAAAAGTGATTTATGAATAGAAAGAAAACTTTTTGAAAGAATAATTAGCATTGATTTCACTATTGTCACTGGGAAATAATAAGGGTGATGACTGCAGCATCATCAGTATCATTTTCGAGTTTCTATGTGATGGATTTGCTACAATAATGAATTTAAAATTGAAGTTTTGTTGTAATAAACCAATTTGAAATTAAAATTCAATTTGAAATTGATAAATATAAGTGAAAAAAAGGTTTTGAACTTATAATATAAGTTAGAAGTTGAATAATAAGTTTTATAACTTATTAAATGGGAAAATGTAAGTGAAACCAGTTGTTGAAGTGGTTAAACAATTAAGTTAAGTAAAATGGAATATGAATTTGAATATTGATATGAATTTGGCTTAAGTAAAAGTTAAATAGGATTTACTTTGGAATTTAAAATCCGAATTGAATTGATAAGTAAAACTTAAGTTTAATTAACAAATGATGTTTAAATGGAATAACTTAAGTGAAGTTAAATAAAAAATCGATCTTTGCATCAAAGTTAAATAATCAAGTGAATTAAATGAGGTAAATAAAGTTGAAATGGAATATAACTTAAGTAATATTGAAAGAATTGATGTTAATATCAAAGTAAGTGAATAAAGTGAGTAAATGAAATTGTTAAAGAGGTGAACTTAAGTTATATAAATGAAATTCAATTTTATTTGTAAAAAGAACTAGCAATTGAGTTAAAGTATGAATTGAATGTTAATCAATAGAATATGAATAAGTTGATATGAAATGATGCATGCAAGTGTAAATTCATTTGAAAATAGTTGAATAATAGAATGAAAATCAATTGAATGTTAAACCAATTGGAATTAAAACAGTTGAACCAAATTGAATGTAAGTAAAATGGATAAAATTTGGTTGTATTGGATGTGCATTGGTCGTTATTTGCTTGTTGGTGGGTTGTATGTAAATTCATTAAGTGTTAATGAAAATTGAATTAGTAAAATTTGAAAGCTATGTAATTGAATTCAAATGAAAATTGAAATGCAAAGTTGAATGAAAATGAATATGCAACTTTAATAGTAAACTAAAAGTGGTATAAGAAGCATGTATTGGAAATTTTATAATTGAATTGGCAAATTTGTTTGAATATTATAATTAGATATTATGCTAGCAAGATATACAGGTTATAATGGAATTGGGATTTTGATTTCAAAGTAAAAAATTTGTAACGCTCGACAAAAAGGTACGTATTTCAATTTTTATATGAGATTTGATGATTTCCTTCTCCAGCCACTTGGCTTTCTCTTTTCTTTTTGATTCTGAGGGGCCGTAGAGCCGTTTTGTAGTCGTACCGATCTAGCCGCGCAAAGGAGACTCTGGCGAAATTTTTCGAAAATTTAGGGAGTTAGTAAAATTTTGAGAAATTTTGAAAGTTTGAAATTTGAATTGAAATTTAAATTTGAATTGTTGAGTAAACAATGTTGTTTGAAACCTATAATTGAATTGGGAAAGCTAATTGAAATGATAGTAAATCTTTAATAAAAAGATTTAGGTTAGAAAGTTAATAAACTAATTAGTTTTGGAAAAATAATAAACGGATTATGAATTATTCTCCTTAACTTGCAATTTCGAGGACGAAATTCTTTTAAGGGGGGAAGATTGTAACGACCCAGAATTTTTAATAATTTGAATTTGAGTATTTAATTAATTTTAAATATTAATAAGTGAATTTTTGGAGTCGAATAAATTTTATTTTGAATTTTGGATTTAATTTTGCAATTAAATCGATTTATTTAATAGTGAAATTCCACAAATAATTAGATATTGGGTTAAATATGATTGAAAGTGGTTTGGAAAATTTTGTTTTATCATATTAAGGTTATAGAAATATTTTGGAACTTGTAAAATTGAATTTGGAGTTAATTCGTAAAAATTGAATATTTTAATATTTAATTATCAACTGAAAAATAGCCAATTTTTGAACAGTCTCAGAATTGAACGAAACAAGTTCCATTTGATCCGTAATAGTTAATTATTATCGGATTTCAATTTTCGTAGCAATCGGAGTTGTCGTGTGACCGTGGCAGCTCCAAACGCATCGATATCGTTTCAATATTAATTTAGCGAGTTAAAATAGCCATTTTTCAAACGGTCTCGGATTTCGACGAAACCAGTTTCATCGGATCCGTAATGTGATATTATTGTAAGATTTCAAATTTCAAGTCGATCGGATCTATCGTTTGTCCGGTACAAGCCAAAACGCCTAGAAATCGCTTAAATCGGTTTAAATTTAAATCGACTGTTTATTGCCGTATCTCACACATACTTCCGAATTAGCTTACGAAACCTGTTCCATTGCGTCCGGAACGCGGAAAAACCTTAGAATCGCCTGGCGGCACGCGTCGTTTGGAGTTCGTTTGCAAAAGTGTTAAATTGGGCATTTTATTATTAAAATAATATTAACATATATGTTATCTTCTTTTCCAAAACCCTAATCACTATCACCAGCCGCCTCCTATAGGTCCAATGGCCGAAATCATCCCATTTTCCCCTCTCAAAATCTCCAAATCCGCTCATCGAATCGAGAAACTTACAACATGAAAGTTGTAGAGCATGGTGTGGACTACAGATCCAACGGTGGATCTCAGCTATCATCGCCGTTTGGAGGGCATGGGGAGCCGCGTTCGTGCTTGCGTTTGGCACGTTTTCCTAGGGGATATGCTGACCGAGCTCTGCAAGCTCCTGGCCGAAGGTGGCTCTTGTCGTGGGCTACGAGGTGGTGCTCTCTGATCGATGCATAGGCGAGTGTGGTGGTCGCGAATTCAAGCCCTAGATTTGTGCATATGGGTTCATGTACGTGTTTCTTAGCCTGGGGAGAGTTGCGTGCGTGATCTCGGTGAAGGAGAAGGGGGACGCGGGGCCCGTTGGGTTGGTATTTGTAAATTAATTTAAAAGGAATTGTTTCGAAATTCAATTCAAACTTTAAAAATCAATATCTTTTTGCTGCGAGGTCCGATTTGGGCGAATCAAAGTGCGTTGGAATCGTATGGTCGTGCTCTTCGCAATGCAACCAGTTTGGAGTCGATTGGAGCTCGTTTGAATTTCGGGTAAAATTAAACGTTCGTTTAATTTTATTCGAAACGAACGCGAAAACGGAAATAAAATCAAGGTGAGAACTCCTCACTCAATCGAAAGGTTTTGTTTAAAATTTTAAGTAGTTAATGTTGATTGATGATTGCTGTTTGATTGTGCTAGTAGATATAGTAGGATATATATTATATATAGCAATATATATATATTGGCATATGTATATATTGGATTTGATTTCCCGCCTCGTATAGCGGATGAGACCCTATTGCGCCGCCTATTAAGCGGATATTTATAAAATCCCATATACCGCGATATTCCACCTCGAAGTGGAATTGGTATTGTGCTAACGTCTGTGGATGCAGGGTAACAGGTTGGAGGGATCCAACTGGATTCCTCGCATATTTATTTGTTTATAAATATTATGTTGATTGTTGATAATCATATTGATATATGACACTTATTCCCGTGGTTGACCATCTGATGTTGTTGCATCATCGGATTCAAATTTTTAAAATTAAAATAACGGTTTTGAATTTAAAAAGGGGTTTTAAATCGATTTTTCAAAGAATATGGTTTATTAAAATTTTGAATTGATTAAATTTTAAAATAAATAGATGGATAAAATTTTATGTTTTAAAAATTTATATTTTTATAAAATATAACTTAAAAGAAATTTTTAACAATAATAGGTTTTTATAAAATAGTTAAATTTGGTTTTTTGGGGAGTTATTATTATTAATGGTTTATATAAAGGATTTTATAAATGGATGTTTTTAAATAAAAAATTATTGAAGTTATAGAATAAATTTATAAAGTGTTAAGTTGATGTATAACATGCATTTCACTAGGATTTATAGATTAATAAATGTGAAATTTATAAAACGAATGGTTATTGGAAAATTTTAAGTTTATAAGTTATTCACTTATAAAAATGAATTTGGGGCATAAAAAGGGGAATTTTATAGAAATTGTTAATAAATGAAGATTTCATTAGTTGAAATTATTATAAACCATAAAGAAATCTTGTAAGTGATAAGATTTTAAATTGGTGAAGTTCAAAGGAACGATTTGGTAAATAAATAATATTATAAGTATTTAACTTACAATATGGCTTTTGGGTATGAAATTGGGTTATGTAAATTGCATCGGATTAATAAAGGAATTTATAAAATTGGGGTTTATAATAGAAATGGAATTTATAAACTATGTTTATAAATTTGAAATTCATCGAATTTGATAAATTGAAATATGGGAATTTGTTAAGTGGGCTATATTCACTATTTTGAATATTGAATAGATTATTAAATAAAATGGGTTTGTTTTTGGGAAAGGAATGTTTTAAATGGAATTTAAAACGAATTAAAGGTGTTTTAAAATGTATTGAGTATTGAAAACATAGATTTCAACATTGATTGTTGAAATAGACGTTTTCGAGAAACAGAAGGGGATAATTTGTATAGTATTGGATTTATATATCTATTTTTAATTTCAAATCCATATACTAGTGTTTTTGGGTTGTCGTAACGATGTTTTACGCAACATTCGTTTTTAACCCAAATAAATGTGAATAAGGGAATGTTTTCTTAAAGAGAATGGAATAAATACTTAACTGTGATTTAAGTATATGGAATATTTCCAAATTGTTGAAAATAAATAAATTTGTGAATTACTTATTTTTAAAATAAGCATGGGAATGGTTTTCTAATATGAAATGGAACGGTTTTTTGTGAATTCACCTTTAAGGTAATTGAAAGCAAATAACTTGAAATCGATTTGGGAATCGTATGCTAGTAGATGCTTGGAATTTAAATCCACCTTGGAATTTATATATATATGAAGGGAAATTTGTTTAAAAATAAATATTGATTTATTTTGAAGTATGAAAATGAATTTACGGATTTGGGACGTAAATTTAAATTAAATCGGTAAAGACTTATTTGATGATTTGAAATTTGTTTTCAAAGGGTATAAAGGATGAAAAGTAATTTGAAATTAGTTTTCAAATGGTTAAGGTGATTTGAAATTAGTTTTCAAATGGTTAAGGTGATTTGAAATTAGTTTTCAAATGGTTAAGGTGATTTGAAATTAGTTTTCAAATGGTTAAGGTGATTTGAAATTAGTTTTCAAATGGTTAAGGTGATTTGAAATTGGTTTGCAAATGGTTAATGTAATTTGAAAATTGGTTTTCAAATGGTAAAGGTAAATTGAAAATTGGTTTTTCAATTGGTTAAGTGTGGAAAGTTTTATCGTGAAGTGGTTTTGGTAAAACAAGTAACTGGGGTAATTATTTGGAAATGGTGTATATATATATATATATCTCGTAAGATATTTTGGGACTTAATAATTTTGGAAAAATTATTTGGAATCTGATGATGTGGCGCATCTTTATTGATAGTTAAATAACCGACTATCAATATTTACCCTTGGATGGTATTGATTGTGTTTGTTTGGAATTGAATGCACACTTATTTTTTTTAAAATAAGCGCTCGCTATTCGGTTTAGCCGGGAGAGGACCTTTGTGTCATATATCCCATTCCGAATATGCGATACGTCGTTTGGATTGCATTTGAAGACCGGTGTTGAAGACCGGGTATTTGTGAAAACGATAGGATGACCTATCGATTGTCTCCGCATCGTTAGCTACGATATGGAGATTTCCTTTGTGATGGGAAATTTTATCGGGATTGTGAATACCCGGATTGCAAGGGCTTCTTTGGAAGTGCCTTCGGTTCTGTTCGAACCCGGAACAGACTTGTATGGTTACGTGTCTGACATTACATTTTGAGAGATAGAGCAGATTTCTTTCAAATACATTTCTGTTGGTGGCGGAGAATTTATTCTCTTAGCTTAACACCCTTCTCTGAGACGTACGAGCTCAGAGGTTATGTAGTTGAAGGTTATCAGCGATATTTCCCAATCTGGTAATGTGGCATGCTGAGTGCTGCTGTGTGATGATCATTGGTTGGTCATTTGTGATATGATCATTTGTTTGATCATTTATCTTTGTGATTATTGCTTTGGTCATCTGTGGACCCGAAGCATGGCTTTGTTACACAAAGCGTAGCTTTGTGGACGAGACTTCGTCAGGACCTCACTCCCCGGAAATGGTCGAAACAGGAATATGCGGCAAGGTTATGAGGGTCGCTCCCTTTAGGGTATGTCATTTCCTTCTGGTAAAGGGTGGTATCATGGTATGGAGCCCAGATATTTACTCATGTGGAAACACTATATATATATTTCTGTGTGGTGTTGTTGGTATCGAGCGCTCGGATAAAGGTCCCAAAGGACCGGGGGATGACATATTCGTGTAGTAGTTACCTAGTTACAGAGGTAACCCGGCCTTGTGTTGGCAGAGATCTAACCGTAACGTTAGTTTCTCGGGACGTCCCGCCAGAGGCGATCCCATGTGGCAGTAGGAAGTTCCTTAGCCTGACCATTTGTTGGAAATCCATTCCTCCAATACGCGCCTTGTACGGTTTTAGTTGTATTACCTGCCATTCACTTATGGTGGTCACCACTGTTTGGATGGTAGCTATAGTAGGTATAGTTCGGAATGTCTATGCTGGCTAGGATTTATATTCTACTTTCGAAATTGTTTTCTACACTATGCACTAGTAATAATATCAAAAATGATTTGATTTTCGCGTAGTAAGCATCTTTGACTATCATAAGGAGAAATCTCCTCCAATTCTGCGTTTGCATTGTGTGTGTGGCGGGAGGCCTTATGGTAGTTTCATTTTCCAAAAAGCATTGCGGATTTAAAAATTTAAATTTTCTTGTTGCTTGTTTAAAGATAATCTGTTTTTGAGTTCTCACACCAGTCCCATGACTGACCTGGAGTTTATTGTTCCTTTCCTAAACTCTGGGTGCCCACTATTTTCCACACGGGCAGTCTAGAGTTAGGTTATCAGGTTATTCTGGATTCGGGAGTTGCTGTGCAGATCTGGAGGCGAGCCAGATAGCGTAGTCTATTATCTATTGTATATAGTATTCTTTCCGCTGTTTTATTGTTGTACACTCTGATGATATGATGTATTGTGATGTATGTATAAAATGTATAGTTCTTTTGTTTTAATGATATTCATTTATCTATTATATATTGTTCCGCTGCGACTGTGAGATTCTGTTATTGTTTCCTGTTCTGATTGTTTGTTCTGTTTCTTCTCTCTTTTCTCTCTTCTTCTACCTCTTTCTTTTTCTTAAACCCTAACGGTTGGATTTTTCGGCAACGAAAAATCCCGATCGTTACATGTCGCCTCCTTCAAGTCCTTCGTCCTTCTGCTCCTGCGAAGTGATTGGATCATCCAAGCCTTGAAGGGCTCCTATCAATTCTTCCTGTGATCCCGGATGGGAAATAGGAGTGATTTGAGGGAATGGAGGAGGGACAGCTGGAGGAGAAGAAGTCTGTGTGGCACTTTGCGTTTTTGCTACATAAGAAGAAAACCAAAAATATTAGTATCTCCCGTGAAGAAAGGAGATAGCGGCTCATTGAGATTTAAGAAATAATCAAAAAGTTCGTCAAAATCATGAGGAGCAAACAAACAGTCCACTTGGGCTAGATTAACAATAGTGTTACCTGGAGAAGTCGGCTTCCTAATGTCAACTTCATAAGCCTGTGCTTCAGTGCTCTCTTCGCCTTCATCTCCACCCTGCGTGCTTGTGATCTCAGTTATAACTTTAACAGGGGACGGAGAATGAGAACCAAAGCCTGTGATGTCAACATCGGCCGAAACCAAAGGAGGGACGGGGGCAGTTAATGGTGCTTCTTTCACAAAGTGCTGCTCCCCTGCCTCAGCTCGTGCTTTGGCAAGCTGCTCTTTTCCCCGGGCTAGAGCAGCTATGGCGTCATCATCTAGAAAGTGTTCTGCAAGAGATGCTTCAGCATAGCCGACGCCTGCACCTCCAAGCATGTCAAGAATTGACTCCCAAACCTCGGCCAGGGTAATCTCATACTTCGGCCCTAAGAATGAAAGGCTCCCACGCCCCATAACGCTATGCACGTAGAAGTCAAATAAAGTGGAGTTGACATTGGCTTTAGTGGCCTCATGCGACTGTTCGGCAGCCTGCCTTCCAGCGATAGCTTCATCACGTTCCTTCTCGGTCTTTAATAATTGGGCCGTTAGCCTCATAATCTCCAAATCCTGGGAGTTGACCTTCTCCCGTAACTTTGCAACGTAAGCATGATACCTTTCCGTTGTTTTCTGCTCAGCCTCAAGTTGTGCCTCGACATGTCGCTGAGCAGCGTGAGCATTGCGAACTTGCTTTTAAAGTACTTCTTCTTTTTGAGTATATGAGGTAGAGAAGTAGTAAGCTCTTCTTTATGTTTTTCAACTTCTGCTTCAAGCTGCTCGTTGTAATCAGCGATGTTCCTCATCTCAGTATCATGCTGGCTTAAAGTTTTCTGCCACTCAGCCTTATCATTTTCCATGGTTAGCATGGCCTCTAAATTCACGCGGTTGACCCTTTGAAGCTCATCAACAAGCTTTTGCCACCCTAACATCCGCTCTATATCAAGTCTAACAGCATCAAGATTTTGCAGCATTGCTTGTTTGTCAATAGGGACCAAGTCAAGATCGAACCGCACTCCCTTTAGGCACTAGTGCGGGAACCGGCTTTGCAGAGTAGCCGGGCCTGGTCCAATTTGGAATTTAGGCATGTTGACTATTGTCTGAATGTCTGTCTTCCCGAGAGCAGGAGAGCCGGAAGGGATGTCAAGTGAGACGGGGGCAGCGTCCTTTTCAGAAGTTGTAGATGCATGCTTTTCACCGTGCCTGGCACGCTTGCTTGGGTCCTCAACTATATGACTTTTTCCCCGGTAGTCATGCGACTTTCTTTTGTGAGAGTCGTCACCTCTCTGGGAAGAATCATGGTGCTCCTCCCTTTTTCTCCTCTCATAACGCTCTTCTTGAGCCTTCCTCTCCTGAGCCTTTCGAGCGGCTCTCTCTTCATCATTTTCTCTGTTAACGGGAAGGCAGCGCTTATAATCATATTGATTACGCGTCCCGTAGCACTGAAAGTCGTCGTAATAAGAGCCGCTGCGTCCCATCGGAGAATCTGAAATTAAAAAAAAACAAGTCTTAAAAGTCTTGAGAGAAAAGAAGTTAAGTACGAATAAGTGCTAAAAATCCTATGTGTGTGTGGTGTGCAAACTACACGCGTCAGGCTACAAACCACTCTTTGGCACAGGGGTGGTAGTGACCTGAGTGGCAGGCGTCAAAATTTGCTGAAAAGTGGATGTCGCCTCGACAACATGAGAAGAACCTTTAGGGACATCATCTTTAAAAAGTTCCTATGAAGTTATGATCAGGTCGCTTAGCCCCTCAAAAGTATCATCACCGCCATGCCCGGCGGGAGTTTCTTTTTCGGCTTCCAGATCGGCCGCATCTTCAGAGCAACGAAGAGTTTCTTCCTCCTCAATAACTGGGGCAAGTGTCGATTTGCTGGACAGACCCGCAACATCGGTAAGTGTGGGGCACTTCACCAGTAAAGTTTCAGTAGAGGGCTCCTTCGGCATAAGCCCTTCAACAGGGATTGAGACAGCTGGTGCCTCCGCTGGAGAATCAGGGACTTCATGAGGCTGAGTGGAGCGAGAAGGATGAAGAAGTCCGAACTGGTGGAGGAATTCGTCGTTCAACAAAAATTTCATGTCCCGCACTTCAACCGGTACAGCCACGAGCCTCTCTAGAGTTGGCTTGTGGCTAGGATATCTAGAAGGAGGGGGAGCGCTGAAATGAAAAAACGAAGTTAACACTTGGCAATTCGGACTTCGCAAAACTCAGAGAATAGAAGAAGTAAACGTAGAAGATCTTACTTCCTTCCCTCCACACAGCATAAAATCCCGGGGGGCAGCGGACAAAGAGGAACTGAGTTAAGAACCCATGAGCAGTGTCGGGAAGGCCAACGATCAATTTGCGATTTTGGGCGCTTCTCACGACGGTGATAAAAGGGTGATCCTTAGTGCTGGTAAAGGAGCATAAGAAGCAAATCTCGTCGAAACTTGGAAGACGAGCAAATGTTCTCCTAAATAGCACACACAGCCCCATCAGAATGGCGTAGCCATTGGGGTGTAGGTGGAATGGGGAGATGGCTAGTTGACGAAGAAGATTCTAGAGAAAGTTGTTGAAACGGGGAATGGCCCCACTAAGGCACATTTGCCGGTTAACTGCTACAAAGCCAGGAGGCGCCACATCAGCAGTGTTAGTTTTCACATGAAGAAAGGCATCTGCTTCAGCAATGCTAAACTAAATGCATAACTGACGAAAAACTTTGTATGATAAAGTGGTAGAGGCTCTCTCTGGAGGATTAACTAGGGGAGCCGGAATAAGAGTGGCTTCTCCAGTCTGGACTGTCATCCCTTCTTGTTGAGAAGTCATTCTACACAAGCAACTGGATATTCAAATGTGAAGGTGCACTAATCCTAAAAGTGTGAAGTGTTGTGCAGAACTAATAAAAATAACAAGTAAATATAACTGGAATTAAACTAGTCGACAATTGATCGATTACCAAATTTCAGGACTTGTTAATTTAAAGTTCAGGTATAGTATTAGTGCAAACTGGGTAGTTTCAGTTAACTATTTCAATGTTGCTTTAATACTTTACTTGAATTTGATGATTTAAAATCACTTCGTTCACACAATCTATTTAAGTTGATTATCTGTTGTTAACTAATCTGCCATTTGATGTGGGCAGTAAGTGGCAGTATATTCGTCCCAATTTTCTGTAAATGATGTATTGAACAGATTGTTAGCTTGCAAGTCAAAAGTGATCTGTGAAAGAATGCAACAAAGTTTAACAGTTTAAAGACTAAACAGTTCAAGGTTCAAGCAATCCAAAGTTCAGAAAGATCAAGTGCTAACTCGCCGACGAGTTAAGAATTTTTCCTACGGGTTAAGGTAAGTCGTTGGTTCTCTGGCTAACTCGTCCACAACCTAAGGATTATGAGGCGAGTCAGGTTAGGTCGCTTCAATTTTGAGTCGTTGATGTTTTAAGTCGGCAGCGCTTTGAGTCGTAAGTCGTGGAAAAAAGGAAAAGCTTCATTTCAAAGAAATGAGGAATTCTTCAAGTCCTAACTCGACCAGGACTCAAGGCTTTAGTCGTAAAGGTTGCTAGGTCGATTCATAATTAAATCGCAAAGATCACTGGGCCGCATAAAGTTTCTATGTCATACCCGAGGCAATGTCCCACTCTATTTGGCCAACTCACATTCTCATCTAACTCCTAACCCGTTAACCTTCTAACTCCTAACCCGTTAACCCAATAACATCTCAATCAACAGCAACCCTAGTTCTATCACACCACTGAATCGCCACAAATCGCAAGTCGTCTTAAGTCAAATCAAAAGCCCTAAATCCATCGATGACCAATGCAACAATACTCGCACAGCTAAAGGGGTGAATCGGAGACAAAGGACGGGGCACATAGATTGACGATGTTCGGCGATTGAAAAAGAAGCAGGATCGCTTACGTAGTGTGATGCTAGAGAGAATCGGAAACGAATCAGGAAGGAATCGCCGTAGGGAGCTCGGAGAAATGCTAATGGTAGATGCGACTTAGGAGATACGTAATGAGCAGAAAGAAGTAGGAAAAACGACTCAAGTCTTTTATATCTCGAGGCAGTGGAACTTGAATCGGCACGCGAGTTAAGATAAGTCGAAGCACACGACCTACGACCTAGGCATGTACTTCGAGGGGCAAATGTTAACCCTCAATTTTCTACGATTTAAGAACTGTACGACTCAAGCAAGGTATACGACTCAAGCAGAGTGCGCGACTTAACGAGTTGAAAGACTTGGCGACTTATGACATAGAGAAGTCTACGACTTAACGGTTTAAAAGAGAAGGGATGGTTCACGACCTAAGTCCTCCACGACTTAAGGTTTCTACGACTTAAGGAAGTATACAGTCTATGACTTAAGGAAGTCCATGACTCAAGGACAGGATGACTTAACGATTCAAGAGATGGCACGACTTAAGAAGGAAATGAGTTAACGACTTAAAGCTATCCGCGACTTACGACCTAGCACGTGTCGTGAGCGACTTAAGCAAATGAAGAGCTGCTTCTTATTTAACACGGTGGCCTCTTAACTCGTACACGATTCAGGACTTGTGTTATTATCTGAAATAAACGAGCTTACCAGTTAAGCCACGACTCACGACCTAGCTTGAGCCGTCCACGACCTAAAGCTACTGAGTAAAAGTCCGATGCCGCGTTACTTATACAAGAGGATGTTGACTCGTGGGCAACTTAGGACTCGTAACATAAATTCTGATAGACGAGTGAACCTTTGTGAGACCATGGGCTTGGCCAGATAAGTCGGCCACGACCTACCATAAGTCGATCACGACTTACGACCCAAGGGGGAAATTTCCCTATAAATACCAACCTACCTCAAGCAAGAAGAGGACTTTTTTGGACAATCTCTTCAAGCGCCGATACTCTGCCAGTTTCTAAACCGACTCTATACATGAAGTTTCGAAGAACACTATAAGCTACTTTGAAAGACTTTCACACGTCCGACATGGATTCGAAGACTTTCATCTACATCGAAGCTTAACCTACTTTCTCAAAGTGTTTTGTAACTAAAGAGATTTGTACTTGAAGAGCAATGTATCGTTTTGTAAGAAGATCAGTAATAAAGATACTTAAAGTGGACGTAGGCTACTCCTTAAGCCGAACCACTATAAAATCGCTGTCTCTTACTGTATTTTCTGTTATTTTAGTTGATATTCTGTTCCCGAACCGTCGGGTGGTGCTTTCACATTCACACTTCACACACCGGGGTGTTAGCATTCAATTTTAAGCGTTAACAAGCTATTTCTTATTTATTTGAAAACCCTAGAACTTATTATAATATCACTGGATTTCCTATCAAATGTTTGGTTAGCGTAAGGTTAAAACTTACCCATGTTTATGTGTGGGAAGTCTTACGTTATACCTTTTGTTTTGAAAGGTTTTCAAAGTTAAGCAACCTTAACCTGTTACTCACACCAGATCCATGTCTGACCAGGAGTTTATTTTTGTTTTCTTAAATTCTTGGGTACTCAAATTTTTACGAGTGATCAAGGGATTCAGGTTAGCTTTGACGAATTCTGATGGAGCAATGGAGCAGGAGGCTTCGACGTTAGATATATAGTTTCCGTTGTGTGTTCTCTGTGTCGATATGTTGAGTTGTATAACTAGGCAGGTGTTTATAACTGTCCAATATGTGTTGTATAAGTTGTGTAACTCTGATGGGTATTGTGTATTATGTAATACTTATGCTATTAATATAATTTATTCGTTCCGCTGTTGAGATTTTGGTGTTGTTTCTTTTTTCTCTTCTTTCTTTTCTCTTTTCTGTCCCTTTCTTTCTTAAAGGTGATACGACTTTTTGTGGAGAAAAAGTCGGGTTGTCACGCTGATGCTAGAATGTCCTTAGACTTTAATATACCAAATATTATACAACTATACTTGATACCATCTTCATAATCACTTGTTGGTATTCATGATTTGAAAGGAACAAAGCAGATTTAATTGCATTAACCTCCCTTTGATAATTTAACTGACATTATTACGATGCTCAACTACAGCTGGATTACAAATCCTAGCTATAAATTAGCTGAAACTGTATTTTGCAAAGAACTTCTTAAAAAGGAAAACAAGTAAATCACAACTTACAACTAAAAATAGGTAATAATAGTAGGGGACATAATATGGCTTTAAGCACTGACATATTGACTCATTCAATCAGTATAATTTTTTGGACACCCCTCATTTGCAGAATAACCGACGTTAGGGCTTTATATATCTAGCGTTTCCTCTTCCATTTATATACCTGTATAGATGCTCTTATATACATATACATATGTGCAACTCTCATGTCTATTGTTGAGATTTTTCAGGTATAGTAGGCTATTTTGGCTTAGGCTATTCAAACTACGGATCTATTGTCAAGGGGATATGGATGTCGAGCATATATGATTAGGTTGGATTGTCTTCCTGTTTTTTGACGAATGTCTCTTTCAATTTCACTCATGATCCTAGTATCTTCCACCAGACCTTTTTTTACCTTTATATTTATTTTATTTTATTTTTTTGGGGAGGTTTTTTATTTTTTTCTCCTCCGTGTAAGGAGTTTAAAGCTACCTATCAGGCTTATTGGCAGCACTTCTTTAAGTGTAGAATAAAATTACATAAGTACTCTTTTCCTTGAGACGACCATGCATTTTAATCAAAAAAGATTTTATCGAAGCCATGTAAGTGATAAATTTAGTCATAATGTCACACCACCTACTAAGTGACGAGTAATCACTAATATCAAATTATTCGTTATTAATCGTAGGCCGAATATACGTTCAAGAGTCACATAACCGAAGCATTAAATTTTATTACCATGATTTAATTAAATTATAATTGTCATAAATTAACTAGTATTTATGAAATATTAATTATAAAAATTTAAATTAATTAATGATTACCATATTAAATGTCTTAATTTTTGATTGGGCTTGAAGTGATCTACCGGCTCATATAAGGGTTTGTTATAGGCGGCTATATGGGGAGTAGTGAGGCCAACCATATGATGGTGTACAGAGATGAAATTTGGAATTCGAAGATGGGGTAGTAGGTTAGAAAGAATGGTGGGCACGGATCCTACTTTTACTCCTTAGACTCTCTTCTATTTGGTCCAACCCTCACATTTGCACTTGAATTTTTGTTGCACTCTCCAACTAACGAAGGCTAGCCAATCCCCCTCCTGTTTCCTTAAATTATCAAGCTTTGAAAAAATTTATCCAATAAAATTCAAGCATCGTTAGTAGTTGCATTCAGGATAGTTACATTTTCTGGAAACATAAATCATTTAAGGTGTTCAGATTTAGAGTTGCATGGTGTGATATCTGGGCATTCGAAAGAGGTATATTCTCATTTATAATTATGTATTTAATGTATATAATGATCATTATGCCATTAAAATTTCGATAGAAATTGAATTTCATGAATATGCATATATTAGTGTTGTCACTATAGGATGGCTTATATATATGTATAAATATATATATAGACACACATACACACATATGTATGTATGTATGTACGTACGTATCTGTATATGCATGTATGTATAATATTCGTAGAAAAAATGTATATATATCATACATATGCGTACGGTGAGGTTCTTTTAAAATTTTTCTATAATGACCCGTAGTTTAATGACTTTGAATTTGGATATTCAAAATAATTTTAAATATTTAAATAATGGATTTTATAACCCAAATTGTAACAACCCGATTTTTCGACGCCCGAAAAATCGAACCATGAGTGTTAAAGAAGAAGAGGTAGAAAAAGAAAATAGAAAACAACATCAGAATGTAACCATCGCCGCGGAATAAAATATAATAAATGATCTTTACACAAAAACAAATATATCTATTTATACATTACATCATTAGAGTACAACATCTAACTTTAATACAACAACAACATAACTCAAGAAGGTTATAATAACTCGTCCTTCCCAAAACTGAATACACAACGGAATATGTCATACAAATACGGAAGTATGTATTGCCATTAAACTCATCTCCTGAGCTCCCCAGCATCCTTTTCTGTATTCTATAATACTCGGTCTGACCCGAGCATTATAGTTTAATAACAGCCGAGTTAGTATGGAATACCAGCGTGAGAAAACCACACTCAAATTGATTATTAAAGTTTCAAAATCCTTTGAAAACAAAAGCATCTTGTAAGACCACGCCAAAAATAAACATGTCGGGTTTTTACCTTACGATAGCCAAAAAACTTTTTATCAAAATCCTTCGATACTATAATAGTGTCTATAGAAAGTAAAATAGAATCTAGCTAAAATTCTTGCATCTCGCGTTTCAACAATAGTTGGGCACAATCAAAACTGTACAGGCGCATACGGATAATGGATTACCAACTAATGACTAGGCACTGGGGTACCACCTGTCACAGTATGTGTCCTAGATCACTATACCAAGGATTACTCCCAATCCCCTACAACACAGGACCGGGACTACCCCTTAATGGATAATCCCGAGTAAGATAACCCCGCGGTTGGGATCGGTAACCGCACCAATAAGTCGAATAAAAGGGACATCTAGACAGGGATGATCTCACCCTAATGGGCGCTACCCACCTAGCCTTGCTGCATAACCCCTGATTTTCAGTCATTCCTGGTTGATGAGGCTTGAGGAAAAGCGTTACCTTTTTGAACGTTTCACTTAGAACGTCCATCGTCCACCAGATGATGTTCCGGAAGCAATCATCCATACAAGCCCGTCCAGGGTTCGAATGGAACCGAAGGCACTACTCCTACTACATCCATTTTGGAATCGTCTTTAGGATTAGTAATGACTAGCCCTTGCACTTCACTACTCCATCTTCGACTCCGAACACGTTTTCCCCACGAAAATGTACAAACCGGATCAATGTGGTTTTCAAGAAATAAATCCCGATCCCGGTCCCTTCGAAATGATCAGCGCATTGGCCAATATTGATAGTCGGTTATTTAACTATCAGTTAACATTCACAACATCCATCAAACATAAATAATTTCCCCAAATGATTTGTTAGTCTCGAAATATATTCATATGATATATTTCAATTTTCAAACCTTTTCGAAAACAGTTTTCTAATCACACTCTTCTCATGGGGTAAATTCCCAAATATTAATTTCCACTGATAACACCATGTAATACTTTAGATTTTTAAAATAATTTAAAACACTTAATTATAAATATCCTTTAAAACATTTAAGTTAAAAACTACTTCAATACTTTATTAAAAATATATACTTTGGGAATATTTAAAATGAGGTTACTTAATAAAAAATAAAACTTGATTTTCTCTATTAAAAATATATCAAGTCACCTTTAAATAATTACCACGATAATAGACTTGAAAAATACTTGCTTTAGAATTTTAACATTTAGAAATAATAAATTTTCTAAAACATGCCTTTAAAACAACATAACTTATATTTAAAAATTTATGTTGAAAACGTACTTGGGTATCCAGGGAAATACTCTTCTCTTTTCATCTTTAAAAATAAATCACTGTTTATTTTTAAACATACCCATTCCTTTAATAAATACCCACCGTGAATTTATTCTTCCAAATATCCACTGATATATTACTACACTTTTATAAAGCCAATTTATAACTTTCATAGTCACATTTCCCTTTTAAAATTTCAATTTTAAGCACTTAAATCAATTTTCAAATTGATATCTAATTTACTCCATTTTGAAATAAATTCCCTTACTTACTCATTTACTTTAAAATCCCATTAACTTTAGATTTTTGATTCTAACTTATGTTTTAAAATCTTTTAGCTAAAAAATACCAATTTCAAATTTCCTAAATTCCTTCTTTATCCTTTTAAATAAATTCAAACCTTGGAATTTAAAATAAATTCTTTGTTCCTTTAAATAATATCATTTATGTTTTTAAAATTCATTATTACTCTGTTTATTCAAAATCCCCTTTTCCATGCTCTAAACTTACTTATTAGAATTTTAAAATCACTTTTATTCTTCCCTAATTCATTCTTAAATTTATTCAAATTCTCCATAATTATTTACTTAAATATTTCCTCTTTTATTTTCTTTTCAAAAATCCAATTCTATATATTTTGATAACTCAGTGTACCGAAATATATTCAAGTAAACCACAACATTCATTATTCCAATTATCAATAACATTCATCACAAAATATCAATTATTCATAAAACAGAATATTAAACAATATAAGTAATTTTGAGGAATCCGGTTGGATCCCTCCAACCTATTTCCTTGCATTCACAGATGTTAGCACAGTAAAATGCAAATTCCACTTCAAGGTGGAATATCGCGTTATATGGTGTTTATATAATATCATCCGCTATTATGCGACGCATAGGGTCTCATTCGCTATATAATACGGGAAATCCATCACCAAATATACACTATATATGTCACGACCCGCCATTCTCGACCCTTGAAAATCAACATAAAATACTCCACGGTATAATATGCCAACGATCAAGTGCCGGAACAGACAGATTGTTGAGGGAAAAGAAAGAAGGTAGAAGAAAGAAGGAACTAACAATAATAGAATCTCATAATCACAGCGGAACAAAATATAATAGTCAATAACAGATCTTTACACAAAAAGAAATCTATATCTTTTTTATACAATATATCGTCAGAGTATCACAAGCAAACAACAATTACCAGCCTCATAATTTCATACAGTCACAGCAGCGGATATAAACAAGTGCGGATAATACGTCTCGGACTCTGGCCTCTCTCCTTAGCTCCACAACATCCTTTCCTGTAAACTATAATACTCGGTCTGAACCAAGCACTATAATGAAATAACACACAATTCAGTTTAGAATACCAGCGTGAGAGAAATACGCCCAAATTGATTATTAAATTTTCAAAATCCTTTGAAAACAAACGCATCTCGTAAGACCACGCAACAAAATAAACACGTCGGGTTTTTACCTTACGATAGCTAAAACATTTCTTATAAAAATCCTCTGATATTATAATAGTGTCTATATAAAAATACTTATTAAAATAGCCGAAATTTTTACATCTATTAAATTCCAGCTACTAGCCACAAAGTGGGTAATACAAACAAAAATCGAAAAAGGCGCGTAGGGAGAATGGATTTCCAACTAATGACTAGGCACTGGGGTACCACCTGTCATAGTACGTGGCCAAGATCACCGTACCAAGGATTACTCCCAATCCCTGTAACACAAGACCGGGACTACCCCTTATTGGATAATCCCGAGTAAGATCACCCCACGGTTGGGATCATCAACCTCACCGCTAAGCTGAATAAAAAGGGACATCTAGAGAGGGATGACCTTACCCTAATGGGTGCTACCCACACAGCCTTGCTGCATATCCCCTGATTTTTAGTCATTCCCAGTTGATGAGGCTTGAGGCTAAGTGTTACCTTTTTAGAACATTTAAATTAGAATGCCCATCGTCCACATGACGATGTTCCGAAAGCATTCATCCATACAAGTACGTCTCGGTTTCGAACGGAACCCAAGGCACTACTCCTACCATATCCATTTTGGAATCATCCTCAGGATTAGTAGTGACTAGCCCTTGCACTTCACCGCTCCATCTTCGACTCCGAACTTGTTTTTCCCATGAAAACGTACAAATCGGATCGAAGTGGTTTTCGGGAATTTGATCCCAATCCCGGTATCTTCAAAACGATCAACGCATTTAGCCAATATTGATAGTCGGTGATTTAACTATCAATTAACATTCACCAACATCCATCAAACATAAATAATTTCCTCAAATTATTTATCATCCCTAAAATATCTATGCAAGATATATTTCCATTTTCAATCTCTTGAAAACAGTTTCAAACCACTCTCCTAATGGAATAAATTTCCAAATATTGATTTCCACTGAAACATCCAATCCAAATACTTTAGACTTATAATAATTTAAATTAAAGCTATTTACATACTTTATTTGAAAATATACGTACATTTTAAATGTTTCTAATAAAACTGCTTTGTGAAATATAAACTACTTTCTTCAAAATAAAGTTAAGCCATACTAAATTTTAAAATAAAGTTATGAAATCCTACATAAGTTTTTAAAAAAACTTTAACCAAACTATCTTTAAAATAAATCCATTTTATAAATATAAATATTAATAATATTGCTTTAAAACATAATACCAATTAACCCATTAAATAATTGTTACTATAACCAATTTAGTAAATATTTACTTTGAAATCTTTACAACTTAAATAAGAGTTTTCTTATAAACATCCTTTTAAAATCAAATTTTGAACTTTTAACTTTTACTTAAAAATCTGCTTTAAAACGTACTTGGCTTTTCAGGGAACTACACTTCTGTTTTCAGGATAAATCACAGAATTCTTTTTATAAATCCTACTTGATTTATCTCAATTTAATTTTACGTTTATCCCATAAATTCCTTTCAAAACTTTACAAATAAACTTCTTTTATTTTTAAACACATTTCTATTTCCTGAAAATCACTTGCAAAATGTACTTAAAGTATAAAATATGATTACTAAATTCTTTATTCAAATTGTACTTCTAAATCTATAAAAGTTCCTTAAGGGAATTAAATCAAAAAAAATCTTGTTATATGAGATTATTATATCAAATGTTCATATTTAATTCCCTTTCGAAGCATAATTCTAAATTACCTTTTAAATAATTAAATATCATAATTACTTAACAAATATCTACTTTCACTTAAAAACAATACGCATTTCAAAACACTTCAAATTTCAACCAATTTTCTTGAATTTAATGCACTTAAATTCAATACTCAAAATTTCCCCTTTCTATTCTCTTTTAATTCCAATTTATTTTATTTATATTTTAAAATCCCAAATTATACTTATCCAATCATAACACAGCACAATTTAATTTCCAAATCAATCCATCATAGGGTATTAACGAATATATCATAGGATATAAATAAAATTTCTATTTGTGAGGTATCCAGTAGGATCCCTCCAACCTGTTTTTCACTGCATCCACGCAAATTAGCACAACAAATAAATATCTATCCAGACTTATATTAATATTCATATTCAACCAATCACACAATTATTCTAGCGACCCGGGACTTAGCCATAATATTTTAATAATATTTAATCCAATCAAATAAAATATAAACTTATCATTTTTTAAATGAATAAGGCCTTTGGAATATTTGCCATTTATTTGTATACATTTGTATTTTGAAAGGGAAATTTTGATTTGAAATTTAAAATAAAATCTCTCAAAAATATTTAAAATAAAATTTATCTTATATAATTAAATTAAAATGTTCTACCTTATGAACATTTGGTGTAAATGTATATATATAAATGCAATATGGATGGTAATGTTTAAAATAAAATCAAATCCTATCAATATTAAATATAAGTAAAAACATATGAATACAATTAAATATTGATAGTTAAAATAGAAACAAAAATAAAAATAAAAACAAGGATTAAATGGTTATTGTGTGAGAGCAACATAAGATAAATACATTTAAATAACAATAACAATTTAAATGAAGCACAAGTGTATAAAATAATATCATAAAAATATATGTATAGGAATTGTGAATGCAAGACCAATACAACATCTATGTACATAGGAAAACAAATGTCTACCTACAAGTGTATATGTACATATAAAATAAATAAATAAAAATATATAAAATATAATATGTATGTAAACTTAGAAGGAAGCATATGCATTAAATGCTATCTTTTCATTTTCAGAAAAAATTTGATCAAATCATAAAAAAGAAGCTTAACTAGTTAAAACCTTCCCTTATTACAAACTGTTTTCTTTATATATATAACCTTGGTTCCAGTTCGTTCATCAACAACAAAGAAAAACTAGAGAAACATGAAATTAGTATCTTTATTTTACAAAGCCCAAACTCAATTCAAACAAAAACAGAAAGAACTCAAGGCGGATTCAAACAACAGGCTTTCAAAACAGAAAGTGTTCTTTGTTCACAATCCTTCAGGTGAGTAAACATAAACTTTAAAGCTTTAAGTTTAATTAAAAATAGTAAAGATGATTCATTGATAACATGGTGTTGCTTATGTTTATTTTTCAATATAGCTTGTGTTTATATATGGATTGTTTTGTGAAATATATAAATAAATTATACTCCGCTGTTATTGATTACTGGATTGAACATTTACTCCAAAATAGAATTATTTTCATCTAATCATTGTAAAACTTTCAGTTTTCAACAAATAGGATGTTTAAACCTAAATCTAGATTTTTAAATCTAATTTTAAAACATCTTGTAAAATATACCACTGTAATCTTGTTTTACAAGTAGTCAAGTAATACTTTGATAAATTCGATTGTTATAGAATGCTAATTCAAGTTGATAACTTGAATCCTTACTACAAAATAAGATTTTTAAAACAAATATGGTGATTTTTAGTTGTGTATGCCACGAGCAGTTCACTGTTGAACATATTATGCATTTTATCCTTTTCCTGATGATCGACTCAATTTTAAATGTTAAAATTTTGTTTGAAGCAAGTTTGAACGTTGAGGATTTTAGGAAAATTGTTGAATGATTATTCCATTGCATAAATTAATGGGTCGAGATCAATTTAGGGTTTAATATTCGTTTTTGTTGTGGTTAAGAAACGAGACGAGTTCGTCTCCTATGCTTGATCGAGATTCCCGTAACTCTAGAGAGCGGTAGCTTAGGGTGTTGACGTGGCGTGGATGGAGTTGGGCCGGCTCCAGTGGTATGAGCAATGGCGGCGAAGTGGTTTTGTTGTTTGGGTTGAGCTTCAGGTTTCGAACAAAATGCTTATTTTAAATTAGGAATTTTGGGGGTTGAGTCGTGTTTCCGTTTTGAGTATTGGGACGATTTGCGATTTGCTGAAGTTCGTGGGGCTCGCCAAAGCTACAGTGTGACGCCGTGCACGTGTACGGAGTGGGTTTGTGTCAGTGTCGTTGTTGGAGAACAATCTCGTGTCGTTACTCGAGTTAAGAGGTCGATCGGCTTCGAGTTTAGCCTGTGCACGAGAGAGTTTACTTGATACTAAAATTTAAACTTAAACTAAACTCAACTTACTGGAAAAAAAAGAAGAGAAGAAGAAGGATTGCGTGAAGAACAAGAGAGTGGCTTGGGGGAAATTGGTGAGAAACTCGAGTGTTCCCCGAGTAAACAGGGGGAAGTTCTCGGGTTGATTTTTCAAGCTGCAATATTATAAAAAATGAAGTTAAGTAAATTATTTTTCAACAAGTTTAAGCATTGTCGACTTAATAAATGTTTAACAATCTAAGTTAAGGCTTTAATACAAGTTCTACTTATTTTAGTTAACGCTTTACAATGTTTTTAAACCCTTAATTAATATTTAATTAAGTAGATAATTTAAGTTAAGTATTAAATTAATTAACATTAAAGTTTTGTAGTTAGTAATAATTTAATTTTCAAAGTTTAAAGAAAATTTTTAACATTTTAATTAAGATAAATAATTATTAATTAATTATTTTGGAAAGCAATTGTTATCCCATTTTTGGTTAAAACTGGAATATTAACAAATTGGCAAGGATGGTTCGAATCGATCAGGCATTTAGGAGTTCGTATTGATGCACTTCGTACCAATGGGATGGTGAAGGTTAGCAACATATTCGTATCAATCGGTGTTGGGCGTGTTTTCACTAGACCGGTGCTACCGCCGAACCAAGATGAAGGAGGCCTCCACCAAACCAACGCCCTCTCCATGTTCCTACCGAACCAACCCACCTCCCATGCCACCCGAACCAACTCCTAGCCGAACCACTCTCCACCGAACCATGCCACTACCGGTCCAGCTCCATCTCCATGCTCCTACCGGACCAAATCCCACCGAACCAACACTCTTCCCACACCTACCGAAACAACTCATTCTCCATCCACTGCCGAACCAAGGCAACGTCGGACCAAAGCATTGCCGAACCAACTTTGCCAGGCCAGATTGCATCAGCCCAGGCCCACCAGCAGCTATATACGTTCAGGACCCCTACCCCCGGCCTCACTATATAAATAGAGGGGCAGGGGTACAACAATGGAGAGAAGTTTGAGAGCTCAAGCACGGAAGGAACTTTCAACCAACTTTCATATACTTGTATACAAAGCTTTGTACTCGTAATCTGAAAGAAAAAGGAGAATAACATATAAAGTGGATGTAGGCACGTTCTGGCCGAACCACTATAAATCTGTGTGTCTTTTATAGTTTAGTCCCTGCTTTTCATACATTTGTGTAAATCACCCAAATCACCGAAAACAACATAAAATCAACTAACTCATATGACTTAGAGGTGTTTTCCCATTTCATCACCAAACATTTTTGGGTTATTTGCAGAGATCTGTGATTTGTGTTTGAATATTGCTGAGTTGTATTTATACACTGGTGCTTTCAAGGTATTTGGGGTTTGTGGCCAATTTTGGCGCAAACACTTTGGTGCTTTCATTGAGAGCTGAACTCAGGAGCGCTTTAATCATTGCCTCACAAAGATTTGTTGAGAGACTCTCTTTAAGAACCATAAGTCTATCCGAGATTATGGCTCTTGGAAGGAAAACAAGTAGAAGACAGAGACCAGACATAAGTCAGCATGAAGGGAGTCAAGGGGCTTCCTCAGGAGAGAACCAAACTTCAGTCTTCATCACCAGGGATGAGATGGAGACAATGATGAAAAGAGAAGAGGAGTTGATTCAGAGTTTGTTTCAGCAGATTGGGCAACTTGGAGAGCAGAATAGAGAAGCGGATGAAGTCCGGAACGGAGCAGGACCATCCGACGTAGCACCTGGATTAGGAGGCACATCCATGGAGAACATAGATCCAATTTCGGAGAGAGAAAGAGGAGCATCTACACAACCTGGGAGCAGTAGAGGAGTGAACGCTCAGTCAAGGGGGCAGATCTCATAATTCCCTCGTGGACTCGGGGGGTAGGTCGAAAGTAATGAACAAAGACTGCATCCCGGAGACAATGACAGGTTGGCGGAGATGGTTAGAAAAGCTATGAGAGGCGGTTTGATAAACAAAGATTTGGAGGATGTTAATAGGAGTCCTTTTACTCCAGCAATCAGACAAGCTAGGAACCTACCAGATTTCAAGTTTCCATCACTGGACATGTATGACGGGAGAACGGACCCCGCGGTTCATCCAACGAAGTATATGAGGCATATGAAAGTGCTGGGGGCATCAGAGGAGGTTATGGCTCGGTGCTTTCCATTGTACTTCGCGGATATTGCAGCATTGTGGTTTAGACAATTGGAGAATGGATCCATCAGAACGTGGAATGATTTAATTGAGAGATTTATGAGGCAATTCAGGGTCCACGTTACAAGACCCAAGAATGTGATGACTTTGGCAACCCTAAAGCAGAAAACCGGAGAGACTTTGAGGAGTTACCTAACGTGATTCAATGCGGAAGCAGCTTCGGTGGATCGACCAGATCCATCCATGGTTATGATAGCGGCTGTGTCCGGGATAGCTGACGGAACAGAGTTCAAAAATTCATTAACTAAGGAACCACCCGTGGATCTAGGAGAATTCTATCATGAGGCGGAAAAGTTTCTACGATTGGCGGATGCGAACGCCGAAAGAGAAGAAGGAGAAGGAATTGATATTTATGCGATCAAATGAGGAAATCCCCCTGAGAAAGGCGCGGAAACTAGCAGAGGTAAAAGAAAGGCTGAGAATGACGGGGACAGGTCAAAGCGGCAACGGAGGGAGCCCCGATTCATCACTCACACTGAGCTGAATGAGAGTCTGGAATGAATTTATCAGGATACCAAGGAGCAGGTTCCGTATCGTAAACCAATGCGAAGGGATCCAACCTCTGACGAAAGAAAATCAGATAAGTTTTGTGTATTCCATGAATTAAACGGTCATAACACTAATGATTGTAGGCATTTGAAGGACGAGGTGGAAGGGCATATCAGGAACGGTATACTCCTTCAGTATGTGAGGAGGCGAACTCCAGCGGTGGAGCCAGAGCGACCACCGTCTACATCGGCTAGAGGTGACCCTGGATCGGGGCACCGTTTGATTATCCATTGATTGCTTGATTAAAATAACGATGAACAAGTTGTAAACCTCTCGCTAACACGGTTAAATCATTTACACGTGTGAGCGATCGTGCACGATCCATGGGCATGCTCTGAATGACTACCAGCCGCGTTATAGTAAGAGTTTTCGCTTTAACATCTTCATTCTGCTTTTTGCTTTGATTTTGATTTGAACATTTAAATTCTTCCTGTTTGGACATGTCTGCTGTAAGGTTCATATGATTATTGCTTTAACATTTACAATTCTATGGAAAAATTACTTGTATGCCCGTGGATCGCGAACGGTCCACGAGCACCTTTTGCATGGCAACGAACTGCCGAAGTCTTTGATTCGGAAACTCCCCTAAACAATAACTCCGGCACTGATAATATTAAGTCCCCCCCGGGCACACTCATTCGCTTCGAACGGCACCCGACCTCGAAAGGTCACAACTCGCCTCGAACGGCACCCGACCTCGAACGGTCACAACTCGCCTGGAACGGCACAACCCGACCTCGAACGGTCACAACTCGCCTCGAACGGCACAACCCGACCTCGAACGGTCACAACTCGCCTCGAACGGCACAACCCGACCTCGAACGGTCACAACTCGCCTCGAACGGCACAACTCGCCCCGAACGGCACAACTCACCTTACCTCAAATGGCTCAATCACGAACGGTCATCATTTGAGGTCCGCCACTTGACCGTGCACGGTTGCACTTCGCCTCAAATGGCTCGATCCCGAACTATCGTCATTTGAAGTTAGGCGCTTGACCGTGAACGGTCGCACTTCATCTCAAATATCTCGATCTCGAGCGGTCGACATTTGAGGTCACATAAAACTGTAAATTCCTTTGCAGGACATCAACAGGATATGAACATCCAGCTCATGACATTACAAAACACGCCTTCCTATCACAAGGCATATTTTGGGGGGCAAAGTGTTATCCCATTTTTGGTCAAAACTGGAATATTAACATATTGGCAAGGATGGTTCGAATCGATCAGGCACTTAGGAGTTCGTGTTGATGCACTTCGTACCAATGGGATGGTGAAGGTTAGCAACATATTCGTATCAATCGGTGTTGGGCGTGTTTTCACTAGACCGGTGCTACCGCCGAACCAAGATGAAGGAGGCCACCACCGAACCAACGCCCTCTCCATGTTCCTACCGAACCAACCCACCTCCCATGCCTGCCGAACCAACTCCTAGCCGAACCTCTCTCCACCGAACCATGCCACTACCGGTCCAGCTCCATCTCCATGCTCCTACCGGACCAAATCCCACCGAACCAACACTCTTCCCACACCTACCGAGCCAACTCATTCTCCATCCACTGCCGAACCAAGGCAACGTCGGACCAAAGCATTGCCGAACCAACTTTGCCAGGCCAGATTGCATCAGCCCAGGCCCACCAGCAGCTATATACGTTCAGGACCCCTACCCCCGGCCTCACTCTATAAATAGAGGGGCAGGGGTACAACAGTTTGAGAGCTCAAGCACGGAAGGAACTTTCAACCAACTTTCATATACTTGTATACAAAGCTTTGTACTCGTAATCTGAAAGAAAAAGGAGAATAACATATAAAGTGGACGTAGGCACGTTCTGGCCGAATCACTATAAATCTGTGTGTCTTTTACAGTTTAATCCCTGCTTTTCATACATTTGTGTAAATCACCCAAATCACTGAAAACAACATAAAATCAACTAACTCATACGACTTGGAGGTGTTTGCCCACTTCATCACAAAACATTTTTGGGTTATTTGCTGAGATCTGTGATTTGTGTTTGAATATTGCTGAGTTGTATTTATACACTGGTGCTTTCCAGGTATTTGGGGTTTGTGGCCAATTTTGACGCAAACAACAATTAAGAATAATTAATTTACAATTGTAATTATAGATTGGTTAATTAATGATTAATTGTAAATAAATTTGTAATTAACTACTTAAAGTTAATTAATGTATGATTAATAGTTAACTAATGAAGTAATTTAATTACAAATTAATAATTGATTAATATAGTAATTAGTAGTTAATAAATGGGCAATTAATTTTTATTAATTAATAACTAAGGTTATTAATTAATAACTAAGGGTAATTAATTAAGTAATTAAGGTTTAATAAACTGATTAAGAGGTGATTAATTAATTAAATAATTTAAATGGAATAGTTAATTAATTGATGATTTATTAAACAGAATTAAGTGATTAATTTTCAAGTAATTAATTTAAATTTAATTAATTATTATAGGGATTAAAGATATTTACTTATGGATGGTTGTATATGTAGGATATCTGGATTGTGATTTTTCTGTGATACTCTGTGTTATGCCTCGATATATCTATGATGATTGTGTATGATTTATCTGTGATAAATGCTATGTGAATTCAAAGTGTGGAATTAAACTGTTTAATCTATTAAACAACTTGACCTTTAAAATGGCGTTTGGATTTGGATTAGACCGGGATCGGAATCAGTTATGATTAACTAAAAACCACATAGATCCAAATTAAACGTTAGGTCGTAAATTTTCAAGTGAAGATTGAGATGGTGTTTCAGAATGCAAGGGTTATTGTCATTGACTCCGAAGGTGATTCCAAAATGAGTGCAACGAGATAATGCCTTCGGTTTCGTTCGAACCCAGAACGAACTTGTATGGATTGAATGCTTTCAGAACATCGTCAGGTGGACGATGTGCATTCTAAGAGATATGTTCTATAAAGATAATCGTAACCTTAAGCCTCACCAACCGGGAATGGCTGAAACAGGGGATGTGCAGCAAGGTTAGGTGGGTAGCACCCAAGCTGGACGAGATATACCCCTGTCTAAAGGTCCCTTTTTATTTCATTTGTGGGCGGTTTCTAGCTACAACCGCGGGGTTATCTTGTTCAGAACTGTTCAGTAAGGAATGGTTCCGGCCTGTTGTAGGGGGTCAGGAGTGATCCTCGGTACGGTGATCTTGGCCCCGTACTGTGATGGGCGGTACCCCAGTAGCCCTGCCATTGTATGGAATCCAATCTCCAATAAGTGACGTACGTTTTGATTGTGCCCAACTATGTTGGAATGTGAGATGTAAGCATTTCAGCTATTTCTATATTTTACTTGAAAACCCTAGATACTATTATAATACCACGGGATTTCCTATTAAATTGTTTTGGTTAACATAAGGTAAAAACATACCCGTATTTATGTGTGGGAAGTCTTATGTGATACCTTTATTTTCAAATGTTTTCAAAGTTAAACAACTTTAAACCGTTTACTCATACCAGACCCATGTCCGACTCGGAGTTTATTTCTGTTTTACATAAACTCTTGGGTACTCAAATTTTTATGAGTAGCCAAGTGATAGGTTTTGGAGTGTTAGTTTCTGGAGGAGCTTGGAGAAGGAGTCCAGACGTATGTATCTATCTAGTTCTGTTGTATTAGTTGATGTATGTTGTATTTTAGATGTATGTAATGACAGATATATGTATGACTATCCTGTTGTATGATGTTGTGTAAGTTTGATATATGTAAAACTATGTGATAGTTATGCGAAGTATTATATTTTGTTCCGTTGCCGCTATGAGATTCTGATGTTGTTATTCTTTCTTTCTATTCTTTCTATTTATATCCTTTTCACTCTTATTGATGATACGACTTTCTGTGATTAGAAAGGCGTGTCGTCAAAGTTGGTATCAGAGCATAAGTTGAGATAATACCTAGGCTATGGAGTAATATCTATATTGAGAGTGCATATTTGTATTTTCATATAATTATATACCTATCTAAATTGGTTGAGTTACCTGTCCAGGTGGCCAACATGAGTTCTTGAAGAAGAGGCAGAGGTAGGGGCATTACCTCGACAGATAATGGACGAAGTCAAACTGCTACTGAGGCTGTAGATCCAGTACCGCCTCGGGTTAGTTTTGCTGCTTTATACAAGGACTTCATTAACCTTGGAGGTAAACCATTTAACGGGTCAAAATCTTTAATTGAGTTCCAAGCTTGGCTACGCTCTTGTGAGCGCATCTTTAAGAGTATGAAGTTGTCTGATGAGCGAAAAAGGGAAATGGCTTCATGGCAATTGCAGAAAGGCACTATAGCCTAGTGGGATGCAGTGGTAGCAAATATTTTTGAGGACGACATTTCTTAGGAAAGATTTAAAGAGCTGTTTGAGGAGAAATTTATGCCAACAGCAGGAAAAACTCGTCTGTACCGGGATTTTCTGAATTTGAGGTAGGGAAGCATGACTATAGCGGAGTATGAGACCAAATTCATTGAACTTTCTTGTTACGGACTAGGGCTCATTGACACTCCCCTCAAAAAGAACGAAATGTTTGTGCAAGGATTGAGACCAGAATTTCATGAAAAGATGACGACGCATTTGAAAGGATCTTTTGTTGAGGTAATTGATATGGCCTTGATATATGAAGATTTGATGAATAAGAGATCTGTGGCACCAATAGCAGCATCGGGAGGGAATTTTGCTAATCCAAATAAGAGGAAGTTCAATCCCATTTGGATGAAGCAGAGCAAGAGAAGACTGGAAGTACCAACGGACCTCGCAAATGCTATATATGTCAACAAAAAGGTCACTTGGCGAATAAGTGTCCAAGGAAAGGATTTCAGCAACAGCAGCAGCACTCACACCAGAGTGGACCGTGTTCGGCTTTGGTTTAGAGATCTCTATGCTTTAATTGCCACCAAGCAGGTCATATGATCAAGGATTGCCCTCTTCTTTATAAAGCTCAGCAGAATAAGTTATTTGCTTTGGAAGGTGCACAATCTACTTCATCTAAAGGCAAGGGAGTATTGGAAGGTATGTTACTTTTAGATGGCAAGTATATTAAAGTTTTGTTTGATTCGGGTGCTTCTTTGAGTTTTATTTCTCTAGAATCTCTAGAGAATTTCTTTCTTAACGCTAGTACTGTAGGCTGTCCCATCCTTTATCTAATCCGATAGAGGGGTGACCAAATTAGATATGATCTGTAAAGACTTGACAATTTCCTATCTTTCCCATAGTTTTTCTTGTGACCTTTATGTGTTGAATTTTAAGGGGTTTGACCTTATATTGGGGATGGAATGGCTCGATAAGTATAAGGCTGTTCTGAGTTGTGATGAGAGAACAGTTTCGTTGGAAACCGATCTGGGTGGAATTGCTAGAGTGACGTGTGATAATTCTGGAATTCACTTGAGTAGTCTTTTACATGAAGTTAAGACTTCTCAAGAGAAGGTTGAAGATATCGATGTGGTCCAAGATTTCCCTGATGTATTCGAGGAAGTCAAGTGCTTGCCTCCACAATGAGAGATAGAGTTTCGCATTGATCTGATTGTAGGAGCAGTACTGGTGATCCAGCCTAGTAGGAGGATGGCTCCTAGGGGGAGAGAGGAACTAGTTAAGCAAACTCAGAATCTTTTAGGGAAGGGATTGATTAGGTCCAGTTTTTCTTGTTGGGGTTCTGCTGCGGTGTTTGTCACTAAATCAGATGGATCGCTAAGGTTCTATGTTGATTGTAGAGAATTGAACAAAGTGACTATCCGAAATAAATATCCTCTTCCTCGTATTGTTGATCTTTTTGACCAGCTGCATAGGGCTTCTATCTTTTCTCAACTAGATTTAGCTTCAGGTTTCCATCAGTTATGGGTAGCTGAGGACAATATCCCTTTAACTGCATTTAG
The DNA here is from genome assembly GCA_030765085.1 of Allium cepa. Taxonomy (NCBI): domain Eukaryota; kingdom Viridiplantae; phylum Streptophyta; class Magnoliopsida; order Asparagales; family Amaryllidaceae; genus Allium; species Allium cepa. Next base: position 906,049,701 of record CM060939.1, read on the forward strand.
GGGACAAAATTGTTTCTATGAATGGTTGGTCATGCCTTCCGGGCAAACCAACGCTCCTGCTTACTTTGTTGATCTGATGAACCGAGTCTTTCGGTATGTATTGAATAAGTTTGTTCTTGTGTTCATCGATGATATCCTGGTCTATTCTAAGTCTGAAGAAGAGCACAAACAACATTTGAGGATAGTGTTGGAGACACTGAAAAGGCATGTTTTGAAGGCGAAGTTCTCTAAGTACTATTTTTGGAAATCGAAACTCAAATTTTTAGGGCATATTATTTCTGGGGAAGGTATCTCTGTAGATCTAGCGAAGGTTGAGACTATTCTGGAATGGAAGCAACCGAAGACACCGACTGAAGTTCGTAGTTTTCTGGGATTAGCTGGCTACTACAGAAATTTTATCAAGGATTACTTCAGGATATCTTAACATCTGACCAAGTTGACAAGGAAAGGAGCTAAATGTAAATGGACACCCCAGTGTGAAGAGTCTTTCCGGGAGTTGAAGACGAGGCTAACTAGTGCACCAGTATTAGCTATTCCGGATGGGAAAAGAAAATTTGAAGTTTTACAGATGCTTGTATAGTTGGACTGGGAGCAGTTTTGATGCAGAATGGAAGAGTAATTGCGTATGTGAGTCGGTAATTAAAGCCACATGGAAGGAACTACGCTACGCACGATCTTGAGTTGTTAGCCATTGTTTTTTCTTTGAAGATCTGGAGACACTATCTTTTGGGAGAGAAGTTCGAGTTATTCACGGATCACAAACCGTTGAAATATCTTTTCTCTCAAAAGGATCTTAATCTAAGGCAGCAACAATGGGTCGAGTTTCTAGCATCCTATGATTTGGATATTCTGTATACCCCGGGAAAGGCAAATGTTATGGCTGATGCTCTTATCAGGAATGCAGTGCCATCTCTTTTGGAAGTTGTTCCATCCCTCCAGGAAAGAATCGTAAGTAAGCAAATGGAGGATATATCTTTTGAAGAAATAATTCTTGGAACCAAGGATGGTCGATATTCGGATTTCAAGGTGGACGATCAAGGTGTTTTGAGGATTAATGGTCGTTTGTGTGTGCCTAATATAGATGGATTGAGGCAAGAAGTCTTAGCTGAGTGTCATCGCTCCAGGCTGAATATCCACCCAGGAATTTCAAAGATGTATAATGATATGAAAAGAGTTTTCTGATGGCTGAGATAAAGAGGGATGCAGCTACTTTCGTTAATAGTTGTGCTATCTGTCAGCAAGTTAAGGGAGATCAGCAGAAGTCACCACGTTTGTTGCAGCCTTTGGAAGTCCCAGAAAGGAAATGGGAGATGATTTCGATGGATCTCATCGACGGTTTGCCAAGATCCAAGAAAGGAAACGAAGGAATATGGGTTATTGTGGATCGTCAAACTAAGAGCGCCCATTTCATACCCGTTAAGGCAACTCGTACTTCAGCTTCTCTGGCAGAGATATTCTTGGGGGAGATAGTCAGATTGCATGGTGTTCCTATTAGCATACTTAGTGATCGTGATCCTATCTTTACCATCAAATTCTACGAGGCTCTTCAATCAGCTATAGGAACGAGTTTGAGATTAAGTACAGCTTATCATCCTCAGACAGATTGACAGACGGAGAGACTCAATCGTATTTTAGAGGATATGCTGTGAGCTTGTGTTTTGGATTTTGGTGGATCGTGGGAAGACCATCTACATCTGGTAGAATTCTCATATAATAATAGTTATCAAGCGAGTATTAAGATGGCTCCTTATGAAGCTTTATATGGAAGACCGTGTAGATCCCCATCATGTTGGATAGAATCAAAAGATCGACTTGTGCTTGGACCAGATCTTATTCGTGAAGCTTCTGCGAAAGTTGAGCTTATCAAGAAAAGGATGAAAGCTGCTCAGGACCGTCAGAAGAAGTACGCAGATAGGAGGCGAAGACAATTGGAATTTGAGATCGGAGATTAAGTTTCTACCAAAGTTTCCCCGACTAGAGGTGCTATTAGATACGAAAAGACGGGAAAACTTGCCTCGAGATATATTGGACCATTTCGGGTATTGGAAAGAATTGGTGCGGCAGCTTACAGAATTGAATTGCCAGAACGGATGTCTGGAATTCATAATGTATTTCATATATCCCATCTAAGGAAATATGTTCATGATCCATCATTGGTTGTAGAACCAGTAGTCCAGGAAGATTTGGATGTCGAGCCAAATTTGGCTGTGGTCAGGAATCCAGTTCGGATTGTTGATCAAGACGAGAGGAAACTCAAATGCAAGGCAGTGAAACTTGTCAAAGTGCAGTGGAGCGAGGATCCCAGAGATTGCATCTGGGAAATTCTGGATAGTTTTAGGAAAGCCTATCGAGATTTGTGTCCAGATAGCAAGGGATGTTTGACAGGATATATTGTTTGGTTGTTTGCTAATGTATGAATGATATGTATGTTTGAATGGTTGATATAACAGCTTTTAAATTATCTTTCGTTTTAAATTTCGGGTACGAAATTCTTTTAAGGGGGGAGGAATGTAACGACCGAGGATTTTAGCCATAATATTTTAATAAATATTTAATCCAATTAAATAAAATATAAACTTATCATTTTTTAAATGAATAAGGCCTTTGGAATATTTTCCATTTATTTATATACATTTGTATTTTGAAAGGGAAATTTTTATTTGAAAGTTTAAAATAAAATCTCTCAAAAATATTTAAAATAGAATATATCTTATATAATTAAATTAAAATATTCTACCTTATTAACATTTGGTATAAATATATATATAAATGCAATATGGATGGTAATGTTTAAAATAAAATCAAACCCTATCAATATTAAATATAAGTAAAAACATATGAATATAATTTAAATGTTGATAGTTAAAATAGAAATAAAAAAAAAAGGATTAAATGGTTATTTGTGTAAGCAACATAAGTTAAATACATATAAATAACTATAAAAATTTTAAATGAAGCACAAGTGTATAAAATAATATCAGACAAATATATGTATATGAAATGTCAATGCAAGACCAATACAATATCTATGTACATAAGCAAACAAATGTCGACCTACAAGTGTATATGTACATATAAAATAAATAATATATATATGTATATATATATATATATATATAATATAATAAGTATGTAAACTTAGAAGGAAGCATATGCATTAAATGCTATCCTCTCAAGCCAAAATAAAGTCATTTCAAAAATTTTACAAATCTTTTCATTTTCAGAAAAAATCTGATCAAATCATAACAAAAGAAGCTTAACCAGTTAAAACCTTCCCTTATTACAAACTGTTTTCTTTATATATATAACCTTGGTTCCAGTTCGTTCATCAACAACTTAGCAAAACCAGAGAAATAGGAAATAAGTATCTTTATTTTGTAAAGCTCGAACTCAATTCAAACAAAAATAGAAAGAACTCAAGGCAGATTCAAACTACAGGTTTTCAAAACAGAAAGTGTTCTCCGTTCACAATCTTTCAGGTGAGTAAACATAAACTTTAAAGCTTTATGTTTAATTAAAAATAGTAAAGATGATTCATTGATAACATGGTGTTTCTTATGTTTATTTTTTAATATTGTTTGTGTTTATATATGGATTGTTCTGTGAAATATATAAATAAATTGTACTCCTCTGTTATTGATTACTGGATTGAATATTTACTCCAAAATCGAATTATTTTCATCTAATCATTGTAAAGCTTTCAATTTTCAACAAACAGGATGTTTAAACCTAAATCTAGATTTTTAAATCTGATTTTAAAACATGCTGTAAACTATACCACTCTAATCTTGTTTTACAGATAATCAAGTAATATTTTGATAAATTCGATTGTTATAAAATGCTAATTCAAGTTCATAACTTGAATCCTCACTACAAAATAAGATTTTTAAAACAAATATGGTGATTTTTAGTTGTGTATGCCACGAGCAGTTCACTGTTGAATAGATTATGCATTTTATCCATTTCTTGATGATCAGATCAATTTTAAATGTTAAAATTTTGTTTGAAACAATTTTGAACATCGAGGATTTTAGGAAAATTGTTAAATGATTTTTCCGTTGCATAAATTTATTGGTCGAGATCAATTTAGGGTTTAATGTTCGTTTTTGTTGTGGTTAAGAGATGAGACTAGTTCGTCTCCTATGCTTGATCGAGCTTCTCGTAACTCTGGAGAATGGCAGCTTAGGGTGTTGACGTGGCGTGGATGGAGTTGGGGTAGCTCCGGTGGTCTGAGCAATGGCGGCGAAGTGGTTTTGTTGTTTGGGTTGAGCTTCAGGTTTCGAACGAAATGCTTATTTTCGATTAGGAATTTTTAGGGTTGAATCGTGTTTGGATTTCGAGTATTGGGACGATTTGCGACATGCCGAAGTTCGTGGGGTTCGCCGAAGCTACGGCGTGATGCCGTGCATGTGTACGGCATGGGTTTGTGTCAGTATCGTTGTTGGCGAACAATCTCGAGTCATTGCTCGAGTTAAGAGGTCGATTGGCTTCGAGTTTAACCTGTGCACGAGAGAGTTTACTTGATATGAAAATTTAAACTTAAACTAAACTCAACTTACTGGAAAAAAAAGAAGAGAAGAAGAAGGATTGCGTGAAGAACGAGAGAGTGACTCGGGGGAAATTGGTGAGAAACTCGAGTGTTACCAGAGTAAACAAGGGGAAGTTCTCGGGTTGAATTTTCAAACTGCAATGTTATAAAAAGTGAAGTTAAGTAAATTATTTTCAACAAGTTTAAGCATTGTCGACTTAATAAATGTTTAACAATTTTAGTTAAGACTTTAATACAAGTTTTAAATATTTTAGTTAATCCTTTACAATTTTTTAAACTCTTTATTAATATTTTATTTAAGTAGATAATTTAAGTTAATTATTAAATTAATTAACATTAAAGTTTTGTAGTTAGTAACATTAATTATTTTGGAAAGCATTTAAGAATAATTAATATACAATTGTAATTAGAGATTGGTTAATTAATGATAAAGTGATGAATAAATTCGTAATTAACTACTTAACATTAATTAATGTATGATTAGTAGTTAACTAATTATGTAATTTAATTACGAATTAATAATTGATTAATTAAGTAATTAGTAGTTAATAAATGGGTAATTAAGTTTTGTTAATTAATAATTAAGGTTATTAATTAATAATCAAGGGTAATTAATTAAGTAATTAAGGTTTAATAAACTGATTAAGAGGTTATTAATTAATTAAATAAATTAAAATGGAATAGTTAATTAATTGATGATTTATTAAACCGAATTAAGTGATTAATTCTCAAGTAATTAATTTAAATTGAATTAATTGTAATAAGGATTAAAGATATTTACTTATGGATGGTTGTATATGTAGGATATCTGGATTGTGATGTTCTGTGATACTCTGTTATGCCTTGATTTATCTATGATGATTGTATATGATTTATCTATGATAAATGCTATGTGAATTCAAAGTGTGGAATTAAACTGTTTAATCTATTAAACAACTTGACCTTTAAAATGGCGTTTGAATTTCGATGAGACCGGGATCGGAATTAGTTATGGTTAACCGAAAAACACATCGATCCAAATTAAACGTTAGGTCGTAAATTTTCGAGGGAAGATCGAGGTGGTGTTACAGAATGCAAGGGTTATTGTCGTTGACTCTGAGGGTGATTCGAAAATAAGTGTAACGAGATAACGCCTTCGGTTTCGTTCGAAGTCGGAACGAACTTGTATGGATTGAATTCTTTCATAACATCGTCAGTTGGACGATGAGCATTCTAAGAGATATGTTCTATAAAGGCAATCGTAACCTCAAGCCTCATCAACTGGGAATGGCTAAAACAGGGGATGTGCAGCAAGGTTACGTGGGTAGCACCAAAGCAGGACGAGATATACCACTCTCTAGAGGTCCCTTCTTATTTCAGCTGTGTGGGCGGTTGCTAGCTACAACCGTAGGGTTATCTTATTTGGAACTGTTCAGTAAGGAATGGTTCTGATCTTGTGTTGTAGGGGGTCGGGAGTGATCCTCGGTACGGTGATCTTGGCCCCGTACTGTGACGGGTGGTACCCCATTAGCCCTGCCATTGTATGGAATTCGATCTCCAATAAGTGTCGTATATTTTGATTGTGCCCAACTATGTTGGAATGTGAGATGTAAGCATTTCAGCTATTTTTGTATTTTACGTGAGAACCCTAGACACTATTATAATATCACTGGATTTCCTATTAAATTGTTTTGGTTAGAATAAGATAAAAACTTACCCGTATTTATGTGTGGGAAGTCTTACGTGATACCTTTATTTTCAAATGTTTTCAAAGTTAAACAACTTTAAACCGTTTACTCATACCAAACCCATTTCTGGCTCGGGGTTTATTCTATTTTTCATAAACTCTTGGTACTCAAATTTTTATGAGTAGCCAAGTGATAGGTTTTGGAGGGTTGGTTTTTGGAGGAGCTTGGAGCAGGAGTCCAGACGTATATATCTATCTAGTTCCAATGTGTTTGTTGATATATGTTGTATTTTGGATGTATGTAATGACAGATATATATATATATATGATTGTCCTGTTGTATGATGTTGTGTAACTCTGATATATAAAACTATGTGATAGTTATGTAAAGTATTATATTTTGTTCCGTTTTCGTTGTGAGATTCTGATGTTGTTATTCTTTCTTTCTATTCTCTCTATTTCTATCCCTTTCTTTCTTATTGATGATGCGACTTTCGTTGAGTTGAAATGCGGGTCGTCACAATTATTCAAATATTAACTATTTAAATTATTGGTATCCAGATGTGAGCGAGATTTACTCACCTTGAATTTTCGACGAGCATTCAAATTTTAAATAAATCGAAGGGCTTTCGATTTAACCTAAATTTTTACTTGTTCAGAATGATTCCAGAATTGCTCAAGTGTGTAGTACTCATCGCTGCGATTCCGGCATTGCCAGTTTCGTCGAATTTCGACCTCGCATGCATTAGTTATGAAATTTATTTGTTTCAATTACAAATTAAAACCAAAATTTCTTTCCTTATGTACCAGAACTCATCACGGCCGCACAAACAAAATTCGAAAGCAAGGCCGCACTGTTTCTTCCTCATGCAATTGACCTAGGTTCGAATGAAACCCATTGCCACCGTTTAGGGCTTGGAACCACCGACCCGTTCGTCGAGTTTGACGATGATCTGAGTATGCCACACGAAACCGCACCATGGCACCTTCCTTCGCCTAGAGTTTCACCGAGCTCGGTAAAATCTAGGTCGCACTACCCTCTTTCAAAACGGCGACGAACGCACCTCCAAAACTCCCACCTCGCAGCGAGTTAGGCGATCTCCAACGGTCAATTTGTAGAACTCAACGAGTTCTATGATTTCTCAGTTGGAGGAATTTGCTAAAAATTAGTGGATAAGAAGAAATTTGGGAAAGAAGATGGAAGAACGTCGGCGATCGGAATGTTATAAATGGCGGCTCGAGAATTAGGATAGGGTATGGCTTAAAACGTGTATATATATATATATACGTATATAAACAATATTTTAATATTGAATTCATTTTAACGAGCATTTGCAAATGAACTCCAAATCACACATGCCGCCAGGAGATTATAAGGTTTTACCCGCATTCCGAACACAATGGAGCATTTTTCGAAAGCAAATTTGGTTGTATGCGCGAGTTACGGAAAAAACGGTCAATTTTAAATTAAATCGATTAAAATAGTTTATATGCATTTTGAGCTGCTGGGGTCAAACGACAACTCCGATTACTACGAAAACTGAAATCCGATAATAACTAACTATTACGGATCCAATGGAACTGGTTTCGTCGAATTCCAAGAGTATGCCCCGGAAGGCTATTTTAACTTGCCGATAAATTCGAGCGATTTTCAAAATCGTCGAAATCACTTAAAATTTCACATTTAAAATTTTACTAACTTAATTATAAATCATATAGAATTTATATTCACACTAGAAATCATTCTGATTCGTTTCGAATCAAAATCTGATTATTTGCATTATTATATTATTAAATTCCATTCTTAAATTAGTATAAAATTCCAAATTTAACCTATCGACCTTGAATTCCATCCAGCAGTCCAATATTATAATTCAAATCCAAATAGACTTAAAATAAATTTTAGAAACCATTTCAGTTCCTTTTGCCTCAAGATTCACAAATTATTTCGATTTCCAATAGTTAATTATTATTATTCAAATTCAATTTAATTACCATATTTGAAATTATAACTTATTTTATTAATTCAACCAAAATCATTTCATTCAAAATCCACATTTAACATTTAAAATGAATTAAATGTCCAAAATTAACGACTAGAAATTCTGGGTCGTTACATTCCTCCCCCCTTATAAAAGTTTCATCCCCGAAATTTGCTAAGGTAGAAAGAATGCTCCAGACTAAATAGCAAAACCTACTTAGTGAAAATCCCAAATTCACTTTGCCTAAACTCTTTAGTTTCAAATCAAAACTACTAGTTTCGATTCCTACACCAAAATCCTTTTATTTTCATTTTAATTTGAAATCAATTTGTCGTTAACGAAACGTTTTCAAAAAATTTCAAAATTTTTCTAACTCCCAAAATTTCCAGAAAATTTTGGCTGGGTCTCCCTTATACGGAGGAGCTTTTGCAATATCACAATAGATATAAATATATATACATCGCCACGCGTTCGGAAAACAAAATATACCACAATATATTATTATTTTCCGATTATATTGCGTAGGCGTACCTTTTGATTAGCATTTTAAAAGAAAGCGACTAATATTTTATACATTTACGTGCTCCAACTCAATCGGTTGCCTCCCATACTTGTACTTACTCAAACAGACACATCGGTTTTCAATAATATGAGAATTTCAACACATTCCATTCATTAATCCTAGCCAATTATAACAAATACGTACCCAACCAACCAGTTTCCATAAATCCTACATGTAAAACATATTTTATAAGAAATTACAAGGTTTCAACACCATTAAATTTCCTAAAAAATCCAATTTTCATTTTTCTTTACTAGAGAGGATTTACATCCAAGTTTGCTGCATCCAATACATATTTATCACGACCAACTCAAAATCACTACAATATGATCAACATATGCCTACATTATATAAATTTACTTTTAAGCAACTCCAAAATGATCCATAACCAATTTTATCTCCAAATTGATTTATTTGCTTCATGTTCATAACTCAGTTCTTTTATATGCAAATTCCCTTAATTAAATTCCGACCCATCCCAATTTATTCAAAAACCATTTATTTACTTACTTCAAACAATTTACTTCCGTTTACAACAAAACGACAAATTTTCTATGCAAATTTAAATGTTATTCATGCAATAACCATTACTTAAGCTTATAGCTATTTTAAATTAATTTAACTCAATTTATATCAATTTTATTCAATTCTGTATTTTTCACAATTCAAACATTCCTATTTCATTGCAATTATTAAATTAAATCCTTAAACTTACATTTCCATTTCATTAACCAATTCAAGTTTATATTAATATCATTCGATTCTGAATTATTTACAACCCATACATCCTTATTTTATCACAATATTCAATTAAAATCATTTCACTTGCATTTTAACTTAATTATCTAAACAAATTTCATTCAAGCCCACTTATAAAGCCCGACCACAATCATTTTCCAATTTGTTTAAGTTATTACAATAACAAAATAATTCCATTTCTTCTTACATCAGTTTTATTTTCCTTTTAATTCGATTCTTACCCAATCAAATTCCAATCCATTACAAATTTTAATTCAATTTCTTTACTTACTCAATCCATTTTAAATTATAATTCACCTTACCAATTCATTTCTGAATTTCTTTTATTAACAATGAGGCCACTTCAAATCAGTTCACTCACTAGAATTTATCTACAATTCAAACCATCACTATTATAATCTAATTCCATTATCCATTCACACTCTCAACTTTTTATTGCCAAAATTAAATCCCATACCAGAACTGGGTTTTTATTTTACTTTTCAAAATTTTAACAAACTACCAAAATTTCATCCATGCATTACAAATTCATTTAATTTAGTTCATCTAGATGCATCTTCAAACTTCTCTTTATTTAATTTAGCTTACGCTAAATTCATCTTCAAACAATACCCTTTGAATTAAGTTGAGTGAGAATTTAATTCTTTCAATACCATTACAACTAAATTATGTTTTCTTTCAATTCAATTCTTCTCAAATTTTAATTCAAGTTCAAGTAAATTTATCCAGCCAACTTAAATTCTTACCATTCCCTTTACTATTTTAAATAAGAATTTAATTCCATTCAATATTATTTAAAATGCAACCGAATTTTGATTTTAATTAAATCCAAATTCATCTCAATTCCATTTAATCGAAGTTAAATGCAATTCGATCCAATTTTATTTCTCCATTCAATTTAAATTGTACTTTCTAATATATAAGTTTTAAAACATATTTACTAACTTAAGTCCATTCACATCTTATATTTTTCTTTGCCTTATCACATTTGACATCCATTTAGGATTTAAATTTTGAATTTACCATGCCATTCAACATTTTATTTTGGTTTGACAATTTCCATTTTCTTATCTTAAGTTCACCAGCTTATTTACTTAAAGCTTATATTGCTCATTCGAGTCCAACTTCATCTTATAAACCCAATCCTAGATTATATATAACATTTAATTGCTTAAGGATATAAGTTTTCATCCCACAATTATAACACACCATTATATATTCATTTAATATTTCAATTTTATATCCCTTTTAATTCAATTCCAATTTCAATTTTATTTGAACTTATCTCAAGTTAAATTCAAATATATTTTACTCACTTCCATTTACTCAAGTTAAATTTTAGTTTCAAGATTAAAATTTCATTTTCCCTTCTGATATAAATCAACTTCTTTTAATAGGTTCAATAGTTGATACATTTTAACTTTCACATTTTTAAATAGAATTTTCCACAATTCAATTGCACGGTTTTATTTCAAAACCATTTTGAAATAATAATCAACACATACCCACTTGGTATATCAATTCAAATCTCCGGATTCCAAAATACTTGGTTTTACCAAACAAATTTCCCTTATGAAATTTATAAAATCACTTGTATACCCTACAAGTCCAAACAGATATCATAACCAATCTCCCCGGTAGCAATCTGTCACTTTAGAAACTCAAAAATGAATTCTGATGATGTGGCCATCATTATCAGGATTATTTCCCAGCGATTGAAGTGAGTTCAGTGCTTCCTTACTACCACAAGTTCCTTTCAAAACAATTTCCATTCAAAATTATTTTCCAAAACAATACTCTGTTATTCTCTCCAATACTTTGGAAAACATTTCAAACATTCCCACAATATTAAATTCCCAAACTTTTTGTTTAAATTCATTTTAAAACACTTTTCAAAATTTCCGGGACTTAAATTCTGGTTTGAATCAAATTTTAGTTATATTTCTTTTGGATAAATCATACTTATAGAATTTTATTTGGTTATAACCGTTTCAAATTTTAGGCTCTTATATTTGATTATAATATCAACAACCAAACATCCTAATATATATAATAATTTCAGAAAATTATTTCTTTTTATTTCAAAATATAATCTTAGGTAAAATTATTTTATTTACCCACTTTAAAAACAATATTATGTCGGTTTATCTTGTTTAAGAGTTTAGAAACCCCTATCGATACGGTTATACTTCCCGCACCGACCAGAATTCATAAACACTCAACCGATAAGTCAAAATAGCATAAAAACAATTTTTTTATCCACTAACAAGCACGCGCTCATAGCTATTAATACACTCAACTCATGATAGAGTACTATTGACTCTGTTTAATGAGTAACTTCCCCACCAGAGCTAGGGTTATCGCCAACCTAAGCTCTGATACCACTATCACGACCCACCATTATCGACCCTAGAAAATGGAAACAAAATGCTCCATAGTAGTCGGTATAATATGCCAACGATCAAGAGCCGAAAAAGACAGATTGTTGAGAAAAAAGAAAGAAGGTAGAAGAAAGAAGGAACTAACAATAACAGAGTCTCACACTCGCAACGGAACAAAATATAATAGTCAATAACGGATCTTTACACAAAAAGAAATCTATATATGTTTTGTACAATGTATCGTCAGAGTACCACAAACAAACAACAATTACAGCCTGATAATTTCATACAATCACAGCAGAGGGTACAAACAAGTACGGATAATACGTCTCAGACTCCAGCTTCTCTCATGAGGTTCACAGCATCCTTTATTGTAATCTATAATACTCGGTCTGACCCGAGCATTATAATGAAATAACACCCGAGTTAGTTTGGAATACCAGCGTGAGAGAAATACACCCAAATTGATTATTAAAGTTTCAAAATCCTTTGAAAACAAAATCATCTCGCAAGACCACGCCACAAATAAACAAGTCGGGTTTTTACCTTGCGATAGCTAAAACATTTCTTATAAAAATCCTCCGATGCTATAATAGTTTATGTATACAAATACTTATTAAAATAGCCGAAATTGTTACATCTATTAAATTCAATCTACTAACCACGAAGTGGGTAATACAAATAAAAATTGAAAAAGGCGTGTAAGGAGAATGGATTTCCAACTAATGACTAGGCACTGGGGTACCACCTGTCACAATACATGGCCTAGATCACCGTACCGAGGATTGCTCTCAATCCCATGCAACACGAAACCGGGACTACCCCTTACTGGATAATCCCGAGTAAGATCACCCCACGCTAGGGATCAGCAACCGCACCACTAAGCCGAATAAAAAGGGACATCTAGATAGGGATGACCTTACTCTAATGGGTGCTACCCAAATAGCCTTGCTGCATATCCCCTGATTTTCAGTCATTCCCGGTTGATGAGACTTGAGGCTAAGCGTTGCCTTTTTAGAACATTTAACTTAGAATGCCCATCGTCCAACGGACGATGTTCCGAAAGCATTCGTCCATACAAGTCTGTCCTGGGTTCGAACGGAACCGAAGGCACTACTCCTACTGCATCCATTTTGGAATCATTCTCAGGATTAGTAGCGACTAGCCCTTGCACTTCACTACTCCATCTTCGACTCCGAACTCGTTTTTCCCACGAAAACGTTCAAACCGGATGGAAGTGGTTTTCGAGAATCTAATCCCTATCCCGGTCACTTAGAAACGATCAGCGCATTTGGCCAATATTGATAGTCGGTGATTTAACTATCAATTAACATTCACAAACATCCATCAAACATAAATAATTTCCCCAAATTATTTATCATCCTAAAAATATCTACGCAAGATATATTTCCATTTTCAATGTCTTGAAAACAGTTTCAAACCACACACTCCTAATGGAATAAATTTCCAAATATTGATTTCCACTGAAACATCCAAGCCAAATACTTTAGATTTATAATAATTTAAATTAAAGCTATTTACATACTTTATTTGAAAATATACATAATCTTTAAATGTTATAAATAAAACTGCTTTATGAAATATAAACTACTTTCTTCAAAATAAAGTTAAGCCATACTAAATTTTAAAATAAAGTTATGAAATCCTACACAAGTTTTTAAATGAAACTTTAACCAAACTATCTTTAAAATAAATCCATTTTATAAATATAAATATAAATAATATTCCTTTAAAACATAATACCAATTAAAACTTTAAATAATTATTACTATAACCAATTTAGTAAATATTTACTTTGAAATCTTTACAACTTAAATAAGAGTTTTCTTTAAAACATCCTTTTAAAATCAAATTTTAAACTTTTAACTTTTACTTAAAAATTTGCTTTAAAACGTACTTGGCTTTTCATGGAACTACACTTCTATTTTAAGGATAAACCATAGAATTCTTTTTTATAAATCCTGCTTGATTTATCTCAATTTAATTTTACGATTATCCCGTAAGTTCCATTCCACACTTTACAAATAAACTCCTTTAATTTTTAAACACATTTCTATTTCCTGGAAATCATTTTCAAAAAATACTTAAAGTATTTAAAATATGATTACTAAATTCTTTATTCAATTTGTACTTTTGAAAATCTATAAAAGTTCCTTAAGTAACTTAAATCAAAAAAATTCTTTTTATATGAGATTATTATATAAAACGTTCATATTTAATTCCCTTTAGAAACATAATTCTAAATTACTTTTAAATATTTAAATATCATAATTACTTAACAAATATTTACTTTCACTTAAAAACAATTCACTTTTCAAAACACTTCAAATTTCAACAAATTTTCTTTAATTTAATTCCCTTAAATTCATTACTCAAAATTTCCCCATTCTATTCTCTTTTAATTCCAATTTATTTTATTTATATTTTAAAATCCAAAATTATACTTATCCAATCATAACACGGCGCAATTTAATTTCCAAATCAATCTATCATAGGATATTAACGAAATATATCAAAGGATATAAATCAAATTTCTATTTGTGAGGAATCCTGTTGGATCCTTCCAACCTGTTTTTCCCCGCATCCACATATATTAGCACAAAAAATAATATCAGTTCGGATTGATATTAATATTCATATTCAACCAATCACACAATTATTTAAATATTAACTATTTAAATTATTAGTATCCAGATGTGAGTGAGATTTACTCACCTTTAATTTTCGACGAGGGTTCAAATTTTAAATTAAATCGAACGGCGTTCGATTTAACCTAAATTTTTACATGCTCAGAATGACTCCAGAATTGATCCACTGCGTAGTACTCGTCATTGCGATTCCAGTGTCGCCAGTTTCGTCGAATTTCGACCTCGCATGCATTAGTTATGAAATTTATTAGTTTCAAATACAAATTAAAACAAAAATTTCTTTTTTTTGGTACCAGATGTCATCACGGCCGACCAAACAAAATTCGAAAGCAAGCCCACACTGTTTCTTCCTCAGGCAATTGACCTGGGTTCGAATGAAACCCATTGCTGCCGTTTAGGGCTTAGAACCACCGCTCCCTTCGTCGAGTTTGACGACGATCTGAGTATGACACACGAAACCGCACCACGGCACCTTCCTTCGTCCAGAGTTTCGTCGAGCTCGGTCAACCCTAGATCGCACTCCCCTCTTTCGAACCGAGCGACGAACGCACCTCTAAAACTCCCACCTTGCCGCGAGTTAGGCGATCTCTACCAGTCAATTTGTAGAACCCAACGAGTTCTATGATTTCTCAGTTGGAGGAATTTGCAAAAAATTAGTGGATAAGAAGAAATTTGGGAAAGAAGGTGGAAGCACGTCGGCCATTGAAATGTTATAAACAGTGGCTCAAGAATTAGGCTAGGGTTTGGCTTAAAACGTCTATATATATACGTATGTAAACATTTAATATTAAATTTATTTTAACGAGCATTTACAAACGAACTCCAAATCACACGTACCGCCAAGCGATTATAAGGTTTTACCCGCATTCGAACACAATGGAACGTGTTTCGGAAGCTAATTTGGTTGTATGAGTGAGTTACGGAAAAAACGATCAATTTTAAGTTAAATCGATTAAAATAATTTATATGCGTTTTGAGCTGCCAGGGTCAAACGACAACTCCGATTGCTACGAAAATTGAAATCCGATAATAACTAACTTTTACGGATCCAATGGAACTGGTTTCGTTAAATTCCGAGACCGTGCCCCGAAAGGCTATTTTAACTCGTCGATAATTCGAGCGATTTTCAAAATCATCGAAATCACTTAAAATTTCACTTTTAAAATTTTACTTACTTAATTATAAATCATATAGAATTTATCTTCACACTAGAAATCATTCTAATTCGTTTCGAATCAAAATATGATTATTTGCATTATTATATTATTAAATTCCGTTATTAAATTAATTTAACATTCCAAATTTAACCAATCGACCTTTAATTCCATCCAATAGTCCAATATTGTAATTGAAATCCAAATAGACTTAAAATAAATTTTAGAAACCATTTCTGTTCCATTTGCCTCCAGATTCACAAATTATTTCGATTTCAAATAGTTAATTATTAATATTCAAATTCAATTTAATTACCATATTTGAAATTATAACTTATTTTATTAATTTCATTAAAATCTTTTGATTCAAAATCCACATTTAACACTTAAAATGAATTGAATGTTAAAAATTAACGACTAGAAATTCTGGGTCGTTACAATATACTACTATATATAATATAGCACATCAAATCAATTCAATCATTCAACCAATTATTTAAATTAACCATTTTAAATTTAAATAGCCATTTAGAAGAGTGAGATTAACTCACCTTTGATTTTTTATTTGCAATCCACCCCAAACCGGCTTGTTTTCTTCTCGATTTTAGACCTTGTACAAAAATTATATGATTTATTAATATTAGAAATAATCAAACAGTCAATTACCATTGATTAATTTAATTTAACTAGTAATTTAATCTAAACTTAATAATTTAATTTTAAACTAGTTTTCCTAAAATAAATAATATTTTGGTAACTAAAATAATTGAATAAGTAAATTAAACAAGTTAATCACCACAATCCTTATTTTTAATATAACTAGAAAGTTTAAAAGGTATATATATATCTATATTTATTTTTCTTCCTTTTTGAAATACACACACACACACACACACTTAATCTTCATATAAACTTCTAACATTTTGAATTTCTTTCCTTTTTTCAAGACCTTACCTATATATATATACATAATTCTGTTTATCTATGCATATTGAATAAAAATAGGTATGTGTAAATATATACATTTGTATTCAATTTTTCCCCTACTGTATACTCGTATACATATATATTAAAAACTGCTATACATCACTGTTTAATTCTCTTTCTGTTTAAGCAGTTTAAAAAATATATATCCTTTTCTTTACTGCATACCTATATATAAAAATCTTTAATTTGAAAAAAACATCTACACATATATCTTACAGCTACAGGACCTTCATCCCCTTCCAACTCTCAACTACGAAGCTTTTCCCATAACCATCGATCGCGAGCCACCTTCGCAAGCCTCCCCTTAATTGCCTTGACCTTCGCGAGCCACAATACTCTACCCTACATACACGCGTGAACGAGCACTAAGCTCCCAAACCCTCAAAGGCAATCGTAGTCCTCACCATCGCGGCCTTGACAACCCCTTCCGTCTTCCCTCGTGCCCACACTGCCGTGGTCTCCCATGCTCACACGCGCCTTCCTCCCTTACAGCTGAAGTTGAAATCGCCGACCGTTCCCCCCTTTCGACTTACGATTTGAAGTTGAATTCAATTTTACTTTTTTTCCAATCGAATGACCGAAGAAGAGAGAGGGAAGAGATTAAAACAAAGAATCCTGATTTGGGTCATGCCCTCTAATGGGTTTTGATTTCCTTTATGATTTAAAATGAAGAAGAAAAGAGGGAGCCACGGCCTTTTTTTTCGATTCTGAATTACTGGGGAAGATAATTGAAGGATAGATAAGATATTGGCGTTTTAACGAAGTAAGATGTCTTCGGTTATATGCTAGGCTAAGGTTGACTTGACCCGTTATAATATTATTTAATTTCAAATATCTCATGTTTAACAATTAAAATTCTGACCTCCAATCGAGGCATGCCGCTATGCATTTATAATGTTATACACCTATTCCGAACACAATGGAAAAGGTTTCGAGTCATAATTCGATCGTATGGAGAAGATAGCTTTTTGGACTCAGTTATTAAATTGAATTTCGATCTAATTTTCAGCGCGTTTACTTACCGTACAATAACACGACAACTCCAAACGCTATGAAATATGAAATCCGATAATAATACACTATTACGGATCCAATGAAACTGGTTTCGTCGAATTCCTAGACTGTGCCTCGTAAGGCTATTTTTAAATATCGATTTAAACGACATATTTTTAAAACTGAACAAATCACCTTTAAATTCAATTTTAACACTTTTACTATCTTCAGTATTATCAATATAAATTTTACAAGCCTTCAAATTATTTTTAACAGGCTCAAAACTGAAGATTGAATAATTTACCTAAACTCAAATTATTAAATTCAATAAATTCAGTCGCCAAATTCAAACTGATATTTGAAATCCAAGTTAAACTATCTTGCAAATATTTAAAATAAATTAAATATTTCAATTTCAAATGCCTAAAAATTTTGGATCGTCACATTCCTCACCACTTAAAAGTATTTCGTCCCCGAAATTTCTAGTGAAGAAGAATGATCCAATACCCATTACTGTTTTCTAAAACCAAACATTTTTATCAACTTGCCATAAGATATCTTTTATTAAAGACCCACTATTACTTCAACTAACTTCCCAAAACCTTCCAAAGTTTCCAACAACATTATTTACTCAACTTATTCAAATTTAAATTTAAATCCAAGTTTAATTTATCAAAACTTTCTCAAAAATTTCTATCTCTCTAAATTTCCAAAAAAATTCGCCAGTGTCTCCTTTGCACGGCTAGCTCGGTACAACTACGAAATTCCTCTACGGGCCCCCAGATTTCAAAACAAAACAAAAGCCAAGTGGCTAGACTAGAAAATCATCAAATGTCATACAGAAATTTACATACATACCTTTGCCAAGCAAATTTCAATTTATCCTCTGAAATCAAAAATCCCAAATTCACTTTCCTAATCCTTTAGTTCCAACTAAATAATTAGTTTCAACTTCCGTTTCCAAAATCTCTTATTTCAATTCTAATTTTAAACTGTTTTTTCACTAACAAAAATTTTCCAAAAATTTTCAAAAATTTCCTAACTCCTAAAATTTTTGGAAAATTTTGGCGGATTCTCCTTTGTACGGAGGAGCTTTTGCAATTTGACAAGAAATATAAATATATATACAACGACCCACACGGTCGGAAAAACAAAAACAGTTCATATTTCCTATTTTTATTGCGTAGGCGTACCTTTATTTAGCTTTTTTAAGAAAGCGGCTTATTATTTTAGCAATTAGCACGTCCAAATCCAGCCAAATGGCTTCCCGATACCTGTACTTACTCAATTCAAACATATAAGTGCTAAATATATGAAATTTATTAACATTTCACTTACTTTCAGTAGCTAAACATATGCATTTCATAAGCAACATACACCAAACACTTTCCATGAGCAATTTATATGATTTAAAAACTAATTCAATTGCTTTCAACCAATTCATATGCCATTTCATTCAATTTTAATGGTTTACAACTTAATTTCTTACATTCAATTCTTTTTTTTAGTCCAAATAAGCTCATATTCAACTCAGTTGATTTCAAAATCAATTTTATTTCACTTCTATCAATTCATAGAATTTTATTTAACCTTGTTTTCGTCAAAGGACAATTTATTTCAATGCAATTCGACTATGTTCATGTGAATAAATAATTACCTAAGCTTATAACCATTTTAAATTGATTCCAACTCAATTTATTTTAAATTCCATCCATTTCTAGTTTATTCACCAACCATACATTTGCATTTCTTCTCATCTCTGCATTGGTTTCATTTTAAAACCATTTCATTGAGCTTGACAACATTCAATGCTTATATCAATAACATTTTCCAAATTAATTATCCCAAACTCTTATTTACCGAACTTTCACCCTTCCTCGAAACCAAACTTCTATAAATTTTAAAATTAAGTTAATTTTCTTTAATTTATTCCTACTTCAAATTTAATTTCACTTCCATTTAATTTGATTCTCATATAATCAAATTCCATTTAATTCGGTTAGCCCATCCATATTAATTTTAATTCACATTCTCAATTAAAAAATTAATATCCAAGCACATATTTAACTCATTTATACTCGAATTGGATTTTATTTGTAACTCAAATCATTTTATTATAATTCAATTCCATTTAATTTTTACAACATCTCCACTTATTTTAATTCGTTATCAATCCAAATCAAATTCTATGTATAATTCGAGTTTATTTCCAAACTTCATTATTAACATACAATCCATTTTATTTAACCGAGTTAAATTTTATTAACATACTCTATCAAATAATTTATTTAGCTAATTAGCTTACGTCCAACTTTTAAATCAATATTCGGTTTTATTACAAAAATCACTTCATTAAATTTTCCTGAGTTCGATTTTTTTTTATAATTCCAGTTTGGATTTTCTTTCATTTTTCCAAAATTCAAACACTTTTATTTCGGCTTATTTATTCCCTTTTTACATTTTTATAAGCTACTCACTTGGTAATATTCATACTTCTCCATCCATTTACAATCAGTCACATTTTCATTTTACTCTTAACTAGGGATTATATTTTTATTTCAATGCTTTTCATTTCTTTTATAAGCTTCCATAGCTAATTTATCCCAATTCAATACTTACTTAGTTTACGCTTATTTATTTAAGCAAGAATTTCATTCCATTCAATATTATTTATAACTCACTGAATTATTTCTATTCAATTTTATTTAACTTAACTTCAGTCAAATCTTGCTTCATACCATTCTCTTTAATCCACTTAATCCACTTGAATTTAACTTAAGTAAGAACTTTCTTCCACTTAATATTATCTGCATCTCAATTTATTCCATTTCAATTCAATTTCAACTTAACTCAAATAAAATTAGGTTCTATTTTCAGCTTAATTCAATTTATTTCAATCCCATTAAATTTTATCTCCCAATCCAAATTTAATTTCTATTTTCCCAAAATCACATTTCTCAAATTTTTAAACAAATCTTGGTTTTTATTCCCAACAAATTTCCTTTGAAATTTCAAAACAAAACTAGTTCTTCTGAAAAAATCAATTTGGCAGCAATCTGTCACCAAGAAACTCAAAAATGAACATCGATGATGCTATTGTCATCACCGAAGTTATTTTCCAGCGACCGAAGTGAGCTCAATGCTATATCCCTTTCCAACATTTATTTGAAACAATCTCCTTTCAGAAACACTTTAAATAATGCTATTATTTGTCTTCAAAACACTTCGAAAAACACTTTTAAAATCTTCGGGGTTTTAAATTTTTAGATTTTGACTTAAATCAAACTTTAACTATAATTCGTTTGTATAATTTATGCTCATACAAATATCCATTTGATTATCCAAGTCATTCCAATTTTTATAATCTTATTTGTTTAAAATATTATCATCCAAACATCCAAGTTATATCAAATTTAAGAAAATATTTCTTTTATATTAAAATATAATTTTGGGCAAAATTATTTCATTCACGCATATTTAAAACAATACCATGTCAATTTATCGTGTCAGGCGTTTATAAACTCTTCTCGAATAGCGGCCAACTTACTCAATCAGAATTCATATTCAACTCAACCAATAAGTCGACACAATATTAAAATAATTTATATTCACTAACAAATACGCGCTCATATCTATTAATACGCTCAAACTCATTCTAGAGTACGACGGACTCTATTTTCAATGAGTAATCCCCACCAGAGCCAAGGTTATCACCAACCTATGATACCACAATGTCACAACCCGATTTTCCGACACCCGAAAAATCGAACCATTAGGGTTAAAGAAGAAGAGGTAGAAGAAGAAAATAGAAAACAACATCAGAATCTAACCATCACAGCGGAATAAAATATAATAGATAATAAATGATCTTTACACAAAAAAATATATCCGTTTATACATTACATCATCAGAGCATAGCATCAGAGCTTAATACAACAACAACACAACTCAGGAAGGTTATAATATCTCGTCCTTCCCAAAATTGAATACATGGTGGAATATATCATACAAATACGGAAGTACGTATCGCCATCCAACTCGTCTCCTGAGCTCCACAGCATCCTTTCCTATATTTTATAATACTCGGTCTGACCCGAGCATTATAGTTAAATAACACCCAAGTCAGTCTGTGTTAATGTAAAAATCAGACGCTAACACCCCGGTGTAGATTGAAGTTGAGTGAAAGCACCACACGTGTACACGGGAACTACAAACAATTAGAGAAATCAAAGAAAAAAGCGGAAAAAAAACAACAGTTTTTATAGTGGTTCGGCTTAGGGTAAGCCTACGTCCACTTTAATTCTCTTTATTACTGAATCGATTACAACTTTACAACAATCTTCAATTACAATTCCGACGAGACAAACAACTAGAACTTTGATGCAGAAGAATTCTTTAAATCCATGTAGATTGCGTTAGATTTCTTCTCGAAGTTAGTTGAGATGCCTTTCGTACTTGAAGTGTCGGGTGAGTTGAGAATTCACCAGAGTATCAGCGCTTAAAGAGATCGGCCAAAAAGTCCCTTCCATGCTTGAGGTAGGTTGGTATTTATAGGGAAAATCCCACCCCTTAGGTCGTAAGCCGTGACCGGTCTAAGGTAAGTTGTGGCCGGTCTAAGGCAAGTCGCGGCCGACTCATCTGGCCCCTCTATGGTTTCACCTAGGCTCATTTGTACAAGTCCTAGGTCGCCCCCGAGTCAACACAGCCTTATCTCAGTAACACGGCATCGGGCTTGCATTTAGTAGCTTTAGGTCGTCGACGACTCAAATTAGGTCGTGAGTTGTGAATGAGTTAACTGGCAACTGAATCATGTACGAGTTAAGAGGCTGCTGTGCCGAGTAGCTGCATTGAACTTGTCTTCCTTTACTTGAGTCGTGAACGAGTTAACATTGGTCCTAGGTCGGCTGTGACTTAGGTCGGCAACTATTTTAGGTCGGCAGCTTGGTAAAGCATTAGATCGGTAACTTGGTCAAGTCATTGAGTCGGCATCTCTGAGTCTTAGGCCTGTACCCACGTTAGGTCGGCAGCTGTTTAGCCTTAAGTCATTATCCCTCTTAGGCCTTAGGTCGGCTTCCATATTAGATCGGTAACCCACCTTAGCCTTAAGTCGGTACCCCCTCAAATCTTAGGTCGGCATTCCTCTCAAGGCGGTTAGGTCGGTATGCCTCTCAAGGCGGTTAGGTCGGTATGCCTCTCAAACCTGTTAGGTCGTTAACCCTTTTAAGCCGTAGGTCGGCATCCCTTTGAGTTGCTAAGTAGAAACCGGGGCAGAGTTAACAATTGCCACTCGAAGTATACGCCTACTGGTTAGGTTGTGTGCTTCGATATCCTCTAACTTGTCCACTCTTTAAATCGGTAGGTCGTACGCGACCTAACAGTTGAGTCGTAACATACCGCTTCATATCCCTCCACTACAAGGTACAAGTCACATCTCCTTCTTCCTCCTCATTACCTACTCCTTTGATTCTGCCATTAAAAACTTTCTCGAGTTCCAAAAGGCGATTTAACTCCAATCTACTACTGACAACCTCTGCTATTCATTGCGTAAGTAAACCCCCTTCTTCGATCACTGTTAGCTCATGAATTCCGTCACTTAAACCACTTCCTTGCACGATGCTCCATCGCGAATCCTATTACACCCATGGCTGATGGAGTTTAGGTTGCTCGGTTTGACTTTAACTGACCAATGAGACGATCAAGATGGTTTACTGATTCAGGCTAGTTGATTTTGATTCGCGCTAGGTTTGCAAGGTGTTGAATTTGCAGTGGTTTCGAATTGGTGTATTGGATGATCCGATAGCATGGAGTGGCATAAATGAAATGAGGGTTTTTTGGTTGAGGGAGTGGCTAACGGGTTAACAGGTTGAGTGGGGCGAGGTATTGATTTAGATGCGACCCGGTGATTTTAGGTGACTTAGCTTTTGGCCGACCCAATCCTTAAATCGTGGCTGTGTTAGCACTTGAGGGAAATCTACCGACCTATTCTTCTACCGATCTAAGCCTTAAACCGTGGCCGAGTTAAACCTTAGGCCGTGGTCGAGCTAGCCCTTGAACCGTGGCCGAGTTAACCCTTCAATCGTGGCTGAGTTAAACCTTAAACAGTGGTCGAGTAAACCTTCAAACCATGGCCGAGTTAACCCTTAGGGAATTTCACACCACTTTTTGGACCAGAGCTTTCCTTCTTACTACTCTTCATGAGCTAAAGAACTGCTGATTTAAGGAACCAGGAACATAATCTTAACTCGCGAGAGATTCCTTGGGCTGCAACCGAGTTAACACTTGGATGCCCAACTCGAATCCTCACTTAAAAGCATAACTTCAATTTGAATTCTTAACTCGATTTACTGGACTGAACTGCTTAAATCCTGGATTGTTTCAACTTTGCTGTCTTATTTTGCATACCACATTAACTCATAGGCTAACAACCTGCTGAAAACAACAATCACAAAAAAACCAAGGGGAATATACTGTTATTGACTGCCCACATCAAATGACAGATTAGTCGACATAAAGTAATCAACATAAACACATTGTATGAAATGCTATGAACCAATCAACTACAGTGAAGCATTAATGCAAAGCATCGTTAACTTGAACTGATTTATCTGCATTAACATTACACTTGCATATTAAAACAACGTACCTTGGACTTTACAACAGATAAATATTTGCTATTTATTATTATTTTTTTCCAGTTACATTTGCTTGTTGCTTGATTGATTTTACACAACACTCCACACACTTTAGGAAACGTGCACCTTCATGTTTGAATATCCAGTTGTTTGTGTAGAATGACTTCCCACCAAGAAGAAGAAGAGGTAGCTCAGGGTGAAGAGACCTTTCCGATAGCTATTCCCATAGAGAACCCTCCAGAGAGAACTTCGACTATCTTAAGTCCGAGAGCGTTTATTCAGCTACGCACTCAGTTTGGCTTTGCTGAAAATGATGCTCTACCACCCGGACCAAATGACACTGCCGACAGTCCTCCTTATGGTTTTGTTGCAGTCAATTGTCAAATGTGCTTAAGCGGGGCGATTCCTCCTTTCAACGACTTCCTCCGAACCCTTCTCCTTCGGTTGACAATCTCTCCATTTCAACTTCATCCTAATGTCTATGCCATCTTGATGGGGTAGTGTGTTTTGTTCAGGAGAACTCTTGATCGCTTGCCGAGTTTTGAAGAAATTCGCTACTTATGCTCGTTTGGAAAGAGTAAAGACCATCCTTCCCTCATTATCGTGAGAAGTGTTAGAAATCGCAAGCTTATTTCCGATCTTACAGAAATGTTCATGGATTTTTGAACCAGTTTTTCTTTGCTCGTTGCCCCCCAGAGTTTTATGCCATCTAGAGAGTAGGAAGTAAGATTACATGTTTTCATTTTCTCTATTTCCAAACTTTTTTCGAGATCCGAACTATCAATTGCTAATCTCATTCTTTGCTCTTTTCAGCACTTCCTCTCCTTCTAGAGACCCAATCCATAAGCAAGTTTTTGAGAGACTGAGTGCCGTGGCCGCAGAAGAGAGAAGTGCAAAGTTTTTGTTGAGGGATGAATTTTTGCATCAGTATGGGCTTTTACACATCTCTCTCTCTACACATCCTCACGAGATCCCAGACTCCCCGGCTAGAGCATCCGATGCCCCGGTTTCTTCTGACGCACCCGTACCAAAAGATCCCGCTTCCCAAGCTTCTTTAGTGAAATGTTATACTACCGTCGATGTTGCGGGGTCATTTGGCAAACTCACACTTGCCCCAGTTATCGAGGAAGAGGAGCCTCAGGGATCTCCCCAACGTTCACAGAAGTCTGGAGAAGAAGCCAGGAAAACAAGCCCTGTTAGGCAGAGCGGGGACGACATGTTCGAAGGGTTGAGCGACCTCTTTGCCACCTCACAGGAGATCTTTAAAGACGACACTGTCACTGCTAGGGTTTCTTCTTCAGTAGTGGAAGCGAGTTCTTCCTTGCAACAAGCTCCGTCGACCCAAGAGTTGATGTTAACTATCACCCCCACAACTACTTCGCAATCAAAGAGTGGTTTGTAGTTTGATGCGCGTAGCTTGCACATCACACACACTTAGAATCTTTCGGCACTTTTATACTCCTAACTCTTTGTACTTTGAAGATTCTAAAGTTACACTTCTTTTCTCTGAAGACTTATAAGACTTGTCACTTCTTTTTTATTTCAGATTCTCCGATGGGACGCAGCAGCTCCTACTATGACGATTTTCAGCGCTACGGGAGGTGTAGTCAATATGATTATAGGCGCTACCTTCCCGCTCACAGAGAAACCGATGAAGAGAGAGCCGCTTGAAAGGCTCAGGAGAGAAGGGCTCAAGAAGAGCGTTATGAGAGAAAAGAAAGGGAGGAGCACCATGATTCTTCCCATAAAGGTGACGATTCCCACAAGAGAAAATCCCATGATGACCGGTGAAAAAGCCATATGGTTGAGGACCCAAGCAAGCGTGCTCGACACGGTGAGAAGCATACTACTACAACTCCTGAATAGGTTACAGCCCCCGTCTCACTTGACATTCCTTCTGGCTCTCCCGCTCTCGGGAGACAGACATTCAAACAATAATCAGCAGGCCTAAATTCCAAGTTGGATCAGGCCCGGCTACTCTGCAAAGCCGGTTCTCGCACTGGTGCCTGAAGGGAGTGCGGTTCGATCTTGACTTGGTCCCCATTGACAAGCCTGCCATGCTACGAAATCTCGATGCCGCCAGACTTGATATTGAAAGGATGTCGAACTGGAAAAAGCTTGCTGACGAGCTTCAAAGGGTCAACCGTGCGAATATAGAGGCCATGCTTACTATGGAGAATGATAAGGCCGAATAGCAGAAGGTTCTTGAGCAGCATGATACCGAAATGAGGAGCATCACTACTTACAATGAAGAGCTTGAAGCGAAAGTTGAGGAACTTAAACAAGAGCTTGCTAATTCTTCTACCACATATACTCAAAAAGTAGTACTTCAAAAGCAAGTTCGCGATGCTCACGCCGCTCAGCGACATGCCGAGGCACAACTTGAAGCTGAGCAGAAAACAGCAGGGAGGTATCGAGCTGAGGTTACAGAGTTACGGGAGAAAGTCAACTCTCAGGAGGCGGAAATTCAAATGCTAAAGCTTCAACTTTCCAAGGATGAAAGAGAGCGTGATGAGGCTGTTGCCGGTAAAATTGCAGCTGAAGAATCTCATGAGGCAACAAAGACCAACATCAGCTCGACACTGTTCGACTTTTACCTGCACAGCATCTTGGGGAACAGCAGTCTTGCCTTTCTAGGCCACAAATATGAAGTTACACTGGCTGAAGTGTGGGCAGCTACACTTGACATGCTTGGCGGTAAAGGTGCTGGCTATGCCGAATCAGCTCTTGAGGAGCATTACTTGGATGATGATGCTCGCGCTGCTCTTGCCAAAGGAAAGGAACAACTTGCAAAATTAAGAGATGAAATGGCAGAAGGGGAACGGTTAGGAAAAACTACTTCAACTATTCCAGTCCGGCCTTCACCTTCGGCCGAAATCGACATTGTCGGCTCCAGTTCTCATTCTCCATCCCTGGCTAAAGTTACAACTGAGATTACAAGTATACAGTGTGGAGAGGAAGGCGAAGAGAGCGCCGAAGCACAGGCTTATGAGGTTGATATCAGCAAGCCGACTTCTCCAGGTAATTCTACTGTCAATCTTGCCCAAGTAGACTGCTCATTTGCTTCTTATGAGTTCGATGAGCTTCTCGACTATTTTCTGAACCTCAATGAGCCTTTATCTCATCTCTTTACTGACTTTATCTTCTTTTCTTCTGTAGAGAAAGCACCGAGCATTGTTCAAGCTTCCCCTCCTCCAATTATTCTTCCTTCGGTTCTACAGGTCACTCCTCCGTCCGCCTCTCAACTCGGGTCGCAAGAGGAGCAAATAGAAGCTCTTCATGGCTTAGATTATCCTATTGCTTCTCAAGAACATGGGGGAGAGGGGCTTGGAGAAGGCGATGAGTCTCCGAAGCGAACTACTTCTGATAACATAAAATTATTTGCTCTTGTAACTCTAGGAAGTGAGTCTTCTTCAAGGAGAAGGAGGAAGTGTGGCACTTCGAAGAAGAGAAGAAATGGCATTCTTAATTCTGAAGAGGAAACGAGAGTTGATCCGGCAGTAACCCCTTCTCCTTCATCCCCGACTCTCCCAAGCCATCCTGAAAAGCTTCCTATTAGGTCAGGTGAAGGCTCTAAGGGCAGTGGCAAGAAGAAATAAGGGGTCCTGCTTCGACTTATCTTTACTTTTTGCTTTTTGCATGTACTGGCCGGAGATTGTGCGGGCACCGGCCTCCGCCTTTCTTTTTTCTTTTAGTTTTGAAACGTGTACCTGTACAAAATTTTGACAGTGTTGAATAAAATGATTCTTTTTGTTTGTACAAACTTCTGTCTATATCTGAGAATGCATTTACTATTCACTTTTTTGTACAAGTTTCTTTACATGATATTGCAGTGAGCTTGTGGTATGTTGTTCGAGCGTAATTTTGCCAATGTAGTTATACCATGTTGTATGTAGCTATACCATGTTGCCCATGTACCATAAGCTCGTTGCAATATTTTATACTTTGAGGGAACTTGTACTCCTATTTTCTGGAGAATAATTATTCCATACTTGGAGGACTATTATTTCGTTAAAAATAAAGTACAGCTCCCTCCATATAAGTTTTTACGCTTCATCCTTCGAAGATATCACTTTTTCTTTTGTTCCTTCACACATTTTTACCAAGTGAATTCTTCTATGTGGTAAAGCGGGCCTCTGAAGGACACTTTAACTTCTTTTTGAGGAAGAATATTTCCAAGAATAGAGGAACAAATCTTCCTTTGAAAGTTAAAGTGTGCCTTTGAAGAGGGCTTCATTTTTTTTTCTTTTATATCGCACCTCGGTGGAAGGCTTTGATCTTTGCTTTGCATTTCTGACGAAATGCTTCTTTGGAAAGTTGTACCTCTGAGGAGGGCAGTTTCACGTTTCAACACTTGGAAGTTTTATTTCAATCTCGATGAAACGTGTGCCTCCGAAGAGTTGTGCCTCCGAGGAGGGCTTTCCACGTTTCAACACTTGGAAGTTTTATTTCAAACTCGGTGAAACATGTGCCTCCGAAGAGGTCTTTCTGTTCTATTGTGCCTCTAGGAGGAGGTCTTTTTATTTCTGCCTCTGAGAAGAGGTCTTTTTTGTTTCTGCCTCTGGGAAGAGGTCTTTTTGTTTGGTTGTGCCTCTGGGAAGAGGTCTTTTTTGTTTCTGCCCTTGGGAGAGGCTTTTATTTTTCCCTGTTCGCTGGGAAGCGGGCCTCCGAAGAGGGATTTTCACATTTCATTTCACGGGAGTGTATCGACCGATCACGATGAAATGTGTGCCTCTTAGTAGGGTTACTGCCTGGAAGTTTGGAGTTTCTTTCTCTCAGTTGGACGGATTCACGGGAGTGTATCGACCGATCATTCCGCAACTTTGTATCGAGAAAGATCTCTCTTTTTCTGGTTTGGCCCGCTCGAGGTCTTTTAGCATTTCAACTGTGGTGAAATGGGCCTTCGAAGAGGGCTTTTCACGTTTCAACACCTGGAAGTTTTATTTCAATCTCGGCGAAACGTGTGCCTCTGAGTAGGGCTTTTGCCTGAAAGTTTGGAGTTTCTTTCTCTTGGTTGGACGGATTCACGGGAGTGTATCGACCGATCATTCCGCAACTTTGTATCGAGAAAGATCTCTCTTTTTCTGGCTAGGCCCACTCGAGGTCTTTATCCTCCGGAGAGTTGTGCCTCCGAAGAGGGCTTGTGCCTCCGAAGAGGTCTTTTGCTAATTGATGCTTGCTCGCCCATGTCTCTTTGCCATCTATTCATGTTGGCGATCCCCGTTGTCTTTTGCAAGTGTCATCACTTTTTAGTTGCCAATAATTTCCCTTATCCAAAGAAATATACTTCATAGTTAAGCGAGTTGGTGGTGGTAGACACAGGCTATTTAACTGGTTGTTTGTTTGTTCAAACATTTGCAGTTAGTTAAAAATGGTCCACTTCCATCCACATTGCTAACTTTTGTTCGAAGCACTTCTTTTGTAGGATTTGAGTATGGAAATTTTGAATGGTTTGATGTTTTGCTTGTTGAGTGATGTCGGAGATCGCTTGGTCTTGCGATGGGTAAGCTTTGCTTTTATGGCCTGCATTATCAAATTGACATTTTAGTGACACACTTGACGTATTTTATATGTCGAAATAAAACAAAACGGTTTATAATAGTAGAGAACACAAGATTTATAGTGGTTAGGCCAAAAGTTGGGCCTACATCCACTTTATAGCTTTTCATTATTCACTTGCTTTACAATTACTTTCAATACAAGAATCACATATTCATAATTCTTTTACAATATTTCAGTAAAGCTTTTAAGTAAAATAAGGACGCAAATGACTGCTGTTCCAAGCTCTTGGGATTGGTTCTCCTTCGACAGTTGTGAGTTTGAATGTGCCATCAAGGAGTTTCGCGCCTATAACATATGGCCCTTCCCAGTTTGGCCCAAACACACCTATGGCTGTCATAATTCTCTTCAGGACAAAGTCCCCAACTTCAAAGCTGCGCTAACGAACTTTGGAATTGAAGTGCCTGGCTATTCTTTGCTAGTGAACTGCAATTCTAAGCCTTGCCTCTTCTCTTCTTTCATCGAGGAGGTCAAGTGCTTCCAGTTGCAATTTTTCATTCTCACTTTGATCAAAATGGATCCTTCTGTGTAAGGGGACTCAGTTTCCACTGGAATCATCGCTTCTGATCCGTATGCCAATGAAAATGGAGTATGCCCAGTCGCAGTTTTGTGAGTGGTCCTGTATGCCCATAGTGCTAGCGGTAACTTATCAACCCAACCACCTTTTGCTTTTTCCAGCTGCTTTTTGATGGTTGATTTGATGATTTTGTTTACGGCTTCCACTTGCCTGTTTGCCTACGGATGAGCCACTGTTGAGAAGCTTTTTCGGATCTTGAATCGTTTGCAGAAATCTTGGAATTCCTTACTTTCAAACTGAGTACCATTGTCTGTGATTATCTTCTGAGGCACACCATACCTTCAAATGATATTTTTAGTTACAAAACTAATCATTTTCTTAGAGGTAATAGTAGCCAATGGTTCGGCTTCAGCGCATTTAGTGAAGTAATCAACAGCAACGATAGCATATTTAATCCCCGATTTGGCAGTCGGCAAAGGCCCAATGAGATATATTCCCCAGATAGCAAACGGCCATGGACTGACCATTTGTGTTAGCACAGTAGAAGGTGCTCTAGGAATTTTAGCGAATCTTTGGCATTTATCACACTTTCGGGAATAGTCAGCAGCATCCTGATTAATTTCCGGCCAAAAGTATCCATAATGGACGATTTTTTTTGCTAAAGTTTGACCACCTGTATGATCCCCACATTCCCCTCCGTGTACTTCAGTCAGAATTGTCTTAGCTTCTTCCTTTGTCACACATCGGAGTAATGGCATTGAAAATCCTCGTCTGTAGAAACGACCATCTTGAACTATATATCCGGAGGCTTTCCTCATGAGCTTCTGTCGTTCTTTTGAACTTTCTGGCAAAGAACCATTGAGTAAATATTCAAGTATCGGAGTCATCCATGATTCTCGTTCTTGGGATACACTCATAATCCAATCAACATCCATTTCATCTGTGCTTGGAGCTAACAAGACTTCAACGGGAACTAATCCCAATAGCTGAGCTTCACCAGTACATGAATACTTTGCGAGAGAATCCACCTTCATGTTCTCTTCACGGGGTATATGGTTTATTGAATAACGGTCAAAATCTTGAAGGAGCTCCCAGGCTTTTGATAAATAGGCGGGTAGATTCCCTCCTTTAGCTTGAAATTCCTTCCTGACTTGGCAAACAACAAGTTGAGAATCACTGAAGATCTGTAATACCTTGATTTTTAGTTCTTTAGCGATCCTTAAACCAGCAATGAGAGCTTCATATTCAGCTTCATTGTTTGTCGAAGGGAATTCTAGTCTCAGCGCATAACATAGTGATCGCCCTTCTGGGGTTTCAAGAACAACCCCAGCTCTAGAATAGTAATCATTCCGTGCGCCATCGACATACAATTTCCATTGGATTGGGACGCTATCAATGACTTCTTCCTCACTATCACCCTTATCCGTACATTCTGCAATGAAATCCGCCAAAGCTTGTCCATTGATTGCTTTTCGGGGATGGTAAGTGATGTCATATTGGCTGAGTTCGATATTCCATTTCAAAAGACGGCACGAAGTCTCCGGACGGAATAGGACTTGCTTTAGAGGTTGATCAGTGAGGACTTTGATGGGATGAGCTTGGAAATACGGCCTCAATTTTCTTGATGCGATCAACAAACAATAGGCGAGCTTTTCTAATCTTGAATAGTTCATCTCTGCCCTAGTGAATCTTTTGCTGATATAATAGACTGGGCGTTGAATCCTTGCGTCTTCCCGTACCAACACTGCACTGAGAGCATGAGACGAAATTGCCAAATATACGAAGAGATCTTCACCACTGTCAGGCTTTGAAAGTATCGGAGGCACTTCCATATGACGAACCAACTCATCAAATGCTTTTTGACATTCAGGAGTCCACTCAAAGTTTTTCCTTCCTTTCTTCAGAGCATCAAAGAACGGAATGCATTTGTCAGTAGCTTTGGAAATGAACCGGCTGAAAGCAGCAACCTTTCCATTGAGACTTTGCAATTCCTTCTTTGTTCTAGGAGCCTTAACCTCTCTCAGGGCAGTGATCTGAGCTGGATTGGCTTCAATGCCCCTAGCGCTCACAATGAAACCCAAAAACTTTTCGGACTCCACTCCAAATGAACATTTCAGGGGATTAAGGTTCATTCGGTAGTTGCGGAGTACTGCAAACATCTCTGCCAGGTGATCCATATGGTCCACTTCTTTCTTAGACTTTACTAGCATATCATCAACATAAACTTCCATTGCCTTGCAAATCTGTGGTTTAAACATGGCATTAACAAGCCTCTGGTAAGTTGCCCCTGCATTCTTAAGTCCGAAAGGCATGACCTTGTAGCAGTAGAGTCCAACATCTGTGATGAAACTAGTATCCTCTTGATCCGGCTCATGCATTATAATCAGGTTATATCCAGAGTATGCATCCATAAAAGATAACAATTCATGCCCTGCCGTCCCATCCACCAACTGATCGATCCTGGGTAGCGGGAAACAGTCTTTGGGGCAGGCTTTGTTCAAATCTGAAAAGTCAGTGCACACTCTCCACTTTCCGTTAGCCTTTTTCACCAGCACTGGATTTGATACCCAATTTGGATAAGTAGATTCTCTGATAAAATCGTTCTCCATGAGCCGATCAACTTCTTCTTTCAATGTTGCCGTCCTCTTAGGACCCTGAGTTCTTCTTTTCTGTTTCACAGGTGTAAACTTTGGATCAATATTTAGAGTGTGTACTGCAATCTCTTGGGATATTCCACACATTTCAGCATGAGTCCAAGCGAATACATCCAAATTAGCCTTCAAAAATGAAATCAGAACATTCTGAACTGTCGGGTTGAGTTGTGAACCCACATTAAGTACTTTGTTTGGGTCCTTTGGGTCAACAGGCACCGGTACTGTTACCTCTACTGGTACCACCCTATTCTCCCATGCACTGGCTTTCCTTGGATCCATCTCTCTTCGTGCACCACTACATTCGCCAGTGCAGGGTCCACCCTGTAATTGCTACAAGGCTGGTTCTTTGGTGCGGACTGGAGCCGCCGCACCTTTTCCCATTTCTCTTTTCCTTGATTCTCGCAATTCTGCAAAGTAACATTCTCGCCCCGCATCTTGGTCTCCCTTAATCACACCAACTCCGTTATCTGTGGGGAATTTTAGAGTCAGACACCACGGAGCAAGAACAGTGTTAAATGCAGCAAGAGTTGGTTGGCCAAAAAAGGCATTGTAGGTAGAGAATTCTTCAACAATTATAAAGGTTTGCTTTCGAGCCACCTTCCTCGGTCCCTTTTCGAGTTCTATAAACAAATCAATGGTCCCAATCGGCTGTTTGGGTTCTCCAGCAAATCCAGCAATCTTAAGTGACGAAGCTTGAACGTCAGCCATTAGAATTTTCATTTGATCGAAGGTCTTCTTGAAGAGGATGTTGCATGAAGCTCCACAATCAACTAGAACTCTTCTCACAGTTGCCGGCCCAATACCAGCGGATATGACCAAAGGATCTATGGTCGGAGCCTCAATACCCAAAGATTCCCTGGCACTGAACACGATATCATCTGTGGAAGTCTTTTGTTGCTTTAAAGGAGCATCATTCTCTAAGACAAAAACATTCTCTTCAGCTGGTACATGCCTTATGGCTCGGGCATACCTTTCCATTTCGCCCCAGCTTTTGCCTGCTGGGTGAGGTCCTCCAGTTATTCTGTTGATAACAGGTCTTTCCGATTCATGTTCCATGGCTTTCTCACTTGAGGTAGGACGGTGAGCGGGAACTTGTTGTCCTTGAGTTGACGAAGCTGGGGCATTTCTGTTCCTTTTCACATACTGTTGGATTTTGTTTTCCTTCAAGAGTTGTTCAATTACCTCTTTCAACTGACGGCATTCATTGGTGTCATGGCCGGGCTGGTTGTGGAACCGGCAGAACCTTCCTCTTTTTTCCATCTTAATCGCAACTCTCATTTTATGTGGTGTCGGATAATTGACATCATCTTTGGTTGCAAAGAAGATGTTTTCGGGGGTATCAGTCAAGGGTGTGAAATTGAAAGAACGGCCTTTCTTAGCATCTCCCGGTTTCTTTCCACCATCATTTCCCCTTTTCTGAGTGTTAGGTTCTTTCTTGTTCGAAGCAGCACCATTGTTCCCGGCTTCCGCCGATACCACCTTAGCCGATGTTTGGAGGCTCTCCAAGCGCATGAATTCATCCGCTTTCTTGTAGAATTTGTCAAGTGAGTTTGGCTCTTTCATTTTCAACCACTTTCCAAATTCGCTTGATTTGTCAATCGCTCTCATCAAGTATGTTAGGACCATACGTGGCTCAGCATTATCTACCTCAGCCAATGCTATGTTAAAGCGATTCAAAAACGACCTGATAGATTCTCCCGGATTTTTCTCTAGACTTGATAGCGACATTATATCCTTTTATTTAGAAGCATACAATCGAAATTGCTCCTTGAACTTCCTGGTCAAATCGGAAAATTGATCGATGGATCTGACCGGCAGCTTCGTAAACCACAATAGAGCTACCCCTTCTAGATAAACCGGGAAGTATCGACATTTAATTTCATTAGAAGCCCTGGCACCAGTCATATGCCAGTCGTACTTATAAAAAAACTCGTTAGGATCACTCGTCCCCTTATAAGCCGGAATGGTAGGGGGAACGAATTTCCTTGGGAACTCTGCCTTCAAGATCTTTTCAGTAAATGGAGTTTTGCTTAGTGCAAAACCCCACTCTTTCTCGTCTTCATCTCATCGCATACTTTCTTTCATGATTTGATGAACCATACCCGAAAAATACTCTTCATCATTTAGAGGCTCTGGAGGGCACACATCAGCCACTCTCTCTGAATTCTGCCTTGACAATCGTTCACGGAGGGTCGGCTGCGGCCCTGATCCTCCAGCTTGAAGAGGAGTCCTTTCTACAGGGTCTGCAGCTCTTTGAGAAATGTTCCCTTCAACATCATGAACTCCCGCAGTAGGGTTCCCATCATTATTAACCGGTTGACGATTTGCGCCTAGTAGATCATTCAACTTGCTCAAGATCAGGGCATTCTTGGCTTCCAACTGCGCATTCTGAGCATTCAATTGCTGGTTCAATCCCAAAACTACGGCGTCCGATTCTGCTCGTGTAACTCCAATAGTTGGAGCTGCTTGGCTTGAAGGAGGAGAGGTAGCAGTATTCTCTTGAACATTGTCGTATCTTACAGAACTTCGCTTACTCCCAGGAGCCATTATTTCCAATAAACTTCTGGTTTTAAAAGAAATCCTTTCAACAATCCTTCGTGGAGCAATAGTGGAAGTTTCCTGAGTTCAATTCTCAGTGAAAGCACCAAAAATGTTAACGTAAAAATCAGACGCTAACACCCCGGTGTAGATTGAAGTTGAGTGAAAGCACCACCCGTATACACGGGAACTACAAACAAGTAGAGAAATCACAGAAAAAATCAGAAAAAAACAACAGTTTTTATAGTGGTTCGGCTTAGGGTAAGCCTACATCCACTTTAGTTCTCTTTATTACTGAATCGATTATAACTTTACAACAATCTTCAATTACAATTCCGATGAGACAAACAACTAGAAATTTGATGCAGAAGAATTCTTTAAATCCATGTAGATTGCGTTAGTTTTCTTCTCGAAGTTAGTTGAGATGCCTTTCGTACTTGAAGTGTCGGGTGAGTTGAGAATTCAGCAGAGTATCGGCGCTTAAAGAGATCGGCCAAAAGTCCCTTCCATGCTTGAGGTAGGTTGGTATTTATAGGGAGAATCCCACCCCTTAGGTCGTAAGCCGTGACCGGTCTTAGGTAAGTTGTGGCCGGTCTAAGGCAAGTCGCGGCCGACTCATCTGGCCCCTCCATGGTTTCACCTAGGCTCATTTGTACAAGTCCTAGGTCGCCCCCGAGTCAACACAGCCTTATCTCAGTAACACTGCATCGGGCTTGCATTTAGTAGCTTTAGGTCCTCGAGGACTCAAATTAGGTCGTGAGTTGTGAATGAGTTAACTGGTAACTGGATCGTGTACGAGTTAAGAGGCTGTTGTGCCGAGTATCTGCATTGAACTTGTCTTCCTTTACTTGAGTCGTGAACGAGTAAACATTGGTCCTAGGTCGGCTGTGACTTAGGTCGGCAACTATTTTAGGTTTGCAGCTTGGTAAATAATTAGATCGGTAACTTGGTCAAGTCATTGAGTCAGCATCTCTGAGTCTTAGGCCAGTACCCACGTTAGGTCGGCAACTGTTTATCCTTAAGTCAGTATCCCTCTTAGGCCTTAGGTTGGCTTCCATATTAGATCGGTAACCCACCTTAGCCTTAAGTCGGTATCCCCTCAAATCTTAGGTCGACATTCCTCTTAAGGCGGTTAGGTCGGTATGCCTCTCAAGGCGGTTAGGTCGGTATGCCTCTCAAACCTGTTAGGTCGGTAACCCTTTTAAGCCGTAGGTCGGCATCCCTTTGAGTTGCTAAGTCGAAACCGGGGCAGAGTTAACAGTCTGGAATACCAGCGTGAGAAAACTACACTCAAATTGATTATCGAAGTTTCAAAATACTTTGAAAACAAAAGCATCTCGTAAGGCCACGCCATAAATAAACATGTCGGGTTTTTACCTTACGATAGCCAAAATATTTTTTATCAAAATCCTCTGATATTATAATAGTGTCTATAGAAAGTAAAATAGAATCTAGCTGAAATGCTTGCATCCCACATTTTAACAATAGTTGGGCACAATCAAAACTGTACAGGCGCATAGGGAGAATGGATTTCCAACTAATGACTAGGCACGTGGTACCACCTATCAAAGTACGTGGCCTAGATCACCGTACCGAGGATTACTCCCAATCCCCTGCAACACAAGATCGGGACTACCCCTTACTGGATAATCCCGAGTAAGATCACCACATGGTTGGGATCAGCAACCGCACCACTAAGCTGAATAAAAGGGACATCATGACAGGGATGACCTCACCCTAATGGGTGCTACCCACCTAGCCTTGCTGCATAACCCCTGATTTTGAGTCATTCCTGGTTGATGAGGCTTGAGGCTAAGCGTTACCTTTTAGAACGTTTCACTTAGAATGCCCATCGTTCACCTGACGATGTTCCGAAAGCATTCACCCATACAAGTCCATCCGGGTTCGAACGGAACCGAAGGCACTACTCCTACTACATCCATTTTGGAATCATCCTCAGCATTAGTAGCGACTAGCCCTTGCACTTCACTGCTCCATCTTCGACTCCGAACTCGTTTTCCCCATGAAAATGTACAAACCGGATCGAAGTGTTTTTCAGCAAATAAATCCTGATTCCGGTCTCTTCGAAACGATCAACGCATTGGCCAATATTGATAATTGGTTATTTAACTATCAATTAACATACACAATATCCATCAAACATAAATAATTTCCCCAAATTATTTATTAATCTCAAAATATCTTCACAAGATATATTTTCATTTTCAAACCTTTTTGAAAATAGTTTTCCAGTCACACTCTTCTCATGAGGTGAATTCCCAAATATTTGTTTCCACTGATAACACCAAGATACTTTAGATTTTTAAAATAATTTAAAACACTTAATTATAAATATCCATTAAAACATTTAAGTTAAAAACTACTTCAATAATTTATTAATAATATATAATTTGAGAATATTTAAAATGAGGTTACTTAATTAAATATTAAACTACATTTTCTCTGTTAAAACAATAACAATTCACCTTTAAATAATTAC
The DNA here is from genome assembly GCA_030765085.1 of Allium cepa. NCBI lineage: Eukaryota > Viridiplantae > Streptophyta > Magnoliopsida > Asparagales > Amaryllidaceae > Allium > Allium cepa. The sequence goes on from CM060939.1 coordinate 906,087,803, forward strand.
TACGATAATAGACTTGAAAAATACTTACTTTAGAATTTAAACATTTAGAAGTAATAAATTTTCTAAAACATGCTTTTTAAAACAACATAACGTATATTTAAAAATTTACGTTGAAAACGTACTTGGCTATCCAGGGAAATACTCTTCTCCTTTTAAAAATAAATCACTATTTATTTTTAAACATATTACCCATTCCTTTAATAATACCCACCGTTAATTTATTCTTCCAAATATCCACTGATATATTACTTCACCTTTATAAACCCAGTTTACAAACTTCATAGCCACATTTCCCTCTTAAAATTCCAATTTTAAACACTTAAATCAATTTTCAAATTGATTTCCAATTTACTCCATTTTGAAATAAATTCCCTACTTACTCATTTACTTCGAAATCCCATTAACTTTAGATTTTTTATTCTTACTTATGTTTTAAAATCTTTTAACCGAAAATACCAATTTTAGATTTACCAGATTCTTTCTTTATCCTTTTAAATAAATTCAAACCGTAGAATTTAAAATAATTTTTTTTCCTTTAAATAATATCACTTATGTTTTTAAAATTCATTATTACTCTGTTTATTCAAAATCCCCTTTTCAATACTCTGAACTTATTTATTAGAATTTAAAAATCACATTTATTCTTCCCACTTCATTTTTAAATTTATTCAAATTCTAAATAATTATTTACTTAAAAATTCGCTCTTTTATTTTCTTTTCAAAAATCCAATTCTATATATTTTGATAACTCAGTGTACAAAAATATATTCAAGTAAACCACAGCATTCAATATCCCAATTATCAATAACTTTGAGGAATCCAGTTGGATCCCTCCAACCTGTTTTCCTATATTCACAGGTATTAGCACAATAAAATACCAATTCCACTTCAAGGTGGAATATTGCGGTATATGGGGTTTATATAATATCATCTGCTATTATGCGGCGCATAGGGTCTCATCCGCTATATAATGCGGAAAATCAATCACCCAATATATACTATATACTACTATATATAGTATAGCACATCAAATCAATTCAATCATTCAACCAATTATTTAAATTTAACAATTTTAAATTTAAATAGCCATCCAAAAGAGTGAGATTAACTAACCATTGATTTTTTGTTCGTAATCCACTCCAAACCGGCTTGTTTTCTTCCCGATTTTGGACCTCGTAAAAACATTGTATGATTTATTAATATTGGAAATAATCGAATAGTCAATTACCATTGATTAATTTAATTTAACTAATAATTTAATCTAAACTTAATAATTTAATTTTAAACTAGTTTACCTAAAATAAATAATATTTTGGTAACTAAAATAATTGAATAAGTAAATTAAACAAGTTAATCACCACAATCCTTATTTTTAATATAACCAGTAAGTTTAAAAGGTATATATATATATATATATATATATATATATTTATATTTCTTCCTTTTTGAAACTACATACACACACACACACACATATATATATACTTATAAAATAATATATAGATTTAAAAATCCAATCTTCATATAAACTTCTAACATTGTGAATTTCATTGCTTTTTTCGAAACCTTACCTATATATGTACTTATGTTTACCTATATATTTTAAATAAAAATAGGTATGGGTAAATATATATTTGTATTCAATTTTTCCCTTACTATATACTCGTATACATATATATTAAAAACTGCTATACATCACTGTTTAATTCCCTTTCTATTTAAACAATTTTAAAAAACTATCCTTTTCTTTACTGTATACCAATGTATAAAAATCTTTAATTTGAAAAAAAAAATCTACACATATACCTTACAGCTACAGGAGCTTCATCCCCTTCCAACTCTCAACTTCGAAGCTTTCCCATAACCAACGATCGCGGGCCACCTTCGCAAGCCTCCCCTTAATCGCCTTGACCTTCGCGAGCCACGACACTCTACCCTACATACACGCACGAACGAGCCCCAAGCTTCTAAACCCTCGAACGCAATTGCAGTCCTCACCATCTTGGCCCCGATAACACCTTCCATCATCCCTCGTGCCCACGCAGTCGTGGTCTCCCACGTTCACACGCGCCTGCCTCCCTTACAGCTGAAGTTGAAATCGCAGACCGTTCCCCTCTTCGACTCGCGATTTGAAATCGAATTCGATTTTACTTTTTTTCAATCGATTGACTGAAGAAGAGAGAGGGAAGAGATTAAAACAAAGAACCCTGATTTCGTTCATGCCCTCTAATGGGTTTTGATTTCCTTTATGACTTAAAACGAAAAAGAAAAGAGGGAGCCACGTCCCTTTTTTTTATTCTAAATTACTGGGTAAGTTAAGGGAAGAATGGATAAGATATTGGCATTTTAACGAAGTGAGATGGCTTCGGTTATACGCTAGGCTAAGGTTGACTTGACCCGTTATAATATTACTTAATTTCAAATATCCCTTGTTTAACAATTAAAATTCCGACCTCCAATCGAGGCATGCCACTAGGCGTTTATAATGTTATACCGCTATTCCGAACACAATGGAAAAGATTTCTAGTCATAATTCGATCGTATGGAGAAGATAGCTTTTTGGACTCAGTTATTAAATTGAATTTCGATTTAATTTTCAACGCGTTTACTTACCGTGAAATCACACGACAACTTCAAATGCTATGAAATTTGAAATCTGATAACAATAAACTATTAAGGATCCAATGAAACTAGTTTCGTCGAATTCCGAGACTGTGCCTCAGAAGGCTATTTTTAATTATCGATTTAAATAATATATTTTTAAAACTGAACAAATCACCTTTAAATTCAATTTTAGCATGTTAACCTTAAAATTTGAACGCTAACACCCCGGTGCGTAAAATGTAGTTGTGAAAGCACCACCCGATGATTCGGGAACAGAGTATAAGCAGAAAACTGCAGAAAAAACAGTAAACAACAGCAGTTTTATAGTGGTTCGGCTTATGATCAAGCCTACGTCCACTTCAATCCTTTTTATTGCTGTCTGTATTACAACTTATTACAATCTCTTTCAATTACAATCCAACTCAATTCAAAAAGACAAGTAGTTAGAGAAGACTTCGTCATGACAGAGTTCTTTGAATCCATGATTGGATATGTCGAATCTTTGTGCGAAGTATGGTCTAGAAATCTTGCGTGAGTTTGAAGTGATGGAGTTTAGATTGTCTTGAAGATAGTAGAGCCTTGATGTCACTAGGAGAATGATCCAAAAGTCCCTTTCTAGTTGGAGCTAGGGTCGTATTTATAGACATTTCTCGGAGTTAGTGCGTAACTCGTACACGACTCATGATAAGTCATAACTCGTAGATGACTCATGGTAGGTAGCGGCCGACCTATTGGGTTTAGCTCATGGCTTGGTCCAAAGTTATGCACCCATTTGAATGAATGCTACAAGTTCTAAGTCGTTCCTGAGTTAACCAAACGCGACTTCCTTTATGCTTGCATGAGTTGTACATGACTCATCATAAGTCGTAAGTCGTCAACGAGTCATTTCATTACAGCATGGTATTGAACTTGTCTCCAAGTCTTAGGTCGTGAACGACTTATCTGCAGTTATAAGTCAGCAGCGACTTTAGTGTTGTTGACTCTTCCTTTTAGCACTTTGATTCGTCACTCCTTTAGGTCGTGGACTTTCTTAAGTCATAAGTTGTGAGCTGTGGTCGCGCACGAGTTAACTGGTCGTAGCTTCTTGTTTGCTTGCTTGAGTCGCTGACGATTCAAGGTAGGTCGTAAGCACAATTCTTTAACTCGTGCAACTCCTCAATTGTTGAGTCGGTAACTTGCTGAGTCGTGAAGTACCTTGAGTCGTGAAGTACCTTGAGTCGGCCAACACCTTTAAGGCAACCAAGTTATAACCTGGTGAGTCGCTGTCACCCTTGAGTCGTTAAGTCGGCTGTTAACCCTTCAAGGCCGTTAAGTCGGCAACTCCTTAAGGCTGTTGAGTCGTAACTAGGTAGGCCGTTGATTCGGTCCATATGTTAGATCGGTAATCAGTTGAGTCGTGAGCCTTTCTTGAGTCGCTTGAGCAGAGGGGTTAACAATTGCCCCTCGAAGTACACGCTAAAGTCATGAGTCGTGTGCTTCGACCCAGTGCCTGAGTCTTAAACGACTCAAAGAGACTCATGACTCGTTAGTCCTTTCATCTTCCCCCCTGCATCGTATATAAGCCGTTGAGTCGGTCCTTCCTCCTTACTTCATTGCTTATCTGTTTTATTCGATCCTGCCATTAACGATCCTTCAAGTTTCCAGAGACGCATCCAAGCTAATCAGTCGTCAACTCATCTTTACCTTTTTATTACGTAAGTGAATTCACTTTCTGTTCAATCCACGATCGCCATTGACTCACGAATCTGGACTCCCCATTTTCTGACTCTAATTCACTTTTGTGTCGTGTTCCATTGCGAGCCATGTTTTTGATCGATTTGCGACTGCCATCAATCATATTGTTGTTATAGTTCGTGAATCATAGTAGTGCATCATATTCGTTGCACGCTTGAAGCGATTCGAATTGGTTTTTGGGTGATTTCCGATGATGTGAGGAGAAGATAATGAATTACACTGTCTCGAATTAGCTGGTCTGTGGGTTTGGAGGAGATGAGAAAGTTCTTAGCGGGTTAATGGGTTAATGGGTTAGAAAGGAGTTAACTGGTTGTGGAGACAACTTAAAATTCTCACGATATAGTTGGTTCTTTGGATTTACCGACTTAGGAAGGCCTTGCAATCTCATCCGTCCATGACCTAATTTTTGGGTCGTTTTGACTTGCTGATGATTTAGGACTTAGGTCGTACGAGCGACTCAACCCTTTAGATCCTTACCACTACTTATCCTTTAGACCGTGAACGATTCAAGCCATAAGTCGTGAACGACTCAGCACTTAGGTTATTTTCCATACCGAGTTGCTTCTCGGGGCTTAACCCCTGACCGACAAGTAGATGGGACCTAGGCTTTGAGTCGTTGGCGAGTCAGGACTTGTGTGAATTTTGTTTGTGCTTTGAACCGTTGCATGGACTTTGAACTGTTGAGCTTTATTGCATTCATTCACAGGTTGCTTTAACTTGCAAGCTAACAATCTGTCCAACACAACATTTACAGAAAATTGGGACGAATATACTGCCATCGACTGCCCACATCAAATGACAGATTAGTTAATAACAGATAATTAATTTAAATAAATTGTGTGAACGAAGTGCTTTGAAATCATCAAATTCAAGTAAAATATTAAAGCAACACTGAAATAGTCAATTGAAACCGACCAGCTTGCACTAATATTATGCTTGAACTTTAGATTAACAAGTTCTGAAATTTTGTAGTTGATCAATCGTCGACTATTTTAACTCCAGTTATATTTACTTGCTATTTTTATTAGTTTTGCACGACACTTCACACTTTTAGGAAATGTGCACCTTCACATTTGAATATCCAGTTGTTTGTGTAGAATGACTTCTCAGGAAGAAGATACAATGGTTCAGACTGGAGAGGCCACTGTAATCCCTGCTCCTCTGGTCAATCCTCCCGAAAGAGCCTCTTCTACTTTATCGTACAGAGTTTTCCTCCAATTGTGCGCTCAGTTTGGCATTGCTGAATCAGATGCCATTCTTCCCGAGAGAAGTAACACCGCTGACATAGCACCCTCTGGCTTTGTAACGGTCAATCGACAAATGTGCCTGAGTGGGGGCGTTCCTCCTTTCAATGATTTTCTCCAACAACTTCTTCGTCAATTGGCCATCGCCCCATCCCAATTACACCCCAATGGTAATGCCATTTTAATGGGGTTGTGTGTACTGTTTAGGAGGACGCTCGATCGATTCCCAAGCTTTGACGAGATTTGCTTCCTATGCTCTTTCACCAGGACTAAAGATCACCCCTCTATTACTGTCGTGAGAAGTGCTCGATATCGTAAATTGATCATCGGTCTTCCTGACAGCGCTCATGGGTTTTTGACTCAATTTTTCTATGTCCGTTGCCCCCCGGGGTTTTACGCTGTGTGGAGAGAAGGAAGTAAGATCATCTACCTTTACCTCTTTTATATTCTGAGTCTTTTGAAGTTCGAATTGCCAAGTGTTAACTTCGTCATCATTTCATTTCTTTTATTTCAGTACTTCCCCCTCCTTGTAGAGATCCCAGTCACAAGCCAACCCTGGAGAGGCTTGTAGCAATACCGGTTGAAGAACGGGACGTGAAATTTTTGCTGAACGACGAATTCCTTCACCAGTTCGGACTTCTTCATCCTTCTCGCTCCACACACCCCTGCGAGGTTCCGGACTCCCCACCTAAAGCATCAGATGTTCTGGTTTCTACAGACACATCCATACCAAAAGGTCCTGCTCCTGAGGCTTCGCTAGTGAAGTACTCCACTTCGGTTGATGTTGCGGGGCCATCTGTCGAGCTTGCCCCGGTTATTGAGGAAGAAGAGCCCCAGGGATCTCCTCGACTGTCACAGAAACCTGGCGGAGAAGCCGAAAAAACTAGCCTTGCCAAGCAGAGCAGGGACGATACCTTCGAAGGGCTGAGCGACCTCTTTGCCACCTCGCAAGAGATCTTTAAAGATGATCCTATTACTGCCGGGGTTTCTTCTTCAGTTGTTGAAGCGACTTCTATCCTGCAACAGACTCCGTCAACTTAAGAGTTGACGCTAACTGTTACACCCGTAACCACTCCTCAATTAAAGAGTGGTTCGTAGTTTGATGCGCGTAGTTTGCACATCACACACACTTAGAATTTTTTCGGCACTTTCACGGTCCTGACTTTTTGTACTTTGAAGAATTCTAAAATTTAGCTCTTTCTTGTTTCAGATCCTCTGATGGGGCACAGCGGATCCTACTATGATGATTTCCAGCGCTACGGGAGGCGTAGCCAATATGATTACAGGCGTTACCTCCCCTCTTACAGAGAATCTGATGAAGAAAGAGCCGCTCGAAAGGCTCAAGAGAAGAGTGCTCAAGAGGAGCTCCATGAAAGTAGAGAGAGAGAGGAGCACCACGATTCTTCGCAGAGAGGCGACGATTCCCATAAAAGAAAATTCCATGATGACAGAGGAAAAAGTCATATGGTTGAAGATTCGAGCAAGCGAGCCCGACATGGTGAGAAGCACACCTCTGCAACTCCTGAAAAGATTACTGCCCCTGCCTCGCTAGACATTCCTTTCGGCTCTCCTGCTCTCGGGAAGACAGACGTCCAAACAATAATTAGCAGGCCCAAATTCCAAGTCGGACCGGGTCCGGCTACTTTGCAAAGTCGATTTCCACAGTGGTGTCTGAAGGGAGTAAGGTTTGACCTTGACTTGGTCCCCATTGACAAATCTGCTATGTTACGAAACCTTGATGCCGTCAAGCTTGATATTGAGTGGATGTCGAAGTGGCAAAAACTCGTTGACGAGCTCCAAAGGGTTAATCGTGCGAACATAGAGGCCATGCTTACTATGGAAAACGATAAAGCCGAGTGGCAAAAAGTTCTTGAGCAACATGACACTGAGATGAGGAGCATTGCTTCTTATAATGAAGAGCTTGAAGCAAAAGTTGAAGAATTGAAACAAGAGCTTGCTGCTTCCTCTACTTCCTATTCTCAAAAAGAAGAAGTGCTTCTAAAACAAGTGAGAGATGCTCATGCCAGCCAAAGGGATGCCGAAGACAGGCTTGAAGTGCAGAAAAGAATTAGTGAGGGCTATGTCGCTGACATTGAAGAGCTTCGGAAGAAAAACAGCTCCCAAGAGGCGGAGATTCAAATGCTTAAGCTTCAACTTTCTAAAGCTGAAATGGAGCGTGATGAGGCCGTTGCCGGCAAAATTGCAGCTGAAGAATCTGACAAGGCAACGAGGGCCAACATCAGCTCAACATTATTTGATTTCTATCTGCACTGTATTTTGGGGCGCGGTAGCCTCGCCTTTCTAGGCCCCAAGTATGAAATTACACTGGCTGAAGTTTGGGAGGCCGCACTCGATATGCTCGGTGGCAGCGGCGCTGGCTATGCTGAGTCAGCTCTTGAGGAGCACTATCTTGATGATGATGCTCGTGCCGCTCTCGCTAGGGGGAGGGAACAGCTTGCAAAATTAAGGGCCGAAACAGCGGCAGGAGAATATTCAGGAAAAATCACCTCAACTGCTCCAATTCAACCTTCTCCTTCAGCCGAAATTGACATTATCGGTTCTAGTTCTCATTCCCCATCTCCTACTAAAGTTACCACTGATATCACAAGCATACAAGGTGGAGATGAAGGCGGCGAGAGTGCCGAGGCACAGGCTTACGGAGTTGACGTCAGGGAACCGACTTCTGCAGGTAACCCTACTGACAATCTTGCCCAAGTAGACTGCTCATCTGTTTCTTACGAACTTGATGAGCTTTTTGACTACTTCTTAAATCTCAGCGAACCTTTATCTCCGCTTTTTACTGACTTGAACTTTTTTCCTTCTGTAGAGAAAACGTCGGGCATTGTTCAGGCTTCTCCTCCTCCAATTACTGTTCCTCTGCCTTCCCCAATCACTCCTACTCCTCATCCGGGATCACAGGAAGAAATAATAGGTGCCCTCCAGGGCTTAGATGACTCAACTACTTCACAAGAGCAAAAGGATGAAGGACTTGAGGGAGGTGAGATATCCCCGGAGCGGACTCCTTCTGATGACATAATTTTGTCTAAACTCGTTACTCCAGGAAGTGAATCTTCTTCAAAGAGGAGAAAGAAGCACGGAACATCAAAGAGGAGGGGGAAGAGCATCATTGCTACTGAAGAGGAACCGGAAGTTGAACCAGTTGTACCTCCCTCTCCTTCTACCCTCATGCCTACAGACCGACTCGAAAAGCTAACCATCAGGCCGGGTAAAGGGTCCAAAGGTCGCAAGAAGAAATGAAGATTCCAGTTTTTAGCTTTTTTCGTTTCTTGGGTGTACTGGTCGGAGATTGTGTGGGTACCGGCCCCCACTTTCCTTATTTTGAAACTTGTATCTGTAATACAATTGAATAAAATGATCCTTTATTTGTACAAACTCTTGTTTGAATTTGACAATGCATTTATTATTCATTTTTGTACAAGTTTATTTATATGATATTGCAGTGAGCTTGTGGTATATTGTTTTGAACGTAATTTCACTAATGTAGTTATACCATGTTGCCCCTATACCATAAGCCTATTGCAATATTTTACATTTTAAGGGGACTTGTACTTTTATTTTCTAGAGAATAATTATTCCATACTTGGAGGAATATTATTTCGTTAAAAAAGTACAACTCCCACCATACAAGTTTTTACGCTTCAACCTTCGAAGATACCACTTTTTCTTTTGTGCAAATACACATTTTATCAAGTGAATTCTTCTATGTGGTAAAGCAGGCCTCTGAAGGGTACTTTAATTTCTTTTTTAAGGGAGAGTAATTTCCAGAATAGGTGAATTATTCTCCCTTTGAAAGTTAGAGTGTGCCTTTGATGAGGGCTTCTTCACGTTTCAACACTTGGAAGTTTTATTTCAATCTCGGTGAAACGTGTGCCTCTGAGTAGGGCTTTTGCCTGGAAGTTTGGGGTTTCTTTCTCTCGGTTGGACGGATTTACGGGAGTGTATCGACCGATCATTCTGCAACTTTGTATTGAGAAAGATCTCTTTTTTTTTTAATTTGGACTCTAAAGAGTAGCATTGGGCTCTGAAGAGTAGTTGAACTCTAAAGAGTAGCATTGGGTCTTCGATGAGAAGCATTTGGACTCTGAAGAGTAGCGTTGGACTCTGAAGAGTAGCATTGGACTCTGAAGAGTAGTTTGAACTCTAAAGAGTAGCATTGGGTCTCCGAAGAGAAGCATTTGGACTCTGAAGAGTAGCGTTGGACTCTGAAGAGTAGCATTGGACTCTGAAGGGTAGTTTGAACTCTAAAGAGTGGCATTGGGTCTCCGAAGAGAAGCATTTGGACTCTGAAGAATAGCGTTGGACTCTGAAGAGTAGCATTGGACTCTGAAGAGTAGTTTGAACTCTAAAGAGTGGCATTGGGTCTCCGAAGAGAAGCATTTGGACTCTGAAGAGTAGCGTTGGACTCTGAAGAGTAGCATTGGACTCTAAAGAGTAGTTTGAACTCTAAAGAGTAGCATTGGACTCTGAAGAGTAGTTTGAACTCTAAAGAGTGGCATTGGGTCTCCGAAGAGAAGCATTTGGACTCTGAAGAGTAGCGTTTGCGCTTGTGTCTTTATACCCTGCGCTTCTTAGCAATTCCTCACAATTATTTAGTACATGTCACGTTTTTTCGTTTGTTTTTGCTAAAGAAATGTGCCTTATTGCTGAATGGATCCATGGGGCAGATGCAAGCTGCTCCACTAGATGTTCGTTTACACAAACGATCGTGGTTGGTTAGCAAATTGCCCTCTTTGGTGGAGTCCTCAATTGTTTGCAAATTGCACTTCTTTTGAAATACTTGAATTCGGAACATTTTTGACCTGCCATTCGTTTACTCTATGACTTGTAGGAATCGCTTTATTTCGTGATGTGTTGGATGAACAAGCTTTATTTCGATAACCTGTAATACTAAATCGAGATTTTTAGTAATATTTGCATATTGAAATGATACAGGCATTTTAACGGCATCGAAGAATACAAGATTTATAATTGCTCATTACTGATTCACATCACATTTACAGTGGTTAACAGCACAAGAATTATTCATTCATCATCATTTTATGAAGTTAAGCAACACTATTAAGTAAAATATGGGTGTAAATGACTGTCATCCCATGATTTTGCGATTCACGTGTCAGTCAATGACCAGCTTCTCGGATTCTTGCTCCGTAGTTCTATTGCTTGAACCGGGTCGGTAAGGAGGACACGGTTGCCCCTGAGCGGACGAGGTTGGGTCAATTTTTGTCTTTCTTCACATATTGTTGAAGTTTATTCTGTTTTAGCAATTCTTCAATCACACTTCTTAACTGGCGACATTGATCAGTATCGTGACCAGGTTGGTTGTGAAATCGACAGGATTTCCCATTTTGCACTGCCCCTCTTCCCATCTCAGGTGGTTTAGGGTACTTGATAACATCCTTTGTTGCCAAGAAGATTCTTTCTGGTGTATCAGTTAAGGGGGTGAAATCTGAAGGATTAAAACGTCGAGGTTTCTTCTTATTTCCCTGCTTCTTTCCTTCATCACTTTCCCTTTTCTGGTTCCCAAATCCTCCGTTGTTAGAGAAGACATCGTTATTCTTAATTTCGGCCACCGTTGCTTTTTCTGACACCGAGAGATTTTCTAGGCGTATGAATTCGTCGGCCTTTTTATAAAACTTTTCGAGTGAGTTTGGTTCCTTCATTTTAAGCCACATCCCGAATTCACTTGACTTGTCGATGGCCCGCATTAAGTATGTGAGGATCATTCGGGGCTCCGCGTTGTCTACCTCGGCTAAAGCTGTATTAAAACGGTTCAAAAAAAGACTTGATGGGCTCTCCGGGCGATTGTTCTATACTGGACAGTGACATTATATCTTTTGCCTTTGAAGCATACAACCTGAATTGTTCTTTAAATTTTCGGGTTAAATCGGAGAATTGGTCTATGGATCGAACCGGTAGCTTGGTGAACCAAAGCAAAGCCACCCCTTCTAAATATACCGGAAAATATCGGCATTTAATTTCATCCGATGCTCGTGCCGCAGTCATATGCCAATCGTATCTGCATAGAAATTGGTTAGGGTCACTTGTCCCTCGATAGGCTGGGATGGTAGGAGGTACAAATTTCCTGGGAAACCCTGCCTTTAAAATCCTTTCGGTAAACGGGGTTTTACTTGGAGTGAAACCCCATTCTCTCTCGTCTTCATCCCTTTACATGCTCTCTTTCATGATTTGTGGAACCATTTCAGAAAGATACCTCTCATCATGTCGAGCTTTAGATCCACCAACTTCAAGAAGTGTCTGCTCAAGGGAGGTGGCTGCCCTCTCAGGAACGTTCCTTTCTTCAGCATCATGAACGTTGCCAGCAAAGTTCCTTTCATTACCCGTTGGTTGATGGTTTGCCCCAAGCAAATCGTTCAGCTTATTCAAAATTAGGGCATTTTGGGCATTCTGAGCCTCCAATTGTGCACTTTGGGCATTTATCTGCTGGTTCAGCCCTAAGATTACAGCATCCAACTCCGCTTTTGTAACCACAACAGGTGGAGTGGCTTGATTAGGTACTGGGGAAGCGGAGGTTCCCTCTTGAATATTTCCAGATCTACTCCTTCTCCCCGGAGCCATGATTTCAGATAAACTTCTAGTCTTCAGAGAGATTACTTCAACAAACTTTCGTGGAGCAATGATGATAATTCGCCTGAGTTCGATTCTCAGTGAAAGCACCAAAAACGTTAACGTTAAAATTTGAACGCTAACACCCCGGTGTGTAAAGTGTAGTTGTGAACGCACCACCCGATGATTCGGGAACAGAGTATAAGCAGAAAACTGCAGAAAAAACAGTAAACAACAGCAGTTTTATAGTGGTTCGGCTTATGATCAAGCCTACGTCCACTTCAATCCTTTTTATTGCTGTCTGGATTACAACTTATTACAATCTCTTTCAATTACAATCCAACTCAATTCAAAAAGACAAGTAGTCAGAGAAGACTTCGTCATGATAGAGTTCTTTGAATACATGATTGGATATGTCGAATCTTTGTGCGAAGTATGGTCTAGAAATCTTGCGTGAGTTTGAAGTGATGGAGTTTAGATTGTCTTGAAGATAGTAGAGCCTTGATGTCACTAGGAAAATGATCCAAAAGTCCCTTTCTAGTAGGAGCTAGGGTCGTATTTATAGACATTTCTCGGAGTTAGGTCGTAACTCGTACACGACTCATGATAAGTCGTAACTCGTAGATGACTCATGGTAGGTAGCGGCCGACCTATTAGGTTTAGCTCATGGCTTGGTCCAAAGTTATGCACCCATTTGAATGAATGCTACAAGTTCTAAGTCGTTCCTGAGTTAACCAAACGTGACTTCCTTTATGCTTGCTTGAGTTGTACATGACTCATCATAAGTCGTAAGTCGTCAACGAGTCATTTCATTATAGCATGGTATTGAACTTGTCTCCAAGTCTTAGGTCGTGAACGACTTATCTGCAGTTATAAGTCAGCAGCGACTTTAGTGTTGTTGACTCTTCCTTTCAGCGCTTTGATTCGTCACTCCTTTAGGTCGTGGACTTTCTTAAGTCGTAAGTTGTGAGCTGTGGTCGTGCATGAGTTAACTGGTCGTAGCTTCTTGTTTGCTTGCTTGAGTCGCTGACGATTCAAGGTAGGTCGTAAGCACAATTCTTTAACTCGTGCAACTCCTCAATTGTTGAGTCGGTAACTTGCTGAGTCGTGAAGTACCTTGAGTCGTGAAGTACCTTGAGTCGGCCAACACCTTTAAGGCAACCAGGTTATAACCTGGTGAGTCGCTGTCCCCCTTGAGTCGTTAAGTCGGCTGTTAACCCTTCAAGGCCGTTGAGTCGGCAACTCCTTAAGGCTGTTGAGTCGTAACTAGGTAGGCCGTTGATTCGGCCCATATGTTAGGTCGGTAATCAGTTGAGTCGTGAGCCTTTCTTGAGTCGCTTGAGCAGAGGGGTTAACATAGCACTTTTATTATCTTTAGTATTATCAATATAAATTTTACAAGCCTTCAAATTATTTTTAACAGGCTTAAAACTGAAGATTCAATAACTTACCCAAATTCAAATTACTAAATTCAATAAATTCAATCGCCAAATTCAAACTGATATTTGAAATCCAAGTTAATCTATCTTGCAAATATTTAAAATAAATTAAATATTCCAATTTCAAATGCTTAAAAATTTCGGGTCGTCATACCAATAGATCTCCTTTTAGTAATTACTAATGATGACAAATTTATTTTAAAATTTGGTTTAAAAAATTAGCAAGTCGAAGTAAAATTGAAAATATGACTGAAAATCATTTTTTAGTTTTTTACTTTTCATCGACCAAAATTAGTCGAAATGTATTGTGTACACCAATGCACATGTGTACACATTTATATAAATAACATGTGCTTTTGTTAATGAAGTTATTTGATTATAATTTGGCTTAAAAATAAACCTAAGACGTAAAATGAAATTTGACTTTTCATTTTGAAATAAATAAATTAACAAAAATTCAAGACCGTGACAAAATACATTTCAAAAAGATGTGAGGTGATGGTGGAGTGTAGGATGTATCTTGCATGTGGAAGTAAGTGAGGAGGAGGAGATGGTGACGTGGCAACTTTTTGTGGAGGGTATGAAATATTATAATAAGGGGATATTTTAGTAAATTACCATCTTTATTTTCTATAGAAGAAGAAACACTTTCTCATCTTCATTCTTTACTTTATTAATTTTTATTTTCTTATTTCTCCTCTTTCCATTCTCTTCTCTCCTTTCATGGAGTTTTAGTTAATATAATTTGGAAAATGCTTCTTTTACCACTTTTTCCTCAAACAAAATTACTAAAACTTATTCCATTATTCTCCACATCGCCCCTTTACCAAAAGAAGACCCAAAGCTCCCATTTTTAGCTATGGTCGAGCGAGCCGCCTTGCACTGTGGTCAAACGATACTGATCTCCTTTAGGTCTCATAGCCAAGTTTTTCCAAGCAAAAGCTAGGTTTGTGTTTGGTTTGAGAAGTTGTGTAGTTTGGTTAAAGTTCTTATTGGTTTAGGTGAGTAAAGCTCACTTTAAAAATCATTTTTAAACTTTATTGTTTATACAGTAATCTTTGTTGTTTGCTTATGTTTAACAAGTGTATGAAATGATTATTGTTTGGTTTGGTTCCCGCATGAAAGCAGATGACACATAGGTTGTTTGCAAAGGACTTGAAACGAAGTCGAAGTGATCGTAGCAAATAGGTCGCTATGACACACTATGCAGAGCATATGAAAGATTTTACATGGGGCTTTTATAGAGAGACCCTAAGGAATTTCTCACCTATAATTATTCACTTTATGTTATTATTTATAAAAAATGAATGTATATGACATGTAGCTTGTTTCCATGAAAGTGTCGTTATAGCGATTATCGCTATGCCGACACTTTGTAATGTAATTCCTTTTGAAATCTTTTGTGCTTGATCTCATGCTTGGGTTTTACAAAAAAAAAAAATTGTTGTGTTTTGGCACTTTCTAAATTGTTCCTTGAACCAAAGTTTGAAGCAATTTTGATTTACAAAACAATAGAAGTTATGGTCCATATAGTGATAGTCTCCATGGATGTAGTTCGGAAATATTTTATTTTTCATAAAGTATAAAAGATTATTTGCTCTAAATATTTTGTAAGTTATTTTCATGTCGGTTCATGTAATGACCCAGATTTTCTCGGCATTTAAAGTTTGAATATTTAAACGGTTTTAAATGTTGTGTTTGAAATATAAATTCAATTTGAGCATGGAGTTATTGGTTGAGTTCGAGAAATAGCGTTTAATTTCAAAATGTAGCGATTTATTTAATAAATTTAATTGTTGAATTAATAATTGAAAATCGTTTAAATCATTGAATTAAAGTTTATGAATCGAAAATGATTTCTAATGTTGACATAAATTCTATTGGAATTATAATTTAGTTAATAAGTCGTTAAAGCTGGAATTCAAGTAATTTTGTTAATTTTTGAAAATCGTCGGTTTAATCGATGAGTTAAAAAAAACGATCCAGGGCAGTTTCAGAATTCGATGAAACCTATTCCAATGGGTCCGAAATAGTGTATTGTTATGAGATTCCAGATATCGTAGTGTTTAAAGTTATCGTTTGATCGTGCGGGATAGAAACGCATTGAAATGAATATTGGAATTTAATATAATAATTGGGTCCAAAAAGCTATCTTCTCCAAACGATCGAATTTGTACTCGAAACCTTTCTATAGCGTTCGGAATTGGGATATAACATTATGAATGCTTAGCGACATGCCTCAATAGAAGTTCGAGTTTTTAAGCTACATAAAACGTGACATTTTACAAAAATTAATTAATATAATTTAGGTCAATCCTTCAAATCCATCAGCCACCCTATGAATTGACCCGACCTACTCCTTCTATAACACGCCACCTACCTGTCCTTCATTCTCTTTTATAAATCATGACCATCACTTTCAAAATCAATAGAACGAAAGAGAAAAAAATAACCTGTTCGAACCCGCCAAACATTCACGAGAGGTATGGTAGGGTCGGCGAAGTTTATGGGGTTGTATGTGCACGTAGTCAGGATGAGGTGGGGATCGAGTCTTGTGATTTGGGTTGGATGACTAGGTTGATCTATAGGCGGTTGCTAGTCGCTATTGAAGATGTGGGGTTGACAAGGCGAGAGGACCTGATGCATTCTGGTGATGCCGAATGATGGGAAGTGGAGCAGCGATAGGTCATGATGCGATTGACGTGGTTGGCAACAGCGACGTAGCTCGCTCTGTGGCAAGCTACACAACAGGCATGGGTTTGTTGGTTGTAGAAAAAAGAGGCATCACCTGTGTTCTTTACTGCCTAAATCGCAGTGAGAATTTTGAGAAGCAAACGGCCATGTTTTTGATGCTGCGAGGTTGAGCGGCTGAAATGGAGAGGATTAGAACTTCATAATTCTTAGATTTATATTAATGAGGTAATTAAACCTTTTTTTAGTTGGTTGAGTTAAATAAATTAGAAAATTAGTCGTTGGATTAATGAATCCTATAAATCCGTAAAAAATTTCATGCGATGTGCGAAAATCGAGCGTAACGTGTCACGTTGGACTTGTAGTGACATAATATGCAATGGAATACATTTAAAATTGGAATGGGTGGTAAATTGAAAATCAAGGTGAGTAAATCTTACTCTTTCTAGATTGCCAAATATTAATTTTAATAAAATTAATTATTGGATGCCTGGTTGATTTAATAATTAGTATCTGATGACTGATATATTATATATATAGTAGTATATATATTAGTATTTGGAGTGATATTCCCGCATATTGTAGCGTATGAGACCCTATGTGCCGCGCATAATAGCGGATGACCCTATATACCATGATATCCTCCTCGAAGTGGGATCGGTATTTTTATATTGTATTAACATCTATGGATGCTAGGAAATAGGTTTGAGGGATCCAACTAGATTCCTCAAAACGTTGATTTTACTTTCATATATAGTGTTATATGATGTGTGTGAATAATCTATTATAGATTATTGTGGTGATTTCGAATTACTAGATGCTACTGTAGCACTGGCCTGAATTTTGATATTTTTAATACCATAAATATATTTTTCAGATTTAAGGAATTAAAGGGAATTTTGATATAAAAATATTTGTATTGTAATTGGAATTATTAAAAAAATTGAGTTAGAAAAGATATTTGATAATTGTTTATACTTAACTATTGTAGATTTTAAATGGAGATTCTAAAAATGAATTATGTAGAGGAATTTATAAATGATATTTTGAAAATATAAAAAGAAGTTGAAAACGATATTAAAAGATGATTGGAAGTCATAAATAGGATTTATAAAGGAATGGATTTATAAAAAGGGAATTTTATGAACGAGATTAGTTATATAAAAGTGAAACTCAAAGAAGTTATAAAATTTATGAACGATGTTTATAAATAAAGAAGTCAATATCAGATGATAGATTGGGAAATATGAATTCACAGGGAGAATTTATATTAGAATATGGAAATAGGGTGAGAAAAACAGTGGATACTATTTTTGAAAGTGAAATTGGTTAAGGAGGTCGGAATGGAAGTGATGTGATGTGACATGAGAGAAATTTATAAATTGAATTGGTTGTTGAATTTTTAAAAATATATTTTAAAGTTTAAGAAGTTAAGTTTTTTTAATAGGAAAATTTTGTTATTTGAAACTATGGAATTTTAAACTAGTTAGGATTGAAATACTTCGTTAAGTAGATTTTCAAATATTATGTATTATTTTAGTAAATTCTAACTTTTAAAACCAGCTTTAAAATTTATTTTTTACCTAAAAATGACTTACTGATGGTTATAAAAGTGTTTTCGATGTTCTAAATAATTATTTAAACATGTTTTAAAAATAAATTATTATTCTTTTAAGTACTTATTTTATATAAATATAAGAGTTTGAAATGATTTTTACTTTATTCACCCGAGACTTGTAGGTTGGTTTATTTAACGGGAAAGTTTTTATAAGAGGAGTTTTATAATGGAATGTTAGGAACTTAAGACATTACCTAAGTGTTGGAATACCAAAACTTTAAAATAATGAATTCGAGTTTAATAAAGAAGTTATAAATGGTTAGATGGGATTATAAATAAATATAATCGTTTTTGGAAATTGTGAGAAGAAATTTATTAATAGTTTACGGAAATGTACGAGATAAGCTACGAAAATTCCTAAGTTTTGATACTTAAGATGGTTTTGGAAAATGGACTTAGAATATTTTCAAAGTGTTGAAAAATTGTGGGATATCCTGTTGTTGATTTAAATATTGAAAATTGTTTTAAAATATTTGAATATGGAAAGGAATTTGAAATATACACCTTGTTAAGGTCGTTGAAAAAGAATATTTTTTGGAAAATGTATAATAACGCCTACTGTATGCTTATGGATGTTTTATTGATAGTTAAATAACTGATCGTCAATATTGGCCAATTTCGTAAATTGTTTCGTAGAGACCGTGATCGGATTTAATTATCCGAAAACCACTTTGATTCGATTTATACGTTGCGAATGGATACCGTGAAGGTAGTGAAGACGGTGATTCGGTTTGTCCAGACCAAGGACAACTTGTATGGACGAATGCTATCAGAACATCGTTAGTGGAGGACGATGAGCATTCTAAGTGAAAATTGTTTCTTGAAAGGTAACACTTTGCCTCAAGCCTCATCAACCGGGATTGACAAAAACATGGGAGATATGGCAAGGCTAAGTGGGTCTGACCCAATTAGGGTATGTTATCACTTTTCCAAATATCCTCAAAAACCAAAATATTATGGTTATGGTTGTACATGAAAGAAGGAGCAATTGATTATAAGGGTGGGAACAACCGATGTGATAATATATTTGATCTATCCAGGTTAGGGGTTGGCCGGCCTTGTGTAGCAGAGGATCTCGGCGAGGTCTCGGTACATTACTGTAGAGGTGTACTGTGATGGGCGGTACCCCAGTGGTCCAGTCATTATATGGAATCCATTCTCCAATAAGCCTCGTATGGTTTTGATTATGCCCAACTATGCTGGAACGTGAGATGCAAGCATTTTAGCTATTTTCTATTTACTTGGTTTAGACGCTATTGTAATATCAGACGATTTTGATAAAAAGGTTTTTGTTATCGTAAGGTAAAAACCCTTCGTGTTTATGTGTTATGTGGTCTTACGAGATACCTTTGTTTTCAAAGGATTTTCAAAAGGTTAATAATTCAAATTGAGTGTGTTTTCTCACGCTGGTTTTCCAGACTGGCTCGGGTGTTATTTTATTATAATGCTCGGGTCAGACCGAGTATTATAAATTTAGGAAAGGGTGCTGTTGAGCCCAGGAGACGGGTTGGATGAAAGAGACATATCTTCGTACTTAGTGTATATTTCCGCTGTTGAAGGTCAAGTTACTATAACTGCCCAGATTTATGTATGGACTGTTGTACTCTAATGATTGTAAGTATATAATACTGCTACAGATTCTTTTGTATAAAAATCTGTTATTATATATTATATTTTGTTCCGATACGATTATGAGATTCTGTGATGTTGTTTTCTATTTTCTTCTTATACCTTTTCTTCTTCACCACTAACGTTTCATATTTCCATTCAATTTGAGCTGAACCGACGTGAATTATTGTCGACTCAAAGGGGTACGGATTTACGGGCCTTTATACTTGGTATCAGAGCTGGAGGTTAAGAGAGAACCTTGGCTCCGGTGGGGAGTACTCATTAGAGATAGGTCAGTAGTAGTCTAGAATGAGTTGAGTGTAATAATAGATATGAGAGCGTATTTTTTAGTGAATATAAATGATTTTGTATTGTGTTGATTTATCTATTGAGTGGCATATAAATTCTAGTCAAATAGTGGGACGTCACTAAATCAATAGGAGTTTCTAAACACCTGAACGCGATAAGCTGACACGGTATGGTTTTGAAACGGGTAAATGAAATAATTTTACCCAAACTATATTTTGATATAAAAAAAGAATAATTTTCTGAAAATTATTATAGTAATGTGTTTTGTTGTTATTACATAGCTAAAATAAGATTATAAAATTGAAATGGTTATTTATAGCCAAGGGAAGATTGTATAAGTATGAATTATACAAATGAGTTAAAAAATATAAAAAGTTTCAAAACAGAATTTGCAAAATTTAAATTCCGATGATTTTTAGAAGTGTTTTCCAAAGTATTTTGAAATAAATAATAGTAATATTATTGTGGAGATATTTCGAAAGAAAATTGTTTTAAATGGATTTTGGAAGTGATATAGCACTGAACTCACTTCAATCGTTGGAAATTAATCCTGGTGATGACTACAGCATCATCAGTATTCATTTTTGAGTTTCTAAGTGACGGATCGTTGCCACAATAATTTGATATGGAGATTATTTTCCGGTGAAAACAAGTGTTGTTTGAAAATTCTGAGAGAATTTTTGTAAATAAAATCAGGTTGATTTTGAAATTCGAAGGAAGTGGTTTGTTAAATAAAAAAGTGTGTGTGTGTGTGTATGTGTTTGATTTCAAAGTGTTTTGAAACAAGAACCGAGTGTTTGAATTTTGAAATTTCCTATTAAATGAGAAGTGAAATGACAAGAGAATAAGTTTTGAAATAAAGCTTGGAAAATGTTGACTTCAAGATGAAATTAAAAACTAACTGGTGTAAATTAAATAAATTGGATTTGTAAAAGATAATTTGTAGGAATTGGGATTTAACTTAAGTAAAAGTTAAAGAAAATAAATTAAATGAATTGACTATAATAAATAAAATGAAATTAAATTCAAGCGAAATCAAAGAGGAAAGGTTAATTTATATAAATAGAGGTTTGGTAAATACAAATTTGAGTTGGAAAATGTAATTCAACCTAGGAGTAAATAAGTTGAATATGCATTGGAAGTATTATTTGATTAAATCAAGAATGAACTTAAGCTACAAAGTCGAATATGAATTTAAGTAATGATATGGAATGTTATAATTAACCATAATAGTAAATTTATGTGATGGTTTGTTAAGTGAATTGGCATAAAAATGAAATGTCGTTTGATATAAAAATTAAACGAATAAAATTGCAAATAAATTGAATATGAATAAATAGAAAATTGATAAATTGATTTGGAATCGACTTAAAATAGATATAAACTGGAGCGGTTATTTAATTAAGGGTATATCACCAAGTCACAGTTATCTGGTTCACGGTTATATATACATGTTTCTGTAACGACCCATGAATTTTAATAATTAATTTGGTTATTTTAAATTCAAATTTAGTAATTAAATTTAGATGAAAAAAATAAAAAAAAACTTTATAAGTTAATATTAAAATGAACGCTGAAATAAAATATATCGAATAAAAGTTGAATGAAAATGTATGTGAAAAGGTTTATGCAAGTTGATAAGTAACATATTAGTGCAATACCTATTAATTGGGAAAAATTTGTAAAGTTATATTTGAGTAAAATTGTAAATTTGAAGTTAAGTAATAATGGACATAGTGAAGATGGAAGTCAAATCAAATTTTATCTAATTTTGAAGGTAATCAATAATTTATGAACTAAATGGTAAGGAATTAGAATTAAATTCTATATTAATTGAAACTGAATGTAGATTTAATGTAATAACGTTAAGGCTAACTAAATTAGCGAATTCCAAATTATGAAAACCAATTACAATAAATGTTAGAAATGTAATTTTAAATGCTCATTGTTGAAGTATACGTTACCTCAATGATTATTAAAAGGATAACGGATGTGAATGAAAATTTAATAGAAACAATGCAAATTTAAGGTTAATGATTTATGAACTTGCATAAAATTCCAATTATAGAAAATAATCTAAATGTATGTTTGGCTATAAATTGTATACAAGAAAATAAATGGATTAAGAATATAAATAGTAGTTGGTGTACATACTTGGCAAATATAACTAAATAGTATTGAATGAAGCATGCATTAATGAAATAACTACGAACCAATGAATGTATTTAAGTTGTAAAAGTCATAATTGATTGCATTAAATAAATTGGGAATTAAATTCAAAGGTTATGTTAATTGAGAAATAGTACGTAATAAATTGCAATGTGATTGAATCAAGGCTAGGCAAGTAATTTTAATAAATTGTAGGTTATATTTAAGTATAAATGTGAGTAAATTTGGCATTTAGTGATAATTGTTAAATTTTACCCATTCATCTAATTTTCTTAATTAGAGCTAAGGCAATGACAAAATTTGTGTTAATAATAGATTGTAAATGGAAGTAAATGTTAAATGGTAACAATTATTTAGGTTAACCATTTATTTAGCGTATTAAAGTATAACTGGTAACCGATTGCAATAAATATAAATAAATTATAACGTTAATGTTAATATAAAGTAATATTTGAAAATAATGTCAGTTTCATTTATAATACGACAATTGGCTAATTTAAAGAATTGAAAGCTAGATTTATTTATTTAATTGAAAAGAAAAAAAAACTTTCAATAATTGAATTTATTGTGAATAAATGAAATATAACAGTCAAATTTTATGTTAAAGGAAATGTAGAGGAAATCTAAGATAAAATAGGGATATTAATGCAATATGATATAAAACATGATCATTGTACTGTAAATTGAAATTTTGAATAGCTAAATTTGTGCATACCCAATTTATTGAAACAGATGGTAAAGTTTAATTGATTGAAATCAGCAAATTGGAAAATAAATTCAATTGATGAAATAATATGCTGTAAAATGTAATTTGACATAATCAATGTTAGGTAAGAAAATTTATTTTTGTCAGTTGATAATAGGGTATGAATGGGAGTTGATTTAGCTTATTGTGATAACTATTAATTGTTTACGTATGTATATAATTTAGTTAATTAGATCTAAATCCATTGAAATGAACGTAATTAATCACTACGTTGAGATAAATTTAGTTGATTACTAGAAAATATTAGGGAATTGGATTTACAGTAATGTAAAATATACCCATAAGATAATGATTGACTGAATTTAAGAGAATGGAAAGTAAGATTTTTAATTTAATTGAAGTGTAGAGAAATTCAATAATTGGATTTATGGAAAATAAATGAAATTTAACGCTTAATTGTTATGTTAATAGAAAGTTAGATGGAATGTAAGAATATTATGGTAATAGTTTGCAAATTCAATGGAAAATTTTATCCGTTTAAGAATAGTGATTGAATAATGGATATGAAACAAAATAATTATACAATAAGAAGAATGTATTGAAAATAAATAGAAAGCTAATTTCATTGAAAATTTGGAAGATTAATGTATAATGTATAAACGATTGAAATAGAAGTTAAAGCTTTGAAAGTGTGGAATTTGCAACATCTAATCCATATGGGGAATCTTTAAATTAAAAGGAAAGAGAAGTTGATTGAATTTTATGGCATTTAATATAAGAAACGTACATTTTTGGGTTAAATAGAAAGAGCATTTTTAATGAAAATAAAAGAACAGTTTGAGAAAAATAAAATGAACGTTTCATTTTAAAGATAAGTAAAATTTTATAAAAAAGGAAAATTTTGAATTTTGAAATAACATTTTACCTTCATTTTATAACAATCAGAGGCAGTATAGAAGTGATTTTAATGCTAACCTTATATTTTAAAGTAAATTAAATATTTTGAATCGTGATTGCGCGCTGAGAAGAACACCGTTTTTAAATTTGAATTTCCAGTCTCGGTTCATCTTTTATTGTGTGCAGCGGCGGTCCCCAGTGGCATTAATTGGAGTGATACATTTAATGTGTGTTAATAAAATTTAATTGGGTGTAAATAAGTTGTATATTTAGGGTTAATAGAAACTAATTTAGCGGAGTAGACATTTTGAAATTGGATCTCAAAGTTTTAGTACAACTGGTCCATTTGTTACTTTATATTTATTATTCGTTACCACCTCTTTGTTTGCAACGTATAAACTTTCATTTTTGCTACCTGAAGCATTCATTTCATTGGTTCCATCCTTCCTTAGTCTCATTTCAATTTTCTAATCTCACTGAACTTCATTATGCAAACATGACCCTATTTCATTTTCTCCCTCACCTGCTTGCAACACTTTTTCTTAATCCTTCTTGAAGCTTTGAGTTGCGTGAAAGCCTCTCCACCTCACCCAAGCCTTGCCACCAACTTGTACCAGGTAACCTAGTCTCCTCATCCCAGAATGTGAAATTTAGTATTTATTTTGTTTATTTTAATATCACTATATATACACACTTTATTATGGCAATAGTCAACTTATAACTTAAATAACTTTCGCATACAATGTCCGATTTGCGCACGATTTTTTTTGTTAGGATCGTATTGAGATTTATGACATTTAGACACTAGTTTGGGTAGATTCTGAGGCTGTTTAATTTTTGGGTTTAAATTGGATTTTAATTCAATTTAAATACAAAACGTGAGTGTTTTAACCCACTCATAACTTCTAAAAATTCTTATGTTCGTTAAATTGATTTATGATATGAGTAGAAATTTATTTATGAATGTTTGGCATATTTTATTCATCATCTCAGTTAGACTGCATTTATTTAAATTAAATTGTAATTTAGTTTTATTATTGCATATAAATTGACACTTAAATTTATTTATTTTTGCATATAAACTTCCAATTAAACAGTTATTAATTTATTATTGAATATAAAACTGTTCTTTGATACCTGTTATATTTTATATGCTATATATTGATGTTTTATTCAAATTGGATGATGATTGTAATAAATGGTCGATGATTGATGTTTGGTGAATGAATGATGTGTTCTATATTATATAATCCACAAGTTATCATGCATTTCATTTCATTCGGGATTGCGGTTTGAAATGATATACAACCACATTTTTTATTTTTAAATTGCGGACTGAAATGATAAATATCCGTATCACTTGACCATAGGATAGAAAATTCTATACAGACACCGTCGGTCTATATATAATTATTTTGAAAATGATTTCTATTATTTGGATATGATACGGTTTAATAAATATTAAATTTTGATATTATATAAATATTATTTTATGTATACATATATTGTTAAAATTTCAAGTTAAGCTATGTATAAATCTGTTAAATAAAAATAAATAAGATGAATAATGGAGTTTAATAATTTATATTATATGATTAAGTACAAGTTTAAAGATATTATATATATATAGAATTTTAAATGGTTCAAATCAATTAAAATTGGAAAATAAATTGGAAATTTACTTTGAATTGATGTTATTTAAAAATTTAACTCCACAAGTGGGTGTAAATTTATTAAACTTGGAAATTTTAAAGGCATGATATTTATTACTGGATTTTTATTCAAAATAAATTAAATGAATATTTCTAGTATAAATAAATTGAAGGAAATATTTAATTGATAGAAATTTGAGTTTTATTCTGTGGATTTATTTTGTGAATATTTCAAAACTAAATAATAGGACAATAAATTGTTGAATAGAATGTCCAACCTTAGTTTTGAAATTGTTAGATACTCAAAGTTGAATATATTGAAATTGAAGTGTTTTATAGAAACTAAAAGTGAATCTAAATTTGTGGGTTTAGACCTAAAATTTTAAATGAATAAAAATTGTGAAGTCACGGAAATTATTTTTAAAGTAATTTTAAATCCAAACTATTTTATTCTATATACTGCTGAATATCCAAACCATTCAAGTTTTGGAAGTTATGGTTTTAAAGCTATAAATTTCGAAGTGTTATGTTTTGAAAGTTATAATTCAAATGTTGGTTTCTAGATATTCTAAATTTTAAAGCAGTATGATTGTGGAAAAGAAATATATTTGAAACAAAAATGATATTATTGATTTGGGTTTTATAAAAATAATACCAAAATGAGTTGTTTTGCAAATGGAAATGATATCATATTTATGGGTTTGAAATGGATAATTATATTCTGGTTTTAAAGTATAAACTATTTATAAAGATCGCGGTGTTATAATAACGATTGGTTGTTGAAGAGACCGGGATCAGAAGTTGTCATACTCTCTGCCAACTCCGGAAACCACTTTAATAACCGTGTACGGGAAAACGACCAAAAAGTCGTACGCTTGCGCACGAAAATCGAGAGAGAAGGAGCAACCGAGTGGGGCCGCAACTTGGGCGTGGGTGGTGCTGGCTTGCACGCGTGGTGGAAGTCTCTAATCAGCATCTCGTTGATCGTGGTGGCGCCGCTTGCAAACCCTAGTTTGTGATGTTGGGTTCTTTTTTTTCGATGCCCGGACGCGTTTCGAACGAGGGAGAAGTAGTTTAAACGTGCGTCCTGGAATCTAAGGGGCAAGAATCAATGGCTCTGGTTAAATTGGGTATAAAAATATAAAAGAAATTGTATATTTATTTATATAAGAAATTGTATAAACTTTGTGATAACATAACTTGTTCATACGAGGTTGAAATATTACGAAACGAATTTCGTTATAATCGTTTTGTCAACCACTACGCTATGGAGCTGGATTGTAGTCGTTTGGAGCTTGCGAAAATTTCGAGTAAAATTAAACGTCCGTTTAATTTTATTCGAAATAAAACGCTACAAATTGCTATCGGAAATTCAAGGTGAGAACTTCTCACTCAATCGAAATTGTTCAATGTTAATTTTAAATAGTTAGATTTAAAATTGTTGATTGTATGCCTGAATGATGAATATATCTATTGATTGTTAAAATAGACATTATGCACCGTTAGTAAGCGGAGGTTATTTATTAAAAACATATACCGCGATAATTTCACTGAAAAGTGAAATTGGTATTATTATGTACTTGGAGTTGATTTCCTGCACTATATAGCAGATGAGACCATGCTACGCCGTCTATTAAACAGATAATATTTTATAAATCCTATATACCGCGATATTCTGCTTTGAACGGAATTGGTATTGTGCTAATGTTTGTGGATGCAGGGAAACAGGTTGGAGGGATCTAACTGGATTCCTCACCAGTATTTATTTGTTTACAGATATTGTGATGTTTGTTGATTATCATATCGATATATGATATTTGGATGTCGTGATTGACTATTTGGTGATGTTGCATCATCGGATCCATTTTTGAAGTTTTAAAATAATGATTTTTGATTTTAAAAAGAATTTTAAAGTGATTTTTCAAAGTACACGTTTTATTAAACTTTTGAACTGATTCATTTTAAATAATTAAAACGTATAAATTTTTATGTTATAAAAATTAAGATTTTTGTGAAATATAACCAAAAGGTGATTTTTAAAATAAATAGATTTATAAAATAGTTTAAATTTGGATTTTTGAATTATTATAAAGGATGTATACAAAAGATTTTTAACATTGATATTTATAATAAAAAAAATATGTAAAATATTGGAATTATAAAATGAGTTTATTAAGTGTTAAAATAAAGTATAAAATGGATTTCATTAAAAATTATAGATTTATAAATTGTGAAGATTATAAAATGAATAGATGTTGTAAAATAAAAGATTTATAAGTAATTAACTTATAAACTGGATTTTGGGCATTTAAATGGGATATTAATAGAAATTGTTAATAAAGGAGATTTTATAAGTTGAAGTTGTTATAAACTATAAATGAATCTTATAAGTAATAGAAGTTATAAAAAGAACGATTTTGTAAGTGAATGAATTATAAGTGTTTAACTTATAATATGGACTTTTGGTATATATTTGAGATATATAAATTGAATCGGATTAATAAAGGAGATTAATAAATTGAAGTTTATATATAGAAATGGAATTATAGACATTGTTTATAAATTCGAAATCAATGGAATTGGATAAATTGAATATAGAAATTTATTAAAAGAAGTATATTCACGATTGTGGATAGCGAACTATTCTTTATACAAAATATGTAGAAATGTTGAAATTTGGTTAGTGAAGTATATTCACGGTTTTGGACAGTGAATATATTATTAAATATAAATGGTTATGTTTTGGGAAAGCGATATTATAAAATGAAGTTAATTATTTTAAAAAAAGATGTTTTAAAATGTATTACGAATCGAATATATAGATTTCAACATTCATTGTTGAAATAAATGTTTTCGAGAAAGAGAAGGAAATGGTGGACTATAACACTGTTGTTATAGTAAATGATTTCCGAAAGGAAATGTTTTATATGGTATTGGGATTTATATATCTATTTTAATTTCGAATCCCTATACTAGTGATTTTGGGTTGTCGTAACGACGTTTTACGCAACATTCGTTTTGGCCCAAACAAATGTGTTTAAGAGAATGATTTCTTAAAGAATGAAATATATACTTAATTTCGATTTAAGTATATTGAATATTTTCCAAGTGTTGAAAATAAATGGATTTGTGAATTACTTATTATTAAATAAGTATGGAAATGTTTTCCAATATGAAGTGAATATTTTAAGATTTTATCTTTTAAAGATAAATTGAAAATGAATATTAGAAATCGTTTTCAAAATCGTATATTCATAGATATTTTGGAATTGTAAATTCACTATGGAATTTGTAAAAGAAAGAGAAATTAGTTTAAAAATAAATGTTGATTTATTTTTGAAGTATGGGAATAAATTTATGGATTTGGAATGTAAATATAAAGTAAATCGGTAAGGATTTATTTAATTGGTTTAAATGAACCATTTTGAAATGAAAGTGTTTCCGTTTAAGGAAATTGATTTGAAATTTGTTTTCAAAGATTGAAGGGTGAAAAGTGATTTGAAAATTTGTTTTCAAATGGTTGATGTGTGGAAATTATATATCTAGGAAAGATATTTTTGGGAAAATAAATAATTTGGAAAATTATTTGGAATCTGATGATGTTGCGCATCTTTATTGATAGTTAAATAACCGACTATCAATATTTACCTTTAGATGGTATTTGTTGTGAATTGCTTGAATTTGAATGCCACACTTATTTCTGAAAGCTCACTATTCGGGTTAGCCGAGAAAGGACCTTGGGGTCGTATAACCCATTCCGAATATGTGATACGTCGTTATGAATTGCATTTGATGACCGGTGTTGAAGACCGGATATTTATGAACACGGAAGGATTACCGTCGAATGTTTCTGCATCGGCTGATCTCCGATATAGAAATTTATTACCCTTTGTGATGGGAAGTCCGGTCGTGATTAGTGAATATCTAGATTGCAAGGACTTCTCTGTAAGTGCCTTCGGTTTTGTTCGAGCCCGGAACAGACTTGTATGGATGTGTGTCTGACGTTACAATTTGAGATGTAAAGCGGGTTTCTATCAAATATTTTTCCGTTGGTGGCGGAGAATTTATTCTCTTAGCTTAACACCCTAGAGGTTATGTAGTTGATGGTTACTAGTGATACATTCCCAAATTGGTAATGTGACATACAAAGTGCTGTTGAGCATTTGATGATCAAAGCACAACTTTAGTATAAAGCGTGGCTTTGTGGACGAGACTTCGTCGGACCTCACACCCCGGAAATGGTCAAAACAGGAAGGATGCGACAAGGTTATTAGCGGGTAGCGCCCCTTTAGTGTATGTCATTCTTTCTGGATAGAGGTGGTATCATGGTATGGAGCCCAGATACTTAACCTATGTTGTTGCTGCAAATTTATTGCTTTGTGGTTGTTGGAAATCGAGGATCCTCGGATATAGATCGGTTACTGTGAAGACCCGACTTCGTATCTCTAGGAAATTGCATCATCTATTAAGAAAGAAAGGGATAGAAGAAGAAAAGAAAAAGAAAGAAGAAACAGAACAACATCAGAGAACTCACAGCGGAACGAATAAAATATAATAATTAACATAAAATATTAAATAGTATCTCATTACATCAGAGTACACAATAAACAACACAGATTAGACAGTTATAAACTTCTATCTAACCATACAACTTAAGAACAACAGAAACAGATACCAAACAAACACAGCGGAACCAACATTTATCTACACGTCGAAGCCTCCTGTTCCATATCTCCACCAAAATTCATCAACCTAACCTGATGCACTTGACTACTCATACATAATATGAGTACCCAAGAGTTTAATGAAACAGAAAATAAACACTCGGGTCAGACGGGGGTCTGGTGTGAGTAAACGGGTTAAAGTTGCTTAACTTTAGAAAAACCTTTTGAAAAGAAAAGGTATCACGTAAGACTTCCCACACATAAACATGGAAAAAATTTTACCTTACGCTAACCAAAACATTTGATAGGAAATCCAGTGATATTATAATAGTGTCTAGGGTTTTCAAGTAAATAAGAAATAGCTGAAATTGTTACATTCATTAAATTCTAGCTACTAGCCACAAAAGTGGGTAATACAATCAAAACCGTAGGGTCTCCTAGGAAGAATGGGTTTCCATCAATGGCAGGGCTACTGGGGTACCGCCCGCCACAGTACGTAGCCTAGATCAACGTACCGAGGAGTAAGCCCGCTCCCCTGCAACACAAGGCCGGAACCATTCCTTACTGAACAGTCCCGAACAAGACCACCCCGTAGTTGGCGCGACCAACCATACACTAAGCCGAAATAGAAAGGGACCTCTAGACAGGGGTAAATCTCACTCTCAAATGGGAGCTACCCACGAAGCCTTGCTTCACCTCCCCTGTTTTAGCCATTCCCGGTTGATGAAGCTTGAGATTACGATTACGTTTATAGAACACATTTATCTTAGAATGCTCATCCTCCACCTGATGATGTGCTGAAAGCATTCAATCCATACAAGTTCGTTCCGGGTTCGAACGAAACCGAACGCACTATCTCGCTGCACTCATTTTTGGAATCACCCTCAGAGTCAATGACCATAGCCCTTGCACTCTGATTCGCCATCTCGAATCTATAAGAACTATTCCGTCAACTCATTACGGAATCACCCACAGAGTTATACTGATGTATAGCCCTTACACCTCGAGTGTCCACTTGCTCCACTTGGATACACGACCTAACGTTTAATTGGAATCGATGTGGTTTTCGGATTCCAAATATGGAAACCCGATCCCGATCTCACTGAAACCAAACGCCATTTTAATGTCCAAGTTGTACTTAAGGGTTTAAACAATTTAAACTTATATTCAGGATGTAATAAATAGATAGATGAATCATATTATCACAATAGATAATTCATATCAATATTCATCTTCAGAAAGCAGCATATCAAATAACAGAGATATCCAGATCATTCAGTATCAACCAATTACCAATATCAATCAACATCCAATATCAACCAATCACCCAATATCATTCAACATCCAATATCAATCAATCATCTAATATCCATCATCTATATCAAAACAGAATTGATTAACTCTTAATCACCTGGATTACCTAAATCCTTTTCATTTATTTATTCCAAATAAATAAATTAATCATCTCTAATGATCTTCTTTAATTAATCTTCCTTGATTAATTATCTTTAATTACATTCAAGTAATTATCGTATCCATATTCAGTAATTAACCCTTTAATTACTATCATTAATTACAATAATTAATGATCATTCATTTACTTCTACTAATTAACTATAATTAATTGCATTATACCTCAATTAATTACAATAATTAATCACATTTAAATTAAACACTTATATTAATCAACCTTGATTAATATCATTAATCACATGAATTAATGATCCTTATTAATTAATAATACTTTAATTAACTAATTAACTTATAATTAATCAACTCGTTAATCGTAATCAGTAATTAACAATTTGTAATTACTTATCTTAATTAATTAACTTCTTAATTAATTAATTTCTATTTTAATTATATTAATCCTTGATTAATTAATCCAATTAATTAATCTTTAATTACTTCATTAAGTCATTATTAAACAATTAAATTAATAAATAAATTCTTAATTAATTACTTTATTAATTAATTATAATTTAATTAATTGCACTTGGTAATTAATCTTAAGTTAAATTCATTAATTAATTAATCACATTGATTAATTAACTAAATAATTAAGTAATTAACTCTTAACTACTTACATAAGTATTTATCTCTAATTACTTCCTTTAATAAATCTTAATTAATCTCTTAATTAATTACTTAATAAATAATTAATTCCATCATTAAATAATCCTTAATTCATTAGTTAGTTAATTACTCCATAATTAATTAACTTTAAAACAATTAAATTAATCAATTCCTCAATTGATAACATTAAGTGATTTCCCATAAATCACATCCACTTTAATTACTCCCATGAGTACCTTCTCAAATTACTTCCCTAAGTAATTGCCATTCTAATTATATTCAATTATTAACCATTGATTACTTTATTTAGTAATTACACTTAATTAATCCATAATTAAGTGATTATTTAAAATTAAATTAAATAATTAACTAATTATTTAAAATTAATTAAACAATTAATTAATTAACTAATCTTCTTATAATTAAAGAAAATCTTTAATTAATTGAGAAAAGCATAAATCTTAATCGAACTTGACTTATTAACAAATCATATTAAATAAGTATTATTAAGTTAATTATCCAAGTAATTTAACCTTATTTATTTCCATAAACAAATTATTTGAATTTAATCAAATTTTAACAACTTAAACAAATTATTAAATTTGGTTTTCCAAAATCATAATAATAACCTTATTTGAAAACAATGCATTACGAAATCAACTTAAAATCTGAAACACTTATCTCTTCTAACTCAAACTTCTTCAACTTGAATAAAATTTTAAAACATAAGTTTTAAACATTACTTTAAAATTTTGCTTAAAACTTTAGTTCAATATTTAAATTCAAAACACTTCTTTGAAATTTGATTTTAAAATTTAACTAAGATAATCACCTTTAAAACATTCATCTTCAAACATTTTAAACTTGAAATATAAATTCAATCAACACTTTTAATAATTTGCTTAACATATATATCAAGGAAACAAGTTTAAGTTGTAAATTAATTTCTTTAATAAACTTATTTTGTAGTTTGAATCCTGATTTTATTTACTGCATCAATAAGTATAATCTGCACTTATTTTATTACAGTTCCAAACCATAACAAAAATACTCGAGACTAACCCTTAGTTCCCCCGTGCTACCCCCGAGACAACCAACCTCCATACCACTTCGAGTCAACCCTGGATCTAACGCGATAACTACTTCGAGTTCTACAACTCATCTTCCCCAAATCCATTTCTCAATGCACACGAGCATACACCATGCACCAAGCACAACACCACCGGCCGCCGTTGAGCATCGCGAACATTGCCAACGATCACTCGCACGCAGGCGGCCTCGACCCAGCACCCAAATCGAACAACAACCATTCGAATAGAAATATGATCATTACGCTTGAAAGCAACTGCAACTGTCACTATCAAACCCACCCTCGGCCGACAAACTCGCCGCAGTTGAACTCGCCATCACCATCATTCAAAGCCAAGACCTCTAGCTCCCACAATATCCAATCGCGATCAACTCCGTTTCACTACTCACGACGAAATCATCTCGGAAATCAAACCGAACAAACTAAATGCCTAAACCCTAGTTTCTGCAATTCCCTTCAATCCACTACTTAAAAAAAATATTCTGTATTTTTCCCAAGATCTAAAGAATACATACAAACTTCGGTCGAAATCCAAGCTTAAATCATCAAGTAAATCTTTAGATATCCCTCAAAACTTCCAAAGCCTTCAAACAAAAAATTCTCTCAAATTAACTAACTAAAAATCATGATACTAGTATTAGAAATCATGATTTCCTATTGCCATTCCCATCACGCAATCAAAATTGAAGTTTAAATCCATAAATTTTTGACTCAATTTGATTTTTACTGTAATTATGAAATTTCTGAACAAATATTTCATTTTAAAAACTTATAATTATTTTTAGATGAAAAGTTATATGATCACAAACAACTTCTGTTTATAATTCAAAGGTCAATTCGAGTTCAAAATCTAGTTATTGCACTTACTATGGCAATTGAACTGTTATAAATATACAGAACATATTTTTTATGATTACTGTAGGCATCTCACTATTATCAATCATTCAAACACCAACATACATCAATTAAATCCAAGAATCCAGATACATCATCATGATTTCATTACAAGAACAACGTAAAAATCCAGGATTTAAAAATTGTTTTTAAAATTTCATTTACTCACCTCTTTTGCAGAGCAGAGAACAGAACAAGCTTTGATTTAATTTGCTGAAGAAAAACTTGCATGTTTCAATTAGTTGTTTTAAACTTGCAGTTGAAACTGTTGATTGCAGTTGAACTCTATTTGTATTTGCAGGTTGAAGCTTTACTTTGAAATGCAGATTCATTTTACAGATTTGAGGTTGAAGATCTATTTGCATTGGCAGGTTTGAATTGAATTCTTACACTGCAGGTTTGCAGGTTTTTATTTCAGGTTTGATAAAATTCTGATTGCCATTATTTTGAGAAATGAAGAAAGGAAAAATAATGATAAGAAGAAGGAAAACAATTTTCTTTATATGTTTACTAAAGTTAAAGAAAATAAATTTTTTAAAATAAAGACACTTGTTAATAAATCTCAGACTTGTCATTCAATTCACTTAATTATTCTACATGTGTTATTAAGGAAGTTAACATGTTTACACATGTTCTTAAGTCTTTTTAATTAATTTTACTTAGTTTTAAATGTGAACATAACTTACTAATTAAATTTACTCTGTAAATAAATATAAGTTTGCCCTTAAAAGTAAATATGATAAAACTAATTATAGTATAAATAATCCTTATATATATTCTAAAATTTAAAGCATTCATATTTATACATTTATAAACATTTAAAATTAAGCACTTTAAAGAAACAAAAATAAAATATTGATTAAATCTTTTTTTAAAACTATAATATTTAAAAACAAACAACTATCTTATTTATAATAAAAATAAACAATTATCTTACATATTGAAAACAAATGAATTAATCTTTGAATTAACTTTTGAAAATATCAATTAAAACAAAGCTTTAAATTACCATTCATACATATATAAATTATCAATAGATTAAAATTAAATTTCAAAATAACTCAAATTATAACATATACAAACATATATATTACAATTTGAAAATTTAATCTTTGTATTAAAACAAAAGATCTCCTATTGACAATATATATCAAATGTCTATATTATAAACAGAATAAAAATTTGATTAGCTTTGGGAAATAAATCTTATCATATTTTAAATTGTCAGAAAGATATTAATTACAATTATCAGATTAAATATTTATTAACCATAAAAAGAATAAATTATCCAATTTTAAATTAAAGTTATAAAGAAAAATTATCAAATCAATTTAATTATTAATGCAGATTATTAAATTGTTATAACCCAAAATCCCGGGTCGTTACAATCCTCCCCCCTTAAAATAATTTCGTCCCCGAAATTTAAAAGCAAAGGTGATTTAATAACCCAGTACAGATTTTAATTTCAAACAGCAAAGCATTCCTAACAACCAGTAATTAACATCCATAGCAATCAAATAAACAAACAAACTTAGCTAATTATTCTGACACAAATCATAATAAATCTCTAATACTATCTCGAGTTTCCCAAATAAAAATCACCGAGAGACTCTCTCAACAAAAGCCAACAAACTGACTGCACCACCAAAATCCAGAGCTCCTCTCATCTCCAGATCAATCATTCTGAACAGAACATAAGATTACTTTCAAATCCAGCTCAACATCCAACTCCAAATGAACTACAGATTCATTAACCAACAATGAATCATACACGTACTCCCTCAGGGATACGTGAAATCCAATGAATTTCAGCTATCCAAATTGGCAATTCAATCTTGTCCTATCAAAACACATATAAGACATCTCAAATGCCTCAGCACTAACCAACCAATCTTATCCAATTAATGTTCTCTTAACCAGAGAAATCTTAACAACAATGAAGTCTCCAACTTCGAATTCCAAAACTACTTATCGCATATCTGCATAGCTCAACAGACAATCCAAGGTTGCCAATCTCTTCCCGATCAGCTCAACCTATGCTGATACTTCCAGAAACAACTAGACCAAAGCAATCTAGCTTCTGGATCCTATTCAATAGAAAAGTCTTCCAAGATCCGTCGAAATCCAGAACTCAAGCTCTACTACTCAAACAATAGCAAACAGAATTACATCCTTAGCTGCTACCTCGCTTCCGCTGCACAACTCTGATTCCAAAATAGATAAGAGTACTACTGATGAACATGAATACAAACTTATCCAATATATCCGAAAAACTTTGTTCATCAAATCCATAAAAATCTAAGTGACACATCAGACTTGGTCACACAACCTTATAACATAATCCAATTCAAAAACAAGGTCTAACCAAATCCAAATTCCAAAAATAGTTCTGAGCTGCTATACCAACTCTCTTCTCTCCAAAAAAAACCATCCTACTACCAGGCTAATTACCAAAATTGCTTCCGGAACGCAGAACAAATATCGAACTCAATTCCAGATGCGGACAAACTTCTGATTACCTCAGTAGCTCCTATTTACCATGAGAACCCTCAGCCTCAACAAAAGATTGCTCAAGATAAATTCCAAACTAATCGCAAGTCACTTTTGCGATCCTACCCAGTTTGGATTTCAAAGAAACTGTCCTCTCTTTACCAATTAGAACAGCTTTAAAGCTTTTCCAAACAAGATTAACCTTCCAGAAAATACTTCACCACTTGCCCGGACTGCTGATAGAAGAACCACCAAGAATCTTGGACCATCGGAGAAACAAACCACATTGCTGCTTCCAAACTCTACTTCGACGATACAGCAAAGCTAAAACACCTCCTCGTCAGTACACCGAACACTTCGAGCTGCACCACTACCACGGCTAACCAAAGATTTTAATCCAAAAGCTTCTCCATAACCAAAACCATCAACAAACCACACAACTGACCTTTGAGATGGCAGACATCCCAAAAGAAACTCAACTCCAAACCAAGCATCAATAACTCGCTTACCTTAGGGAATAACAAATGAGACCATGTCAAAACAAATAACTTGTAGACCTTAGTCTCATATCCCAAAACAACCCATCTCCTTGCTGAAGATCCAAACAACTTCTACATAGAAGAGTCTTCTCTACAACAGGGAAAGACTGCTCCTCGGCTACTTCTAAAACTGCTTCAAGAGAAAACACCTTCGGAAAATATCCATGGATACTGCATCTCCTCACGCAGTTACCAAGATACCATCACTATTATCTACACTTCGGACAGATTCAAACTCAAGAAAAATTCGCTCGCCCGAGCGAAATCCAAACTTATACTTCAAAGATAAACTCCGAATCTTTAAAAAGATTTCCTTCGGATATCAGAGAAATCCTCACTCCAAACTACAAAACTTACTCAAGACGGTATTACGTCTACAGTCTCGACAAAAACACTTCCAATCTCAAACATATGGACCTCTTCCATCAGTGGTAGTCGTGTTACACACACACCACTACTCCATCCACCTCTAAAACTTATGTTGGAAAATCCGAACAGATAACCCAACAAATCAGGTATATATATATATATATATATACATAGTTATATATAAAAATTACAAGTACGCTCTCTCAAGAAAGACACCACTCCAGAGCCTAGGATTCACTCAACCTAATACTCCCTAAAGAAAGACACGCTTCAAATCCTAGGTATTCACTTAGCCTAATGCTCTGATACCAAATGTGACGACCCGACTTCCTATCTCCAGGAAATCGCATCATCTATTAAGAAAGAAAGGGATAGAAGAAGAAAAGAAAGAGAAAGAAGAAACAGAACAACATCAGAGAACTCACAGCAGAACGAATAAAATATAATAATTAACATAAAATATTATATAGTATCTCATTACATCAGAGTACGCAATAAACAACACAGATTAGACAGTTATAAACTTCTGTCTAACCATACAACTCAAGAACAACATAAACAGATACCAAACAAACACAGCGGAACCAACATTTATCTACACATCGAAGCCTCCTGTTCCATATCTCCTCCAAAATTCATCAACCTAACCTGATTCACTTGACTACTCATACATAATATGAGTACCCAAGAGTTTAATAAAACAGAAAATAAACACTCGGGTCAGACACGGGTCTGGTGTGAGTAAACGGGTTAAAGTTGCTTAACTTTAGAAAAACCTTTGAAAAGAAAAGGTATCACGTAAGACTTCCCACACACAAACATGGAAAAGTTTTTACCTTAGGCTAACCAAAACATTTGATAAGAAATCCAGTGATATTATAATAGTGTCTAGGGTTTTCAAGTAAATAAGAAATAGCCGAAATTGTTACATTCATTAAATTCTAGCTACTAGCCACAAAAGTGGGTAATACAATCAAAACCGTAGGGTTTCGTAGGAAGAATGGGTTTCCATCAACGGCAGGGCTACTGGGGTACCGCCAGTCATAGTACATGGCCTAGATCAAAGTATCGAGGAGTACGCCCGCTCCCCCTGCAACACAAGGCCGAAACCATTCCTTACTGAATAGTCCCGAACAAGACCACCCCGTAGTTGGCGCGACCAACCACACACTAAGCCGAAATAGAAAGGGACCTCTAGACAAGGGTAAATCTCACTCTAAAATGGGAGCTACCCACGAAGCCTTGCTGCACCTCCCCTGTTTTAGCCATTCCCGGTTGATGAAGCTTGAGGTTACGATTACCTTTATAAAACACATTTATCTTAGAATGCTCATTGTCCACCTGAGGATGTGCTGAAAGCATTCAATCCATACAAGTTTGTTCTGGGTTCGAACGAAACCGAAGGCACTATCTCGTTGCACTCATTTTTGGAATCACCCTCAGAGTCAACGACCATAGCCCTTGCACTCTGATTCGCCATCTCGAATCTATAAGCACTATTCCGTCAACTCATTATAGAATCACCCACAGAGTTATACTGATGTATAGCCCTTACACCTCGAGTCTTCACTTGCTCCACTTGGATACACGACCTAACGTTTAATTGGAATCGATGTGGTTTTCGGATTCCAAATATGGAAACCCGATCCCGGTCTCACCGAAACCAAATGCCATTTTAATGTCCAAGTTGTACTTAAGGGTTTAAACAATTTAAACTTATATTCAGGATGTAATAAACAGATAGATGAATCATATTATCACAATAGATAATTCATATCAATATTCATCTTCAGAAAGCAGCATATCACATAACAGAGATATCCAGATCATTCAGTATCAACCAATTACCAATATCAATCAACATCCAATATCAACCAATCACCCAATATCATTCAACATCCAATATCAATCAATCATCTAATATCCATCATCCATATCAAAACAGAATTGATTAACTCTTAATCACCTGGATTACCTAAATCCTTTTCATTTATTTATTCCAAATAAATAAATTAATCATCTCTAATGATCTACTTTAATTAATCTTCCTTGATTAATTATCTTTAATTACATTCTAGTAATTATCCTATCCATGTTCAGTAATTAACCCTTTAATTACTATCATTAATTACAATAATTAATGATCATTCATTTACTTCTATTAATTAACTATAATTAATTGCATTATACGTCAATTAATTACAATAATTAATCACATTTAAATTAAACACTTATATTAATCAACCTTGATTAATATCATTAATCACATTAATTAATGATTCTTATTAATTAATAATACTTTAATTAACTAATTAACGTATAATTAATCAACTCATTAATCATAATTAGTAATTAACAATTTGTGATTATTTATCTTAATTAATTAACTTCTTAATTAATTAATTTCTAATTTAATTATATTAATCTTTGATTAATTAATCCAATTAATTAATCTTTAATTGCTTCATTAAGTAATTATTAAACAATTAAATTAATAAATAAATTCTTAATTAATTACTTTATTAATTATTACAATTTAATCAATTACACTTGGTAATTAACCTTAAGTTAAATTCATTAATTAATTAATCACATTGATTATCTAACTAAATAATTAAGTAATTAACTCTTAATTACTTACATAAGTATTTATCTCTAATTACTTCCTTTAATAAATCTTAATTAATCTCTTAGTTAATTATTTAATAAATAATTAATTCCATCGTTAAATAATACTTAATTCATTAGTTAGTTAATTACTCCATAATTAATTAACTTTAAAACAATTAAATTAATCAATTCCTCAATTGATAACATAAAGTGATTACCCTTAAATCACATCCACTTTAATTACTCCCATGAGTAACTTCTCAAATTACTTCCATAAGTAATTGCCATTCTAATTATATTCAATTATTAACAATTGATTACTTTATTAAGTAATTACACTTAATTAATCCATAATTAAGTGATTATTTAAAATCAAATTAAATAATTAACTAATTATTTAAAATTAATTAAACAATTAATTAATTAACTAATCTTTTTATAATTAAAGAAAATCTTTAATTAATTAAGAAAAGCATAAATCTTAATCAAACTTGACTTATTAACAAATCATATTAAATAAGTATTATTAAGTTAATTATCCAAGTAATTTAACCTTATTTATTTCCATAAACAAATTATTTGAATTTAATCAAATTTTAACAACTTAAACAAATTATTAAATTTGGTCTTCCAAAATCATAATAATAACCTTATTTGAAAACAATGCATTACGAAATCAATTTAAAATCTGAAACACTTATCTCTTCTAACTCAAACTTCTTCAACTTTAATAAAATTTTGAAACATAAGTTTTAAACATTACTTTAAAATTTTGCTTAAAACTTTAGTTCAATATTTAAATTCAAAACACTTCTTTGAAATTGGATTTTAAAATTTAACTAAGATAATCACCTTTAAAACATTCATCTTCAAACATTTTAAACTTGAAATATAAATGCAATCAACACTTTTAATAATTTTCTTAACATATATATCAAGGAAACAAGTTTAATTCGTAAATTAATTTCTTTAATAAACTTATTTTGTAGTTTGAATCCTGATTTTATTTACTGCATCAATGAGTATAATCTGCACTTTTTTATTACAGTTCCAAACCATAACAAAAATACTCGAGACTAACCCTTAGTTCCCCCCGTGCTACCCCCGAGACAACCAACCTCCATACCACTTCAAGTTAACCCTGGATCTAACGCGATAACTACTTCGAGTTTTACAACTCATCTTCCCCAAATCCATTTCTCAGTGCACACGAGCATACACCGTGCACCAAGCACAACACCACCGACCGCTGTTAAGCATCGCGAACATGGCCAAAGATCACTCGCACGCACGCGACCTCGACCCAGCACCCAAATCGAACAACAAAAATTCGAATAGGAATATGATCATTACGCTCGAAAGCAACTGCAGATGTCACTATCCAAAACCCACCCTCGGCTGACGAACTCGCCGCCGTTGAACTCGCCATCACCATCATTCAAAGCCAAGACCTCTAGCTCCCACAATTCCCAATCGCGATCAACTCCGGTTCACTGCTCACGATGAAATCATCTCAGAAATCAAGCCGAACAAACTAAATGCCTAAACCCTAGTTTCTGCAATTCCCTTCAATCCACTACTTAAAAAAAAATATTGTGACGCCCCACCTCTATACCCACGCTAGCCAAGAACACTCCGGAGTAGTGCTGTCAACTAGCACGGAGAATAAGGCTGTTGAGGAGCGACCATCCATGTAATTGCTTATCACACGGTGGCTATAAATAATCTTCGGAAACAAACATAGAAATAATCATATCACAAATCAGTCACAGATATTCATATCACAAATGCAGAAGAAGATATGAATATATAACTAACACATGAAAGTGTACATCAGAGTGGTGGTCAGTAAGATCCACGATAATACAAAAGAATAGCAACACATGCTATACAAAAGAATACAACTATGAGTCTATATCTCAAGTGTATACATCAAAAACTGCTAATCTAAACAGTTAGCCAAAAGTCAGAGTGATGAATCCCTGGGAAGAAGTCAAGCAGAAGCACCTGTAACATCTTGGTCTGACCCGAGTATTATTTAAGAAAATAATAAACGGATCAGTCTAGCTATAAATATCAGATGACATGATATAACATAAAAGATATGGCATAAACATAAAATATCCATAATGACATACCACTATAAGTATGTAAATAATGATCAACAGAAGATCAGTCAATAAGAGATAATCAATATCACAAGAATCTTCTTAAAGATTCGGAAAGGGCATCATACCCCAAACTTGTACTCATGACAAGTCAAAGAGATAAATTCCAGAAATCAACACAAGAAATCCAGAAATCATAAAAAGGGAAAGAGGCCTATCACATGACGGTCCGAAGACCATGGGGAGCTACCCCGCATGTGTGAATGGAATCACACAGATTGAGGTCAAGACTAACCAAAAAGCAGAAAGGTATGTGTGAATGGAATCACACAAGTGGTGTCTAGTCTAACCTTGTAATGAAAGAGACATCGCGCAATTGCTAGTCTAATTCATAAAGCGATCATCAAGATCAACGAGAAGTGTCAATTACACTAAGCTAGTAAATATAGAAGTTTAGCTTCATGTCCCATAACCACTTGCTTAACTTAAATATTTACGAACAAACTGTAAATCTTCACTAATAAAATTGTCACAAGAGTTTCAATCGAACAAGTCCAAGAATTAACCGACGAAGTGAACGCAAGCGTTTCATACCACTTGTTTTTCAGATAAGATCCCCTACGGAGATGTGAATAAAATCAGTCACAATAAAATCTTCACTAATACCGCAATTGTAGAAACAATCAGTCACAAAAAATCGCATACGGAGATGTGAATAAAATCCAAGGAAATCAGCTCAATGTTTTTCAGATAAGATCCCCTACGGAGGGGGGGTCCAGGGGGGGTGGCAACCCCCCAAGGTGGGGGTGCGGGGGCAACGCCACCGCTTACGGGGTCTAACGACCTAAGAGGAATAGGGTCGAGCGACCTAATGGTTGCGACCTAGGGGTCTAAGTGGTCAAACAACCTAGTGGTGTTCGCGAGTTAGCCGAAGCGAGCGACCTAAGAGAGACGAGCGACTTAAGGAACTCGCGACCTAACATTTGAATAGGTCAAGCGACCTAAGTGGACAGGCGACCTAAGGTCTTACGACCTAACGACCTACGGTCTAAAGGTCACACGACCTAGAGGATCTGCGAGCTAACGAGGCCGACCTAAGGTGCAAGCGACCTAAGGGACAACGGGCTAAAGTATGGTACGCGACCTAAAAGATGGCGCGCCCTAAGGTGAGAGCAGGTCGAGCGACTTAAGGCGATGCGCGACCTAAGACCTAGCGACCTAAAGGGATGCGCGACCTAAGACCTAGCGACCTAAATGGATGTGCGACCTAAGAGAGGCATCAGGTCGAACGACTTAAGGGTGATGCGACCTACGACCTAAGCTCAAATACGAGCTACGAGCTAGAGACCTACGACCTAAGCTTAAATGCGAGCTAAGGCCTACGACCTAAGGCCCTAACGTACTAACATTTGCCGCGACCTAAGTGGTGACGACCTAACAAGGAAAGGCTGAGAGACCTAACGCTGCAGAGGGGATTTAAGGCCAGAAACAACCTACGACCTAAACCCCATACGACCTAACGTGAAACGACCTAACTCCGAAGTGAAAATTCAAGGCAGTGCGACCTAGCGCGATAACACGCGAACGACCTAAGGGTTAGGTCGCGAGCGACCTAACTCCGGACACACGAAAATGGCCAGAACGACCTAAGTGCAGAAAATTCACCAAAACGCTAAAAATTGGAGTTTTTCGCCAATCCAATCCAAACCAAATGCAAATGTGCATGCAAAAGTGATAGGGAATCATTCCCAACAGTCCAATATAGTTATAGACTAGATTTGTGAGATAAAAATCTCACCTTTGCACCAAATATCAATGAAAATGAAGTTTTAAGCAAGCAAGAATCAATCCTTCTTCTATCTAAGCACAAGAGCTTGAATCCAATGTCTTCTTCTTGAATTTGGAGTAGAAAGATGGATTGTAATTGAATTTGAGTTTTGGAATTTTAATTTCCCATTCCCTCCACCATTAATGCCAAAGCTTGATTAGTTAGGAAATTTATGAAGAGTGAGGAGAAGAGGGTTGGAACTTGGGCTTAATAGGCTAAACTAGCCCAAAGTCCAAAGCGGGAAAAGTTAGTGAAATTTCACTAACTCCAAACCTATCGATGTTTATACTTAAAAAAGTTGTAAACGACATTTCGAACTCAATGGAAGTGGTCTCAAGTCCTAATTTGACCGTTTGCAAAAAGTAGCTTTTCGGACCAAAATCCGATTAACGAGTTAATATTTAAATAAAATATTTAAATACAAACTCGATAAATATGCGGGTTGTTACAAATATTCTGTATTTTTCCCAAGATCTAAAGAATACATACAAACTTCGGTCGAAATCCAAGCTTAAATCATCAAGTAAATCTTCAGAAATCACTCAAAACTTCCAAAGCCTTCAAACTAAAAATTCTCTCAAATTAACTAACTAAAAATCATGATACTAGTATTAAAAATCATGATTTCCTATTTCCATTCCCATCATGCAACCAAAATTAA
Source organism: Allium cepa (assembly GCA_030765085.1). Taxonomy (NCBI): domain Eukaryota; kingdom Viridiplantae; phylum Streptophyta; class Magnoliopsida; order Asparagales; family Amaryllidaceae; genus Allium; species Allium cepa. The sequence continues at coordinate 906,132,388 of CM060939.1, forward strand.
AGTTTAAATCCATAAATTTTTGACCCAATTTGATTTTTATTGTAATTATGAAATTTCTGCGCAAATAATTCATTTGAAAAACTTATAATTATTTTTAGATGAAAAGTTATATGATTGCAAACAACTTCTGTTTATAATTCAAAGGTCAATTCGAGTTCAAAATCTAGTTATTGCACCTACTATGGCAATTGAACAGTTATAAATATACAGAACATATTTTTTATGATTACTGCAGGCATCTCACTATTATCAATCATTCAAACACCAACATACATCAATTAAATCCAAGAATCCAGATACATCATCATGATTTCATTACAAGAACAACATAAAAATCCAGGATTTAAAAAATGTTTTTAAAATTTCATTTACTCACCTGTTTTGCAGAGCAGAGAACAGAACAAGCTTTGATTTACTTTGCTGAAGAAAAACTTGCATGTTTCAATTAGTTGTTTTAAACTTGCAGTTGAAACTGTTGATTGCAATTGAACTCTATTTGTATTTGCAGGCTGAAGCTTTACTTTGAAATGCAGATTCATTTTACAGATTTGAGGTTGAAGATCTATTTGCATTCGCAGGTTTGAATTTGAATTCTTACATTACAGGTTTGTAGGTTTTTATTTCAGGTTTTATAAAATTCCGGTTGCCATTTGAGAAATGAAGAAAGGAAAAAGAAAAATGATAAGAAGAAGGAAAACAATTTTCTTTATATGTTTATTAAAGTTAAAGAAAATAAAAATTTTAAAATAAAGACACTTGTTAATAAATCTCACACTTGTCATTCAATTCACTTAATTATTCTACATGTGTTATTAAGGAAGTTAACATGTTTACACATGTTCTTAAGTCTTTTTAATTAATTTTACTTTGTTTTAAATGTGAACATAACTTACTAATTAAATTTACTGTATAAATAAATATAAGTTTTCCCTTAAAAGAAAATATGCTAAAACTAATTATAATATAAATCCTTATATATATTTTAAAATTTAAAACATTCATATTTATACATTTATAACCATTTAAAATTAAGCACTTTAAAGAAACAAAAATAAAATATTGATTAAATCTTTTTTTAAACTATAATATTTAAAAACAAACAACTATCTTATTTATAATAAAAATAAACAATTATCTTACATTTTGAAAACAAATGAATTAATCTTTGAATTAACTTTTGAAAATATAAATTAAAACAAAGCTTTAAACTACCATTTATACATATATAAATTATCAATAGATTAAAATTAAATTTCAAAATAACTCAAATTATAACATATACAAACATATATATTACAATTTGGAAATTTAATCTTTATATTAAAAAAAAATGATCTCCTATTCACAATATATATCAAATGTATATATTATAAACAGAATAAAAATTTGATTAGCTTTGGAAAATAAATCTTATCATATTTTAAATTTTCAGAAAGATATAAATTACAATTATCAGATTAAATATTTATTAACCATAAAAAGAATAAATTAGCCAATTTTAAAGTAAAGTTATAAAGAAAAATTATCAAATCAATTTAATTATTAATGCAGATTAGTAAATTGTTATTGCCCAAAATCCCGGGTCGTTACAGTTACGATCGGGGAATGACATATTCATGTCAGTAGTTGCCTAGTTAGGGGTAACCCGGCCTTGTGTTGGCAGAGATCCGGTTAGGTTCTCGGTTCGTCTTTCCTGAGGCGTACCCATGTGGAAATGGGAAGTTCCTTGGCCTGACCATTTATTGGAAATCCAAAGAAACAATACGAAGCCTGTACGGTTTTAGCTGTATAACCTGCCATGGAATGTGGCGGTAACCTGCTATTGAACATGGTAGCTATAGTAGGCATAAGTGCGAAATGTCTATGCTGGCTAAGATTTATATCTTTACTTTCGAAATGATTTTTCCTACACTATGCACTAGTAATAATATCAAATGTTTCTTTTTAATGCGTATCAAGCATCTTTGACTATCATAAGGAGAAATCTTCTCTGATTCCGCGTTTGCATTGTGTGTGTGTGCGGGAGGCCTTATGGTAGTCTCATTTTCTAAAAAGCATTGCGAATCTATTTTAAAAATATTCCTATACTTTGTTTTAAACAGTTCTCACACCAGTCACGTGACTGACTCGGAGTTTATTGTTTTTCCTTCCTAAACTCTGGGTTCCCACCAATTTCCACACGGGCAGGCTAGAGATAGGTTATCAGGATATTCTGGAATTCAGGAGTTGCTGGAGGCAAGCGGATGGCATGGCGTATTCACTAGTATACAGTATTTCTTTTTCCGCTGTTTGTTGTTGTTTGTTGTTGTACACTCTGATGATGTAATGTAATGTAATATGATGTAATGTAATAACTGATATAATTCTTTGTTTAAAGATTATTCGTTTATACATTATACGTTGTTCCGCTGCGATATGTGAGATTCTGTTATTGTTTTTGTTGTTTTCTTTTTCTTTCTCTCTTCTTCTATCTTCTACGTCTTCTTTAACCCTAACGGTACGGTTTTCTGGCCTTCGATTGCTTGGCAGTTGATACAGTGTACGTATTGATGTCAGTTTTCGAGCATCGAAAAGTCGTGAACGTTACAAGTAGGATGCTGGCGGCGTTTCCTTTGAGGTAAATACTTGGACCCGGCTCCCGTGAGTTGGCATAAGGTGGCTAAAACATGAGCGATTCTAGGGCCAATGAGGTCATTCCTCTGATCGAACGCACTCCTTCGATATTATACTCTGGCTTTTGGATTTATTCGGTGGCCACTTTTTATTATTGATTTAGGGGTGTTGTTTGAGGTGGGCGGTAGTAGCAGCTGCGCATTACCACCAGCCCGGATAGCAATTGGTATATCTACCCTGGCATTGCCTAGTTGTGCTGTGTCACCTACCCTAGCGTGCCTTATACGATTTTGTTTTGTACCACACCTATGGAGTGCCCTCTGACGACGTCCTGTACGGGGGAGATTACGGTGCTGTATACACTATAGGAATATATTTGGTGTTGAGGGCTATATGGGTTGCCCCTTAACGCTATTTAAAAGTAAGTTTATTTTACAAATAGACACTATTATAATAGCGAAATATACTACATAGTAAATAGTTTAACGGATCCTTAAGAGATGTGAATCCCGAGCATCTTTTGAGTTACTGCACTCATATTTATTCCTGCTGATTTAACTCACATAAGATCTTTTAGTTCTGACTCGAGTGTTTTGTCTTTTCAAATTCTCTCGGGTCAGTCCGAGCGTTTCAGGATCGAAGACTTTAGCTCTGGAGGACGAAGACGAAGATTTCTATTATTACTATTTATTATATTCCACTACACTCATATTGTTACGCTGCATTGTTATTATTGGTATGTGTACTCGGATAAATATTGTATAAGTATAATTAAATATTTTGTAAATAGCTTCATGAACTGTATATTTGATTATCATATTTTATCCTTTCGCTGTGAGATTCTGTTTTCTTTTATTTCTTCTCGCTTTTCTTATTTACCCCATAACAATCCGCCCTTTTGTATGGTTTGAATTGGCACGTGCGTCGATTTAAAGCGTGCGTAAAGGCGGGATGTTACATCTGGTATTAGAGCTTTGGTTTAGCGATAAACCATAGCTTTGGGGGGTCTGATTTTTTATTAATGGGGTAGTAATACCCTATGGGAGTCACTGAGTGTATATATGAGAGAGCGTATTTGTTAGTGTTATAAAAAGGTTTTAATATTGTGTTAATTTGTTCTGTTTCGTATTTATAAATTCTGTTTGATGCATGGGACGCTATGACATCAATAGGGATTTCTACATACTTAATAAAACAGACCGACACAATATTTGTTTTAATATAGGTGAATGAAATAATTTTGCCTATTATATTTTCTATATGAATAAAATAAATTTTTATAAAGATTATTTTTGGTTGCAATATATTGGTTGTTAGGAATAAAATTTATAAATAATAGGTAAAACAAGATTGAAAATAAAATCAATGAAAATTTGGAAACTTTAGAACTTAAGTCTGGGATTTTGAAAAATTTCTTTCAAAGGATTTTGAAATATAATAATAGTATTTAGAAATATTTTATGATATAAATATTTCAATATATTTTGAAAGTATGGTTTTAAAGAAATTCTGGAAATAAATAAGTTTTACTCCCCTCTCTGTCGTTGGAAAATAATTTCGGTGAAGAGTGCACGCATCATCGACTTTCATTTTTGAGTTTCGAAGTGGGAAGACCACTGTAGTAGTTTTACTACAGATTTATTTTGATAAACAAAAGAGAATTTTTAATTTGTTTTAAATATACTCGGATATAGATAAGTTGTAAGTATATTTATCTATTATTTTAAAATAATTTGAAGTTAAACCCAGTATTTAAATTCTTAAGTTTCCATTTATTAATAGTTTAATTAATGTAGTGAAACGGAATTTAACTAATAATTGAAACCCTAAATGAAAAAAAAAACAAAGAATAAATGTATGAAATGAAATAAATAATAAATAAATTTGAATTGTTGTGTGGTTTATGGTTGTTGGGGTAAGGATACTTTAAATTGGTTGGATGAGTGAATAACTTATTTAGTTTCATCTAAGACTGTTGAACAAATGGTGCACTTGATAGTTTATTTTTCATTCCATACAATATAAAGTTTGACCCGAACAACTATGTGTATGTTTGCTTGAACGGTTGATTTGTATTTTTGTGTATGCTGTTTGTTGGAATTGACTGTTGTTGTGGTTGAAACAACTTTAATTTTTCATTTATATAATTGTTAACCCATTTATATTTTATAAGTGAAATGCTGGTTATGGAAGCAATTGCTATTTCTTTTGGTTCCACTAAATAAGCGTAATTTGCCCGACAAATAGGTACGCTCTCGGATTATGGTTTTATAGCGCTATTTTATATATTTTCCCATGTTGGGATATAATATTTTAGATATTATATGTGTATATTGTTATATTTGATATTATTTTTTCTTACGAGCCTCTCCGTATAAAGGAGACTCTGCCGAAATTTTTCGAAAATTTCAGACTTAGAAATTATTTTGAATATGTTTTCCAAATTTTATTAATTTGAGTATAAAAGGTTTAATGGTTATATATTATATATTTTATTTAAAATAATTAATTTTGTAAGTTTATTTGTTTATAAATTTAATATTTTAAATAAAATATATTGATTTCTTAATTCTTCTTTTCCCTTCTTTTCCTTTTCGGGGATGAAAAGTTTTGAGTAGGGGAGAGTGTAACGACCCGTGAATTTCAATAATTAAGTTGGTTATTTTAAATTAAAATTTAGTAATTAAATTTAGATGAAAAAAAGAAAAAAATTAACTTTATAAGTTAATATTAAAATAAATGCTAAAATAAAATATATTGAATAGTAGTTGAATGAAAATGAACGTGAAAAGGTTTATGCAAGTTGATAAGTAACGGTGTTTGTGCAATACCTATTACTTGGGAAAAATTTGTAAAGTTATATTTGAGTGAAATTGTAAATTTGAAGTTAAGTAATAATGGAAATAGTGAAGATGGCAATCAAATCAACTTTTATCTAATTTTGAAGGTAATCAATAATTTATGAACTAAATGGTAAGTAATTAGAATTAAATTCTATATTAATTGAAACCGAATGTAGATTTAATGACTAAATTAGCAAATTCCCAATTATGAAAACCAATTACAATAAATGTTAGAAACGTAATTTTAAATGGTCATTGTTGAAATTATACATTAGCTCAATGATTATTAAAAGAGTAACGGAGGTGAATGAAAATTTAATAGAAGTAATGCAAAGTTAAGGTTAATGATTTATGAACTTGCATAAAATTCCAATTATAGAAAATAATCTAAATGTATGTTTGGCTATACATTGTATACAAGAAAATAAATGGATTAAGAATATAAATAGTAATTGGTGTACATACTTGGCAAATATAACTAAATAGTATTGAATGAAGCATGCATTAATGAAATAACTACGAACCAATGAATGTATTTAAGTTGTAAAAGTCAAAATTGATTGCATTAAATAAATTGGGAGTTAAATTCAAAGGTTATGTTAATTGAGAAATAGTACGTAATAAATTGCAATGTGATTGAATCAAGGCTAGGTAAGTAATTTTAATAAACTGTAGCTGATATTTAAGTATGAATGTGAGTAAATTTGGCATTTAGTGATAATTGTTAAAATTTACCACTTAATTAGAGCTAAGTCAATGACAACATTTGTGTTAATAATAGCTTCTAAATGAAAGTAAATGTTAAATGGTAACAATTATTTAGGTTAACCATTTATTTAGTGTATTAAAGTATAACTGGTAACCGATTGCAATGAATATAAATAAATTATGACGTTAATGTTAATATAAAGTAATATTTGAAAATAATGTCAATTTCATTTATAATATGACAATTGGCTAATTTAAAGAATTGAAAGCTAGATTTATTTATTTGATTGAAAAGGAAAAAAACTTTCAATAATTGAATTTATTGTAAATAAATGAAATATAACATTCAAATTTTACGTTAAAGAAAATGTAGAGGAAATTTAAGATAAAATAGGGATATCAATGCAATGTGATATAAACCATGATAATTGTACCGTAAATTGAAATTTCGAATAGCTAAATTTGTGCATACCCAATTTATCGAAATAGATGGTAAAGTTTAATTGATTGAAATCAGCAAATTGGAAAATAAATTCAATTGATGAAATAATACGCAGTAAATGTAATTTGACATAATCAATGTTAGGTAAAAAAATTTATTTTTGTCAATTGATAATAGGGTATGAATGGGAGTAGATTTGGCTTCTTGTGATAACTACTAATTGTTTACCTATGTATATAATTTAGTTAACTAGATCTAAATCCATTGAAATAAACATAATTAATCACTAAGTTGAGATAAATTTAGTTGATTACTGGAAAATATTAGGGAATTGGATATACAGTAATGTAAAATGTACCCAAAAGATAATGATCGACTGAATTTAAGAGAATGGGAAGTAAGATTTTTAATTTAATTGAAGTATAGAAAAATTCAATAATTGGATTTATGGCAAATAAATGAAATTTAACGCTTAATTAATACGTTAATAGAAAGTTAGATGGAATGTAAGGATATTATGGTATCTCAGCTCTGATACCATCTGTGACGACCCACCTCTATGCTCACAATAACAAAGGTTATTTTAAGGAATAATGTCTGCTACTGCGAAGAATAAGATTTGTTAGAAACGACCATTCATAAGTTATGCCTTAGACGAGTATTGCGTACATCGATGGGAGTTGTGTAAGTTACTCCCACAAATATATATTCAATCCAAATCTAAAACGAAACTACGGTGGCATAAGAAAAATTCAGAACAACTCATAATAACAACAACACTGATAGTATAATCACATCAGAGCAGAAATATCAGATATATAGCGGAAGACAAGTCTAGATACATGGTACAATAATGGACAGTTCACATGAACGAAAAATACATATACATATCCATCAGTACATACATGAGATGAGAATCAATAACCAAAAGTAACACCTCGAAGACTAGACAAAAGATGATGTGAAATCCCAAAAGCTAAAGCTGCACTGAATCAGAGACAGCGATTACCCTGAAATAACTCGGTCTGACCCGAGTATTATTTAAAAGAAAATAATAAACGGATTAATCTAATTTAAACTCAGAAATAAGTGTATGATAAACACCACTTAAGCAAATCATTATAGTCTCGAATGAGACTATTCAACACAAATAATCAGCATAGTATAAATAAAGAAATCTCAATTTAAACTCCATCAAAATCAACTTTCAAATCCATAATTGAATTCAAAGTAGCAATTCGCAAAATCTAGAAATCAAAATAGATAATTAGAAAAATAAGCAGTCGCAAAATCTAGAAATCAAAATAAGATAACTAGAAAATCAGCAGTCGCAAAATCTAGAAATCAAAACAAGATAACTAGAAAATCAGCATAAAAGTGGATCGATCCCAGCAGATGGCAAGTTTTAGCTACGCTGCACGTGCACCTCATATGGCCAAAGCCTACCACGTACTATAATTTTTAGCGCCCATCAGATGACCCGAAGGTCCGTTGAGTGACCCGAAGGTCTAGTACTAGTAATTGACCCGAAGGTCCATCAGATGACCCAAAGGTCCATTAGAGTGGCTCGAAAGCCCTACAAAATCATCAAAACCAACAAACAACAGCAAATATTTCAATTAACGAGTAGTGTGGTTCCATACTCCGCACTTTTGCTAAATCCTTTAAATCTCTTCATCGTTTCCTTGAAAGTGCAAAATCATGTATTTTAAATAAATAAAATTTGCTTTCTCAAATGAACAAGTTCGGAATTAAGCGAATCAGTAAAAATAAGGGTTCGTAGTCCTCAATTTTGTTGAATAGTTTAAATAACTTTCACATTCTTTTGAAAACGCAAACTGTAAATGTAATATCCCGGAATTTTGGGCAATATGATTTAATAATCTATGTTTAAATTTATATCGAATTGATGATTTTTGTTAATAAATTTGATTTGATTTAATAATTTTCTTTATTTAAATATTTAATTTGTGAATTTATTTTTAATAACCTAATGAATTTATTTTCTATTTAATAATGTATATGTATTTTTATATATTTTAAATAGACAAGTTGTTAAATTAGTATAGCATAATTTTAATGTTTTGAAAATATGAATTGTGATTTATTTTTAATTTAAGCTTTTCAAAAATATTTAATAAAATACTATATGATTTTAAATATATGAAATAAATATTTTATTTGTTTAAAATTCATTTTTCTTCAAGTTTGTATATTAACATAAATTACATACATGTTTGTGTTATTCTTTTTAAAGATATTGATTGATAATTTTGATTTGTAAATTTAATATGAAATTTAGAATACAATTTAAAATAAGAAACATGTATTCATTAAGTTGTAACCTCTTTTATAAATTTATTTTAATTATTTAAAAGTATCTTTTTCAAATGATTAATTTGTATATTGTTTTATTTAAAATAACACTTTGATTTATTCTTTAGAAAATTAATTACATACATAACTAGATAAAGAAGAAACTAATTAATTTAATTTAAACATTCATTAACCTTAATTAAAATAACAAAACATTTACAAATACATGTGTAAACTTATCATCATTTTAAAGTGACAAATGTAATAGCTTGAGACATGTGTCAATTTTTTTTTTAATTTTCCTTTAATTTTAATTTAAATCAATTATTGTTATTTAAACTTGCATATACTCATTTCTTTTCCTCTTTCTCATTTTTCATTCTAAAAAGAAATCTGAAAATCTGTTCAAATGCATTCCTCAAATCTGCAACATTTCATCTCCTCAAACCTGCAACTTCAAATGCCTAGCAAACATGCATTGCATTAAACTCCTCTTTTTCACACATTCAAAACCTGCAAGCAACAAAACTAGAGCATGCATGTAATTTCTAATCTGCATTCAAAATAAAATCGGCATACATTAAATCAAGTATAAAACCTGAATACAAGAAGACTCTGCATTTCAATTTTAAGCAAGGGCCTGCATCTTCTTGGAAGCAGGAGCATGCATTTCTTCAATCTGGAAATAAATGCAAACCAAGTAATACTGCAATTTCAATTTGTATCTGCATCCATCTATTCCTTAGAATCTGGGCTCTGCATAATAAACAAGTGAGTAACTCATTGTTTTAAAATTTATTAATAGGTAATATTGTACATGCTTTTTTACTTTAGGAATGAATTTATATGAAACTGCTATGAATATTTTACATGTAAATATATGTATGTATACTTGAGGTTAACTGCACCATGTCTGTGTTTCAAAACCCCAAGCTTCTGATTGATTTCTTGAATTCTTTCCCTTAACTTGTTGTTGTTATGTCTTAAAAAAATGAAATAAATCTGTTTGTTTAAAATAGAGTAAATACAAATTTTATATGATTTAAAATTTAATTATCTGTAACCTGAGATATCAAGTTACACAAAGCAAATTAGCATAAAGAAAAATTCAAACTTTATAATTTGATGTTTCAGATTTATAAATAGAATCATCAAGTAAATACATGCATTTTAAATCAAATATTACAATTTTTAGTGTTTTAAATGAAGAGCAGATTTGAACATACTGTATTTTACATTTTGTTCAAGTTCAGTTGAAGCTTGCAATGGTTTTGGGTAAATTTGATTCTAGAGATTGTATAGCCATCATAGATTATAGGAAAAATCTTGGATTGAGTTGAAATTAAAATTTTAGATTGTGATTTGGGAATTACCGTAAGAAACCCTAGTTTTACTGGGTTCAACAAATTGAAGTGCTGCGGCATCATCTTTTGATCGAGTTCTGAGATATTTAGGGGATTGGTAGATGAAGGGTTGATGAAGTCTTCACCGGAGTTTAAAAATTTATGGTGGCCGGAGTGGTGAGTTATTGTCGTTGATAGGCTAGGCACTGAAAGGGGGAGGCTGTTCCAGGTTCTAGAAATTGAGTCTCAAACTAGAATTGAGCACAGGATGTAGAAGTGGGTGTTGAGTTGGCCTGAGGGAAGGTTTGATGATCGTGGAATGGTCGTGGATTTGGCCAATGAAGGCCGGAGTGGATGGGCAGGTGTACGGTGCAGAAGTGTGCATGGTTGTGAAGTTTTTTTTGTTGCAGGGTTTTAAAACCTGTGATGGTCTCGAGTTATTTGTGAAGTGACTCGAAGAAGGAGGTGATTTTACTCGAGGTAAAATTTGTGGTAGCTCGGGTTGTTTAAAGTGCTTCAGGTTCGAGAATTCTACAGAGTTTATTTCCAGGTTTTAATTTTTTTTTAAAAAAGTAAAGTTTGAATTTTAAACTGGAATTTAACTTAGGTTTTAAAGCCTGAATTTAAATATGAGTTCAAATAAGTTTGAATTTTGGCTTTTAGGAATAATTTAAATTTTTTTTTAAAAAAGTTTAAGTTTGTTTTTTTTAAATGAAAACAGAAACTGTTTTCTATTTTTATTTAAATTTAAAAGAAAGTTTAAAATTGTAAGATTAAGTTCAAATAGGAATTTTCAAACCTGAATTGTAATTATGAATTCAATAATTTAAATCCTAGACTTTGAAACATTTTTTGAATTCAAAAATGTAAGATGTAGAAACTAAACAGAAAACTATTTTTCTGTTCTAATTTAAAAGCAAATTTTAAAAATGCAACTGATAAATTTAAAACAAGTTTAAAAATCTGGGAAACATAAATATGGAACCTGAGTTTGAATTTAAATCTGGAATTTAAATTTGGATTTTAAACTTTTACAGTATAAAGGACATTGATTTGAATTTAAAACTATAAGTTTTAAATTTATGAAATAAAGTTTAAAATAAGTTTAAATTCAGTCTTAAAACCTGAAATTGGATTTTATGTCAGTTTTTAAAGTAAGTTTTTAAATTTTAAATTTGTTTTAACCATTTTTAGAAAAGGGTAAATAATTTGAATTTAAAAATGAAGATGGAAGAGTAAGTACTGTTTTAGATTTTTAAGATTTAATCTGGAATGAAAATTTGAATTGTGTTTCAGTTTGAAATTTAAAAAGAAATTTTTAAATTTGAATTTTTTTGAAACAAATTGTTTAAATTACTTTGTATAAGAAGAATGTTTCTTAATTTAGAACTTAAGAAATTAATTTCATTTAAATTATTAATTTAATTTAAATGGGTAATTAATTATTTAATTAATTAATAATGAGGATGTTAATTAAGTTATTAATAATTTTTAAGTTAATTAATTAGATTTAAGATTAATTAATTAAGGTTAATTAATCCATAATTAAGGATGGTTAATTAAATTTTAACTAATGGTTAAGATTTATTTAATCAAGTGATTAAAGAGAGTTAAGATTTTAATTAACACTTAATTAATTAATAATTAGAGATTAATTAAATGATAATTAAATTTAATTAACTGATAATTAATAATGATTAATTATAAGTTAACTCTTAATTAAGTAATTAAGAGATGTTAATGAAGATCATTAACTTAAGATTATTTAACAATTAATTAATGTGATTAATTTTGATAATTAATTAGATTAATTAATTAATAATAATCAATTGTTTAATTACTTAATGAAAGTAGTTAATGAATTAATTACTTGGTGTAATTAATTTGATTTATGTGATTAGTTTAGATTAATTAAGTTAAATTAATTTAAACATTTGGGGATTGTTGAAAATTACTTTATGTAATTTATGAATTTGTAATTACTTAAGGAAGTAAATAATTAATAATTAACAAATGTATTTAAAGATATTTATTTTAGAAGTAATTTGGATTTAAATTACTTTGAAAATTAATCAAGTGATTAATGAAGAATATTTAATTAAGAATAATAAATTTATGGAATGAGTAATTAAAGCAGTTAATTACTGAATGGTTGTTAATCACGGGTGATTAATATATATGGATTAAATTGAAGATTAATTACTTATGTAATTAATTTATATAGAGATTGATTAAATGTAATCAAAAATCATTAATTAATTAATTAATGATGTAATTTGGAATTGATTAATTAAGATATGATTAATAATGAATAAATGATTAATGTAATTAATTTTAGCTAATTAATTAATTAAGCAATTACAAGTTAATTATTTAAAAAGGGTTTTAATTAACTTGTGTAATTAAAATAAAATGCTAATTACTTATTGTAATTAGAGATAGTTAATCAATAATGATTAAGTGAAATGAATATTGAGATGATGATTTATAAATTGATTTGTAATCAATTAATGGTTAAGATAAGCAGGATTTTAGTGATGAAGTAATTAATTTAATCTATTTCAAATTAATTAGAGATTAAGTAATTAATTTAATTCATTTTAAATTAGTTATAAATGATGTGGTCATTAGATCATTGCTTATGTTTGATGATTGGTATTGATTGCCATGTATGGGATTGTAATCTCAGTATGAGATGAGTAATGATTATTGATATGGATGCATTGGTTGTTTTGGATGATAGTATGAATTATCTGATTATGATATAAATTATCTGTTGATAATGATAAGGTTGATTATCTATTGTGTTGTGAATTATCTATCTGTGTATATTTAGATAATGAATTGAATTGTTTTAAACTTTAAACAACTTGGCCTTAAAAGACACGCTTTGGATTTTGATCAGACCGGGATCAGGTTTCCATATTTGGGATCCGAAAACCACATCGATTCCAATTAAACGTTAGGTCGTCAATCCAAGTGGAGCGAGTGAAGACTCGAGGTGTAAGGGCTATACGTCAGTATAACTCTGTGGGTGATTCCGTAATGAGTTTGACGGAATAGTACTTACAGATTCGAGATGATGATTCAGAGTGCAAGGGTCATTGTCGTTAACTCTGAGGGTGATTCCAAAATGATGTAACGAGATAATGCCTTCGGTTTCGTTCGAACCCAGAACGAACCTGTATGGATTGAATGCTTTCAGAACATCGTCAGGTGGACGATGATCATTCTAAGTGATATGTCCTATAAAGGGAATCGTAGCCTCAAGCCTCATCAATCGGGTATGGCCAAAACAGGGGAGGTGCAGCAAAGCTTCGTGGGTAGCCTCCACTTGAGAGCAAGATTTATCTCTGTCTAGAGGTCCCTTTATTTTTCGGCTTAGTGGTGCGGTTGCTGATCACAACTGCGGGGTTGTCTTGTTTGGAATTGTTCAGTAAGGAACGGGTCCGGCTTTGTGTTGCAGGGGATTGGGAGTAATCCTCGGTATGGTGATCTAGGCCACGTACTGTGACGGGCGGTACCCCAGTAGCCCAGCCATTGTATGGAATCCAAAATCCAATAAGTGCCAACGGTTTTGATTGTATTACCCACTTTTGTGGCTAGTAGCTGGAATTTAATGAATGTAACAATTTCGGCTATTTCTTATTTACTTGAAAAACCTAGACACTATTATAATATCATCGGATTTCCTATCAAATGTTTTGGTTAGCGTAAGGTAAAAACTTTTCCATGTTTATGTATGGGAAGTCTTACTTGATACCTTTTCTTTTCAAAGGTTTTTCAAAGTTAAGCAACTTTAACCTGTTACTCACACCAGACCCATGTCTGACCCGGAGTTATTTCTGTTTTTCTTTAACTCTTGGGTACTCAAATTTTTATGAGTAGTCAAGGGAATTCAGTTTAGGATTCAGGTTAGCTTGACGAATTGTGGAGGAGCAAATGGAGCAGGAGGCTTCTGCGTATAGTTATGTAGTTCCGCTGTGTTGGTATCTTTGAGTGTTTCTGTATTGCGATTGGGTTGTAATAACTAGACAGATGTTTATAACTGTCTAGTATGTATTGTATTGTCTGTGTACTCTGATAATTAATGTATATTATGTAATACTTATGTTATTAATATAATTTATTCGTTCTGCTGTTGAGATTCTTGTGTTGTTTCTTCTTTCTCTTCTTTCTTTTCTCTTTTTTATCCCTTTCTTTCTTAAGGATGATACGACTTTTTGTGGAGAAAAAGTCTGGTCGTCTCAGCTTTGTCTTGTTCGGAACTATTCGGTAAGGAATGGGTCCGGCTTTGTGTTGCAGGGGGTCAGGAGTGATCCTCGGTACGTTGATCTAGTCCACGTACTGTGACGGGCGATACCCAGTAGCCCTGCCCTTGTATGGAATCCAAAATCCAATAAGTGCCAACGGTTTTGATTATATTACCCACTTCTGTGGCTAGTAGCTGTAATTTAATGAATGTAACAATTTCGGCTATTTCTTATTTACTTGAAAACCATAGACACTATTATAATATCGCTGGATTTGCTATCAAATGTTTTGGTTAGCGTAAGGTAAAAACTTTTCCATGTTTATGGGTGGGAAGTCTTACGTGATACCTTTGAATTGAGGAGGAGCAATAGAGAAGGAGGCTTCTGCGTGTAGATATATATAGTTTTCCGCTGTGTGATCTCTGAGTTGTTGTCTTTGAGTTGTTTCTTATGCTGTATTTAGTTGTATAACTAGACAGGTGCTTATAACTGTCTAGTATGTGTATTATGTCTATGTAACTATGATATTTGTTATAAACTATGTAATATTTATGTTATTAATATAGTTTATTCGTCTCGCTGTTTAGATTCTGATGTTGTTTCTTTATTCTCTTCTATCTTTTCTCTTTTCTATCCCTTTCTTTCTTAAAGATGATGTGATTTTCTGGTGGTAGAAAGTCAGGTCGTCACACTTGTGGCTAGTAGCTGGAATTTAATGAATGTAACAATTTCAGCTATTTCTTATTTATTTGAAAACCCTAGACACTATTATAATATCACCGGATTTCCTATCAAATGTTTTGGTTGGCGTAAGGTAAAAACTTTTCCATGTTTATGTGTGGGAAGTCTTACGTGATACCTTTCTTCCCAAAAGTTTTTAAAATTAAGCAACTTTAACCTGTTACTCACACCAGACCCATGTCTGACCCGGAGTTATTTCTGTTTTTCTTTAACTCTTGGGTACTCAAATTTTTATGAGTAGTCAAGGGAATTTAGGTTAGGATTCAGGTTAGCTTTGACGAGTTATGGAGGAGCATATGGAGTAGGAGGCTTCTGCGTATAGTTATATAGTTCCGCTGTGATGGTATCTCTGAGTGTTTCTGTATTGTGATTGAGTTGTAATAACTAGACAGGTGTTTATAACTGTCTAGTATGTGTTGTATATGTCTGTGTAACTCCGATATTTGATGTATACTATGTTATACTTATGTTACTAATATAATTTATTCGTTCCACTGTTGAGATTCTTGTGTTGTTTCTTCTTTCTCTTCTTTCTTTTCTCTTTTCTATCCCTTTCTTTCTTAAGGATGATACGACTTTTTGTGGATAAAAAGTCGGGTCGTCTCACTTGGTAAAATTTTGGAAACAATTTTATTTTAAAATGATTTTTAAAACACGTGATTAAAACAGCAACATCTGTAGCAATTTCGACGAGGAAACTGCACTTCACAAAACACCGTAAAAACGGATATCAAATAAGCGTTGCAGGAAACCGCTTGAAAGTTCACTTTAAAATTGACGGTTGCTGAAGTCAAAACAACATTAATTTTTATTCGTCAAAAGTGTCATCAAAACAACACGCTTCAAAATTTGACACCGAAGTAAAAATCCCATTATAAAAATAACGGCAAAAATTCGTCTCAAAACAAAACTCCGATTCAAAGCAAATTTTTCATCAGACTGCACTATTGCTATAAATTATTTGAATATTGGATAGCCTGGCAGTAACATCCCAATTGATGCTATCATGACATATTTGCACTAAACCAATGTAAACTTTAGTGACTAGTACACATTTTATTGAATGCAATTATTAACCATTGAACAAAAATTCAAAAATAAACTGGCAACATATTTATCATTACTCATAATCACAAAATGCATACCAAAGTGAAATTCAACAGAAGAAAGAATCAAGCGAACTACACGTGCATGTTCAAAATTTCAATTTAATAGATCAATATGGCCAGAAACTTATATAAACACGTGTATGTACACATGGTTCATTTACATGTATAATTACGTATTGAAGCAAAGATGTCAACCACCTAACATTCTTTTGGGCATAGTAACTTATATAAAAACAAAACTCATACACAAAGTATAACAACTGTATGCGTGTAACCGAATAAAACAAAGGTGCTATGCATAAAATATAAATAAAACTACCTGAGCAACATATATACAAGTGCACACGCAAGATACAAGTAAGTAACATATAATTAAAGCTACCTGGAAACCTATATACATGAGCATATAAAGAAAAGCAACTCAAATAATATGCCCCTGTGCTACCTCATTTTGCATGCATGCAGATGAATTTTTTATAATCACATGAACTAGAAATACATAGGTGAAAAGCAAGTGCCTATACACGTTGGTATGCGTGGACACGTTCATATTCACGTGTAAGCACATATTTTGTGTACCGCTACTTCTACACACAACAATAAAACTCATAACTTTTTATACACTTGAAATAAGATGGTTTGCCTGAACTTAATATGCACACAAATAGAAAAAATTTAATTAACCCAACATAGGTTTTGTATTTCAACTTGGACGTAAAATCTTATTTGATAACTTGGACAACATTTTCGTATATTATAAGTTGTGCTTACTTACAAACAAACTAACGTCTAAATGACATGTGTTTACTCTGTGTAATGCATAAGTAAACTTGTGAAATATGATATCCAGGACCACATTTTTGAATACACCGCTGAAGCTAAAGAGATTAAATGATGTCTAGGTAGCTTTCCACACTGTTACACGCACACATAGAATATTTTGGACACTGATGCGTGTACATACCCCCTAGTATGCAGACATCCCATGATTTTGAAATAATCAGTGCACGCAAGAACGAAGGAGAATAAATTAGAGAAGTGAGTTTGAACTCACCAAATATTGGCTTCAAAACTTGTTAGCAACTTGGAACCTAAATTCCTTGAACCGCCATTAATGCACTACCGAGCTCTGGAAGCTAAAATGATGGAATGAAAAGTGATGCAGCTCCTTTTACTTTTTGTAAGAACCTGGATATTTTAATGGTTTTAATTAATTTAATTAACTGGATTTGTATGAAATGGTAAACGATAAAATTTTGAAATATAAATTTTATATTTGGAATGCGTCTAGTCAAACATAGCAACTGGTATATTTTTGTCCGAAAATATGAAAGTTTATTTCATGCGTAAATTTACTTCAATTTAATCAGTTAAAATAGCGATGAAAATAAAACGTTTTCAAAACCAAAATGTTTTTACATAGAAAAATTCTAAACCATCTTCTGAGCAAGATGTCAGTTTGTCGTTTTCCAAATTCGGACATCATTGTATCCGTCGATCTTATTTTTATACGTTTTTCATGCATTTTCCGCTATTATAAAATTCAAATTTTATTAATTCAATCATACCATTGATATCCGTATACCGTTTTGATCATCTCGTCGCGTTGATCTTTGCGGTATATTTGTTTGTGTCTTTCGAAGTCTGGTAAGTTGTGGAAACCGTGAAACGATCAACCGTATCGGTTTCAGAAATTTTGGCTTTTGGTATTTCACCAACTATTCATTTTTCAACGTACACTAATCCAACAGCCATCAACATTTTCAACGTAGCTATGGTCTTTTGATCTTCCTACCATTTCAAATTTCCAATACAAATATTGTTTGGAAATAGTTAATGAACTGTTGCCTACCTCTTTGTTCTCATTTTTTGTTTTTTTCCCTAGCCTCTCGCCATCTTTTTACCTGCTCACGTTTCTTCCCGCCCACTCCCATCCACTTACCTCAGCTTCACCACCCCCTCTAATGCAAGACAACCGACGCATCCCCTTGCTTCCTCCACCCGCCCGCATCCACTTCGGCCACCAAACTACACATCACTGAACCCATGCTTCCATGTAGCCTGCACAACCCAGTTCGACACCAACCCTCCCACACACCTCCGCATGCATCCCTACCCACTCCACGTCGATCGGCCTCATCTCTGACCCAGCAAGCCGCCGCACCCCAATACCCAGATCCACTCCTTTCCGTGCTCGCCTTGCGTCCGCCACTTCACCTTTCTTCCACAACTGCTCCGGCACCACCAAGTTGGCCACCATTGCAGCCACGGCCGTACTCGCCTTTTCCCTGTAGCACCCACGTCGGCCCTTGCGCCTCAACTCAGCCCACGTCAGCCTCCCAACTTCAACTTGCCGAGCAGCCGAACACAACGCACCCACTCATCTAAGACAAGTACAAAGCTTTCCCACCGCTTACCCCTCTCTTCCTCCCTCGGCCCAGCCCGAGTTAGTGCATGCCGAGCGTCTTTGTAAGATATATATGTGTTAGTATGAGATTTAATATATATAATATCTTATACATGTATAATAAAATATAAATTTATATAAGTTTAAAGTTAGATATATGCATTTACTTTTCAGCTATGATTCTGCATGTATATTAATGCTTAAGTAAGTACATATATGAATAGTTTCTTGTAACAGATTTGCAAATCTGATTACTTTTATGTATATAAGTCATATTTATTATTATTTTGTTATTAAATTATGATTATTTATATTATTACTTTAGTTGTTAAGGTAGCCGGTATGTAACTTTGTACAGGATTTTATGTTAGTTTATTTATATAGGTATATTTGAGTATAAAGGTTTATCTGAAAAGTTGTTTATAAGTCTATATTGTCTGTCTACATGCATTTTGTGTTTGCACTTATGTATAGAAAATGTGTATGATCTGCATGTATAACATTTTATAATATATGTCTATAACAAATTTTGTTTGCATATCAGATCGCTTGTTTAAATTACAAAAGTAATGTTAGTATTTAGGTCAGATGGATTTAAAATAAATACATATAAATGAATGCATAGTTTATGCATTTGTACTTCTCTGTTACAGCTATCCATAGGGTAGGTTGCATAATAGTGTTTATTTTATTAATGCATATAATAGTAGTAATAGAAGTTTGGCACATATATTTATGTTTGTACGCAGCTTAGATTTATGCTACATGATTATTTATTTATTTATTTATTATTATTATTATTATTATTATATGTGTTGATTTCAATGTGTATATATATTTAAATTTATGATTTATTTAAAAAGGTATGTGTTTCAAAATGAATGATTTTGGAATAATGTATATTTATATATTATTTAATATTTTCCTTAAGTTTAATTATATAATATATAGTTCGTTTCAAATTATATCAAGCTAACTCCGATTTATTCTATAATTCATGTCTATCAGCTTTTCGTCAAATCTGCTTTCAGCTTACGTCGCTTTGAGACTGTGTCTGGAGTGTTCGATTTCCTAAATCAAGATCCAACTCGTAGCTTGTTGTACATTGAACCTCTCTAGCCTCGAAAGGTGAGCAATCACCCACGATTAATGTTCTTTTATTTATTAAATTTGATTTCAATTGAAACGACAATTGAAATATGTTGCTGTTATTTATTGCACTGTTATTTATGTATCAGTTCACCTTTGACATCTGACACCGTTATCTGCTATGTATGCAATAATAATCCAGTTTGGTTGACAATTGATTGATTGTTTGTTGTTTATATTGGATGTTAAATTGTAATGTATAAAGTGATAAATATTATGCAATTGAATTTGACGTAGGATAGTTGGATTTGTTATATGTTATTAATTTTTATTAATGACATTGGTATAATATGACCCTTTAAATGTTTAAATGAATTTACACGTAAAAATATGGTAAATTACACCTTGAACCATTGAATGTATGTTGTATGATTGATTTAGTATGAATCAAATAATAAATGTCAAGTGTAGAACCGCATAAAATAATAGTGAAATAATCTTTAATCTACATGAAATAATAGTGTAGATTTTAGAAATAATTATATTAATTCGCACAAAGAACGATGTGAATTAATACGATTATTTCGGGATTATTTGTATTAATTATTGGATTGTTATTGACTGTTGTTATTGCTTGTTTATTTACTTTGACACCATACGAGTTATCACATTGCAAGTTCCCTTTGCTATGCTTTGATTTTTTGAATTGAATGGAATCGAGTTGAAATGATAAATACCCAAATGAATTTGACTTAGGATAGAGAATTAAATAAACCCGATTGGTCAATAATTTGATTTAAAAATAAAATAACGATTTTATTTGAATAAGAATAAGTTTTTGAAGTGAAGTTGGAATTTGAAATTTTAATGAAAAATAAGGTTAATATTTAATAAAGATGAAACAAAATATTAGCATAGTAGTTATTGGAAGAACGTTGTTTTAAAATAAATTATTCGGTAATAAAATTTGGAATTATTCATATAATTAAGTTGAAATGATTTGATAATTAATTTTGAATTTATAATTAAATTGAAATGATTTGATAATTAAGTCTGAATTTATAATTAAGTTGAAATTATTAAGTTTTGAAACTATTTAATAATTAAGTTTTGAAATCATTTAATAATTGAATAAAATCGAATTATTTGAGAATTAAATAAAATTTGAATTCTTTGAGAAGAGGAATTGAAATTTTGAATAAGTGAAATTGAACTTCGTTAATAAATGGAATTGGATTTCTTTATTAATTAAGTTTTGGGAAAATTATTTAAGTAAGTTAATAAGTGAATTTGAACTTTTTGAATGCGTGAAATTTAGTTTATTTATCAATTGAGTTATGAAATTTGTAACTAAGTAATTAAATAAGTGAAATCGAATTTCTTTAACAAGAAATAAATATGTGATTTATTGGAGTTAATGTAAGACTTGTAATTTTGAGAATTTGATTTGACGAATTTAATTTAATTCAATTTGAAGTTCTGATATAATGAAGTTGAACGTAAGTGATTGATTTAATAAATTGGAAATTAAATGGAAATTGTTTTGAATGACAAATTTACTAAATGAATATTTAATAAAATCGATTAATGAGTTTAAATTGGTTTGAATGTTAAATTAAATTAATTTAAATGATTTCGGAATGAAATTTGTATACGAACTTGAATCAATATTTGAATTGTTTAAAAAAAAGTTGAAATCGAATTATAAGATTTTGAAATGGTAATTTGGAAGTTTTGAAACATGGATTTTGGAAGTTGGTTCAGAAAGACTAATGTAATGTTTGTTTACAAATTCTAATTGAAATTGAATTTGATTTGGTTTTGAAATTTATTAAATGACCAATCGGTGTAATAATTACGAAAGCTATTAAAGGGACCGGAATCGGTTATAGACATACTCTTTGTCTAAACCGAAACCCACTTCAATAACTATACGCAGAGTGATGATCCAGAATGAAGTGGTTGAAATGATGTACGTGATGACTGAAGAAAGAGAACGATAATGGATAGCCTTGACACTTGTGTCAAATTGGAAATGACTAAAACAGGAGCCGTGCCGGGCCAAATGGGGTTAGCCACCTCGAGCGAACACACTTCTTCGTAACTAGTACTCATTACTTTTTATTGATTGGTGCATCCTCGGAATTTCTAGAGTGTTGTTTCGCGGTGTTGCGATCATTGCGGCGATGCGTTCTCACCAGTCCGGATCAGGCAAACGGTTGTTTCACTACCTTAGATATTTCCTCATGTGCCTTGTCATACTTGTATCCCTATATTCGCGACCACTACGAATTTGTTTTGTGTTATACCTATGGAGTACTCCCTGATGGCCCACTAGTTTACGGTGGAGTTTACAGTGTTGTATAGGCTATAACGCTTATATAAAATGTGTTAAGGGGGATAATGGTAACGCCTTAACACTATTTTGATATTTATATTACTAATAGACATTATTTATTTAGCGTACACTACTACATAGTAGATAGTTTAACGGATCCTTAGAGGATTGTTATTCTAACATCCTTTGAGTTATTGTATTTCAATTGTTATTTCCTTTGAGTTGGATTTATTGATATAAGAATGTTAATCCTGACTCGAGTGTTTTGTGTTTTGCTTTACGCTTGGGTCAGACTGAGTGGTTCAGCTTTTGAGACTCACCTTTGGAGTTGGAGCTTCATTTAGAGATCCAGCTATCTATCCAGCTGTCGGATGTCCAGTTGATTCCAGTGATGTATTCTGATTCTTGTATTTGACTATTGTATTCGAGACTTCTGTTGTAACTTATTTAACTCTGTTATTTATATATAGTAGCTTCATGAACTACTATCTTTTGCTTCCGCTGCATATTATTAATCTGTGTCTGTGATTCGATGACTATTTATTTACTGTATATTTGAGTTTTGCCAAATTTAAATTAACAATTCAATATCTTGAATTATTCAAGTCCGACATGTGCAGATGCGAATAGTCCAAAATAGCAGGTCGTTACACTTTTCTTACAAATATTGTGCAAGTCAAAGAATTAATGTATGCTGGCCTGCATTGTACAATTGCATTTAATGCAAACGTGCATTTGAAATATAGTACTCGGCTACAACACTTGTTGGATAGTGACAGCCAAGGAAAATTATCCAAATGCATACAACAATGATGGATAGCAAGTGTTTACCTTTTTGTTTAAAATGGCCCATTTCTATTACACTGAAAAGAAAAAAATTAGAATACAACTTTACTAAGTTATATCTCCTACGGACTTTACAACATATTTTTGCACCATTTTTTTTCAAACTTAAATTTTTAAAGTTTCTATTTAAAATATTTATTTCGACAGTAATTCAAAAATCACGGTCGTTGTAGATTTTTAAATATATATTACGATAGTAATTCAAAAATCGCGTTCGTTGCAAGAGGATTTTTATAATGGTTTGCTAGGAAATTAGATATTTCCTAAGTGTTGGAATACTGAAACTTGAAAAAAATGAATTCGAGTTTAATAAAGTAGTTATAAATGGCTAAATAGGATTATAAATAAATATAATCGGTTTTGGAAATTGTGAGAAGAATTTTTTTAATAGTTTTCGGAAATGTAGGAGATAAGCTAAGAAAATTCCTAAGTTTTGATACTTGAGATGATTTTGGAAAAGGGACTTAGAATATTTTCCTAAGTGTTGAAAAGTTGTGGAATATCCTGTTATAGATTTAAGTGTTGAAAAATGTTTTCAAATATTTGAATATGGAAAGGAATTTGACATATGCACCATGTAAAGGTATTTGGAAATGAATATTTTTTGGAAAATGTATAATAAGGCCTAGTGTCTGCTTATGAATGTTTTATTGATAGTTAAATAACTGACTATCAATATTGGCCAATTTCGTAAATCGTTTCGAAGAGACCAGGATCGGATTTAATTATCAAAACCACTTTGATCCAGTTTAAACGTTGCGAATGGATACCGTGAAGATGGTGAGGATGGTGATTTGATTTTCCCAGACCTAGGACAACTTGTATGGATGAATGCTATCAGAACATCAATATTGGAGGACGATGAGCATTCAAAGTGAAAATTGTTTCTTGAAAGGTAACGATTAGCCTCAAGCCTCATCAACCAGGAATGACTAAAACAGGGGAGATGCAGCAAGGCTAAGTGGGTTGCACCCAATTAGGGTATGTTATCACTTTTCTAGATATCCTCAGAAACCTATATATTGTGGATATGGTTGTGCGTGAAAGAAGGAGCACTCGATTTTAAGGGTGGGAATACCCAGGATGATAACATATTCGGTCTATCCAAGTTAGGGGTAGGTCGGTCTTATGTAGTAGAGGATCCCGGCGAGGTTCTTGGTACATTGTTCTAGAGGTGCACTGTGATGGGCGGTAGCCCAGCGGCCCAGTCATTATATGTAATCCATTCTACAATAAGCGTCGTATGGTTTTTATTGTGCCCAATTATGCTGGAATGTGAGATGCAAGCATTTCAGCTATTTTTTATTTACTTGGTTTAAACACTATTACAATATCAGACGATTTTGATAAAAATGTTTTGGTTCTCGTAAGGTAAATATCCGCCGTGTTTATGTGTGATGTGGTCTTACAAGATACCTTTGTTTTCAAAGGATTTTGAAAAGGTTAATAATTCAAATTGAGTGTGTTTTCTCACACTGGTTTTCCAAACTGACTCGGGTGTTAGTTTATTATCCTGCTTGGGTCAGGCCGAGTATTACAGATTCAGGATACGGTGCTATGGAGCTCAGGAGACGGGTTGGATGACAAAGACGTATCTCCGTACTAAGTGTATATTTCCGCAGCATGAGGTCAAGTTACTATAATTGTCCAAATTTAGTTATGGACTGTTGTACTCTAATGATTGTAAGTATATAATACTGCTACAGATTCTTTTGTATAAAAATATGTTACTATATATTATACTTTGTTCCACTACGATTATGAGATTCTGTAATGTTGTTTTTTGTTTTCTTCTTCTACCATTTCTTCTTCACACCTAAAGATTCATATTTCTGTTTAACTTGAGTTGAAATGATGTGAATTATGGTCGACTTAAAGGGGTATGGATTTATGGGACTTTACAGTTCGTAAAGATTTTATAAGTATCTGAATGGAATTTATGGTTTTAAATATATTTGAAAATATTATTTTATCTTAAAGTAAAAGGTTATTTTGAGACGCTAATAATAATAAAAACTTATTTAATAATTTTAATAATGATGGTTCAAATTTAATTAATCATTTTAATAACGATGTTTAAAGTTAATTAACCATTTTGATAACGATGTTTATGGTTAATTAATCATAATTTTAATGATGATGTTTATGGTTAATTAATAATTTTAGTAATGATGTTTAAGCTTAATTAATCATTTTATAATGATGTTTAAATTTAACTAACAACTTTAATAAAGTTGTTAAAAGTTAATATTTCTAATGTGAAAACCAAATGCAAGTTATGTTTTTGAAAGTTTAAAAGTTTGGTTTGGTTATGGAAAATATGAAACAAAATTTCCGTAAACTTTATCGCTTATATGTAAATGATTTAGTTATATTCTTAGCACTAAATGTTAAGTTATGGAAACTCGTTTCTATCTCGAAGGTCAAAAATTTTGTCAAGGCAAGGCTTAAAGGTAACACTACCTTAACTTGCTCGGTTTCTTTTCAGCCGAGGGATGGTACAAGTTTAAAATTGATGAGTAGTGGTAAGGGCATTAGATTTAATTTCCATTTATGATCATTTTGATTATTCCCGATAGTTGATTTATTGGCTATAAATTCTGATATCTTGTTTGTGTTTCATCAATCTAAGACCATTTGTTTCTCATTTGATCGTTGATATCCTTTGTCGAAAATTACTAAAACCAAAGTGTGAGTAGACATCAAGTTATGTGGGGTTGCTCCCATTAGGGTATCTTCACATCTACTCTAGATTAGATTCAATTGAAGTGGGTGGATATGAAAAATACTCGAATTCTAGGTAAAGGTGTGGTTTGGCTTTTACATTTCCAAGAGAGTCACAGAGTAAATGACCCTCTCAAGTATATTACCTAGAGGTATAATTTCGGTAAGGGGGGCATACCCTCCTAGCCTTGGAAAATTTTCTCTTTCCTTATTTTTGATTCAAACCTTTGAATTAATTCTTTCTTAATCGCAACGGGAAGTGTCTTGCGCACTAGGTAAAGTTAAATTATTTGTGTCCATTCTTTTATGCTTGGATGTTGTTCTTATAAGCAGAAACTCATTCTGTGTTTAGCGGTGGTTTCACATGTTGTTTACTTGTTCCTTTTTTATTGGGAATTTGCTCATACCACACTTATTGTCTGATCTGAGTGGTTTATTTTTCGTAAACTCTCGGATACTCATTTCTATTTGAGTAGTCCAAGAGTGATAGGTTTCTTTTGTCTCTTTTGAAGATGATTGACAAGCAGGATGCTCCCCATCTATTTAGCTATCTGTTTCCATTGTTATGAGATGTTCGTTCATGCATGTGTATTTTGTATCTGCAAATGTGAAGGCAGGTTGTTATAACTACCTTAGCTGATAGTAGTAGTACTTTTATTGTAACTTTAGTAACTCCATATAAAGAAGTAACCTTATATACTATCTTAGTGTTACATTATATTTAACTGTTTCATTGTAAGATTTTTATTCAGTTCTTTTAGATTATCTCATGACACTCGTCTTTGGGATGATTGGGCAATGGGACACGAATACCGTGGATGTATTAAGAGTTGTTTCCATGTGTTAGAAAGGTGGGTCATCACAATTTATGTACAACTTTTCGAATTTTATTATATTATTAAATTGATTTTTGTTAACGCTAAAATTTGAACGCTAACATCCCGGTGTATGAAGTGTAATTGTGAAAGCACCACCCGATAGCTCGAGAACAGATTATAAGCAGATAATAGCGAAAAAGCAGTAAACAACAGCAATTTTATAGTGGTTCGGCTTAAGAGAGAGCCTACGTCCACTTTGAATATCTTTATTGACGATTTGATTACAAGTCGATGCAATTACACTTTGATTACAACACACTTCGAGTTACAAGTGACTTAGAACAAGTAGCCTAAACTTCAATGTCGATCAAAATCCTTGAACTCATGTTGGACATGTATGATTTCTTCGTGAAGTTCCCTGAGGCGTTCTTTGTATCTCAAAAGCTTTAAGTGTTGAAGTAGTTCGGAATGCAGCAGAGTAACGGCGCTTGAAACGAATCAGCCAAAAGTCCCTTGAATATTGGAGGTGGCCATGTATTTATAGGCCAATTTCTGGGTTGGAATTGTTGACCAAGTCATGAGTCGCGACCGACTCAGGATGAACCGTGACCGACTCAAGATGAGCTGCGACCAACTCACATATCACGTGTTAGCAGGCAGCGGCATAAATGAAACGGCATTGAGCTTGTTCCTCATATGCTTGGGTCGCCAGCGACTTATGATAGGTCATTAGTCGCCTTGAGTCGTTGGAAGCCCTGAGTCGGTCTGCCCCATAAACCACTAACTAGTTAAGCCACTCTGCTCCTCTAAGGCATTAACTCGTTGAGTCGTTGATCCCCATAAGTCGTGAGTCGCGCAATTCTTTAACTCGTGCAACTCCTCAGTTCAGTTGAGTCGTTGATCCACTGAGTCGTTACAAGCCCTGAGTCGTTGAGTCGGTCTAGGCCTTGAGTCATCTCATATGAATCGTAAACTTCGTTGAGTCGGTAACTCATTGTGTCGGCCTGTCTCATGAACCTCTAATCCCCATGAGTCGTTCCATTCCTTTAAGTCGCCGTGAACCTTAACTCGTTAGCTAATTAAGTCGTAACCAGTTGAGTCGGCCTGAGTCTTAACTCGTTGGTGAAAACGGGGTTAATATTTGCCCCTCGAAGTACACGCCTAAGTCGTAGGTCGTGTACTTCGACTTATCTTGACTCGCATGTGCCGACTCATGTTCCACCACCCTGGTATAAAAGGCATGAATCGTCACTTTTATCTTCTTCTTCTCATACCAATCTCGTAAGTCGTTTTCTGCCATTAACATTCCTCCGAGCTTTCGAAAGCAATTCTATTCCAACTTCCTGCTAATAATCTTTGTTGCGTAAGTGAGTCTGATTCTCTCTCGATTCCTTACTGTTATTGAATTACGAATCCGGACTCCCCATTTTTCTGACTCCGATGCATCTTTGTGCCATGTTCCATCGTGACTCATGCTTTTTTGATCGATTTACAACTGCCATCGATTATATTATTGTTATTGCTCGCGATAACATAATAGCGCGTCAGATTCGTCGCAAACTTGAAGCGATTCGAATTGGTCCTTTGAGTGATTTTCTGATGGTGTGAGGTGAAGACAATGGATTATAGTGCCTCGAATTATTTGGTCTGCGAGTTTGGAAGAGATGAAATGATCCTTAACGGGTTAATGGGTTAGAGAGAAGATGACTGGTTGAGGAAATGACCTAGGATTCTCATGACTTAGTTGGTTTTTTTTGATGACTTAGGTTTTTGGTCATACGAGCGACTCAGCCCTTTAGATCCTCACCGCGACTCATCCTTTGAACCATGAACGACTCAAACCATCTGCCGCAAATGACTTAAGCCATATGCCATGAACGACTCAAGTCATAGGTCGTGAACGACTCAGCACTTAGACTATTTTCCATACCGAGTTGCTCCTTGTGGTTTGAACCTATGACCGGCTCAATTAGATGCAACCTAGGATTCGAGTCGCGGCCGAGACAGGACTTGGAGAATTTCACACTGCTTTGAACTAAAAATTTTCTCCTTTTACCATGCCTTATGGCTTAGAGAACTAGTGACTCGATGCATTAATGACTTGGAGCATAAACGACCTAGCTTAACTTGCCTCATAACCTTTAAAACATGAATGAGTTATCACATTGTACTGTTTTGAAGCATAATTCTGACTCGATCTTTGACTTGAATTGCTGAAATAAACTGCCTGAATATTGAATTGTTTGGACTTTAACCTGCTAAACTTTGTTGCATATTTTAGTTTTACAGATTGCTTCAATTTGCAAGTATACAACCTGTTTAATACAACAATCACAGAAAATCGGGACGAATATACTGCCATTGATTGCCCACATCCAATGACAAATTAGTCAATAGAAGATAAATGTTAAATAGATTGCGTGAATGAAGTACTTTAAACCAACGAATCCAAGTAGAGTGCTAAAGCAATGTTGAGATAGTCAACTGAAATTGACCGGTTTGCACTAACACTATACCTGAAACTTTAAATTAACAAGTCCTGAAATTTAGTAATTGATCAATTGCCAACTAGCTTAACTTCAGTTATATTTACTTGTTTATCTCCATTAGTTCTGCACAACACTTCACACTTTTAGGAAACGTGCACCTTCGCATTTGAACATCTAGTTGCTTGTGTAGAATGACTTCTCAGCAAGAAGAACCGATGGGCCGGGCTGAAGATGTCTTCCCAATAGCTAACCCATTGGATAACCCTCCGGAGAGAACTTCCACAACTCTGAATCAGCGGGTGTTTAACCAATTGCGCATCCAGTTTGGCATTGCCGAAGCTGATGCCTTGCTACCGGGGCCAAATGATACTGCAGATAGGCCCCCTCTTGGCTTTATTGCTGTCAATCGCCAAATGTGCTTGAGCGGTGCCATCCCACCTTTTAATGACTTCCTTCAGCAGTTCCTGCTTCGGTTATCTATCTCTCCATTCCAATTGCACCCCAGCGGCCATGCCATTCTGATGGGGTTATGTGTGCTATTTAGGAGAGTTTTGGACCGATTACCGAGCTTTGGGGAAATCCGCTACTTCTGCTCATTCACAAAAATTAAAGATCATCCCTCTATCGTAGTTATAAGGAGTGCTCGAAACCGCAAACTCATCACTGGTCTTCCTGAAAGCGTTCATGGATTTCTAAATCAGTTTTTCTTTGTTTGCTGTCCTCCAGGGTTTTATGCCATCTGGAGAGTAGGAAGTAAGATTTCCTGTTTTTATTTCTCCATTCTCGAGCCTTTCGAAATCTGAGTTGCTAAATGCTAACTTCGCTTCTTCTTTTTTCTGTTTTAGCACTTCCTCCTCCCTCTAGAGATCCATGCTATAAGCAAATTTTTGAAAGACTGAATGCCGTGGCGGCAGAAGAGAGGAGTATAAAGTTTTTGTTAAATGATGAATTTTTACATCAATTTGGACTCCTTCACCCTTCTCGTTCCACTCAGCTTTGTGAAGTTCCCGATTCTCCAGCGGAGGCTGAAAGCTTATGCCAAAAGATCCCTCCACTGAAACTTTACTGGTGAAGTGCCCCACTCTGACTGATGTTGCGGGGCCGTCTAGCAATTTGGCACTTGCCTCAATCATCGAAGAGGAAGAACCTCCACGATCTTCCGGGAGACCTGCTGACGAAGGAGTTGAGAAAGCAAGTCCCAAAAAGCATGATGGTGATGATGTTTTTGAGGGGTTGAGCGACCTAATTGTGACTTCACAAGAACTTTTTAAAGATGATGTTTCCAAAACTATCTCTTCTGTAATCGAGGCGACATCTTCTCTACAACAAATGTCAACTCCTCCTACTCAAGTTATCACCACCTCTACTCCACAGAGTGGTCTGTAGCTTGATGCGTGTAGTTTACACATTACACAACACTTAGGATTTTTCAGCACTTGTTTGTGTTTGACTTCTTTTCTCTAAAGGCTTTTAAGA
The DNA here is from genome assembly GCA_030765085.1 of Allium cepa. Lineage (NCBI taxonomy): Eukaryota > Viridiplantae > Streptophyta > Magnoliopsida > Asparagales > Amaryllidaceae > Allium > Allium cepa. The sequence continues at coordinate 906,162,943 of CM060939.1, forward strand.
CCTGTCTTTTTGCCTTTCAGATCCTTCAATGGGGCGTAGCGGCAGCGACTCTTACTATAAAGACTTTCAGCGCTATGGAGGGCGTGGCAACTATGATTATAGACGCTACCTTACTGGTCCCAGAGAAACCGATGAGCAGAGAGCTGCTCGAAAAGCTAGAGAGAGAAGAGAATATGAAGAGCGTCATGAGAGGATAGATATGCGACATGAGTCTTCTTCAAGAGGCGATGACTCTCACAAACGTAAAACACATGATGGTCGGGGGAAGAGCCACATTGTTGAGGACCCGAGCAAGCGGGCCAAACCTAGTGAGAAACACGCATCTGCAATATCTGAAAAGTCTGACGCTCCCATCTCTATCGACATTCCTTCCAAATCCCCTGCTCTTGAAGGAAGCGCTATTCAAACACTTCTTAATAGGCCTTCATATCGTGTTGAAAGGGGCCCACCAACCCTACAGAGCCGATTCTCGAATTGGTGTTTAAAGGGAGTTCGCTTCGATCTTGATTTAGTTCCCATCGATAAAGAAGCCATGTACCAAAATCTTGATGCTGTTAGACTCGATATTGAAAGAATGTCTGGATGGCAAAAGCTCGTTGATGAACTCCAAAGGGTCAATCGGGCCAATATCGAGGCGATGCTAACTACGGAGAACGATAAGTCGGAATGGCAGAAGATTCTTGACTAGCACAACATCGAGATGAAAAACATAACCGAGTATAACGAGAAACTTGAAGCTGAAGTCAAGCATATTAAAGACGATCTTGCCACCTCTTCTAACACTTACACTCAAAGAGAAGAGGTGCTACAAAAACAAGTGCGGGATGCACATGCTGGCCAAAGAGATGCCGAAGCTAAAGTTGAGAGGCTAGAAGAGGTTGTAGAGAATTACCGCACTGATATCGCTCAGTTGTGGAGTAAAATGAGCGCCCAAGACATGGAGATTGAAGCGTTAAAAGCTCAACTTGCTAAAACCGAAAAAGAACGAGATGAGGCCATGGCTGGTAAAATCGCAGCTGAAGAATCTATTCAAACCATGGAAGCCAACGTCAGTTCAAATCTATTCGACTTTTACTTGCACAGCGTCTTAGGGCATGGCAGTCTCTCTTTTCTTGGTCCTAAATACGAAATCACTTTGGCTGAAGTGTGGGAAGCTGCTCTCGACATGTTCAAAGGCGCCGGGTATTCCGAGGAAGAGCTTGAGGCGCGCTACCTAGATGAGGAAACTCGCGCTGCTCTTGCGAAGGGAAAAGAGCAACTCGCCAGAGTGCGGACTGGGATGGCGGAAGAGGAACGTTCTGAAAAAGAATTACCACCTACTACCTCTGAACGTCCTTTAGTCTCTCCTGGAGTTGACATCACAGGTTCCAGTACTCATTCCCCGCCTCCCACAAGAACCGGGGTAATTACCCCTACTGATGATGAGGCTTTGGAGGATATTGGAGCTCAAAATTATGAGATTGAACTAACGAAGCAAATATCTTCAGGTAATTTTGACATTGGTCCGATTCAGGTGGATTGCCTGCTTGCTCCTCAAAAGTTTGATGAGCTTCTCGATTACTTCTTGAATCTTGACGAACCCATATCTCCCTTCTTTTGGGGAGATACTAATATTTTTAATTTCTCTTCTTCTGCAGTTGAAACACCAAGTGCTGTGCAAGCTTCGCCTCCTCCGGTTATCCCTCCACCGTCTCTTCAGGTGGCTCCTCCTTCTGCTTCACAGCCCGGGTCACAAGAGGAGCAAATAGAGGCTCTTCATGGCTTAGATGACCCTATCGCTTCGCAAGAGCAGAAAGACGAGGGACTTGAGGGAGGTGAGATATCTCCGGAGCGGACTCCTTCTGATGACATAATTTTGTCTGCTCTTGTTACTCCAGGGAGTGAGTCTTCTTCGAAGAGGAGAAAGAAGCACAGAACATCGAAGAGGAGGGGGAAGAAAACCATTGCTACTGAAGAGGAATCGGAAGTTGCACAAGTTGCACCTCCCTCCCCTTCTTCCCTTATGCTTACAGACCGACCTGAAAAGCTAACCATTCGGCCGGGTAAAGGGTCCAAAGGTGGCAAGAAGAAATGAAGATTCCAGCTTTTAGCTTCTTGTCTTTTGCATGTTCTGGTCGAGAATTGTGCGGGTACCGGCCCCTGCTTTTTATTTTGAAACTTGTATCTGCAATACAATTGAATAAAATGATCCTTTATTTGTACAGACTCCTGTTTGAATTTAAGAATGCATTTATTATTCATTTTTGCACAAGTTTATTTATATGATATTGCAGCGGGCTTATGGCATGTTGTTTGAGCATTACTTTTGCCGATGTGGCTATACCATATTGTATGTAACTACACCATGTTGCCCCCATACAACAAGCTTGCTGCAATATTTTATACTTCGAGGGGACTTGCACTCTTATTTTCTGAAGAATAATTATTTCATTCTTGAAGAAATTTTTGTAGAGTACAACTCCCTTCATATAAGTTTTTACGCTTTGTCCTTCGAAGAAATAACCTTTTTTTCTTTTGTTTATGTACACATTTTACCAAGTGAATTCTTCTATGAGGTAAAGCGGGCCTCTGAAGGGTACTTTAACTTTCTTTCTTTTTTTCTTTTTTTTTTGAGGAATATTATTTTCCAGAATAGGTAAATTACTCTTCCTTTGAAAGTTAAAGTGCGCTTTTAATGAGGATTTTTTTTTTAAAACATAGAAAGTTGTACCTCTGAGGAGGGATTTTTCACGTTTCAACACTTGGAAGTTTTATTTCAATCTTGGTGAAACGTGTACCTCCAAAGAGTTGTGCCTTTGAAGAATGCCTTTTCACGTTTCTACACTTGGAAGTTTTATTTCAATCTCGGTGAAACGTGGGCTTCCGAAGAGGTCTTTCTTCTTGATTGTGTCTCCGGGAGGAGGGCTTTTATTTTGTTTTGCATTTCAACTCTGGTGAAGTGAAATTCCGAAGAGCGGTTGTAACACTTCAACTCCTGGTGAAATGGGCCTCCGAAGAGGGCTTTTATTTTGTTTTACATTTCAACTCTGGTGAAGTGAAATTCCGAAGAGCGGTTGTAACACTTCAACTCCTGGTGAAATGGGCCTCCGAAGAGGGCTTTTATTTTGTTTTACATTTCAACTCTGGTGAAGTGAAATTCCGAAGGGCGGTTGTAACACTTCAACTCCTGGTGAAATGGGCCTCCGAAGAGGGCTTTTATTTTGTTTTACATTTCAACTCTGGTGAAGTGAAATTCCGAAGAGCGGTTGTAACACTTCAACTCCTGGTGAAATGGGCCTCCTAAGAGGGCTTTTATTTTGTTTTACATTTCAACTCTGGTGAAGTGAAATTCCGAAGAGCGGTTGTAACACTTCAACTCCTGGTGAAATGGGCCTCCGAAGATTGCCTGGAAGTTACTCTCTCATGGTTGGAGGGTAATGACTCCTCCAATCTTTTTTGGTTGAGTAGAGAACTTTCTTTTTTACGGCATATGCTTCGTTAGAGGTCTTTATCCTCCGAAGAGTTGTGCCTCCGAAGAGGACTTTAGTTGTTCCTTGTCCACTTGCTTATGCCTTTTCAGTGATCCTCTATTTTTTTTTAACTTGCACTCCCTTCTCTTACAAGTAGCTTGTTTAATCCAAAGAAGTGTACTTCATTGCTACGCCAGTTCACGAGTACGGACATAAGCTTCTTAATTGGATGTTTGTTTGTTCAAACTTATCAATTTATTAGCTAAAGCCCGTTTTCGGCGAAATCATTGACCGTTCAATTGAAGCACTTCTTATCTAGGATTTAATGCTCGGGAATTTCGCAACTTGGAATTTGTTTGTTGAATGATAACAAGAATCACTTGGTCTTGTAATGTGCAAGTTTTGTTTTCGTTGCCTGCAAAAATTTAAATCGACATTTCAGTAATACATTTAATGTACTTTTCATATCGAAAATAAAGCAAACATGTAATAATAATAAGGAACACAAGATTTATAGTGGTTCGGCCAAGAATTTGGGCCTACATCCACTTTATAGTCTTTCATTATTCACTTGCATCAGTTTTACAATCTCTTTCAATTACAGGAATCATACATTCATAATTCTTTTTACAACATTTCAACAAAGCTATCAAGTAAAGTATGGACGCAAGTGATTGCTGTTCCAAGCTCTTGGAATTTGATCTCCTTCGACAGTAGTGAGTTTGAATGTGCCGACCAGAAGCTTTTGACCTATGACATATGGTCCTTCCCAATTTGGCCCAAACACACCTGTCGTTGTCATAAATCTCTTTAGGACTAGATCTCCAATTTCAAAGCTGTGTTGGCGAACTTTGAAATTGAAATGTCTGGCTATCCTTTGCTGATGAGATGCGATTCTGAGCTCAGCCTCTTCTCTTTTTTCATCAAGGAGATCTAGTGCCTCAAGCTGTAGTTTCTCATTCTCCGCTTGATTGAAATGGATCTTCTATGTGAAGGGACCTATGTTTCTACCGGAATCATTGCCTCTGATCCGTATGCCAATGAAAATGGAGTATGCCCAGTCGCAGTTTTGTGGGTAGTTCTGTAGGCCCATAGTGCCAGCGGTAGCTTATCGACCCAACCACCTTTTGCTCTTTCAAGTTGCTTCTTGATGGTTGACCTGATAATTTTATTTACTGCTTCCACTTGCCCGTGTGCCTGCGGATGGGCAACTGCTGAGAAGCTCTTTCGGATTTTGAATCGTTTGCAAAAATCTTGGAATTCTTCACTTTCGAACTGAGTACCATAGTCTGTAATTATTTTTTGAGGCACACCATATCTGCAAATGATACTTTTAGTCACAAAACTTATCATCTTTTTTGAAGTGATAGTAGCCAGTGGTTCAGCTTCTGCCCACTTAGTAAAATAATCTACAGCAACAATGGTATATTTAATTCCAGATTTGGCAGTTGGTAACGGTCCTACAAGGTCTATTCTCCATATCAAAAACGGCCATGGACTAACCATCTGTGTGAGTTCAGTGGAAGGAGCTCTAGGAATTTTGGTGAATCTTTGGCATCTGTCACATTTTCGAGAATAGTCTGCTGCATCTCGATTAATTTCTGGCCAAAAATATCCGTATCGGAGAATCTTTTTCGCTAAAGTTTGACCACCTAAATGATCACCACATTCTCCCCCATGCACCTCAGCTAGGATTGTTTTTGATTCTTCCCTAGATACACATCGAAGTAACGGCATTGAGAATCCCCGTCTGTATAACTGGCCATCCTGGACTATATAGCGAGAGGCTTTCCTCATTAGCTTCTTTCGTTCTTTTGAGTTTTCCGGTAAAAAGCCATTGAGCAGATATTCTGTTATTGGAGTCATCCATGATTCTTGCTCTTGAGACATGCTCATGATCCAATCAATATCAATCTCATCAATGCTCATAGTCGACAGGACCTCCACTGGAGTTAACCCCAGAAATTGAGCTTCGCCTGTGCTAGAATACTTTGCGAGAGAATCTGCTTTCATGTTTTCTTCTCGAGGAATGTGACTTATCATGTAATGATCGAAATCACCCAGGAGTTCCCAAGCCTTTGACAAGTAGGCGGGCAGATTCCCCCCTTTCGCTTGGAATTCCTTTTTGACTTGGCTTACAATAAGCTGAGAATCACTGAAGATCTGTAATGCTCGGATGTTTAATTCTTTAGCAATCCTCAAGCCAGCGATAAGGCCTTCGTATTCTGCTTCATTGTTTGTTGAAGGAAATTCTAATCTTAGTGCGTAGCATAATGATCGACCTTCAGGGGTCTCGAGTATAACTTCGGCTCCAGAACAGTAGTCGTTTCTCGCGCCATCGACATATAACTTCCATTGGATCGGGGAATCGTCGATCGTTTCCTCCTCACCGTTGCCCTTATCTGTGAATTCTGCGATGAAATCCGCTAAAGCTTGTCCATTGATTGCTTCTCGGGGATGATAAGTGATGTCATATTGACTGAGTTCAATATTCCACTTTAGAAGACGACCCGAAGTCTCAGGGCAAAACAGGACTTGCTTTAAAGGTTGATCAGTGAGGACTCTGATAGGATGAGCTTGGAAATATTGCCTCAACTTCCTAGATGCAATTAGTAGGCAATAGGCGAGTTTTTTCAACTTAGAGTAATTCATCTCTGCCCCAGTGAGTCTTTTGCTGATATAGTAAACTGGATGTTGAATCCTCTTGTCTTCTCGTATCAGCGCTGCACTTAAAGCATGAGATGATACTGCCAAGTATATAAGAAGATCCTTGCCATCTCCAGGCCTAGAAAGTATTGGAGACGTTTCCATATGGCGAATCAATTCATCAAAGGCTTTTTGGCATTCAGGAGTCCAATCGAAGTTTTTCTTTCCTTTCTTTAGGGCGTCAAAGAATGGGATGCATTTATCTGTGGCTTTGGAAATGAACCGACTTAAGGCGGCGACTTTTCCATTGAGACTTTGCAATTCCTTCTTTGTTCTAGGAGCTTTGACTTCCTTTAAGGTGGTAATTTGAGCTGGACTAGCCTCAATGCCCCTAGCGCTCACGATGAAACCTAAAAACTTGCCGGATTCCACTCCAAATGAACATTTTAAAGGATTGAGCTTCATTCCGTATTTTCGGAGGACTGCGAACATGTCTGCTAAGTGTTCTATGTGATCCACTGCTTTCTTAGACTTTACTAACATGTCATCGACGTAGACTTCCATAGTCTTGCCCAATTGCGGTTTGAACATAGCATTAACAAGTCTTTGGTATGTTGCCCCTGCATTCTTCATCCCGAAGGGCATAACTCTGTAGCAGTAAAGACCAACGTCGGGAATAAAGCTCGTGTCCTCTTGATCTGGCTCATGCATCATGATCTGGTTATATCCGGAGTAGGCATCCATAAAAGATAACAATTCGTGTCCCGCTGTTCCGTCAACCAGTTGATCGATCCTCGGTAATGGGAAGCAGTCTTTGGTGCAGGCCTTGTTTAGATCTGAAAAATCGATGCATACTCTCCATTTTTCGTTGGCTTTCTTAACCAGCACTGGATTTGAAACCCAATTCGGATAGGTAGATTCTTTGATAAAATTATTCCCCATGAGCCGATCAACTTCTTCTTTTAACGCTGCCGACCTTTCTAGACCTTGAGTTCTCCTTTTCTGCTTCACAGGTGTAAATTTTGGATCAATATTTAGAGCGTGTACTGCAACTTCTGGGGATATCCCGCACATATCGGCATGAGTCCAAGCAAAAACATCCAAATTTGCCTTTAAAAAAGATATTAAGATATTCTGAATTGACACATTAAGTTGTGATCCCACATTCAACACCTTGTTTGGGTCCTTTGGGTCAACAGGTACTGGTATTGTCGTTTCCACTGGTACCACTCTATTCTCCCATGCACTGAATTTTCTAGGATCCATCTCTTTCCTTGCTCCGCTGTGCTCGCCAGTGCAGGGTCCGCCCTGTAATTGCTACAAGGCTGGTTCTTTGATGCGGACTGGGGCTGCCGCATCCTTTCCCATTTCTCTTTTTCTGGTTTCTCGGAGCTCTGTTAGATAACATTCCCGCCCCGCATTTTGATCCCCTTTTATAACTCCCACTCCATTATCTGTGGGAAATTTAATGGTGAGGCACCATGGGGCCAGAACAACTTTGAATGCTGCGAGAGTTGGACGGCCAATGAAAGCATTATAAGCAGAAAATTCGTCGACAATCACAAAAGTTTGCTTGCGGACCACTTTTCTCTCTCCTTCTCCAAGTTCCACAAACAAATCAACGGTTCCTATCGGCTGTTTTGGCTCCCCAGTGAAGCCAGCGATTTTCTGCGATGAGGCTTGCACATCAGCCATAGGGATCTTCATTTGGTCGAATGTTTTCTTGAAGAGGATATTGCAGGATGCACCACAATCAATGAGAACTCTTCTGACAATAACTGGCCCGATACTAGCCGAGATGACTAAGGGATCCAAGGTAGGAGCTTCAATACCTGCGGAATCCCTGGCTCTGAACACAATATCATCATTGAAAGTTCTTTGTTGCTTCAGGGGCATAGCACCTTCCAAAACAAATACATCTTCCTCAGTCGGTACATACTTCAAAGCTCGGGTATACCTTTCCATCTCACCCCAGCTCCTGCCTGCTGGGTGAGGTCCTCCCGTAATGACATTGATAACAGGCCTTCCGGATTCATGCCCTGCAGTCTTTTCACCTGTCCTGGGTTGATGAGCAGGAGCTCGTTGCCCCTGACTAGTCGAAGCGGGATTGCTGCTATTCTTTTCCACAAATTGCTGCAGCTTGTTTTCCCTTATTAATTCTTCAATCAAAATTTTCAATTGGCGGCATTCGTCGGTATCATGACCAGGTTGATTATGAAAGCGACAGAACTTCCCACTTTGCACAGCTTTCCTCCCGGTTCTCAGAAAAGGAGGTTTAGGATATTCAACAAAATCTTTAGTGGCAAGGTATATATGCTCCGGTGTATCTGATAAAGGAGTATATTCCGATGGTTTGAAGGAACGAGGCCTCTTCAGATTTTTCTGTTTCTTTCCATCGTTATTTTCCCTTTTCTGTCCTGTAGATTCACTCTTGCGTGGAGCGGCAATGTTATCTTCAGCTTTTTCTAACACTGCCTTTACTGGTACAGGACGGCTTTCCAGGCGTACAAACTCATCTGCTTTCTTCTAGAATTTTTCAAGGGAATTTTGTTCCTTCATGTTAAGCCATTTTCCAAATTCGCTCGAATTGTCGATGGCCCTCATCAGATAGGTCAAGATCATCCGTGGTTCAGCATTGTCTACCTCGGCCAGCGCTATATTAAAGCGATTCAAGAAAGATCTGATAGTTTCACCTGGATTCTGCTCTAAACTTGACAACGACATAATATCTTTGGCTTTTGAAGCGTATAGTCTGAACTGCTCCTTGAATTTCCGGGTTAAGTCAGAAAATTGATCTATAGACCGGACCGGCAGCTTGGTGAACCAAAGCAGAGCTACACCTTCCAGGTATACAGGAAAATATCGGCACTTTATTTCATCAGAAGCTCTGGCACCTGTCATGTGCCAATCATACTTATACAAGAATTCGTTCGGATCACTTGTTCCTTTGTAAGCTGGGATAGTTGGGGGGACGAACTTCCTTGGGAGCTCAGCCTTCAAGATTCTTTCGGTAAACGGGGTTTTACTTGGAGCGAAACCCCATTCCTTCTCATCTTCATTCCTTTGCATTCTTTCCTTCATGATTTGTCGAACCATTTCAGAAAGATATCCCTCCTCATTTCGAGCTCTAGATCCACCAATTTCAGGAAATGTCCGCTCAAAGGGGCTGGCAGCCCTCTCAGGAATGTTTCTTTCTTCATCCCCATGAATGTTGCCAGCAAAGTTCCTTTCATTACCCGTTGGTTGACGGTTTACCGCAAGAAATCATTCAACTTATTCAGAATTAGGGCATTTTGGGCGTTCTGAGCTTCCAATTGTGCACTTTGGGCATTTATCTGCTGGTTCAGCCCTAAGATTACAGCATCCAACTCCGCTTTTGTAACTCCAACAGGTGGAGTGGCTTGATTAGGTACTGGGGAAGCGGAGGTTCCCTCTTGAGCATTTCCATATCTAACAGATCTACTCTTTCTCCTTGGAGCCATGATTTCGGATAAACTTCTAGTCTTCAGAGAGGTTACTTCAACAAACTTTCGTGGAGCAATGATGACGATTTGCCTGAGTTCAGTTCTCAGTGAAAGCACCAAAAATGTTAACGCTAAAATTTGAACGCTAACATCCCGGTGTATGAAGTGTAATTGTGAAAGCACCACCCGATAGCTCGGGAACAGATTATAAGCAGATAATAGCGAAAAAGCAGTAAACAACAGCAATTTTATAGTGGTTCGGCTTAAGAGAGAGCCTACGTCCACTTTGAATATCTTTATTGACGATTTGATTACAAGTCGATGCAATTACACTTTGATTACAACACACTTCGAGTTACAAGTGACTTAGAACAAGTAGCCTAAACTTCAATGTCGATCAAAATCCTTGAACTCATGTTGGACATGTATGATTTCTTCGTGAAGTTCCCTGAGGCGTTCTTTGTATCTCAAAAGCTTTAAGTGTTGAAGTAGTTCGGAATGCAGCAGAGTAACGACGCTTGAAACGAATCAGCCAAAAGTCCCTTGAATATTGGAGGTGGCCACGTATTTATAGGCCAATTTCTGGGTTGGAATTGTTGACCAAGTCATGAGTCGCGACCGACTCAGGATGAACCGTGACCGACTCAAGATGAGCTGCGACCAACTCACATATCACGAGTCAGCAGGCAGCGGCATAAATGAAACGGCATTGAGCTTGTTCCTCATATGCTTGGGTCACCAGCGACTTATGATAGGTCGTTAGTCGCCTTGAGTCGTTGGAAACCCTGAGTCGGTCTGCCCCATAAACCACTAACTAGTTAAGCCACTCTACTCCTCTAAGGCATTAACTCGTTGAGTCGTTGATCCCCATAAGTCATGAGTCGCGCAATTCTTTAACTCGTGCAACTCCTCAGTTCAGTTGAGTCATTGATCCACTGAGTCGTTACAAGCCCTGAGTCGTTGAGTCGGTCTAGGCCTTGAGTCATCTCATATGAATCGTAAACTTCGTTGAGTCGGTAACTCACTGTGTCGGCCTGTCTCATGAACCGCTAATCCCCATGAGTCGTTCCATTCCTTTAACTCGCCGTGAACCTTAACTCGTTAGCTAATTAAGTTGTAACAAGTTGAGTCGGCCTAAGTCTTAACTCGTTGGTGAAAACGGGGTTAACAATTTTAATGCAAAGATTGAACTGATAAAGTATGTAAATAGATAATGTGTGTATTTTACATTATTAATATTTATAACTTTATTAATATTTATATATGCATATGCATATGTAGTATTTAATGTATAAAAAATTATTTTTTTACAAAAATATTTATATCTTAATGTTAATACGTAAATAAATATAAATTGCTTAATTTAAAAAATTATATATGTATATATAATAAATACATATAAAATTATATAATATGTTTGTAAATGCTACAATATAATATGTAATAATTTAAAATTGGTTTTAGATTTTTAAATTGGTTTTAGATTTTTAAAATTATTTACTTTAGTTTTATTTATATTTCTGTATTAAAATATGTAAAAACAATTAACTTGTATAGCCGAAAGCAATTCTAATATATATATATATATATATATATATATATATATATATATATATATATATATAGTGTCCGCGCGCATATGTGTGTGTATGTATATATGCATATAAGTATGTATATAATATTTTATTAAATGTATTTATTTATGTTATAGACAAATATATAAAGCATTTAATTATGTTTAAAAAATTATTATACACTACATTACAGATTTCAAAAATATTTTATGTATGTATATTTAAAATACATATAATAATTCAAAATTAATTCATTGTACTAAATTTTGAATAGTTTAAAAATACATATAAAGAATTAAAATTAATTAATGGCAATAAAGTAATCTCAATTGAATACCCATATGTGTGTTTGTGTGTGTTGGCAGCACTCAAATACACAAAGGCGCTAATATGTCCATTACAGTGTAAATCTCAGCATTTATATACGACCATGGTAAACCATGAACACCTTTAATGTGGCACGTGCACGTGTACAATTTGTGTATAAGATGCACATATTGTATAATATAATACAAACTTAATATTAACTAAGACTTTATTTATTAATTAAATAAGATACTGATTTTATTTAAATCAAAATTAGATAAGATCTTAATAAATTTGGACTTTAGAAACCCAATAAGAATTAAATAGAAGAAATATTTTGGAGATTTACAAATTTACCCCGTTATGTGTTGGTCCAAATCCAACACTTTCTTTATCTTTATATAATAAAATGTATCTAAAATCTCTTTAATTAGTTGATTAAGTGAGAGAAAGAGTTGCTAGTGTGCATCAAATTACACAAGAAAACCAAATTACGATACCAAACCAAAACATGCTCAATTGTCGCATTATAAACTCAGTTTGATTTATTAAGGTAGCTATCAAATAAAATCATCTTACAAGATCATAAAAAAGGATCGAATAATCTAAATGGCTATTCAAGATTCGGATAGGGGAACAAGAACAAAAAGTTTACATATCTACGTTACTCTAATAGCTACTGCCAGTAGTAAACAAGCTCCCCATCCAAGATTGCAAATAGCATTGAGCTGCTCAATGTAACGACCTACCTTTTTGGACAATTTAAATCGATAATAGATCACACATGTCAACTCAAACCATTCAAAATTAAGGATTATTAATGGGGTAAATAAGAAAATAAGTGAAAAGAAGGAAAAACAAAACACAGAATCTCATAGTGAAATGTCAAAATGTAATAATCAAATAAACAGTACATGAAGCTGTTTTATAAATAACATTTGATTACACCTTTACAATTTATCATAGTTATACATACAATAGGTATAAATAAATAATGCAGCAGAACAACGTGATGCCGCGGAATATATATAAAATAAATAGCATACAAATCTTCATCCTTCAGAAATAAAGTCTTCACTACTGAAAAGCTCAGGCGGACCCGAGCATAATGAAAAGACAAAACACTAGAGGCATTATTAAAAGATCTTATGTAAGTTAAATAAAAATAAGTAAATATGAGTGTGACGGCTTCAGAGTTCTTTACGGGATTTTACATCTCCTATCTAGTGTCTAACATGCGTGCAATAAATTACGAGATGTTTGGGATTACCATCTCCAAAGGATCCGTTAAACTATTAACTCTATAGTAATATACGCTATATATATAGTGTCTATCAGTAAAATAAACTAAAGTATTAAAATAGCGTTTAGGCATTACCCATATCCCCCTTAACACATTTTATAAATGTCGCAGTCTATTTAGTACCATAACTACTCCGTAAACTGGAGGGCTATCAAAGGGCACACCATAATGTACGTCACAAACTAAACTCGTAGTGGGCTCGATAAGGCATACATGACAAGGTACACCAAGCAATGCTAGTGTAGGATACTACCGTTTGTAGAACCGGGCTAGTGGTAACACATAGCAGCTACTATCGCCCACCTCGGGACAGACTCGCATAATCAAATCAAAGGTGGCCCCCAATCAATCACAAAGTAACAGATATGGTTTCGAAGACGCACGTCGATCGGAGGAGCGACCTCACTTGGCCTAGGCATAGCTCCTGTTTTAGTCATATCAAGCTGACCTAAGGGTCAGGGCTGCGTACATACCTCATACAGTAGCATTCGTCAAACCATCCTACTTCGATCTAGATTCTCCACCCATGCACAGTTGTTAAAATGGTTTTTGGTATTGGCAGAGAGTATGAAAATATATGATCCTAATCTCTTTAACAACTAAACAATTATTTCACACCGGTTGGTTCTTTTACATTTCCAAAACCGATTCATAATTGATATCCAAATATCATATTCACTTCAAAATCATATCACTTTCATAATCATATTCACTTTGAAATCATATCCACTTTCAAAATCATATTCTTTTTCATAAATCATTACCACAAAATAGGTTAAATCATCATACCAATATTCGCATTTAAATCAATTAAATCTAAATCATAACAGTACCAACTTTAAACAGTTTGAATATTGAAAGAAGTTTAAATATATTGGAATAGTTATACATTAAAAATAGTATAGATATTAAAATATATATAGAACTAGTTTATAAATTTAAAATAATATATATATTAAAAGTTTTTTATAAATTTAAAATAATATATATTAACATAGTTTATATTTTAAGATAGGTAATAAATTAAAATAGTATATATTAAAAATGGTTAATATTTTAAAAATAGGTTATAGATTAAAATAGTTTATATATTAGAATAGTTTATATATTAAAAATGGTTTATATATATATTATAAAATAGGTTATATATTAAAAATAGTTTATATATTTGAAATTATAATATATTAAAATGGTTTATATGGGAAAATAGTTTATATGTTCAAAGAGTTTGCATATCAAAAGAGTTTACATCGAAAATAGTTTCAAATTAGAATTGTTTCTTCCAATTTCACGAATCAATTCAAATCATTTTTATTTCCAAAATTCAACTTAAATCAATTGTAGTTCAACGATTTTAATTCAAAAGGCTAAAGGTTTCAATTCAAATTCTCATCAAAAACCATTTCAATTTTATATCGATTTCAAATACTTGTTTGAACTACAAATTTAAACCACTTCAAATTCAATAGGTTTCAAAGTTTAAATATTCAAACATTTACAATAACTCAATTTTCATATATTTTATTTATATTTTAAAATTCAACTTTAAGATTTCAATTTAAATTCTTTAAATGATTATTTAAATCGATTTCAATTTCAACATTTTAGAAGCTTGGATTTTGAAAATAATTCAGTTCATATAATTCTAATTTTATTTCATTTAAAATAATATCATTTAATCGGATTCAAAATTTAAGGATTTAAAATCATTTAATTTAACTAATCCGACGTCCGTATATAATTTTCTACCCTATGGTCTAATACGGATATATATTATTTCAACCCGCAATAAATTTAAATTTTCGGGTACATATCATTTCAACCCATAATCCTGAGAAAATTCAAAATCCATAAAATCGCTCGGGTTTATCATTTCAGCCCATAACGAATTTTCTCTAATCCATAAGACCATTCGAGTATGTATCATTACAACCCATAGTGATTTTTTTCCAAACTGCAAACTAAAGGAACTTGCAGTGTGATAACATCATGTAAATAAACTTGCATCTAATCAACTAAAATATCAACAAATAAGCATCCACCATGATCATCTTTCAAATCAAACAATAAATCACAACGAACAAACTGCTTATCATTATTAGGTATTTAACTAGCAATTAAATTCCAATATTAATCCAAATGGTAATTAAATACAATATAAATTCAAATTAAATTTGAATGACAATTTAGATATACCAAACAGCTATCAATGAATTTCTAATCACATCATAGAATTAACTTAACCAACATAAGATGATTTAGTATTTGTGAGTGAGTTAAAACACCCACCTTTGATTTTTACTCGATTTAAAATCCAAATTAGGTCCAAAAATTTAACAGTCATAGGATGCGGCCAAACTGGTCTTATATCGTACGAAATTTCGATTCGATCACAACAGAGAAAACTGCGCGTGAATCCAAGCTTGTATGAAAAAGTTATTGACATTAGAAGATATGAATTAAAATTTTAAATTAAATAAAACAGAAGGCAAATTAAAATTGAACAGGTCACCGCTTTCTTCACGCATCAACTCTACGGCATGAGTCGAACCATGATAGCCTCCAACTGCCATCTTCTAAGACGGATGCACGCCGCTCCGATCGATTTCACCACGATAAGTCACGCTCGCAAATTTCTCCTCGACCAGGCGCCCAGTACGAACCCACGCGCGGCCGCCATGTCGCCCAAAACCCTCTCCGCCACCGCTGATAAAAACGCCCAGATCTGGCGAATCTGAGCACCTCAAGATTAAAGTAGCCGCATGGATGAATTCCTCTACGTCTCCTCTTCTACACGCCACTTCCCAATCGTCGATTGGTCGACGATCTACTGTTAAACGAAACCATGGCCTATGGACGGTCGAAACTAAATCACCTATTTTCGACGAACCCGTGACTCGATTGCAAAAATGAATAACTGCATGCCCATCGAGAGCTTCTCAACGATATATAATATGACATAGTTTGAGGAGTTTAAATTTTTTTCAATTTGATTTTGATTTACAATTGAATTTGGGAATCAGATTTTCTTCCATTGGAAGGGAGGGAGGAGCAGACAAAGATAAGCAGTACGTACAGAAATCAAAAACGAGAAATAACTAGGGTTTATAACTGCCAATATATAGGCAAAGTAGATAAGAACGAAGGGACAGATCGAATTGGATCGAAATATAACGACGACTAGAAAAGCCCGTTTTGTTTCCAAAACGAAAGTAGGTCATCCAATATATCGAAACATATATTTTCGATATTTTTAAACTCAATGGAACTAGTTTCAACCCCAAATTCCATGGTATGAAGAAGTTAGCATTTAAAAGAAATTATATTCATTTAAGTCTGATCGCTATGAAACTTGAAATCCAACAATAATTTACTACTACGGATCCAATGGAACTGGTTTCGTCGAAATCCGAGACAGTGGCCAAAATTGCAAATTTTCACGTTAAATAATTAATTATTATTAAATTGATTTAATCATCTTTTAAAATCAAATTTATATGTTAACCATTTTATCATTCTTGGTTAAAGAAAAAATTGAAAATCTTTTAAAAATAAATTTCCCGTGTTAATCCAATATTCCACTATTACATAAATTTAAGAGTTCTATTTCAATTATAATAAAATTATACTTAATTATAGTTTAAATTCTATTAAATTCTTTTATTTTGATTGCACTCTTATTATTGAATCAACTATTACCTTGTGAATATAATTAACATCAGTTTACATTTTATTACATTCCTATTCTACAGTTTTCATCTTAATTCATATTAACTGTAATATTTAATTACATTAATTTCGTTAATTCTTAAATTAATTACAAACATTTAATTTATTCCTTCTTTACAATTATAACCAAATTAACTTTACAACTAATTCAATTGATTGAAATTAGGTTAAAAATAGTATCATTAACATCCAAATAACATTATTAAACCATATTCTAATTATTTTTCTTATTAATAAATCAAAATTTGAATCTCTCCCAATATCAAATTTAAATTTTTATTTAATTTAATTGTTTTTAATTATCGAAAAATATGGGTCATTACACTCTCCCCCACTCAAAACTTTTTGTCCTTGAAAAGGAACGAGAAGAAATTAAGAAAATTGATAAAATTTTGTTCAAAATATTTCATTTATAAACACTTCAAATTTACATAATTAAGTATTTTAAATAAAATATATCAATTTATAAACAATTAAATCTTCATATTCAAGTCTAATAAAAGTCGAAAATATTTTCACCTTCATAAATTTTTCTAAGTCTTAAATTCACAAAAAATTTCGGTAGATTCTCCTTTGTGCGGCCAGGTCCAAAAAATAATAGTATCATTGACTTCAATATATATAATATTTCAATAATAAAACATCTCAACCATGGGAAAAACAATTAAAATAACGTTCCAAAACCATAATCGGAAAAATACCTATTTGTCGAGCAAACAAACTTTATTTATGAAACCAAAAGCAATAGATATTATTGCTTTCATAAACCTGTATTCCACTTATATAATCCAAAATAGTAATAATTATGTACAAGAGAAATATTTAGTTGTTTTAAATTAGTAACAAAAGAAAATCAACACAGGACATATGCAAACGAATCAATAACAACCATCACATGTAGCAAAGGAATCAATCATACATCCATAGCAATCAAACGGATGGTTTATCAAGGTTTAGAAACTTTTCACTATACAAAAGTAATAAATATACTATCAAGTGCACCCTGTGTTCAACAGCCTTAGATAATAACTTAATAGATTATTTATACATGCTTAAACAATCTAAAGTATCACTTCACAAACATCCCATAAGCCTAACAACACAAAATTTAAATGTTATTTAAGTTTATTCGATTGGCTTCTTTTTCAGATTATTAACCTCAGAATTATTTTAAATTGTCATTTATTCATACAATGCCGTCTTTTATTAGTTTACATTCATTTACATGCATAAATTATTTCACATTCATTATCTGAGGTCATCAATAAATCAATTCTTGAAATATTATGTAAGCTTCCTGGTAATTTGACTCACATTCATTTACTTATATAACTTGATTTCCATTTAATATGAATATTCTTGAATAAAACATTTCATACTAAATGTTTCTACCTTTTAATTCACATTTATCCTTTTTTTTGTAGTATCAATTAATAATAAATTTATTTATGAATCATTTCAGTCATTTCTTAAGTTTATAAACCTTTTCTTAGATAATACTCACTTTTTAATATTCGATCTAATTATTATCATTTCAAAACATTAACTTATGTTTGTAACATTCGTTGTACATCAAAATTCTTATTTATAGAAATAAATCCATTTAAACACTTTCATAACTTAAGTTTCACTTGTATAATATTCTATTATATATTTCTATTTAACATTACAACTTTTTAAACATTTCTGGAAAGTTATATATATGTTTTAAGAATGTAATTGAATGCTACACATATTTATCTTGTTCATTTTAGTTAACAAAATGTTCAATAATTACATCTTTTGAATTTTTATATCTTTTGATTTACTAGTTACAAATTTCCAATTTCTTATATATTTCATTAATCACTTAGCAACTAATTTCTTATTTCTCATTTTAGAAGTTTCCTACTATTAAATTAGTTAAGATTTCATTTCGTTATAATAATTAAAATTTCTAATTTACAAAAATTTAAGAACTAAATACCGGGTTCCTTTTCAAAACATTTAAAATAATAGATACGCTCACACACACATAGTTTTTATATGTCCAATCATATTTAGAAATTAAAAATTAAGATTTGTTTATCAAAAGAGATGTGCAGTAAAACTAATACAACGGTCTTTCCATCTTGAAACTCGAAAATGAAAGTCGATGATGTGGCCGTCATCGTCGAAATTATTTTCCAGCGACAAAAGAGAGGAGTACGAAATTTATTTCCTTTTAAAATTCTTTCAAAACATTTCTTTCAAATCACTTTGAAATATTTATATACAAAAATACTTCCAAATAATACTAATATTATATTTCGAAATCCTTTGAAAACGAATTTGAAGACCCCGGAACTCAAGTTCTCAAATTTCCTATTAAATTCATTTTATTTGTAAATTATATTTTTCAACCAATATTTATAAAATTTCACTTCTTAACAAACAAACATATCACATACAACTATATCCATCTATAAAAATTATTCTTTTATATACAAAATATAATACTAGGTAAAATTATTTCATTTTCCTATTTCAAAAACAATATTTTGACGGTCTGCCATATTAAGTGTTTAGAAATCCCGGTCGATGCCATAGTGTCCTATGTACCGATCAGAATTTAAAAATACTAAATAGAACAAATTAACACAATATAAAAACTTTTATAACACTAACAACTACGTTCTCTCATATATATACACTCAGACAAACTCATTCTAGTGTATTACGATCCTATCTCTAATTAGTTTGACCCCACAATGCTAAGGCTATCACTAAACCAAAGCTCTGATACCAAATGTAACGGCCCGCCTTTTTGGACAGTTAAAACCGACAATAAACCACACTTGTCAACTCATATCATTCAAAAGGGAGGACTGTTGATGAGGTATATAAAAAAATAAGATAATAGAAGGAAAAACAAAACATAGAATCTCATAGCAGAAGGTCAAAATATAATAATTAAATTAACAGTTCATGAAGCTGATTTACAAATAACATTTGATTACATCTTTAGAATATATTAGATTTATACATACAATGGGAATAGATAAATAATGCAGCGGAATAACAAGATGTAGTGGAATATATATAAAATAAATAACATACAAATCTTTGTCTTTATCCTCCAGAGATAAAGTCTTTAACACTAAAAACTCAGGCTAACCCGAGCATAATTAAAAGACAAAACACTCGAGTTAGAACTAAAAGTTCTTACGTAAGTTAAATCAAAATAAGTAAATATGAGTGTGACGGCTTCAATGATGTTTATGGGATTTTACATCTTCTATCCAGTGTCTAACATGTGTGTAGTAACCTAGGAGATGTTCGAGATTACCATCTCTTAAGGATCATTTAAACTGTTTACTATGTAGCAATATACGCCATATATATAGTGTCCATCGGTAAAGTAGAGTATTAAAATAGCGTTTAGGCATTACCCATAACACCCTTAACACATTTTATAAATGCTGAAGTCTATACAGTACCGTAATTCTCTCTGTAAACCAGAGGGCACTCCATAATGTAGGGCATAAACTAAACTCATGGTGGGCACGATAAGGCATATGACAAGGCATACGAGGCAATGCCAGGGTAGGATACTACCATTTGTAATACCGGGCTAGTGGTAATGCATAGCAGTTACTACCGCCCACCTTGGAACATACTCCCATAACCAAATCAAAGGTGGCCACCAATCAATCACAAAGTAACAAATATGGTATCGAAGAAGCATGTCCGATCAGAGGAGCGACATCACTTTTCCCAGATATAGCTCTTATTTTAGTCATATCAAGCTAACCCGAGGGGGTTAAGGCTGCGTTCATACCTCATACAGCAGCTTTCGCCAAACCATACTATTTCGTTCTAGGTTCTCCACCACATGCATAGTTTTTAAAGTGGTTTTCCGTATTGGCAAAGAGTATGACAATAGCCGAGCCCGGTCTCATTGGAAACCAAACGCTTATGTGACGACCCGCCCTTCTACTCCCGGAATGACGTATCATCATTAAGAAATGAAAGGGATAGAAATTGAAAGAATAGAAAGAAAGAACAACAATATCAGAATCTCACAGCGGAATGGAACAAAATATAATACATCACATAATTATTACATATGTTTTACATATATCAGAGTTATACAATATCATATACATGACAGTCATATATACATCAGTCACTATATACATCAGAGATACATCATACATCAACTAACACAGCGGAACTATATAGGTAGCTATATACGTCTGGAAACTCCTGTTCCAAGCTCCTCGGAAATCAAAGTCCAAAACCTATCTGTAACGACCCAGAATTTTTGATAAATTAAATTTGAATATTTAATTAATTTTAAATATTAATAAGTGAAATTTGTAAGTTGAATAAATCTTATTTTGAATAATTAGATTTAATTGAATAATTAAATCGATAATTTAATATATTAAATTATGTAAATAATTGAAAATCGGGTTAAATATGATTGAAAATGATTTGTAAAATTTTATTTTATCATATTGGAGTTAGAATGATATTTTAGAACTTTTAAAATCGAATTAAGAGTTTATTTGTGAAAATTGAATATTTTAATATTTAATTGACTAGTGAAATATGTAACGACCCAGAATTTTTGATAATTTAATTTTGAATATTTAATTAATTTTAAATATTAATAAGTGAAATTCGTAAGTTGAATAAATCTTATTTTGAATAATTGGATTTAATTGAATAATTAAATCGATAATTTAATATATTAAATTATGGAAATAATTGAAAATCGGGTTAAATATGATTGAAAATGATTTGTAAAACTTTATTTTATCATATTGGAGTTAGAATGATATTTTATAACTTTTAAAATCGAATTAAGAGTTTATTTGTGAAAATTGAATATTTTAATATTTAATTGACTAGTGAAAATAGCCAATTTTCGAACAGTCTCAGAATTGGATGAAACTAGTTCCATTGGATCCGTAATAGTTTGTTATTATCAGATTTCAATTTTCGTACAATCGAAGTTTTCATTTGATCGTGGCAGCTCGAAACGCATCGAAATTGTTTTAATATTAATTTGGCGAGTTAAAATAGTCATTTTTCAAAAAGTCTCGGATTTCGCCGAAATCAGTTTCATCGGATCCGTAATGTGATATTATTGTAAAGTTTCAAATTTCGTGTCAATCGGATTTACCGTTTGTCCGGTGCAAGCTAAAACGCCTGGAAAATCGTTTAATCGGTTTAATTTTACATCGAACATTTATTGCCATAACTCGCACAGATGATCGAATTAGCTCCCGAAACACGTTCCATTGCATTCAGAACGCGGGGTAAACCTTAGAAACGCCAACCGGCACGCTTCGTTTGGAGTTCGGAAAATCCGGGATGAATAGTGTCGCGCGAATTTTCTATATAAGCCCTTCACTTTTCTCATTTGCATCAAAACAAGGCTAGGGTTTCAATAAAATCGCAGGCCGCCTCCATTATATTCAATGGCCGACATTCAATCATCTTCTCCCCCTCTTTTCTTCAAATCCGTGCAACGATTCAACAGACTTTTAACATGAAAGTTGTAGACGACAATGAGATCTAGTAGTTCAACGGTCATGATCGTGGTTGGAGCTTTCGATCAACGGGAAAGTGACTGCAAAGGCCATACGGTCGGCCTCGAAATGCGTGCCAAGATGGAGGCCGAGCTTCATGCTTTTTGAGCCGAGTATGGTGCTTGCGAATAGCTTTGCAATGGTGGCTCCTGATCGGCTTCACGTTGCTCGAGTGGGTCGCGGCCTTAAGCCCTAGTTCGTGAACTATGGGTTGCTTGTTGCGTGTATTACCTGGGGAGTTTTTTTTCGTGCGTGGGAGAGAAGCTTGGGGGTGCGGCCTGGATCATCCAATGTGAAATCAACTGTTTGCGCAAAAAATGGGCAAACACCTCCAAGTCGTATGATTTAGCTGATTTTATGTTGTTCTTAGTGATTTGGGTGATTTATGCAAATATATAAAAAACAGGGACTAAACTGTAAAAGACACACAGATTTATAGTAGTTCGGCCAAAACATGCCTACGTCCACTTTATATGTTATTCACCTTTTTCTCTTCAGATTACAAGTACAAAGCTTTGGTTACAAGTATATGAAAGTTGTTTGAAAGTTCCTTCCGTGCTTGAGATCTCAAACTTGTCTTCCATTGTTGTACCCCTGCCCCTATATTTATAGAGTGAGGCTGGGGGTAGAGGTCTTGGATGTATATAGCTGCTGGTGGACCTCGGCCGAAGCAATCTGGTTTGGCAACGTTGGTTCGACAACACCCTGGTTCGGCGGTGAGTGGAGTGTTGATTGGACCGGTAGTGTGTGGAGCGTGGGTTGGTTCGGCAGCTCCGGTCCGGTAGTGGTTGGTTTGGTGGAGGTTGACTCGGTGGTGAGTTGGCTCGGTGTGGCCTTGGACCGGTGGAGCTTGGTCCGATGGAGGTGATTCGGTGGATCTCGTTCGGTAGTACATGGAAGTGTGGTTGGTTCGGCTAGGAAGGGAAGTGGAGTTGGTTCGGTATTGAAGGGGTGTACTTATTTCGGCAGCGAGTTGGGAATGCCGAATGAACTTCTATATTTGGGAGTGCCGAATGAGCTCTTGTATTGGGAACGCTGGATGAACCAAGGCATCTTGAATGCCGAATGAGATTTCGCTCTACATTGCCTAATGAAACTTTAAACCTTTGATACCGAATGGACTTTTATCCTTGAATCATGAGTGAAATCCCAGACTTATATACGCTTGCTGGCTGCTTCTTCTTGGTTCGGTCGTGGTGGAAACGCACCCAACACTGGTATTCCAGTTTTGACCAAAAATGGGATAACACTTTGCCCCCCAAAATATGCATTGCGGTAGGAAGGCGTGTTTTGTAATGCCATGAGCTGGATGTTCATATCCTGTTGATTTCCTCATGCCTTGCGGTAGGAAGGCGTGTTTTGTAATGCCATGAGCTGGATGTTCATATCTTGTTGATGTCCTGCAAAGGAATTTATAGTTTTATGTGATCTCAAATGACGACCGTTCGGGATCGAGATATTTGAGATGAAGTGCGACCGTTCATGGTCAAGCGCCTAACTTCAACTGACGATCGTTCGAGATCGAGCCATTCGAGGTGAAGTGCGACCGTGCGCGGTCAAGTGGCGGACCTCAAATGACGACCGTTAGTGATCGAGCCATTTGAGGTGAAATGTGACCGTTCACGGCCGGTGCTGTTCGCGGCAAAAGACGGAATAGGACCGTTCGCGGTCAAGCGCCTTACTTCGAATGACGATCGTTCGAGATCGAGCCATCCGTGGTAAGGTGCGACTGTTGGCGGTCAGGGGGTTGACCTCAAATGGCGACCTTTCGCGATCGAGCCATTTGTGGCGAGATGAGTTGTGCCGTTCGAGGCGAGTTTGTGACTGTTCGAAGTCGGGTGCCGTTCGAGGCGAATTGTGACCGTTCGAGGTCAGGTGCCGTTCGAGGCGAGTTGTGACCGTTCGAGGTCGGGTGCCGTTCTAGGCGAGTTGTGATCGTTCGCGATCGGGTGTCGTTCGAGGAGAATTGTGACTGTTCGAAGTCAGGTGCCGTTCGAGGCGAATTGTGACTGTTCGAAGTCGGGTGCCGTTCGAGTCGAAATGTGACTGTTCGAAGTCGGGTGCCGTTCGAGGCGAATTGTGACTGTTCGAAGTCGGGTGCCGTTCGAGGCGAGAAAGTGTGCCCAGGAGGGCTTGGGGTGCCGTTGGAGGCGAGAAAGTGTGCCCAGGAGGGCTTGGTATTACTGATGCCAGGCTCACGTTCGAGTGGGTCCTTGGATCGTTTGTGTGCCTATTGGAGCGAGTAAGTGTGCCGGGGGGGCTTGGTATTGTTGATACCAGGTTCACGTTCGAGTGGTTCCCTGGATCGTTTGCCAGATTTCATGTTCGGGGGAGTTTCTAAATCAAATACTTTGGCGGTTCATCGCCATACAAGAGGTGCTTGTGGAACGTTCGCGATCCAACGGGCATACGAGTAAATTTGCAAATATCAAAGCAATAACCATATGAATTCCACAACAGGAATGTTCAAGTCAAGATCAAAGCAAGAGCAAGACGAGGATGTCAAAGCGTAAATTCTTACTATGGTGCGGTCAGTAGTCATTCAGAGCATGCTTATGGATCGTGCGCGATCGCTTACATGTGTAAATGATCTAACCGTGCTAGTGAGAGGTTTGCGACTTGTTCATCGCTTTCGACCTGCCCCCCGAGTTCAGGAGGGAATTTTACCTGCCCCCTGGATGAGCGTTCATTCCTTACCAGGTTGCTCAGAGGCCCCTATCTCTCTCTCTCTGGGATTGGATCAACATGCTCCAAGTGTGGTGCCCCCATGCAGGATCGATGCCTGATTAGCTTCTGAAGAAGTCTCTTGATTTTCCTCCATGTTCACATCTCTCTGGCCTTGGCCTTCTACTTGATTGTCTCGCCATGACTCTTCCAATCTGAATCTCTAAACTCTCAAATTCAACTTCCAAGCGGTAGGTCCTTGAGTTCAGTTCTCAGTGAAAGCACCAAAAATGTTTGCGCAAAAAATGGGCAAACACCTCCAAGTCGTATGATTTAGCTGATTTTATGTTGTTCTTAGTGATTTGGGTGATTTATGCAAATATATAAAAAAACAGGGACTAAACTGTAAAAGACACACAGATTTATAGTGGTTCGGCCAAAACATGCCTACGTCCACTTTATATGTTATTCTCCTTTTTCTCTTCAGATTACAAGTACAAAACTTTGGTTACAAGTAGATGAAAGTTGTTTGAAAGTTCCTTCCATGCTTGAGCTCTCAAACTTGTCTTCCATTGTTGTACCCCTGCCCGTCTATTTATAGAGTGAGGCTGGGGGTAGAGGTCTTGGATGTATATAGCTACTGGTGGACCTGGGCCGAAGCAATCTGGTCTGGCAACTTTGGTTCGGCAACACCCTGGTTCAGCGGTGAGTGGAGTGTTGATTGGACCGGTAGTGTGTGGAGCGTGGGTTGGTTCGGCAGCTCCGGTCCGGTAGTGGTTGGTTTGGTGGAGGTTGACTCGGTGGTGAGTTGGTTCGGTGTGGCCTTGGACCGGTGGAGCCTGGTCCGGTGAAGGTGATTCGGTGGAGCTCGTTCGGTAGTACATGGAAGTGTGGTTGGTTCGGCTAGTAAGGGAAGTGGAGTTGGTTCGGTATTGAAGGGGTGTACTTATTTCGGCAGTGAGTAGGGAATGCCGAATGAACTTCTATATTTGGGAGTGCCGAATGAGCTCTTGTATTGGGAACGCCGGATGAACCAAGGCATCTTGAATGCCGAATGAG
Organism: Allium cepa; assembly: GCA_030765085.1. Lineage (NCBI taxonomy): Eukaryota > Viridiplantae > Streptophyta > Magnoliopsida > Asparagales > Amaryllidaceae > Allium > Allium cepa. The sequence goes on from CM060939.1 coordinate 906,188,698, forward strand.
ATTTCGCTCTACATTGTCGAATGAAACTTTAAACCTTTGATACCGAATGGACTTTTATCCTTGAATCATGAGTGAAATCCCAGACTTATATACGCTTGCTGGCTGCTTCTACTTGGTTCGGTCGTGGTGGAAACGCACCCAACACTGATATTCCAGTTTTGACCAAAAATGGGATAACATCAACGGCCTAGGATATAAGAGGTTAAATAAAATTGTAATTTAAATATATTATAAATCGTGTAATGTTTAAAAATGTATAACTTCTTGCTACGAGGTCGGAATTCGATGAAATTTTTTGCGTTGCAATCATATGGATGAGCACTACGCTATAGAATTGGATTGGAGTCATTTGGAGTTAGTGAGAATTTCGGGTAAAATTAAACGCACGTTTAATTTTATTCGAAATAAATCGCTAAAACGGAATTGAAATCAAGGTGAGAACTTCTCACTTAATCGAATCGGTTTCGATTTTATTTTAAATAGTTAGATTTAAAATTTTTGAATGCATGTTTGAATGATGATTGTTATCTATTGATTGTTAAAAATAGACATTATGCGCCGTTAGTAAGCGGAGGTTATTTATTAAAAACAAATACCGCGAATATTTCATAAACAGTGAAATTGGTATTATATATAATAGCAATATATATATATATATATATATATATATTGGCATATGTATATATTGCAGTTGTTGATTTCCCACATTGTATAGCGGATGAGACCATATTGCGCCGTCTATTAAGCGGATAATATTTTAAATCCCATACACCGCGATAATTCCGTACTGGAGCGGAATTGGTATTGTGCTAATGTTTGTGGATGCAGGGAAACAGGTTGGAGGGATCCAACTGGATTCCTCAACTGTATTGATTTATTTACAGATATTTTAATATTTGTTGATTATCATATCGATATATGATATTTGGAGGTCGTGATTGACTATTTGGTGCTGCTGCATCATCGGATCCATTTCTGAAGTTTTAAAATAATGATTTTGATTTTTAGAGGAATTTTTAAAGTGATTTTCGAAAGTATACGTCTTATTTAAATTTTGAATTGTTAAAATAAATAAACATTAAAATTTTAATGGTATAAAAGTATGATTTTTCTGAAAAGTAAGTGAATAGTGATTTTTGAAATAAATCGTTAATAAATTTATGAAATGGTTTAAATTGGAATTTTTGGGCTATTACAAACAATTTTTATAAAAGATTTATAAAGTGGATATTTATAAATTAAAAATATTGGAATTATAAAACGAAGTTTTTTTGAAGTGTTAAAATGAAGTATAATGGATTCATAAGTGAATGATAATTTATAGATTTATAAATTGTGAAGTTATAAAATGAATAGATTTTGTAAAATAGAAGATTTATAAGTAATTATCTTATAAATCGGATTTTGGCATTTAAATGAGATATAAATGAAATTTGTTAATAATGAGATTTATAAATCGAAGCTTATAAATAGAAATGGAATTTATAAACATTGTTTATAAATTCGAAATCAATTTAATTTGACAAATTGAATAGTGAAGTTTATTAAAGGAAATATATTCACGATTTTGGACAGTGAATACATTATTGAATAAAATAGTCATGTTTGGCAAAATAAATATTATAGAAAGAAGTTAATTATTTTAAAGATTTTTTTAAAATGTATTATGAATCGAAACCATAGATTTCAACATTTGTTGTTGAAGTAGACGTTTTCGAGAAAGAAGGAAATGGTGGACTATAACACTGTTGTTATAGTAATTGATTTCCGAAAGGAAATGTTTTATATAGTATTTGGATTTATATACCTATCTAAATTTCGAATCCCTATACTAGTGATTTTGGGTCGTAGTAACGATGTTTTACGCAACATTCGTTTTAGCCCAAATAAATGTGTTAAGTGAATGTTTTCCTTAAAGAATGAAATATATACTTAATTTCGATATTAAGTATATGGAATATTTTCTAAGTACTGAAAATAAATGGATTTGTGAATTACTTATTAATAAATAAGTATGGAAATGTTTTTCCAATGTGAAACGAAATGTTTTGAGAATTTATCTTTTTGAAGATGAATTGAAAATGAATAATTGATATCGTATATTCATAAATATTTTGGAATGTAAATTCACTATGGAATTTATAAATGAAAAGGGGAATTTGTTTAAAAATAAATTTTGATTTATTTTTGAAGTGTGGAAATTAATTTACGGATTTGGAACGTAGATATAAAGTAAATCGTTAAGGATTTATTTAATTGGTTTAAATGAACCATGTTGGATTGAAAGTATTTCGCATAAGGAAATTGATTGAAATTTGTTTTCCAAAGTGGAAAAGGTGAAAAGTGATTTGAAAATTAGTTTTCAAATGTTGAAATGTGGGAAATATATATATCTTGTAAAGATATTTTGGAAAATAAATAAATTGAAAAATTATTTGGAATCTGGTGATGTTGAGCACGCCTATTGATAGTTAAATAATATGACTATCATATTTACCTTTGAATAGGTATTTGTTGTGATTGTTTGAATTTGAATGCCACACTTATTTTTGAATAAGCGCTCACTATTCGGGTTAGCCGGGAAAGGACCTTGGGGTCGTATAACCCATTTCGAATATGTGATACGTCGTAATGGATTGCATTTGATGACCGGTGTTGAAGACGGATATTTGTGAAAACAGAAGGATTACCGTCGAGTTACTCTATATCTGCTGATCTCCGATATAGATGTTTTATCACCCTTAGTGACGGGAAGTCCGGTCGTGATTAGTGAATATCCGGATTGCTAGGACTTCTTTGTAAGTGCCTTCGGTTCTGTTCGACCCCGGAACAGACTTGTATGGATTGTATGTCTGACATTACAAGTTGAGATATAAAGCTGATTTCTTTCAAATATATTTCTGTTGGTGGCGGAGAATTTATTCTCTTAGCTTAACACCCTTCTCTGAGACGTACGAGCTCAGAGGTTATATAGTTGAAGGTTATTAGTGATATACTCCCAATTTGGTAGTGTGGCATGCTGAGTGTTGCGGTGAAATGATCATTTCTATGATCATTTGTGATAGGATCATTTATTTGATCATTTATCTTGGTGATCATTTCTATGATTATTTGTTGACCCAAAGCACGGCTTTTGTATAAAGTGTGGCTTTGTGGACGAGACTTCGTCGGACCTCACACCCCGGAAATGTTCAAAACGGAAGGATGCGGCAAGGTTATTAGGGGGTAGCGCCCCTTTAGTGTATGTCATTCCTTCTGGATAGAGGTGGTATCATGGTATGGAGCCCAGATATTTAACCTATGTTGTTGCTGCAAATTTTGTGGTTTTTGGAAATCGAGGATCCTCGGATAGATCGGTTACGATCGGGGGATGACATATTCGTGTCAGTAGTTACCCAGTTAGGGGTAACCCGGCCTTGTGTTGGGAGAGAGCTGGTTATGTTCTCGGGACGTCCATCCAGAGGCGTTTCCATGTGGCAATGGGAAGTTCCTTGGCCTGACCATTTGTTGGAAATCCAAAGAAACAATACGAGACTTGTACGGTTTTAGTTGTAGAACCTATCATTCACTTATGGTGGCGCCCCACTGTTTGGATGGTAGCTATAGTAGGCATAAGTGCGGAATGCCTATGCTGGCTAAGATTTATATTCTACTTTCAAAATTGTTTTCTACACTATGCACTAGTAATAATATCAAATGTTTCTTTTTAATGCGTATCAAGCATCTTTGACTATCATAAGGAGAAATCTCCTCCGATTCTACGTTTGCATTGTGTGTGTGTGCGGGAGGCCTTATGGTAGTCTCATTTTTAAAAGCATTTCGTATTGACTTTTAAAAAAAAATATTCCTCTATTTTGTTTTAAAGATAAACTGTTTTGAGTTCTCACACCAGTCACATGACTGACTCGAAGTTTATTGTTTTCCTTCCTAAACTCTGGGTGCCCACCAATTTCCACACGGGCAGCCAAGAGTTAAGGTTTATCAGGATATTCAGGAATTGCTGGAGGCAAGCTGGTTGGCATGTCGTATTACTAGTATATAGTATTTCTTTTCCGCTGTTGATGTCATTTGTTGTTGTACACTCTGATGTAATGAAATGTAATGTAATGTAATAACTGATATAGTTCTTTGTTTTGAAGATTATCCATTTATTTATTATATGTTGTTCCGCTGCGATTGTGAGATTCTGATATTGTTCTGTTGTTTTCATTCCGTTCTATCTTTTTCTCTCTCCTTCTACCTTCTTTCTTCTATCTTTTCTTCTTCTTTAACCCTAACATTTCGGTTTTTCGGCAACGAAAAATCACGAACGTTACATTTGGTATCAGAGCTTATGGTTAAGCGACAACTATGGCTCTGTTGGGTATTACTCATTAGAGATAGAGTCAGTAGTACTCTAGAATGAGTTTGAGTGTAATAATAGATACGAGCGCGTATTTGTTAGTGAATATAAATTGTTTTATATTGTGATGATTGGTTTATTGAGTGGTATATGGATTTTGGTCAACACGAGTAATTAACGTTGTTGATAGGGATCTCTAAACACTTGAATAGAACAATTCGACACAGTGTTGTTTTAATAGGGTAAATGAAATAATATTACCTTGATTATATTTTATACATAAGGAAATAATTTTTCAAAATTATTAAAGTGTATATGAATTGATTGTTTGGTTGTTGAATAAGTTAAATAAAACAACAGCTGTAAAAGAATAATTGTATAAGCAAATGAATTATAAGTATGGAACTATAATTAATAATTTACACTTGTGAAATAATCTTATATATAATAAGTGAAATTATATAAGTAAAAGATTTATAAATGTGATTTATAATCTGAAAATAAAATTCCAGAGAAGTGTTTTGAAAGGATTTGATATTTTGGGAAAATTATTTTGGAGAAATTAAAGCTCTAAACTCTTTTCGGTCGCGGGAAAATAATTCCGGTGATGATCGCGACATCATTGGTGTTCATTTTCGGGTTTCCAAAAGAGGGATTGCTGCCAAATTGTTTAAAAGAAAGTTGAATTGGAAAATTTGGATTTGGTTTTGGAAATTCAAAAGATAAATTGAATTGGTTTCAAAAATGGTTTTGAAAGATTGAAAGGACTCTGGAATCCTATTTAAAATATTATGAGAATGATAAAAGAGTTGATAACTTATACAGATTGAGTTTTAATAGAATAAATTTAACTTAAAGGATGGAGTTAAATTAAAGAAGTGTTAAATAGGATTGGAACTTGAATTGGATTTATAAGTGAAAACTTAAGTTAAGTTAAACAAAAGATGTTTGAAAAGGAATATAACTTAAGTGAAGTTGAATTTTGGTATCGAAGTAAATTAATAAGTGAATTAATGAAGTGAAGACATTAAGAATTTGAACTTGAGTTATATGAATGAAATTCAACATTATATTGTTAAAGGAATTAGCAATTGAATTGAACTAATGGATTGAATGTTAATCAATCGAATGTAAAAGAATTGATATGAAATAATGAATATAAGTGTAAATTCATTAAAAGCTAATGTTATTGGAAGTTGAATAAGTTGAATGGAAGTCAATTTAATATGATCCAATTGGAATTAAAAGTGTTGAACCAAATTGAATGTAAAGTGAATAAATTTGGTTGTATTGAATAAACATTGGTTGTTATTTGATTGTTAATTGATTGTATATAAATCATTAAGTGTTAATGAAAGTGAATTAGCGAAATTGGAAGCTAAGTTATTAAATTCAAATTGAAAGTAAATAAATTAGAATAAAATTGAATGTGAATTGGATTTAATTAGTGAATGTAAACTAACTGAAAATTGGATATGAATGAATGTTAGTAAATCCAATGTTAATGAATCAATTGGAAAACCAATTGATTAAATGTTAATGAGAAATAAATTTATATTGATTTGGTAGTTGCATTTATTCCTATTGAATGCATTGCTATGTTGGCACATGTAGTTATTATGTTGCCATATGTTGTATATTCATATTACTTTCATATATGCTTGTTTCTCATGTTGTTGTTGAGTGTTTAGAAGGTGCGGATTGCGTTGCTTCGCTTTTGGAGCTCGCTTTCGCGCTATATTAGCCGTATACGCTCGCTAATAATAAATAAGGTACATATCTCGGATTACATACCGTACTTTTACACTTTTTTCCCTATGGGATGCCTCATCACTTGATGAGATGTATATTTGTGATATATATACTGTCATTTTTTTTTCAGATCGAGCCGCGCAAAGGAGACTATGGCGAATTTTTCTGAAATTTAAGGCGTTAGAAAATTTTTGGAAATTTGGGAAAATTTGTGAAAACTATAACTTTGATTTTGGAATTGAAAGTTAAACGATAGTAGTTGTTTTTGAAAAGATAACTAAGTTTGGATTTGAAAACTTAGTAAAGTATGGTAAGAAGTTTAAACTTGTTTTGGAAAGTTAATGGATTCTATAACTTTTTCTTACCTGGTAATTTCGAGGACGAAATTCTTTTAAGGGGGGAAGTATGTAACGACCCAGAATTTTTGATAATTTAAATTTGAATATTTAATTAATTTTAAATATTAATAAGTGAAATTTGTAAGTTGAATAAATCTTATTTTGAATAATTGGATTTAATTGAATAATTAAATCGATAATTTAATATATTAAATTATGGAAATAATTGAAAATCGGGTTAAATATGATTGAAAATGATTTGTAAAATTTTATTTTATCATATTGGAGTTAGAATGATATTTAGAACTTTTAAAATCGAATTAAGAGTTTATTTGTGAAAATTGAATATTTTAATATTTAACTGACTAGTGAAAATAGCCAATTTTCGAACAGTCTCAGAATTGGACGAAACTAGTTCCATTGGATCCGTAATAGTTTGTTATTATCGGATTTCAATTTTTGTAGCAATCGGAGTTTTCGTTTGATCGTGGCAGCTCAAAACGCATCGAAATTGTTTTAATATTAATTTGGCGAGTTAAAATAGTCATTTTTCAAAAAGTCTCGGATTTTGACGAAACCAGTTTCATCGGATCCGTAATGTGATATTATTGTAAGGTTTCAAATTTCGTGTCAATCGGATTTACCGTTTATCCGGTGCAAGCTAAAACGCCTGGAAAATCGTTTAATCGGTTTAATTTTAAATCGAACGTTTATTGCCATAACTCGCAAAGATGACCGAATTAGCTCCCGAAACGCATTCCATTGCATTCGGAACGCGGGGTAAACCTTAGAAACGCCAACCGGCACGTTTCGTTTGGAGTTCGGAAAATCCGAGATGGATAGTGTCGCGCGAATTTTCTATATAAGCCCTTAACTTTTCTCATTTGCATCAAAACAAGGCTAGGGTTTCAATAAAACTGCAGGCCGCCTCCATCATATTCAATGGCCGACATTCAATCATCTTCTCCCCCTCTTTTCTTCAAATCCATGCAACGATTCAACAAACTTTCAACATGAAAGTTGTAGACGACAATGAGATATAGTAGTTCAACGGTCATGATCGTGTTTGGAGCTTTCGATCAACGGGAAAGTGACTGCAAAGGCCATACGGTCGGCCTCGAAATGCGTGCCAAGATGTAGGCCGAGCTTCATGCTTTTTGATCCGAGTATGGTGCTTGCGATGAGCTTCGCAATGGTGGCTCCTGATCGGCTTCACGTTGCTCTAGTGGGTCTTGGCCTTAAGCCCTAGTTCGTGAACTATGGGTTGCTTGTTGCGTGTATTACCTGGGGAGTTTTTTTTCGTGCGTGGGAGAAAAGCTTGGGGGTGCGGCCTGGATCATCCAATGTGAAATCAACGGCCTAGGATATAAGAGGTTAAATAAAATTGTAATTTAAATATATTATAAATCATGTAATGTTTAAAAATGTATAACTTCTTTCTACGAGGTCAGAATTCGATGAAATTTTTTGCGTTGGAATCGTATGGATGAGCACTACGCTATGGAATTGGATTGGAGTTGTTTGGAGTTAGTGAGAATTTCGGGTAAAATTAAACGCGCGTTTAATTTTATTCGAAATAAATCGCTAAAACGGAATTGAAATCAAGGTGAGAACTTCTCACTCAATCGAATCGGTTTCGATTTTATTTTAAATAGTTAGATTTAAAATTTGTGAATGCATGTTTGAATGATGATTGTTATCTATTGATTGTTAAAAATAGACATTATGCGTCATTAGTAAGCGGAGTTATTTATTAAAAACATATACCGCGAATATTTCATAAACAGTGAAATTGGTATTATATATAATAGCAATATATATATATATATTGGCATATGTATATATTCCAGTTGTTGATTTCCCGCATTGTATAGCGGATGAGACCCTATTGCGCCGTCTATTAAGCGGATAATATTTTAAATCCCATATACCGCGATAATTCCGTACTGGAGCGGAATTGGTATTGTGCTAATGTTTGTGGATGCAGGGAAACAGGTTGGAGGGATCCAACTGGATTCCTCAACTGTATTGATTTATTTACAGATATTTTAATATTTGTTGATTATCATATCGATATATGATATTTGGAGGTCGTGATTGACTATTTGGTGCTGCTGCATCATCGGATCCATTTCTGAAGTTTTAAAATAATGATTTTGGTTTTTAAAGGAATTTTTAAAGTGATTTTCGAAAGTATACGTCTTATTTAAATTTTGAATTGTTAAAATAAATAAACATTAAAATTTTAATGATATAAAAGTATGATTTTTATGAAATGTAAGTGAAAAGTGATTTTTGAAATAAATGGTTAATAAATTTATGAAATGGTTTAAATTGGAATTTTTGGACAATTACAAACAATTTTTATAAAAGATTTATAAAATGGATATTTATAAATTAAAAATATTGGAATTATAAAACGAAGTTTTTTTGAAGTGTTAAAATGAAGTATAATGGATTCATAAGTGAATGATAATTTATAGATTTATAAATTGTGAAGTTATAAAATGAATAGATTTTGTAAAATAGAAGATTTATAAGTAATTATCTTATAAATCGGATTTTGGCATTTAAATGAGATATAAATGAAATTTGTTGATAATGAGATTTATAAATCGAAGTTTATAAATAGAAATGGAATTTATAAACATTGTTTACAAATTCGAAATCAATTTAATTTGACAAATTGAATAGTGAAGTTTATTAAAGGAAATATATTCACGATTTTGGACAGTGAATACATTATTGAATAAAATAGTCATGTTTGGCAAAATGAATATTATAGAAAGAAGTAAATTATTTTAAAGATGTTTTAAAATGTATTATGAATCGAAACCATAGATTTCAACATTTATTGTTGAAGTAGACGTTTTCGAGAAAGAAGGAAATGGTGGACTATAACACTGTTGTTATAGTAAATGATTTCCGAAAGGAAATGTTATATATAGTATTGGGATTTATATATCTATCTAAATTTCGAATCCCTATACTAGTGATTTTGGGTCGTAGTAACGATGTTTTACGCAACATTCGTTTTAGCCCAAATAAATGTGTTAAGTGAATGTTTTCCTTAAAGAATGAAATATATACTTAATTTCGTTATTAAGTATATGGAATATTTTCTAAGTATTGAAAATAAATGGATTTGTGAATTACTTATTAATAAATAAGTATGGAAATGTTTTTCCAATGTGAAACGAAATGTTTTGAGAATTTATCTTTTTGAAGATAAATTGAAAATGAACAATTGAAATCGTATATTCATAAATATTTTGGAATGTAAATTCACTGTGGAATTTATAAATGAAAAGGGGAATTTGTTTAAAAATAAATGTTGATTTATTTTTGAAGTGTGGGAATTAATTTACGGATTTGGAATGTAAATATAAAGTAAATCGTTAAGGATTCATTTAATTGGTTTAAATGAACCATGTTGGATTGAAAGTATTTCTCATAAGGAAATTGATTGAAATTTGTTTTCCAAAGTGGAAAAGGTGAAAAGTGATTTGAAAATTAGTTTTCAAATGTTGAAGTGTGGGAAATATATATATCTTGTAAAGATATTTTGGAAAATAAATAATTTGAAAAATTATTTGGAATCTGGTGATGTTGAGCATGCCTATTGATAGTTAAATAATCCGACTATCAATATTTACCTTTGAATAGGTATTTGTTGTGATTGTTTGAATTTGAATGCCACACTTATTTTTGAATAAGCGCTCACTATTCGGGTTAGCCGGGAAGGGACCTTGGGGTCGTATAACCCATTTTGAATATGTGATACGTCGTAACGGATTGCATTTGATGACCGGTGTTGAAGACCGGATATTTGTGAAATCGGAAGGATTACCGTCGAGTTACTCTACATCGGCTGATCTCCGATATAGATGTTTTATCACCCTTAGTGACGGGAAGTCCGGTCGTGATTAGTGAATATCTGGATTGCAAGGACTTCTTTGTAAGTGCCTTCGGTTCTGTTCGAGCCCGGAACAGACTTATATGGATTGTATGTCTGACATTACAAGTTGAGATATAAAGCTGATTTCTTTCAAATATATTTCTGTTGGTGGCGGAGAATTTATTCTCTTAGCTTAACACCCTTCTTTGAGACGTACGAGCTCAGAGCTTATATAGTTGAAGGTTATTAGTGATATACTCCTAATTTGGTAGTGTGGCATGCTGAGTGTTGCTGTGAAATGATCACTTCTATGATCATTTGTGATAGGATCATTTATTTGATCATTTATCTTGGTGATCATTTCTATGATCATTTGTTGACCCAAAGCACAGCTTTTGTATAAAGTGTGGCTTTGTGGACGAGACTTCGTCGGACCTCACACCCCGGAAATGTTCAAAACAGGAAGGATGCGGCAAGGTTATTAGGGGGTAGCGCCCCTTTAGTGTATGTCATTCCTTCTGGATAGAGGTGGTATCATGGTATGGAGCCCAGATATTTAACCTATGTTGTTGCTGCAAATTTTGCGGTTTTTGGAAATCGAGGATCCTCGGATAGATCGGTTACGATCAGGGGATGACATATTCGTGTCCGTAGTTACCCATTTAGGGGTAACCCGGCCTTGTGTTGGCAGAGATCCGGTTTGGTTCTCGGGACGTCATTCCAGAGGCGTTTCCATGTGGCGATGGGAAGTTCCTTGGCCTGACCATTTGTTGGAAATCCAAAGAAACAATACGATCTTGTGCGGTTTTAGTTGTAGAACCTATCATTCACTTATGGTGGCGCCCCACTGTTTTGATGGTAGCTATAGTAGGCATAAGTGCGGAATTCCTATGCTGGCTAAGATTTATATTCCACTTTCGAAATTGTTTTCTACACTATGCACTAGTAATAATATAAAATGTTTCTTTTTAATGCGTATCAAGCATCTTTGACTATCATAAGGAGAAATCTCCTCCGATTCTGCATTTGCATTGTGTGTGTGTGGGGGAGGCCTTATGGTAGTCTCATTTTTAAAAGCATTTCGAATTGACTTTAAAAAAAAAAAAATCCTCTATTTGTTTTAAAGATAAACTATTTTGAGTTCTCACACCAGTCACATGACTGACTCGGAGTTTATTGTTTTCCTTCCTAAACTCTGGGTGCCCACCAATTTCCACACGGGCAGTCAAGTGTTAAGGTTTATCAGGATATTCAGGAGTTGCTGGAGGCAAGCTGGATGGCATGTCGTATTACTAGTATATAGTATTTCTTTTCCGCTGTTGATGTCATTTGTTGTTGTACACTCTGATGTAATGAAATGTAATGTAATGTAATAACTGATATAGTTCTTTGTTTAAAGATTATCCGTTTATTTATTACATGTTGTTCCGCTGCGATTGTGAGATTCTGATATTGTTCTGTTGTTTCCGTTCTGTTCTATCTTTTTCTCTCTCCTTCTACCTTCTTTCTTCTATCTTTTCTTCTTCTTTAACCCTAACATTTCGTTTTTCGGCAAGGAAAAATCGCGAACGTTACACTTTCACTTGGCTACTCATAAAAATTTGAGTACCCAAGAATTTATGAAAACAAAATATATACTCCGGGTCAGACATGGGTCTGGTATGAATAAACGGTTTAAAGTTTTTTAACTTAGAAAACATTTGAAAATAAATGTATCATGTAAGACTTCCAATAAATAAATACGGGTAAGTTTTCCTTACGCTAACCAAAACATTTTATAGGAAATCCAGTGATATTATAATAGTGTCTAGGGTTTTCAAGTAAATAGAAAATAGCCGAAATTGTTATGTGATTAAACTCCAGCTACTAGCCACAAAAGTGGGTAACACAAATCAAAACCATAGGGTCTCGTAGGGAAAATGGATTTCCATCAATGGCAGGGCTGCTGGGTACCGCCCGTCACAGTACGGGGCCTAGATCACCGTACCAAGGATCACTCCCGACCCCTACAACACAAGGCCGGAACCATTCCTTACTGAATAGTTTTGAACAAGATAACCTCGCGGTTATAGCTAGCAACCGCCCACATAGCCGAAATAAAAGGGGACATCTAGACATGGGTATATCTCGTCCTGCTTGGGATGACCCATCTAACCTTGTTGCACCTCCCCTGTTTTAGCCATTCCCGGTTTATGAGGCTTGAGGCTGCGATTACCTTTATAGGACATATCTCTTAGAATGCTCATCATCCGTCTGACAATGTGCTGAAAGCATTTAATCCATACAAGTTCGTTCCGGGTTCGAACGAAACCGAAGGCATTATCTCGTTACACTCATTTTGGAATCACCCTCAGAGTCAACGACGATAACCCTTGCATTATGAAAGCACCATCTCGATCTCCACTTGAGAATTCACGACCTAACATTTAATTTGGATCGATGTGGTTTTGGATAATCATAAATGACACCCGATCCCGGTCTCATCGAAATCCAAATGCCATTTTAGAGGCCAAGTTGTCTAGTTAACTTAAACAATTTAATTTCAATACTTTAATTCACATAGCATTTATAAAAGATAAATCATACATAATCATCATAGATATATCAGAGCATATCACAGAAACATCACAGAATATCATCCAATCAATGTCACAAATCAGATATACTACGCAACAATCCATAAGCAATCATCTTAAATTCTCATTGTAATTAATTTAATTTTAAATTAATTACTTGAGAATTAATCACTTAACCCTGTTTAATTAATCATTAATTAACATTTAATTACTTATTTCTTTTCAAATTATTTAATTTAATTTAATTAATCATTTCTTAATCAATTTTAAGTCATAATTAATTAATTATTTTATTTCACACTATTTATTTAATTACTTCTTAATCAATTTATTTAACCTTAATTTCTTATTTAACTATTCCTTAATCATTAATTAATGACCTTAATTATTAATAAAACTTAATTTCCCATTTATTAACTGCTAATTACTTACTTAATCATTTTTTATTCTTAATTAAATTGCTTGATTAATTAACTATTAATCATTCATTAATTAACTTAAGTAGTTAATTACAAATTCATTTATTACATATAATCCATTACTAATTACAATTAAAAAGTAATTATTTTTAATTAATACTAAAAACAATCAATTAGTATTGATTATTCACTTAATTAACATATTAAAGTCTTCTTAAAATTTGAAATCAATTATATTGCTAACTACAAACATTATTTGTTAATTAAATTTATACTTAACTAAATTTATTACTTAATTAAAATATTAACAAGGTTTTAAATCATAGTTAAGCCTTAACTAAAGTAATTAAACTTGTATTAAAGTTTAACTTAATCTTGGTAAACATTTTCACTTATTTGCACAAATAACAAAGCAGTTTGAAAAACAACAAACCCGAGACCTTCCCTCATTAAACTCGAGTGATACTTCACGTCCTTCATCAACATTCCATAGCCACTTCCCTGTATGCAACTCTTCATCTTCCTCTTCTTATTTTATTATTTTATTTTTCCTATAGTTTAATTTTACTGAGTTAATTAACATTAGGCTACTCACTCTCGAACTCAATACAAACCCGAAGCAACCACTAGTTTAACTCAAGAATGACCCGAGATGCCAAGCATCAATGATACTGACACGAAATCCACCACCGTACACATGCATGGCGACACCACTGGCCTCCAGTGAACACCCACAACGTCGGCAAGTCCCAAATCATACGTAGATATGAAAATCAAGCTCGAATCACCTCAAGAAAATTCAAATCGAAATCAACAGTTCGATCCAAAATACAAAACTCAACCCAATCACTAAGATCACCTCGTCACCATCGCACTGACATCCATAGGCGCTCGAACTTCGGCCACACTACGACAACCTCTCAAGCAATCCTTCCACCAGAATCCTATGCCACTCAATCGCTTATAGAGGTCACACTAGCTTCGATTACTAACCGGTCCTGAAAACTCGAACTAACCCTAAATTGAATTCGCTTCTTTAATTTAGTCAATGAAAAAAATATGCAACAATTTTCTCAAAATCTATGATGTTTGTACGTGCTCCAATCCAGATTTCAACATTTATAATTGATTCAATCATCAGTAATTTGTAGAAATGCTATCCTTGTTTATCTACAAACTGCTCTTTAAATATTAATCTAAAAATCTTGATTTTTGTTTTAAAAATCATATCTTGCAATATGAATTCAATATATAATCATGAATCAATATTTTACATCAATCGAATATTATCAATTTTCACTTGATTACCTATACATCAATATTACAGTGATGTGCTTGATGAAGATGATTTAAATCAACGTTTAAAAGTCTTTATTTTAAGGTTAAAAACTTGTTTTGTTGAGAATCAAAGCTTAAAAATGATTTAAATAAGAATAGTTTGAGTGTTTGAACCAATATGCAATCTGTACCAAATTTCAGAGAACATAGAGCATACAAAATCATATGCAAACTGAGGCATATACAAACCAGTTTATAAATGAAGATTGAACTGTTTTAATTAACTTAAAACTTTTAAAAATTTATGTTTACTCACCAGAAAATTCTTGTGAACAGAAAGCACTGACGTTTTTCTTTTGAAACCTGGAGCTAAAACTCTTTTTAATCCCTGTTTTGTCATTGATGAATTGAGATGGAGTTTGTTCTTTTTCTTGTTTTCTGTTTTCTCAGGTATTACTTGTATGATTTATAAACGAACCAGAATTAAATAGAAGGTGGTCTCACATATATATAGAAGACAACAGTTGTATGAAGGAAGGTACTTTCTGGTGTAGTTGTTTCTTCTTTTGGCTTTGATATGAACAGATTTTTGCTACTGAAAAGTAAAGATTTGCTAAATATTTTTAATGGGCAAAATGTGGGCTTGAACAGATAGGCATTAAATGTTTTGTTGCTTAATTGGTTTACATATCATAAATGAGATTTTCTGTATATATAGATATTTATATAAAGGTATATAATTTGCAGATATGCATATGGCTTGTGAATGAAGATATCATTTATAAAAACATTTGTTATCATCTAGCTTAAAATCATGTACATATCTGTCTTATTTTATTTTATAGTTTGGCCTTGTTTTCATTATATTCTATATACTTTGTTCTTAAATTTTATTCTGTATTTTGTATTTCACTTTATTTCTTGTTTATAGTTACATTTGTATTTTATACTTTGCTTTCTAATTTTAAGGTTATGTTGTATGTATATTTTAACCAATTAATTCTTTCTTTACACATTTGTTTTTTTTCAAGTTTTCAGTTTATGTTGTATGTTCACCAAAATTATTTAATCCTTGTTTCTTTTATTTTTATTTCTATTTTATACTTTAACAATCAATATTTAAATTAGATTCATGAGTTTACTTATTTATTTATATTTATATTTCAATTATCAATAATTAAATAAGATTCACATGTTTAACTTATATTTTATATTGATAGAATTAGATTTTAATTTAAACATTATCGTTCATATGTATTTATTTATCAAATGTTAGCAATGTAAAGCATTTTAATTTAATTATATAAGGTAAATTTTATTATAAATATTGTTAAGAGACTTTATTTTAAAATTTCAAACATTATTATCTATATATATATTTACCAAATGTAAACAAAGTAAAGTATTTTAATTAAATTATATAAGATGGATTTTTATTGTAAATATTATTGAGATATTTATATCAAATTTTCAAATTTCATTTTCTTTCAAAATACCAATATATATTATAAACAAATGACAATATTTCAAAAATCATATTTATTTTAATATGATCAGTTCATATTTTATTTAATTAGATTAAATATTTGTTAAAATAATAGGGCCAAAATCCAGCGTCGTTACATTCCTCCCCCTTAAAAGAATTCCGTCCCCTAAATTTAAAACAAAGATAATTCAAAAGCTGTTATACCAACCATCCAAACATACATATCATTCATACATTAGCGAACAATCAAACAGTCTATCCTAACAAACATCACTAGCTATCCGGACACAGATTCGGATAAGCTTTCCTAAAACTATCCGGAGTTTCCTTGGTGCAATCTCTGGGATCCTCGCTCCACTACACTTTGACAAGCATCACACTTACTCCTGAGTTGCCTCTCGTCTTGATCAACAATCCGAACTAGATTCCTAATCACAGTCAAATCCGGCTCGACTTCCAAATCTTCCTAGACTACTGGTTCTACAACTAATGATTAATCCTAAACAAACTTCTTAGATGGGATACGTGGAATACACTATGAATTCCAAACATCTATCCTGGCAGTTCAATCCTATAAGCAACAGCACCTATCCTTTCCACTATCCGAAATGGTCCAATATATCTTGGTGAAAGTTTTCCCGTCTTTCCAAATCTAATAGCTCCTTTAATCGGGAAATTTTAACAAAAACTAAATCACCAATCTCAAATTCCAATTGTCTCCTTCTCTTATCCGCATACTTCTTCTGACGGTCTTGAGTAGCTCTCATCCTTTCCTTGATAAGCTCAACTTTAGCTAAAGCTTCTTGAACCCAATCTGATCCAAACACAAGACGATCTTCCGACTCTATCCAACAGGATGGGGATCTACACTGTTTTCCATGAAGAGCTTCATAAGGAGCCATCTTGATACTTGCTTAGTAACTGTTATAAGTATAGGAGAATTTTACACAGTGAAGATGGTCTTCCTAAGACCCGCCAAAATCCAATACACAAGCTCGCAGCATATATTCAAGAATACGATTCAGCCTCTCCGTCTCTCCGTCTGTCTGAAGATGATAGGCTGATCAATCCAATCTTGTTCCCATAGTTGATTGCAGAGCCTTCCAAAATTTGCTGGTAAAGATAGGATCACAATCACTTACTATACTAACAGGAACACCATGCAATCTAACTATCTCCCTCAAGAAAAATCTCTGCCAGAGAAACTGCACTACGAGTTTGCCTTAACCAGTATAAAATAGGTGCTCTTAATAGACCGATCCACAATAACCCATATTCCATCGTTTCCATTCTTGGTTTTTGGCAAACCGTCGATGAAATTCATAGAAATCATCTCCCATTCCTATTCTGGGATTTCCAAAAGCTGCAAACAAACCGACTGACTTCTGTTTATCTTCTTTACTTGCTGACGATAGCACAACTATTAACGAAGGCAGCTACATCCCTCTTCATGCTCGGCCACTAGAAAATTCTTCTCATATCTTTATACATCTTAGAGATTCCTGGATGAATATTCAGTTTGGACCAATGACACTCAGCTAAGGCTTCTTGCCTCAATCCATTTATATTAGGCACACACACAAACGACCATTAATTCTCAAAACACCTTGATCAATAACCTTCAAAACTGAATACCGACCATCCTTGGTTCCAAGAATTAGTTCCTCAAAAGATCTATCCTCCATTTGCTTACTTATGATTCTGTCTAGGAGGGATGGAACACTTCCAAAATAGACAAAACTGCATTCTTGCAAAGAGCATCAACCACAATATTCTCATTTCCTAGGTATACAGAATATCCAGTCATATGATGCCAGAATCTCGACCCACTACTACCACCTCGGATTAAGATCCTTTTGAGAGAAAAGTTATTTCAACGGTAAGTGACCTATGAATAACTCAAACTTTTCTCCCAAAAGGTAATGTCTCCAAATCTCCAAACCAAAACCAATGGCTAATAACTCAAGATCATGCGTGGCGTAGTTCCTTTCGTGCGGCTTCAATTGCCAACTTGCATACCTAATCACTCTTCCATTCTACACCAAACTGCTCCCAAACCGACTATACAAGCATCTATATACTTCAAATTTGCTCTTCCCATCCGGAATAGCAAGCACATATTCACAGTTTAGCCTCAACTTCAATTCTCGGAAAAGCTTCTTCACCCTGGGTATCCATTTGAATTAGCTCCTACCTTGTCAACTTGGTCAGGTGTGAAGAAATTTTTGAATAGTCCTTGATAAATTTCTGTAGTAGCCAGCTAATCCCAGAAAATTGCGAATCTCAATCGGTGTCTCCAGCTGCTTCCATTCCAAAATAGATTCCACCTTCGCTGGATCTACAGAGATACCTTCTTCAGAAACAATGCACCTCAAAATTTTGACTTCTTATTTACAGAAATGTCACTTAGAGAACTTCGCCTTCAAAACATGCCTCCTCGGTGTCTCCAACACTATTCTCAAATACTGCTTGTGCTCTTCTTCAAACTTAGAATAGATCAAAATATCACTGATGAACACCAAACAAACATATTCAATAACTCAATAATCCACACAGAACCTTAGCAATCCATCCGATTAGTGACAAACACTGCAGCAGAACCTCAACAAGAAAATTAGGCCTGATCGACCCCTTCTCCAAAAGATCCTGAGTCTGCTTAACTAACTCTTCTCTCTCTCTAGGAACCATCCTCCAACTAGGCTGAATCACTAGCACTGTTTCTGGAATCAACATGAAACTCTATCTCTCGATGGGGAGGCAAACACCTTACTTTCTTGAAAACATCTTGGACCACATCAACATCTTCAATTTTCTCTTGAGAAGTCTCAACATCAAGTAAAAGACTACTCAAGTGAATTCTAGAATTATCACACGACACTCTGGCAATTCTACCCAAATCAGTTTCCAACGAAACTGTTCTCTCATCACAACTCAGAACAGCCTCGTACTATCGAGCCAATCCATCTAAGAAATGGATCCACTCGTCTACTTCTGAAATTACCTCAAGAAAAACTGCTAAGAAGAGAATCTTCTCGACGGCACACAGAACACTCCGAGCTACACTACTGACTCAGATGCCCAAAGACTTCCTATCCAAAGCTCTTCGAGAAACTCGGACCTTGAATCAAACAAAAACATCCTACTGAACTTAGCCACAATACCGAAGCAGACATATTACCTTAACTTGTCCCAAAGAAAAATCTTCGGAGACATCCATAGTCACCGTGTCTCATTACACAGCTACTACATCCTGAGGTATCAAGATATCATGACTTGCTTCCGTCCAACTAACAGATACAAACTCTAGCTCACCCAAACTTACAATTCAAAGATGAACTCCGAACCTTAACAGATTTCCTTCAGAGATCGATGAAATCCTTACACCACCCAAAGTTCGCTCGAGACGGTAATAGGTCTACAGTCTCGACAGATGCACTTTCCACCTCAAACATTCAAATTCCAACCATTGGTAGTCGTGTTACAAACACCACCACCCCATCTACCTTTATAACTTATATTGGAAAACCCAAATAGGTAACCCAAAAAATAGGTAGAAATATATATATATATATATATATATATATATATATATCAAAATTAAAAATACAATCTCTCAAGAAAGAAATCACCACAGAGCCTAGGTATTCGCTCAACCTAGCACTCTGATACCAACTGTGATGACCCGCCCTTCTACTCCCGGAATGACATATCATCACTAAGAAAAGAAAGGGATAGAAATAGAAAGAATAGAAAGAAAGAACAACAATATCAGAATCTCACAACGGAATGGAACAAAATATAATACATCACATAACTATTACATATGATTTACATATATCAGAGTTATACAATATCGTATACATGACAGTCATTTATACATCAGTCACTATATACATCAGAGATACACATACATCAACTAACATAGCGGAATTATATTGATAGTTATATACGTCTGGAAAGTCATGCTCCTAGCTCCTCGGAAATAAAAGTCCAAAACCCATCACTTGGCTACTCATAAAAATTTGAGTACCCAAGAATTTATGAAAAAAAATATAAACTCCGGGTCAGACATGGGTCTGGTATGATTAAACGATTTAAAGTTGTTTAACTTTGAAAACATTCGAAAATAAAGGTATCACGTAAGACTTCCCACAAATATATACGGGTAAGTTTTTACCTTACGCTAAACAAAACATTTTATAGGAAATCCTGTGATATTATAATAGTGTCTAGGGTTTTCAAGTAAATAGAAAATAGCCGAAATTGTTACAGGATTAAATTCCACCTACTAGCCACAAAAGTGGGTAATACAAATCAAAACCGTAGGGTCTCGTAGGGAAAATGGATTTCCATCAATGGCAGGGCTACTTGGGTATCGCCCGTCATAGTACGGGGCATAGATCACTGTATCGAGGGTCACTCCCGACCTCCTACAACACAAGTTCGAAACCATTCCTTACTGAGTAGTCCCGAACAAGATAAACCCGCGGTTGTAGCTAGCAACCGCCCACACAGCCGAAATAAAAAGGGACATCTAGACAGGAGTATCTCGTCCTGCTTGGGCATGACCCGCCTAACCTTGCTGCACCTCCCCTGTTTTAGCCATTCCCGGTTGATGAGGCTTGAGGCTGCGATTACCATTACAGGACATATCTCTTAGAATGCTCATCATCCGCATGACGATGTGCTGAAAGCATTCAATCCATACGAGTTCGTTCCGGGTTCGAACGAAACAAAGGCATTATCTCGTTACACTCATTTTGGAATCACCCTCAGAGTCAACGACGATAACCCTTGCATTCTGAAAGCACCATCTCGATCTCCACTTGAGATTTCACAACCTAACGTTTAATTTGGATCGATGTGTTTTTCGGATAATCATAAATGACACCCGACCCCGGTCTCATCGAAATCCAAACGCCATTTTAGAGGCCAAGATGTCTAATTAACTTAAACAGTTTAATTTCAATACTTTAATTCACATAGCACTTATCACAGATAAATAATACACAATCATCATGAATATATCAGAGCATATCATAGAAACATCACAGAATATCATCCAATAAATGTCACAAATCAGATATACCAACAATCCATAAGTAATCATCTTAAATTCTCATTGTAATTAATTTAATTTTAAATTAATTACTTGGGAATTAATCACTTAACCCTGTTTAATTAATCATTAGTTAACAATTAATTACTTATTTCTTTTCAAATTATTTAATTTAATTAATCATTTCTTAATCAATTATTAAGTCATAATTAATTAATTATTTTATTTCACACTATTTAATTAATTACTCCTTAATCAATTTATTTAACCTTAATTTCTTATATAACCATTCCTTAATCATTAATTAATAACCTTAATTATTAATAAAACTTAATTTCCCATTTATTAACTGCTAATTACTTAATCATTTGTTTATTCTTAATTAAATTACTTGATTAATTAACTATTAATCATTCATTAATTAACTAAAGTAGTTAATTACAAATTCATTTATTACTTATTGTTAACGCTAAAATTTGAACGCTAACACCCCGGTGTATGAGTTATAGTTGTGAAAGCACCACCCGAAAGCTCGGGAACAGATTATAAGCAGAAAACAGTAGAAAAGCAGCAAACGACAACAATTTTATAGTGGTTCGGCTTAAGGGTATAGCCTACGTCCACTTTAAGTACTTTTATTAATGATCTCGTTACAAGCTGATACAATTCTTCTCAAGTACAATATATTTCAAGTTACAAGAGTTTTGGAACAAGTAGCTCAAGCTTCTATGTCGATTAAAATCCTTGAATTCAAATTGAAGATGTGTAGTTTCTTCGTGAAGTTCTTAGAAGTATTCCTTTGATCTCGAAAGCTCTAAGTGTTGATGGAGTTCTCGATGCAGCAAGGTAACGGTCTCTCAAGAGAATGTGCCAAAAAAAAGTCCCTTCATTGTTGGAGTTAGGGTTCTATTTATAGGCAACTTTGGATTAGGGCCATAGGTCGTGCCCGACCTAAGTAGGTCGTAGGTTGCCCTCGACCTAAAGAGTACTGGTTCTTCTTTCATCTTCCACTAGAGTACGCATGCTGAATACGACAAGTCCTAGGTCGTGAACGACCTATCTTCTAGCGGCCTGGCATAAGTGGCTTTCTCCTCTATGTATCTAGGTCATGAGCGACCTATCATAGGTCGTAGGTCGTCTTCGACCTATGGAGCTCCGGCTTTCCTTCTTCATGTGTAAGCGCATCTTTTTTCCAACAAGTTGTAGGTCGCACACGACCTAACACCCAGTGACATAGTAGAGGCGGCCTCTTTACTTACGTGTTTAGGTCGTTAATGACCTAACTTAGGTCGTGAGTGTTTTCCTGCAGCCTTAGTCGATCCCTTAGGTCGTTAGGTTGTGAAGTCTTTAAACCGCTAGGTCGCGGCCTTCCTTAGGTCGCTGAGAATCATTAGGTCGCGGTCCTTCTTAGGTCGCTGAGAATCATTAGGTCGCGGCCTTTCTTAGGTCGCTGGGAACCGTTAGGTCGCTACTCTCCATAGATCATAGGTCGTGACAGTGCTTAAGTCTTTAGGTCGCACTCATTCTTAGGTCGTAGCCTCATCGCAGCTTCTTGTTAGGTCGCAAAGCCTGATAGGTCGCCTACCCCTTCCTAGGTCGAGTCATCTTTAAATCGCTAAGTCATTCCTGTTGTTGGGTCGCTCCATATCTTTAGGTCCTAGGTCGCTGATGAAGAGCAGTTAACATTTGCCCCTCGAAGTATGGGCCTATGACATAGGTCGCGTGCTTCGACTCGGCTTAGCTAGGTCGTGAGCGACCTAACACTTGTATCAGCATGCGTGCCTATTTGCCTTCCCATTTTTACCTCATATAAATATGTTAGGTCGCTTTAATTCTTCTTCTCCTCACTGCTCTGACCTCCTACCGCCATCAACGATTCTTCGAACTTCAAAAGGCGAATTCAAGTTTACTCATTCATCGATTCATCCTTGCTACCAAATTACGTAAGTGTCTTCGATTTCTTTCCACCCCACGATCATCATCGAATCCCAAGCTCTAACTTCCGAACCCCAAATCAATTTTGTACGTCGTGCTCCTCTTTGAGCCGCGTTGTGATCGATTTTTGATCGTCAGTGGTTATTGCTGTTGTAGTGTCTCACGAACGAACAGTAGCGAGTTTGATTTATGGTAGATCGGAGGTATTTTGAGTTGGTTTTCAAATGGTATGGTGGTATGGAAAGACGATGAATCTCACGAATAAGATGGTGGATCCAAGTGTGGTGGATAGTGGGTTATCGGGTTCGGTGAAGTATTGCGTGGAGAAGAAGTCTGCGACCTAGTGAATGTGAGCGATTCAAGACAATTTGCGATCTAAGAACCCTTGCGACCTAAGGAGTAGTCTTGACCTACATTAGGTTGCTAAACGACCTAGGGCTTTCCATGAGCTGAGAGTTATACTTAGTTAGGACCTGCACGACCTAACTTTCCTGCGACATAGATTCTAGGTCGCGGCCGAGTTGACACGGTGACGAGATTGAAACGCTTTATCCTTTACTTTACACAGCGCGACTTAAGGAGGCTTCGACCTATGCTAGGTCGCTGGACGACCTATGACTTATGAAAATCTATGAAGACTTGTTTGAATCGAATTGAATTGTTTGATCTCAAATTCTGTTGCACTTTGTCGTAGATTATCTCCAATGCTAATAACCTGTTAAACATAATATTTGCAGAAAACTGGGACGAATATACTTCCATTGACTGCCCACATCAAATGACAGATTAGTCGATAAAGAGTAACTAACTTAAATGAACTGTGTGAATGAAATGTTGTGAACCAATGAACTCAAGTGAAATGCTAAAGCAAAACTTAAAATATCCAGTTAAAGCTGATTCGTTTGCATTAACACTATACTTGAGCTTTATATTAACAAGTCTTGAAATCTCATAGTCGACTAACTGTCAACCAACTTAATTTCAATTATGTTTGACTTTCTCTTGTTTTTATTATTATTATTTTTTTGCACAACACTTCACGCTTTTTAGGAAACGTGCACCTTTTCATCTGAATCATCCAGTTGCTTATGTAGAATGACGTCTCAACAAGAACAAGAAGAGATGATAGAATATGCCGAAGGAACTTTCCCGATTGCTATTCCATTAGAAAACTCTCCAGAAAGAACTCCTACTCTTCTGAAACAGCGGACACTTAATCAATTATGCGTTCAATTTGGCATTGCCGAGGCAGAAGTTTTACTTCCTGGACCAAATGATTTCGCTGATAGACCGCCTTATGGTTTTATTGCCATAAATCGCCAAATGTGCTTAAGTGGAGCAATTCCTCCTTTTAATGAATTTCTTCGACAAAACTTTCTCCGATTGACGATCTCTCCTTTCCAGTTGCATCCCAATGGCTATGCCATTTTGATGGGATTGTGCGTTTTGTTCAGGAGGACTCTTGACCGTCTTCCGAGTTTCGAGGAGATTTGTTACTTGTGTACTTTTGCAAAGAACAAGGACCACCCTTCAATTGTACTTGTAAGAGGTGCGAGGAACCGCAAGCTTATTTTAGATTTGCCGGAGAGTGCACATGGCTTCCTGAATCAATACTTCTACGTTCGTTGCCCCGCAGAATTTTACGCTGACTGGAGAGTAGGAAGTGAGATCTTTTTTCCTTCATTCTTCAATTTTACTCTAAGTCTTTCATGTTTCGTATTGCCAAGTGCTGATTCCATTTCTTATCTTTACAGCACTTCCTCCTCCATCTAGGGACCCAAGCCATAAGGCGATGTTTGAGAGATTGAGCGCTATCCCGGCTGAAGAGAGGAGCGTTAAATTTCTATTAACGGATGAATTTCTTCATCAGTTCGGGCTTCTACATATTTCTCGTTCAATTCAAGCTCATGAAGCTCCGACGGAAGTTCCTGACTCTCCAGTGATAATTCCTGATGCCCCGGTCTCTACTGGAGAACACATACAAGGAGAAATTTCTATAAAAACTTCACTAATAAAGTGTTCTGTTCCAAGAGATGACATGGGGCCATCAATAAAACCCGCGCTTGCCCCCATAATTGAAGAAGAAGAGGAGCCCCCTTCCCAATCCAGGAAGGGTGCCGACAAAGGAGCTGATGGAGGGAATCAGGTTGGGCATGATGGTGATGACGTCTTTGGGGATTTAAGTGACATAATTGTCACTTCCCAAGAGCTCTTTAAAGATGACCCTGCCTGCGGCAAAACTGTACCCCCGATGATTGAAGCGACATCTGCCCTCCAACAGACTCCAACTCCTTTATCTCAAGAATTGTCACCGACAGTGAAACCTATCACTTCCCCCCAACTGAGGAGTGGTTCGTTAGTCCAACGCGAGTAGTTTGCACTTCACACACAACTAATGATTTTCCAGCACATTTATGCACTTATCTTCTTATACTTCAAAGATTTCTAAAGCTTGTATTTTCTTATTTCAGATCCTTCAATGATGCGCGGCGGATCATATTATCAGGACTTCCAACGCTACGGGGGGCGTGGTCAATATAATTATGGGCGCTACTTCACCTCCTATAGAGAGTCTGACGAAGAGAGGGCTGCTCGAAAGGCTCGTGAAAGGAGGGATGAAGAAGAGCGTCGTGAAAGAAGGGAGAGAGAAGGGCGCCATGATTCTTGGCAAAAAGGCGATGACTCCCACAAGAGAAAATCTCATGACGATCGAGGAAAAGGTCACATGGGTGAAGACTTAAGCAAACGAGCCCGTCACAGTGAAAAGCAGGCCTCTACTACTCCTGAGAAAGTTACTACTCCTGCTTCGCTCGACATTCCTTCTGACTCTCCCGCTCTTGGGAAATCAGACATTCAAACGATAATTAGCAGGCCCAAATTTCAAGTTGGACCGGGTCCTGCCACTCTGCAGAGCCGGTTTCCTCAATGGTGCCTTAAGGGAGTGAGGTTCGACCTAGACTTGGTCCCCATCGACAAGTCTGCCATGCTACGAAATCTCGACGCCGTCAAACTTGATATCGAGAGGATGTCAAACTTGCAGAAGCTTGTCGATGAGCTTCAAAGAGTTAACCCCGCCAACATAGAGGCCATGCTCACTATGGAAAATGACAAGGCTGAATGGCAAAAGGTCCTGGAGCAACATGATACCGAAATGAGAAGCATTGCTTCCTATAATGAGGAGCTCGAAGCAAAGGTTGAGAATTTGAAACATGAGCTTGCTGCTTCCTCCACTTCCTATTCTCAAAAAGAAGAAGTGCTCCTGAAACAAGTGAGAGACGCTCACGCTAGCCAAAGGGATGCCGAAGACAGGCTCGAAGTACAAAAAAGAATCAGTGAAGGCTATGCTACTGATATTGCTGAGCTCCGAAAGAAAAACAACTCCCAGGAGGCGGAAATACAAATGCTTAAGCTTCAGCTTGCCAAAACTGAAAGGGAGCGTGATGAGGCTGTCGCCGGCAAAATCGCAGCCGAAGAATCTCATGAGGCGACCAAAAACAGCTTCGGCTCAACATTATTCGACTTCTACTTGCATAGCGTCTTGGGGCGTGGAAGCCTCGCTTTTCTTGGTCCCAAGTATGAAATCACTTTAGCTGAAGTGTGGGAGGCCGCCCTTGAGATGCTTGGTGCTGAAGGTGCTGGTTATGACGAATCAGCCCTGGAAAGGCATTATTTTGATGATGACGCTCGCGCTGCCCTTGCCAAGGGAAAGGAACAACTTTCCAAATTAAGAACTGAAGTGACGGAAGGGGACCGACTGGGAAAAACCACTTCAACTACTCTAGTCCAGCCACCTTCTTCGTCTGAAGTCGACATTATTGGTTCCAGTTCCCATCTTGTATCTCCCACCAAAGTTGCCACTGAGATTACAAGCATACAAGGTGGAGACGAGGGTGACGAGAGCGCTGATGCGCAAGCTTATGAAGTCGATATCAGGAAACCAGCTTCTCCAGGTAACTTCACTGTTAATCTCGCTACTGTCAATTCTGCTCAAGCGGGTTACTCATTTATTTCGCATGAGTTTCATGAGCTCCTTGGCTATTTTCTCAACCTTGATGAGCCTTCATCTCCTCTCTTTACTGACTTTATTGGTGAACCTTCATCTCCTCTCTTTACTGACTTTAACCTCTTTTCTTCTGTAGAAAAAGTATCAAGCACCGCTCAAATCTCTACTTCTCCGGTAATCCCTCCTCCATCTCTTCAGGTGGCTCCTCCTTCTGCTTCGCAGCCTGGATCACAGGAGGAACAAATAGAGGCACTCCATGGCCTGGATGATCCCATTGCTTCGCAAGAGCAGAAAGATGAGGGACTTGAGGGAGGCGACATATCTCCGGAGCGGACTCCTTCTGACGACATAACTCTATCTAAACTTGTCACTCCAGGAAGTGAGTCTTCCTCAAAGAGGAGAAAGAAGCAAGGAGCATCAAGGAGGAGAGGGAAGATAATCACTGCCACTGAAGAGGAGCCAGAAGTTGGGCCAGCTGCGCTTACCTCTCCTTCCTCCCTTATACCCACTGGCCGACCTGAAAAGCTGGTCATTCGGTCGGGTAAAGGGTCCAAAGGCAGTAAAAAGAAGTGAAGACTTTAGCTTTTTGTCTTTTGTATGAACTGGCCGAGAGTTGTGCGGGTACCGGCCCCCGCTTTTATTTTGAAACCTGTATCTGCATTATAGTTGAATAAAATGATTCTTCGTTTGTACAAACTTCTGTTTGAATTTGAGAATGCATTTACTATTTATTTTTTGCACAAGTTTATTTACACGATATTGCAGCGAGCTTATGGCATGTTACTTGAGCGTTACCTTTTGCTGGTTTGGCTATACCATATTGTGTGTAATTATACTATATTGCCCCCATTCCATAAGTTTGCTGCAATATTCTATACTTCGAGGGGACTTGCACTCATATTTGCTAAAGAATAATTATTTTATTCTTTAAAGAAAATTTTTGCAAAGTACAACCCTCTTCGTATAAGTTTCTGCGCTTTGACCTTTGAAGAAATCACTTCTTTCTTTTGCTTAAGTACGTTTTTTACCAAGTGAATTCTTTTATGCGGTAAAGCGGACCTCTGAAGGGTACTTTAACTCCCCTCTCTCGTTTTCTCTCTTCTCTTTTTTTTTTTTTTTTTATTTCGAGGAAGATTATTCCCCAGAATAGGTAAATTACTCTTTCTTCGGAAGTTAAAGTATGCCCCTGATGAGGATTTTTTTTTTTTATTTCGAGGAAGATTATTCCCCAGAATAGGTAAATTACTCTTTCTTCGGAAGTTAAAGTATGCCCCTGATGAGGATTTTTTTTTATAGAAAGTTGTACCTCTGAGGAGGGATTTTTTACGTTTCAACACTCGGAAGTTTTATTTCAATCTCGGTGAAACGTGTACCTCCAAAGAGTTTTGCCTTAGAAAGCCTTTTCACGTTTCAACACTTGGAAGTTTTATTTCAATCTCGGCGAAACGTGGGCTTCCGAAGAGGTCTTTCTTCTTGATTGTGCCTCCGAAGAGGTCTTTATTTTGTTTGTTTTTCAACTCTGGTGAAGTGAAATTCCGAAGAGCGGCTGTTACACTTCAACTCCTGGTGAAATATGCCTCCGAAGAGGTCTTTATTTTGTTTGCATTTCAACTCTGGTGAAGTGAAACTCCGAAGAGTAACTACTCCGACTCCTGGTGAAATGTGCCTCTGAAGAGGTCTTTTTCTTTGTTTGCATTCCAACTCTGGTGAAGTGAAATTCCGAAGAGCGGCTATTTCACTTCAACTCCTGGTGAAATGTGCCTCAGAAAGTGTTTTCATTGCCTGGAAGTTACTCTCTCATGGTTGGAGGGTTATGACTCCTCCAATCTTTTTTGTTGAGTAGAGAACTTTCTTTTTTGTGGCATATGACCCACTAGAGGTCTTTTATCCTCTGAAGAGTTGTGCCTCTGAAGAGGACTTGTGCTGCCGATGATGGATTTTGGTTGTTTCCTTGTCTTCTTGCTTATGCCTTTTCACCGATCCTCTTTTTTTTTTCTCTTTTCAAGTTTTCATTCCCCTTTTCTTGCAAGTAGCTTGTTTAATCCAAGGAAGTGTACTTCATTGTCAGGCAAGTTCATGAGAACAGGCACTAGCTTCCTAATTGGATGTTTGTTTGTTCAAACAATCTCAATTTATCAGCAAGGGCTCGTTTCTATCGAAATCATTAGCCGTTCAATTGAAGTATTTCCTATCTAGGATTTGAATTCGGGGTCTTTGTGACTTGAAATTTGTTTGTTGAATGATGGTGAGAATCGCTCGGTCTTATTATGCGCAAGTTTTATTTCCATTGTCTGCAAAAATTTAAATCGACATTTCAGCAATACATTTTATGTACTTTTATATCGAAAATAAAGCAAACATGTAATAAAAATAAGGAACACAAGATTTATAGTGGTTCGGCCAAGAATTTGGGCCTACATCCACTTTATATTCTTTCATTAATCATTTGCATCAGTTTTACAATTGCTTTCAATTGCAAGAATCATACATTCACAATTCTTTTTACAATATTTCAACAAAGTTTTCAAGTAAAGTATGGACGCAAGTGATTGCTGTTCCATGCCCTTGGAATTTGATCTCCTTCAACAGTAGTGAGTTTGAATGTGCCGTCAAGAAGCTTCTGACCTATGACATATGGTCCTTCCCAATTTGGCCCAAACACACCTGTCGTTGTCATAATTCTTTTCAGGACTAGATCTCCGATTTCAAAGCTTCGTTGACGAACTTTGGAATTGAAATGTCTGGCTATCCTTTGCTGATGAGCTGCAATTCTGAGACTAGCCTCATCCCTTTTTTCATCAAGGAGATCTAGCGCTTCAAGTTGTAGCTTTTCATTTTCTGCTTGATTGAAATGGATTCTTCTGTGTGAAGGGACCTCAGTTTCAACCGGGATCATTGCTTCCGATCCGTATGCTAATGAAAAAGGAGTATGCCCAGTCGCAGTTTTGTGGGTAGTTCTGTATGCCCATAGTGCAAGTGGTAGCTTATCGACCCAACCACCTTTTGCTCTTTCAAGTTGCTTCTTGATGGTTGATTTGATGATCTTGCCTACTGCTTCCACTTGCCCGTTTGCCTGCGGATGAGCCACTGCTGAAAAGCTTTTCTGAATTTTGAATCGCTTGCAAAAATCCTGGAATTCTTCGCTTTCAAACTGAGTACCATTGTCCGTAATTATTTTCTGAGGCACACCGTATCTGCAAATGATATTCTTGGTTACAAAACTTATCATTCTCTTAGAGGTGATAGTAGCCAATGGTTCAGCTTCAGCCCATTTAGTAAAGTAATCAACCGCAACAATAGCATATTTAATTCCTGATTTGGCAGTTGGTAGCGGCCCAATGAGATCCATTCCCCAAATTGCGAACGGCCATGGACTGACCATCTGTGTGAGTTCGGTAGAAGGTGCTCTAGGAATTTTGGCAAATCTTTGGCATCTGTCACATTTTCGGGAGTAATCTGCAGCATCTCGATTAATTTCTGGCCAAAAATATCCGTATCGGAGAATTTTCTTTGCTAATGTTTGGCCACCTGAATGATCACCACATTCTCCTCCATGTACCTCAGCTAGGATTGTTTTGGACTCTTCCCTGGATACACATCGAAGTAAAGGCATTGAGAATCCCCGTCTGTACAACCGGCCATCCTGGATTACATAGCGAGAGGCTTTCCTTAGTAGCTTCTGTCTCTCTCTCGAATTTTCTGGCAGAGAACTTCTGAGTAGGTAGTCTAATATTGGGGTCATCCACGACTCTTGTTCTTGAGATACATTCATAATCCAATCTATATCCATCTCGTCTATACTTGGTGCTGAGAGGACTTCTACGGGAACCAATCCCAATAGTTGAGCTTCACCAGAACTTGAATACTTTGCGAGGGAATCTGCCTTCGTATTCTCTTCCCGGGGAATATGGCTTATTGAATAATGATCGAGTTCACATAGGAGTTCCCAAGCCTTTGACAAGTAGGAAGGCAAGTTTCCACCTTTTGTTTGAAATTCCTTCTTGACTTGGCATACAATAAGCTGAGAATCACTGACGATTTGTAATGCTTGAATGTTTAGCTCTTTAGCGATTTTCAGACCTGCAATAAGAGCTTCATATTCTGCTTCATTGTTTGTTGAAGGAAATTCCAGTCTTAGTGCATAACATAATGATCGACCTTCAGGAGTTTCAAGTACCACTCCGGCTCCAGAACAGTAGTCATTTCTTACGCCATCAACATACATCTTCCACTGGATTGGGGAATCATTGATCGCTTCTTCCTCACCATTATCTTTCTCTGTGAATTCTGCAATGAAATCAGCTAAAGCTTGTCCATTGATTGCTTTTCGGGGATGATAAGTGATGTCATATTGACTGAGTTCAATGTTCCATTTTAGAAGGCGACCCGAAGTTTCAGGGCGAAATAGGACTTGCTTTAGAGGTTGATCAATGAGTACTTTGATAGGATGAGCTTGGAAATATTGCCTCAGTTTCCTTGATGCAACTAGTAGGCAATAGGCGAGTTTTTCCAACTTGGAGTAATTCAGCTCTGCCCCAGTGAGTCTTTTGCTGATATAGTAAACCGGATGTTGAATCCTTTTGTCTTCCCGTATCAGCGCTGCACTTAGAGCATGAGATGATACTGCCAAGTATATAAGAAGATCCTCACCATTGCCTGGCCTAGAAAGTATTGGAGGCGTTTCCATATGACGGATCAACTCATCGAAGGCTTTTTGGCATTCGGAAGTCCATTCAAAATTCTTCTTTCCTTTCTTCAGGGCGTCAAAGAATGGGATGCATTTATCAGTGGCTTTGGAAATGAACCGACTCAGGGCGGCGACCTTTCCGTTGAGACTCTGCAATTCCTTCTTCGTTCTAGGAGCTTTAACTTCTTTCAAGGCAGTAATTTGAGCTGGACTAGCCTCAATGCCTCTAGCACTGACGATGAAACCTAAGAACTTTCCGGACTCGACCCCAAATGTACATTTCAGAGGGTTAACTTTCATTCTGTATTTCCGAAGGACTGCGAACATTTCTGCTAAGTGTTCAATGTGATCCACTGCTTTCCTGGACTTCACTAACATGTCGTCGACGTAGACTTCCATAGTTTTGCCCAATTGCGGTTTGAACATAGCATTAACAAGTCTTTGGTAGGTTGCCCCTGCATTTTTCAATCCGAAGGGCATAACTCTGTAGCAATAAAGTCCAACATCTGTGATAAAGCTTGTATCCTCCTAATCCGGCTCGTGCATCATGATTTGGTTATAACCGGAGTAGGCATCCATGAAAGATAACAATTCATGTCCCGCAGTTCCGTCTACCAGTTGATCGATCCTGGGTAACGGGAAGCAATCTTTGGGGCAAGCCTTGTTTAGATCAGAAAAATCGATGCACACTCTCCATTTTCCATTAGCTTTCTTGACCAGCACAGGATTTGAAACCCAATTCGGATATGTAGATTCTTTGATGAAGTTATTTTCCATGATTCGATCAACTTCTTCTTTTAATGCTGCTGACCTTTCTGGACCTTGGGTTCTTCTTTTCTGTTTAACTGGCGTAAACTTTGGGTCAATATTTAGAGCGTGTACTGCAACTTCTGGAGATATTCCACACATATCGGCATGAGTCCAAGCAAAGACATCCAGATTTGCTTTCAGGAAAGATATCAAGATATTCTGAATTGACACATTAAGCTGTGAACCCACATTCAACACCTTATTTGGATCCTTCGGGTCAACAGGTACCGGAACTGTCGTTTCCACCGGTACCACTCTATTCTCCCCTGCACTGGCTTTTCTGGGATCCATTTCTTTCCGTGCCCCGCTATGCTCTCCAGTGCAGGGTCCGCCCCGTAATTGCTACAAGGCTGGTTCCTTGATGCGGACTGGGGTTGCCGCATCCTTTCCCATTTCTCTTTTTCTTGACTCTCGCAGCTCTGTCAAATAGCACTCTCGCGCAGCATTTTGATCCCCTTTTATAACTCCTACTCCATTGTCAGTAGGGAATTTAATAGTGAGGCACCACGGGGCTAGGATAGCTTTGAATGCTGCGAGTGTTGGACGGCCAAGAAAAGCATTATAAGCAGAAAACTCATCGACAATCACAAATGTTTGCTTGCGGACCACTTTCCTTTCTGCTTCCCCAAGTTCTACAAGCAGATCGATGGTTCCGATTGGTTGCTTTGGCTCCCCAGTGAAGCCAGCGATCTTCTGTGATGAGGCTTGCACATCGATCATAGGGATTTTCATCTGGTCAAATGTCTTCTTGAAGAGGATATTACATGATGCTCCGCAGTCAATGAGGACTCTTCTGACAATGGCCGGTCCAATACCAGCCGAGATGACCAAGGGATCTAGGGTAGGAGCTTCTATACCTGTGGAATCTCTGGCTCTGAAAACAATATCATCGCTGAAAGTTTTCTGCTGTTTCAGGGGCGTAGTGTCTTCTAAAACAAAGACGTCTTCTTCGGCTGGAGCATATTTCAAAGCCCTGGAATATCTCTCCATCTCACCCCAGTTCTTGCCAGCTGGGTGAGGCCCTCCTGTAATGACATTGATAACGGGCCTTCCAGATTCATGTCCCGTAGCTTTCTCACCTGTCCTAGGCTGATGAACAGGAACCTGTTGCCCCTGACTTGACGATGCAGGATTGTTGCTATTCTTCTTCACAAATTGCTGCAGTTTGTTTTCTCTTAGCAACTCTTCAATCAGGTTTTTCAACTGGCGGCATTCATCAGTCTCATGACCGGGTTGATTGTGGAAGCGGCAGAATTTCCCACTCTGTATGGCATTTTTCCCGGTTCTCAAAGGGATAGGTTTAGGGAAGTCGACAGAATCTTTAGTGGCAAGGTAGATGTGCTCCGGCGTATGTGATAATGGAGTATACTCTGATGGCTTGAAGGATCGGGGCTTCTTCAGATTACCATGTTTCTTTCCATTATTATTCTCCCTTTTTTGCCCCACCGATTCATTCTTGCGTGGAGCGACAGTGTTGTCTTCTGCTTTCTCCAACACTGTCTTTACTGGCAAAGGACGACTTTCCAAGCGAATGAATTCATCTGCTTTTTTGTAGAACTTTTCGAGAGAGGTTGGCTCTTTCATATTTAACCATTTCCCAAATTCGCTTGACTTATCAATAGCTCTCATCAGATAAGTCAATATCATTCGTGGTTCAGCATTGTCCACCTCGGCCAGCGCTATATTAAAGCGGTTCAAGAAAGATCTGATAGATTCACCAGGATTCTGCTCTAAACTTGACAGTGACATGATGTCCTTGGCCTTCGAAGCATATAGTCTAAACTGCTCCTTGAATTTTCTGGTCAAGTCTGAAAACTGATCAATAGATCGGACTGGCAACTTGGTGAACCACAGTAGAGCCACACCTTCCAGGTATACGGGGAATTATCGACACTTTATTTCGTCAGAGGCTCTGGCACCTGTCATGTGCCAATCATATTTATACAAGAATTCATTCGGATCACTTGTCCCTTTGTAAGCTGGAATAGTCGGAGGGACAAACTTCCTTGGAAATTCCGCCTTCAAGATTTTTCAGTAAACGGAGTTTTGCTTGGGGTGAAACCCCATTCCTTCTCATCTTCAACCCTTTGCATACTTTCTTTCATGATCTGTCGGACCATTCCAGAAAGATATTCCTCATCATGCCGAGTTCTAGATCCACCGGCCTCAGGTACTGCCTGCTCAAAGGGACTAGTAGCCCTTTCAGGAGCATTCCTTTCATTAACATCATGAACGTTGCCAGCGTAGTTCCTTTCATTACCAGTCGGTCGATTGTTTGCCCCAAGTAAGTCGTTCAACTTATTCAGAATCAGAGCATTCTGGGCACTTTGAGCCTCTAATTGTGCATTTTGGGCGTTTATCTGCTGGTTTAGCCCTAGAATCACAGCATCCAACTCCGCTTTCGTAACTCCAACAGATGGAGTGGGTTGATTAGGCACAGGGGAAGCGGAGGTTCCCTCTTGAATGTTTCCAGATCTGACAGATCTACTTTTCCTTCCAGGAGCCATAATCTCAGATAGACTTCTGGTTTTTAAAGAAATTCTTTCTACAAATCTCTGTGAAGCAATGATGACAGTTTTCCTGAGTTGGGTTCTCAGTGAAAGCACCAAAAATGTTAACGCTAAAATTTGAACGCTAACACCCCGGTGTATGAGTTATAGTTGTGAAAGCACCACCCGAAAGCTCGGGAACAGATTATAAGCAGAAAACAGTAGAAAAGCAGCAAACGACAACAATTTTATAGTGGTTCGGCTTAAGGGTATAGCCTACGTCCACTTTAAGTACTTTTATTAATGATCTCGTTACAAGCTGATACAATTCTTCTCAAGTACAATATATTTCAAGTTACAAGAGTTTTGGAACAAGTAGCTCAAGCTTCTATGTCGATTAAAATCCTTGAATTCAAATTGAAGATGTGTAGTTTCTTCGTGAAGTTCTTCGAAGTATTCCTTTGATCTCGAAAGCTCTAAGTGTTGATGGAGTTCTCGATGCAGCAAGGTAACGGTCTCTCAAGAGAATGTGCCAAAAAAAAGTCCCTTCATTGTTGGAGTTAGGGTTCTATTTATAGGCAACTTTGGATTAGGGCCATAGGTCGTGCCCGACCTAAGTAGGTCGTAGGTCGCCCTCGACCTAAAGAGTACTGGTTCTTCTTTCATCTTCCACTAGAGTACGCATGCTGAATACGACAAGTCCTAGGTCGTGAACGACCTATCTTCTAGCGGCCTGGCATAAGTGGCTTTCTCCTCTATGTATCTAGGTCATGAGCGACCTATCATAGGTCGTAGGTCGTCTTCGACCTATGGAGCTCCGGCTTTCCTTCTTCATGTGTAAGCGCATCTTTTTTCCAACAAGTTGTAGGTTGCACACGACCTAACACCCAGTGACATAGTAGAGGCGGCCTCTTTACTTACGTGTTTAGGTCGTTAACGACCTAACTTAGGTCGTGAGTGTTTTCCTGCAGCCTTAGTCGATCCCTTAGGTCGTTAGGTTGTGAAGTCTTTAAACCGCTAGGTCGCGGCCTTCCTTAGGTCGCTGAGAATCATTAGGTCGCGGTCCTTCTTAGGTCGCTGAGAATCATTAGGTCGCGGCCTTTCTTAGGTCGCTGGGAACCGTTAGGTCGCTACTCTCCATAGATCATAGGTCGTGACAGTGCTTAAGTCTTTAGGTCGCACTCATTCTTAGGTCGTAGCCTCATCGCAGCTTCTTGTTAGGTCGCAAAGCCTGATAGGTCGCCTACCCCTTCCTAGGTCGAGTCATCTTTAAATCGCTAAGTCATTCCTGTTGTTGGGTCGCTCCATATCTTTAGGTCCTAGGTCGCTGATGAAGAGCAGTTAACACTTATAATCCATTACTAACTACAATTAAAAAGTAATTACTCTTAATTACTTCTGAAAATAATTAATTAATATTGATTATTCACTGCATTAACATATTAAAGTCTTCTTAAAATTTAAAATCAATTATATTACTAACTACAAACATTATTTGTTAGTTAACTTTATACTTAACTAAATTTATTACTTTATTAAAATATTAACAAGGTTTTAAATCATGGTTAAGCCTTAACTAAAGTAATTAAACTTGTATTAAAGTTTAACTTAATCTTGTTAAACATTTTCACTTATTTGCACAAATAACACAACAGTTTGAAAAACAACAAACCCGAGACCTCCCCTTATTAAACTTGAGTGACACTTCGCGTCCTTCATCAACATTCCCGAGCCACTTCCCTGTACGCAACTCGTTTTCTTCTTATTTTTTTCCTGTAGTTTAAGTTTTACTAAGTTAATTAGCATCAGGCTACTCACTCTCGAACTCAACAAAAACCCAAAGCAACCACTAGTTTAACTCGAGAATGACCCGAGATGCCAAGCATCAACGATACTGACATGAAATCCACCGCCATACACATGCACGGCGACACCGCTGGCCTCCGGTGAACACCCACAACGTCGGCAAGTCCCAAATCATACGTAGATATGAAAATCAAGCTCGAATCACCTCAAGAAAATTCGAACCGAAATTCAATAGTTCGACTCAAAATACAGAACTCAACCTAGTCACTAAGATCACCTCGTCACCATCGCACTGACCTCCGGAGGCGCTCAAACTTCGGCCATACTACGACAACCTCTCAAGCAACCTTCCACAAGAATACTATGACACTCGATCGCTTATAGAGATCACACTAGCCTCAATTAGTAACCGGTCTTGAAAACTCGAACTAACTCTAAATTGAATTCGCTTGTTTAATTTAGTCAATGAAAAAAATATTCAACAATTTTCTCAAAATCTATGATGTTTGTACGTGCTCCAATCCAGATTTCAACATTTATAATTGATTCAACCATCAGAAATTTGTAGAAATGTAATCCTTGTTTATATACAAACTGCTCTTTAAATATTAATATAAAAATCTTGATTTTTGTTTTAAAAATCATATCTTGCAATATGAATTCAATATATAATCTTGAATCAATATTTTACAACAATCGAATATTATCAATAATCACTTGATTACCTGTACATCAGTATTACAGTGATGTGCTTGATAAAGATGATTTAAATCATCCTTTAAAAATCTTTATTTTAAGTTTAACATCTTGTTTTGTTGAGAATCAAAGCTTAAAAATGATTTAAATAAGGATAGTTTGAGTGTTTGAAACAATGTGCAATCTGTATCAGATTTCAGCAAACACAGAGCATACAAAATCATATGCAAACTGAAGCATATACAAACCAGTTTATAAATGAAGATTGAACTGTTTTAATTAACTAAAACTTTTAAAAATTTATGTTTAGTCACTAGAAAACTCTTTTGAACAGAAAGCGTTGATGTTTTTCTTTTGAAACCTGGAGCTAAAACTGTATTTAATCCCAGTTTTGTCATTGATGAATTGAGATGGAATTTGTTCCTTTTCTTGTTTTCTGTTTTCTTAGGTATTACTTATATGATTTCTGAACGAACTAGAATTAAATAGAAGGCGGTCTCACACATATATATAGAAGACAACAGTTGTATGAAGGATGGTACTTTCTGGTGTAGTTGTTTTCTTCTTTTGGCTTTGATATGAACATATTTTTGCTACTGAAAAATAAAGATTTGCTAAATATTTTTAACGGACAAAATGTGGGCTTGAACAAATAGGCATTAAATGTTTTGTTGCTTAATTGGTTTATATAAAAAATTGAGATTTGCTGTATATATAGATATTTTTATAAAGGTATATACTTTGTAGGTATGCATATGGCTTGCCGATAAAGATATCAAGTATAAAAACATTTGTTATCATCTAGCTTAAACTCATGTGCATATCTGTCTTATGTTATTTTATAGTTTAGCCTTGTTTTCATTCTATTCTATATATTTTTTTCTTAAATTTTATTCTGTATTTTGTATTTCACTTTATTTCTTGTTTGTAGTTGCATTTGTATTTTATACCTTCCTTACTAATTTTAAGGTTATGTTGTATGTATATTTTAACAAATTAATTCTTGCGTTATACATTTGTTTTTTTACAGTTATGTTGTATGTTTACCAAAATTATTTAATCCTTGTTTCTTTTATTTTTATTTCTATTTTATATTTTAACAATCCATATTTAAATTAGACTCATGAGTTTATTTATTTATTTATATTTATATTTGAATTATCAATATTTAGATAAGATTCACATGTTTGACTTATATTTTATATTGATAGAATTAGATTTTAATTTAAACATTATCGTTCATATGTATTTATTTTCAAATGTTAGCAATGTAAAGCATTTTAATTTAATTATATAAGGTAAATTTTGTTATAAATATTGTCAAGAGACTTTATTTTAAAATTTCAAACATTATTATCTATATGTATATTTACCAAATGTAAACAAATTAAAGTATTTTAATTAAATTATATAAGATAGATTTTTATTGCAAATATTACTGAGATATTTATTTCAAATTTTCAAATCTAATTTTCTTTCAAAATACAAATATATATTATAAACAAATGGCAATATTTCCAAAATCATATTCATTTTGATATGATCAGTTCACATTTTACTTAATTAGATTAATTTTTTATTAAAATAATAGGGCCAAAATCCAGGGTGGTTACAGCTTATCTCACACCGGTTGGTTCATTTACATTTCTAAAACAGATTCATAATTGATATCTAAATTTCATATTCACTTCAAAATCTTATCACTTTCAAAATCATTTCCACTTTCGAAATCATACACTTCCGAAATCATATTCATTTTCAAAAATAATTACCACAAAATAGGTTAAATCATCATATCAAAATATTCATGTTTAAATCAATTAAATCTAAAAAATAACAGGTCCAACTTTAAACATTTTGAATATTGAAAGTAGTTTATACATGCTGAAATAGTTATACATTAAAAATAGCATAGATATTGAAATATATATAAGAGTTGTTTATAAATTTAAAATAATATATATATTAAAATTTATTTATAAATTTAAAATAATATATATTAGCATAGTTTATATTTTAAAAATAGGTTAAGATTAAAATTATTTATATAATAGAAATGTAACATTCCCGAATTTTGGCAAAGTTTAATTTGATAATCAATTTAATCTTGAAATTAAATTGTGGAGTTATTTGTGAATTAATTAGAGATTTTCAGAATAAAACTTAAAATTTTATATTTTAAATAGAAATTTGATTACAAGTAAATAAAAAATTGAATTGACTTGAAATTTGGAAATTCTAAGATTAAATTATATTGTAAATAGAATGTAAGAACTTAGAGATTAATAAAAAGTATATATTTTAAAAATGGAACTTTTAAATTGAAAATTCAACCATTTATATTTTTATAAGATTAATTGATACATGTTTAATTATTAAAAACATAATTAGTTAAAAATTCATTTCTTTCTTTAAATTAATATAAGTAGAGAATAATTAAACAAAATATATGTATATAAAACAAGAAATAAAAGTTTAAAATTAAAATAACGTATATATATATATATATATATATAATTATTTGTTTAAAAGATATAATAGTTTTAGTTCAGAATATATTGAACTAAGTCTAAAATAATATTGGTTTAAAAAAGTAATATTATGAAATTGATTTAATAAATAAATCTACAAATGCTTTATAAACTAAGAAATGCACATGTGAATGGTTTATTTGTTGAGTGTACAAGTTATGATAATCCAATTCTCTTTAAAAAAAGTTGTAAAAGCAAAAAAAAAATGTAAGTAAATAATTTGTAGATAAATTAATAAAAAGGGTTAAAACATAAAGTATATTTTCATAAGTTAAATTAAAGTAAGAATTTAAAACAAGGTTACCAATAAATTTAAACTAAGGGGTTTCAACATAAAAATGCAAATTGTTTCAATATTAACAAATAAATAAAGAAGAACAATTCTTTTAACACATTGTATATATGCATACACAAACCAATATAACATACTTTAAAGGATCTTACATATATGCATATATATCCAAATAGCATCATCACTCTTTATTTTAAATAATCAAGTTTAAAAATGCAATCAAACCATATCTCACAAAATCTGAAACAAACAGTAAAAAGAGATGTGGCCTCACCTATTCCAATACATAAAGCTGTCTAAAGCATAGATATCAAAAAGAAAAAAAAATTGGCAACTCAGTTTTACAAATCTCATACCAGAAAGCAAATCAAATCTGGAAATAAAAGTAGGCAGTGAATTCAAGAAGCAAAGAAAGAGGGAAAAAAATATATATAATCAAAAGAAGACTAAGCTTCAGTTTTTAAATCTGGGGAAAATGCAAGCAAATTCAAAAGCCTGTTAAATTTTGGAGCTTGAAGCATCTCAACCTGGGAGAACAAATGCAAATCCAACCTGAATCAAAAGCATGAATAGCTCAAGCAACGCAACATGATCAAGAATATCAAGTAAATAAAAAAAGAAAATCAAATTAAACAAGATCAAAACCTGTTCTTTGTGCCTCTCTGCTCTACAATTTGTCAGGTGAGCAATCCATCATCCTCTTTTATCTGATACATACATAAAAGACTGTTGTTAATGGCTTCTCTGTTTTCATGACTGTGAGCAAACTTGAACCCATCTGTGTGTTTTGACATCTGAATTTATACTTGAAGTGTATTGTGGAAAATGTTTGTTTGGTTGCTGATTTTGTTTGCATGTTTCTATATATATGAGCAAATGTATGTGTGCATGAAGAAACATGCTGCTGTTCCAAAATCAACAGGTTATAAACCTACTAAAAGTGTAAATAATCCTTGCTAAGTCTGTTTTAGGCTTAGATTCCTAAGAAAATAAACAATGATAGCAATGTAACGCACTAGTAAAATTTTCAGTAAAATTTCTTCAACCCAGGTCAAATAAAATAAAATAAAATAAAATAAAATAAAATCAGATCAATCCCAGATGCTAGGCTCTGTTCATATACAACAGTAAGTAAATCACTGTTTTAAAATTTTAAATCTGGTGATGAATGAATGATTAGACCTTGATGCATGCAACAGTGATTTAAAATACATAGTTTACAGGAATATTTAGGTAAAAATGCAATGATACATGTATGTGACATAACTGTGCATGTTTAAGTACCAGGCAAAATTTGCCTTTGCTGTTCCAGATTTCCAAAATTTGTTTTGGAATTTGATCTCTTCCTCTTTGGCTAATGTTAAACTTTAAGGTTTAAACAAAAGATGTTTATTTCAACATGATTTAAGTTTTAAAAATAAATTCAAGTATTTTAAGCTTTAAATCCTTTGAATTCAAGCAAATACAGTAAAAACTTATAAATCTGTTAAAAACCAATTGATACAATCCTTTAATTTAATTACATAACTTGAATTAGCTTGGGAAGTTATGATTTTTGAAATCAAAATAACGATTTTTAGTAAAGCATTGAATGTGAATTCTAAGTTTGACTGAAATTTGGTTTTTTGTCGATTTTTGATGATCGGCTAATTTTTGGGTATCGAGTTTTGGCATGAAGATTCTAGGGTGATCATAGATTGTTGGAAAAATACAAG
Source organism: Allium cepa (assembly GCA_030765085.1). Taxonomy (NCBI): domain Eukaryota; kingdom Viridiplantae; phylum Streptophyta; class Magnoliopsida; order Asparagales; family Amaryllidaceae; genus Allium; species Allium cepa. Next base: position 906,230,810 of record CM060939.1, read on the forward strand.
TTGAAGTTAGGAATGGTCAAGGCATGTGAACGATGAGGATTTAGGTTTTAAAACCTAAATAGTTCGAGCCTGGTAACATGATCACCGCTTCCTCTAGGTGATTTCGAGTTCAATGGGACTATGGGGAATAGCTTCGTGGATGATCGGAGATTGAGTGGTCGAGGGGGCGCATCTTCTCATAGGTGGGGGCGTGAGTTCGAGGAGGGTTTTGGCCATGGTATTGGTTCCAGTTTTGACCGTGAACCTTGATTTTGATCGGGGACGTGGGCTTGCGTTCTGGTGATTGAGTTGGGTTGCTGCATCGATTGCTGATATGCCAGCGAGATGATCGGTGGCCGAAGGTGGCTTCGGTGGTGGTGCACGTACACGTGCACGCGACTGTGTCTGGGTGGAATGGCGTGGAAGAAGATGAAGTTTAGCTCGGGGAGGAACTCGTGTAGGTGGTGAGTTAACTCGAGCTTCGAATTGGGTAATTTGCGTATGAAGAATTACAGTTTTAAAAAGTTTAAAATTAAAACAAAGTACAAAGGAAAAAGAGGAGATGTTTGCCTAGGGGAAGACACGGGTTTAACTCATTTTGGCACGGGTAATAATTTTCCCAGTCTGAAGTTTAAAACATATTGATTTCTAAGAAAAATTGATCTTTATAAAATGACAATTGTTTGTTAAGTGGGATGTGAAGTTAAAAGGTTTTGAAATAAATTGTCTTTAAATAAATCAAGTTAAAGATGTTTTAAACTTATATTTTAAATAGAGTTATTTCAAATAAAACTTAACAAAGTGATTAAGAAGTTAATCAAATGTTTTTATATTTTAACTTAAAGGTTAAGTTAATTCAGATTGTTAATAATCATTAGGTAATTAATTAAGGGCAAATTAATTTATGAAGGTGATTAAAGGATAATTAATTGATTTAGGGTTGATTAATAAATTAAAGTTAATTTATTAAATGGTGAATTAAATAATTTATGACTAATTACTAAATAATTAAAGGTTGATAAATTACAACTAAGGTTAATTAATTTTAAAGGGTTGATTAATGATTAAAGAAAAGTTAATCAAGATAATTTGTAATGTATTAATATTAATTAACCAGGATTAGTAATTATTCGTAAGTAAATAAAACTGATTTGAATTACTCAAACAATTAACTGATCTTACTTATAGATGTTCGATTGTTATTAGATGCTATGTGGTGGATTGTTATACTTGTTATGTGATGTGATGCTATGTAATGTTTTATGCTAAGCTGTTAGATCTGTGATGTACATATATTGTTATATGAATTTGCAACCCCTTGACCCATAGAATGACATTTGAATTTCGATGCGACAGGGAGTCGGATTCCAATTGGTTATCCGAAACCCACATCGAATCGTAATATGAATCTTTGTGATTGATAAGTTTACTTTATCTATGAATCTGTGAATATAGATAAGCGTTGTGGGTTATACCGCTTATCGATATGGTTGAATCTATGATTATGATGTTGTGCACTATTGTGTTAAACCCCTGGACCACACTTATACACACACAAATGTGGATTGCACGTGGAAATGGGTTAAGTCGCAAATCTTTGAAATTGTTTTAAAATAGGATTTTTGAATCCAAAATAGTTTTGGAATTAGGATTGGAGCTTTGAAAATGAATTTCAAAAAAATAAATGAAATAAAAGAGATTTTAAATAGCTTGATTGAGTTTTGAAATTTAAATCAGTTGAATTAAATTTGAATTCAATATTTGAATTGAATTCTATGATTTGGGAACTAGGCTTTAAAAGTTTATTCAACTTATAAATGGGTTTATATAGGTTTTTAAACCATTTTGAAGGTGATGATTCGGAATTTAAATTTAACACAAGGTTTCAACTTGTATAAATTAGATTTTACTAAAACGAAAACTATTCATTTTCAAATAATAGAAGCTTTCACATAAGAAATGAATTTCTAACTTGTGTAAAAAGGATTTCAAGTCTAAAATAAAGATAGTTTTCCAAGTTGTAGATAAATCTTTGGAAAAGTGTTTTGAAAGCTATAAATTGAATCCTTAATTTAAAGATTTAAAAGTGTTAATCCAATTGAAATGGAAATTGTTTTGGAAATCTATAAATAGATCTTTGTGAAACTAGGTGAACTTTGTGAAATGAATGTTTTTTATTTAAAGATTTAAAATGGTAATTTGTTTAACCATTTAAAAGAAAAAAACTTTGGATTATCAAGTTGTGACTTAACTGAAATCCCATATCCATATGTTTTAAAAATTGCGCTCACTATTTCGGTTTAGCCGGGAGAGGACCTTGTGTCATATAGCCCATTCCGAATAGTGATACGACGTTATGGATTGCCACTGAAGACCGGGTGTCTTCGAGAACGATAGGATAACCTGTCGATTGACTCTACACTGAGTTGCTCCGGTATAGAGTTCTCCCTTAGTGACGGGAAGTCCGATCAGGATTGTGGATACCCGGATTTGCAAGGGCTTCTTCGAAAGTGCCTTCGGTTCTGTTCGAACCCGGAACAGACTTGTATGGTTGTATGTCTGACATTACACTTTGAGATATTAAACTGATCTCTATCAAATACATTTCTGCTTGGTGGCGGAGAATTTATTCTCTTAGCTTAACACCCTTCTCTGAGACGTACGAGCTCAGAGGTTATGTAGTTGATATTTATCAGTGATATATTCCCAATTTGGTAGTGTGGCATGCTAAGTGTTGTTGTGTGTTGATGATCATTTGTTGATCATTTGTGATCAAAGCATGTTTTTGTATAAAGCGTAGCTTTGTGGACGAGACTGCATCAGGACCTCACACCCCGGAAATGGTCGAAACAGGAAAGATGCGGCAAGGTTACGAGGGTCGCGCCCTTTAGGGTGTGTCATTCCCTTCTGGTAAAGGGTGGTATCATGGTATGGAGCCCAGATATTTACTCATGTGGATACTGCAGATCTATTACTTTGTGATCGCTTTGTGGTTTTGAGGCGCCTCGGATAAAGGTCCCAAAGGACCGGGGGATGGCATGCTCGAGTAGTAGTTACCTAGTTACAGAGGTAACCCGGCCTTGTGTTGGCAGAGATCCGGTTAGGTTCTCGGGACGTCCCGCCAGAGGCGATCCCATAGACAGTAGGAAGTTCCTTAGCCTGACCATTTGTTGGAAAACCATTCATCCAATACGTGCCTTGTACGGTTTTAGTTGTAGAACCTGCCATTTACTTATGGTGGTCACCACTATTTAGATGGTAGCTATAGTAGGCATAGTTCAGAATGTCTATGCTGGCTAGGATTCATATTATACTTTTGAAATGGTTTTCCACACTTTGCACTTATAGTAACAATATCAAAGAAATTTTCTCGTATTAAGCATATTTGACTATCATAAGGAGAAATATCCTCCAACTCTGCGTTTGCATTGTGTGTGTGGCGGGAGGCCTTATGGTAGTTTCATTTTCTAAAAAGCATTGCGGATTTCAAATTTAAATTCTTTTGTTTGTTTTAAAAAAAAACAAATGTTTTTGTTTGCTCACACCAGTCCCATGACTGACCTGGAGTTTATTGTTCCTTTCCTAAACTCTGGGTGCCCACTATTTTCCCACACGGGCAGTCTAGAGTTGGGTTTTTCAAATAGTCAGGTCTAGTAGATTATCTGGAGCTAGTTTAGTCTTTGGATCACGACTGTACTTGGTTATCTTTGTGCATCATTATTGGGAGTCCGTGCTATTTCTGGATTGGCACCTTGGAGATGGAGTTACAGTACTGGAGCTCTTTCTTGAAGACCATATTAGAGTTGTTGTTCCGCTGCTGTGTTATCTTTTCTTTTCCGCTGCTATTATCTTGTATCATATCTCTGATGTATATTCATTGTATCATCTGTTGTATCATATTATATCGGATATTGTATCAATGTTGTTTATTGATATATGCTATTCTTTTTCTTCCGCTGTGTTGTACTTAATGTGTTATAAGCTCCGGCGAACCAGATTCAGCGTTTGGATCTGCGGCATTTGAATACGAGTGTCGTATTCGGTGCCGATTTTCGAAGGCCGAGTTAGGGTCGTCACATTTGTTATCAGAGCTGAAGGTTAAAACTTTAGCTCAGGAGTATAACACATTAAGTAACTCATTAGAGATAGGGTGAAGTATACCCTAGAATGAGTGATCCGTAAGATATCCGTTCGAACGCCTCAGTAAATTCTCTCACTATCCACTGATAGTAAGTATGAGTACGAGAAGAGAACGAGATAGGGGACAGGAAAGTACCACTACAAATGGTCAATACCCTGCAACAGTGGAAACAACTTTCTTCTCAATCTCCTTTGATTCGATTCCAAAATTCTTTTGATTGCTTCGTGTCAGCTCTGGAAAGAAGTTTCGGTGTGATGGTGACCCTACGAATCTTTGTAGACATCCTTACTTCGTATCTTCATCGATTTCTTATCAGTTTTTCGATCTAAACTCTAATGAATTTGAAAATTTAAATTTAAATAAATGGAAAATTTTAAATTAAGTATATTAGTTAACTAGTATGAAGATAAATTTGAATTGTACCAATAAAACGATATCGATTAAAACCAAATTTGAAAATTCTATTGTAATTTATTATGTTGCCGAAGTGTGACAAGTTATATATATTTTGGAATATTCCAACCTGAATTTGGAATTCATACCTAGTATTTGAGAGATCGTAAAAGATTGAATCTATCTATCTATTCTTTGGGATCCGATATATTCTACGAACGATTAGTTATCCCTTCGAACTAATCAATGCCCTAGCATATTCGTAGACCGGAGGACCCGAATATCTTGTATAACATTATATGAGTTTGTTCTCAAATTTTCGATATTCTTATTTGGTAAGCCAAATACAGAATTGTTATTCAGTTTGATTTGGAAAGATATTTCTCTATTTTTCATCTTTTCCTTGTTGTCTCCCTAGCAAATTTCGGGGACGAAATTTCTTAAGGAGGGGAGTCTGTAACATTCCCGAATTTTGGCAAAGTTTAATTTGATAATCAATTTAATTTTGAAATTAAATTGTGGGGTTATTTGTGAATTAATTAGAGATTTCCAGAATAAAACTTAAAATTTTATATTTTAAATAGAATTTTGATTACAAGTAAATAAAAAATTGAATTGACTTGAAATTTGGAAATTCTAAGATTAAATTATATTGTAAATAGAATGTAAAAACTTAGATATTAATAAAAATTATATATTTTAAAAATGAAACTTTTAAATTGAAAATTCAATCATTTATATTTTTATAAGATTAATTGATACATGTTTAATTATTAAAAACATAATTAGTTAAAAATTCATTTCTTTCTTTAAATTAATATAAGTAGAGAATAATTAAACAAAATATATGTATATAAAACAAGAAATAAAAGTTTAAAATTAAAATAACATATATATATATATATAATTATTTGTTTAAAAGATATAATAGTTTTAGTTCAGAATATATTGAACTAAGTCTAAAATAATATTGGTTTAAAAAAGTAATATTATGAAATTGATTTAATAAATAAATCTACAAATGCTTTATAAACTAAGAAATGCACATGTGAATGGTTTATTTGTTGAGTGTACAAGTTATGATAATCCAATTCTCTTTAAAAAAGTTGTAAAAGCAAAAAAAAATGTAAGTAAATAATTTGTAGATAAATTAGTAAAAAGGGTTAAAACATAAAGTATATTTTCATAAGTTAAATTAAAGTAAGAATTTAAAACAAGGTTACCAATAAATTTAAACTAAGGGGTTTCAACATAAAAATGCAAATTGTTTCAATATTAACAAATAAAAAAAAAAGAAGAACAATTATTTTAACACATTGTATATATGTATACACAAACCAATATAACATACTTTAAAGGATCTTACATATATGCATATATATCCAAATAGCATCATCACTCTTTATTTTAAATAATCAAGTTTAAAAATGCAATCATACCATATCTCACAAAATCTGAAACAAACGGTAAAAAGAGATGTGGCCTCACCTATTCCAATACATAAAGTTGTCTAAAGCATTGATATCAAAAAGAAAAAAAATTGGCAACTCAGTTTTACAAATCTCAAACCAGAAAGCAAATCAAATCTGGAAATAAAAGTAGGCAGTGAATTCAAGAAGCAAAGAAAGAGGGAAAAAATATATATAATCAAAAGAAGACTAAGCTTCAGTTTTTAAATCTGGGGAAAATGCAAGCAAATTCAAAAGCCTGTAAAATTTTGGAGCTTGAAGCATCTCAACCAGGGAGAACAAATGCAAATCCAACCTGAATCAAAAGCATGAATAGCTCAAGAAACTCAACATGATCAAGAATATCAAGTAAATAAAAAAAAGAAAATCAAATTAAACAAGATCAAAACCTGTTCTTTGTGCTTCTCTGCTCTATCATTTGTCAGGTGAGCAATCCATCATCCTCTTTTATCTGATACATACATAAAAGACTGTTGTTAATGGCTTCTCTGTTTTCATGACTGTGAGCAAACTTGAACCCATCTGTGTGTTTTGACATCTGAAGTTATACTTGAAGTGTATTGTGGAAAATGTTTGTTTGGTTGTTGATTTTGTTTGCATGTTTGTATATATATGAGCAAATGTATGTGTGCATGAAGAAACATGCTGCTGTTCCAAAATCAACAGGTTATAAACCTACTAAAAGTGTAAATAATCCTTGCTAAGTCTGTTTTAGGCTTAGATTCCTAAGAAAATAAACAATGATGGCAATGTAACGCACTAGTAAAATTATTTTCAGTAAAATTTCTTCAACCCAGGTCAAATAAAATAAAAATAAAATAAAAATAAAAATAAAAATAAATCAGATCAATCCTAGATGCTAGGCTCTGTTCATATACAACTGTAAGTAAATCATTGTTTTAAAATTTTAAATCTGGTGATGAATGAATGATTAGACCTTGATGCATGCAACAGTGATTTAAAATACATAGTTTACAGGAATATTTAGGTGAAAATGCAATGATACATGTATGTGACATAACTGTGCATGTTTAAGTACCAGGCAAAATTTGCCTTTGCTGTTCCAGATTTCCAAAATTTGTTTTGGAATTTGATCTCTTCTTCTTTGGCCATTGTTAAACTTTAAGGTTTAAACAAAAGATGTTTATTTCAACATGATTTAAGTTTTAAAAATAAATTCAAGTATTTTAAGCTTTAAATCCTCTGAATTCAAGCAAATACAGTAAAAACTTATAAATCTATTAAAAACCAATTGATACAATCCTTTAATTTAATTACATAACTTGATTAGCTTGGGAAGTTATGATTTTTGAAATCAAAATCACGATTTTTAGTAAAGCATTGAATGTGAATTCTAAGTTTGACTGAAATTTGGTTTTTTGTCGATTTTTGACGATCGGCTAATTTTTGGGTATCGAGTTTTAGCATGAAGATTCTAGGGTGATCATAGATTGTTGGACAAAATACAAGTTGAATTTACGAATGGTCAAGGCATGTGAACGATGAGGATTTAGGTTTTAAAACCTAAATAGTTCGAGCCTGGTAATATGATCACCGCTTCCTCTAGGTGATTTCGAGTTCAATGGGACTATGGGGAATAGCTACGTGGATGGTCGGAGATTGAGTGGTCGAGGTGGCGCATCGTCTGGTAGGTGGGGGCGTGAGTTCGAGGAGGGTTTTGGCCATGGTATTGGTTCCAGTTTCGACCGTGAACCTTGATTTTGGTCGGGGACGTGGGCTTTCGTTTTGGTGATTGATTTGGGTTGCTGCATCGATTGCTGATGTGCCAGCGAGATGATCGGAGGCCGGAGGTGGCTTCGGTGGTGGTTCACGTACACGTGCACGCGACTGTGTCTGGGTGGAAAGGCGTGGAAGAAGATGAAGTTTAGCTCGGGGAGGAACTCGTGTAGGTGGTGAGTTAACTCGAGCTTCGAATTGGGTAATTTGCGTATGAAGAATTACAGTTTTAAAAAGTGTAAAATTAAAACAAAGTTCAAAGGAAAAAGAGGAGAGGTTTGCCTAGGGGAAGACACAGGTTTAACTCATTTTGGCTCAGGTAATAATTTTCCCAGTCTAAAGTTTAAAACATATTGATTTCTAAGAAAAATTGATCTTTATAAAATGACAATTGTTTGTTAAGTGGGATGTGAAGTTAAAAGGTTTTGAAATAAATTGTCTTTAAATAAATCAAGTTAAAGATGTTTTAAACTTATATTTTAAATAGAGTTATTTCAAATAAAACTTAACAAAGTGATTAAGAAGTTAATCAAATGTTTTTATATTTTAACTTAAAGGTTAAGTTAATTCAGATTGTTAATAATCATTAGGTAATTAATTAAGGGCTAATTAATTTATGAAGGTGATTAAAGGATAACTAATTGATTTAGGGTTGATTAATAAATTAAAGATAATTTATTAAATGATGAATTAAATAATTTATGATTAATTACTAAATAATTAAAGGTTGATAAATTACAACTAAAGGTTAATTAATTTTAAAGGGTTGATTAATGATTAAAGAAAAGTTAATCAAGATAATTTGTAATGTATTAATATTAATTAACCAGGATTAGTAATTATTCGTAAGTAATTAAAACTGATTTGAATTACTCAAACAATTAACTGATCTTACTTATAGATGTTCGATTGTTATTAGATGCTATGTGGTGGATTGTTATACTTGTTATGTGATGTGATGCTATGTAATGTTTTATGCTAAGCTGTAAGATCTGCGATGTATATATATTGTTATTTGAATATGCAACCCCTTGACCCATAGAACGACATTTGAATTTCGATGCGACAGGGAGTTGGATTCCAGTTGGTTATCCGAAACCCACATCGAATCGTAATATGAATCTTTGTGATTGATAAGTTTACTTTATCTATGAATCTGTGAATATAGATAAGCGTTGTGGGTTATACCGCTTATCGATATGGTTGAATCTGTGATTATGATGTTGTGCACTATTGTGTTAAACCCCTGGACCACACTTATACACACACAAATGTGGATTGCACGTGGAAATGGGTTAAGTCACAGATCTTTGAAATTGTTTTAAAATAGCATTTTTGAATCCAAAATAGTTTTGGAATTAGGATTGGAGCTTTGAAAATGAATTTCAAAAAAATAAATAAAATAAAAGAGATTTTAAATAGCTTGATTGAGTTTTGAAATTTAAATAATTTGATTTAAATTTGAATTCAATATTTGAATTGAATACTATGATTTAGGAACTAGGCTTTAAAAGTTTATTCAACTTATAAATGGGTTTATATGGGTTATTAAACCGTTTTAAAGGTGATGTTTTGGAATTTAAATTTAACACAAGATTTCAACTTGTATAAATTGGATTTTACTAAAACGAAAACTATTCGTTTTCAAATAATAGAAGCTTTCACATAAGAAATGAATTTCCAACTTGTGTATAAAGGATTTCATGTCTAAAATAAAGATAGTTTTCCAAGTTATAGATAAATCTTTGGAAACGTGTTTTGAAAGCTATAAATTGAATCTTTAATTTAAAGATTTAAAAGTGTTAATCCAATTGAAATGGAAATTGTTTTGGAAATCTATAAATAGATCTTTGTGAAACTAGGTGAACTTTGTGAAATGAATATTTTTTATTTAAAGATTTAAAATGGTAATTTGTTTAACCATTTAAAAGAAAAGAACTTTGGATTATCAAGTTGTGACTTAACTGAAATCCCATATCCATATGTTTTAAAAATTGTGCTCACTATTTCGGTTTAGCCGGGAGAGGACCTTGTGTCATATAGCCCATTCCGAATAGTGATACGACATTATGGATTGCCGCTGAAGACCAGTGTTGAAGACCGGGTGTTTTCGAGAACGATAGGATAACCTGTCGATTGACTCTGCACTGAGTTGCTCCGGTATAGAGTTCTCCCTTAGTGACGGGAAGTCCGATCAGGATTGTGGATACCCGGATTTGCAAGGGCTTCTTCGAAAGTGCCTTCGGTTCTGTTCGAACCCGGAACAGACTTGTATGGTTGTATGTCTGACATTACACTTTGAGATATTAAACTGATCTCTATCAAATACATTTCTGCTTGGTGGCGGAGAATTTATTCTCTTAGCTTAACACCCTTCTCTGAGACGTACGAGCTCAGAGGTTATGTAGTTGATATTTATCAGTGATATATTCCCAATTTGGTAGTGTGGCATGCTAAGTGTTGTTGTGTGTTGATGATCATTTGTTGATCATTTGTGATCAAAGCATGTTTTTGTATAAAGCGTAGCTTTGTGGACGAGACTGCATCAGGACCTCACACCCCGGAAATGGTCGAAACAGGAAAGATGCGGCAAGGTTACGAGGGTCGCGCCCTTTAGGGTGTGTCATTCCCTTCTGGTAAAGGGTGGTATCATGGTATGGAGCCCAGATATTTACTCATGTGGATACTGCAGATCTATTACTTTGTGATCGCTTTGTGGTTTTGAAGCGCCTCGGATAAAGGTCCCAAAGGACCGGGGGATGGCATGCTCGAGTAGTAGTTACCTAGTTACAGAGGTAACCCGGCCTTGTGTTGGCAGAGATCCGGTTAGGTTCTCGGGACGTCCCGCCAGAGGCGATCCCATAGACAGTAGGAAGTTCCTTAGCCTGACCATTTGTTGGAAATCCATTCATCCAATACGTGCCTTGTACGGTTTTAGTTGTAGAACCTGCCATTTACTTATGGTGGTCACCACTGTTTAGATGGTAGCTATAGTAGGCATAGTTCGAAATGTCTATGCTGGCTAGGATTTATATTATACTTTTGAAATGGTTTTCCACACTTCGCACTTATAGTAATAATATCAAAGAAATTTTCTCGTATTAAGCATATTTGACTATCATAAGGAGAAATCTCCTCCAAGTCTGCGTTTGCATTGTGTGTATGGCGGGAGGCCTTATGGTAGTTTCATTTTCTAAAAAGCATTGCGGATTTCAAATTTAAATTCTTTTGTTTGTTTTAAAAAAAAAACAAATGTTTTTGTTTGCTCACACCAGTCCCATGACTGACCTAGAGTTTATTGTTCCTTTCCTAAACTCTTGGTGCCCACTATTTTCCCACACGGGCAGTCTAGAGTTGGGTTTTTCAGATAGTCAGGTCTAGTAGATTATCTGGAGCTAGTTCAGTCTTTGGATCACGACTGTACTTGCTTATCTTTGTGCATCATTATTGGGAGTCCGTGCTATTTCTGGATTGGCACCTTGGAGATGGAGTTACAGTACTGGAGCTCTTTCTTGAAGACCATATTAGAGTTGTTGTTCCGCTGCCGTGTTATCTTTTCTTTTCCGCTGCTATTATCTTGTATCATATCTCTGATGTATATTCATTGTATCATCTATTGTATCATATTATATCGGATATTGTATCAATGTTGTTTATTGATATATGCTACTCTTTTTCTTCCGCTGTGTTGTACTTAATGTGTTATAAGCTCCGGCGAACCAGATTCAGCGTTTGGATCTGTGGCATTTGAATACGAGTGTCGTATTCGGTGCCGATTTTCGAAGGCCGAGTTAGGGTCGTCACAAGAAATAGTTTATATTTTAAAAATAGGTTATAGATTAAAAAGTTTATGCATATGAACAGGTTATATACTAAACATAATTTATATCTTAGAAATAGTTTATATATTGAAAAATAGATTATACATTAAAAATAGTTTATATATTTGAAATTATTATATATTAAAATGGTTTATATGGGAAAAATAGTTTATATGTTAAGAGGGTTTGCATATTAAAAGAGTTTATATCAAAAATAGTTTCAAAATAGTAGTGTTTCTTCTAGTATCACAAATCAATTCAAATCAACTTTAGTTACAAAATTTAATTTAAATCAATTCCGGTTCAACAATTTCAATTCAAAACACTAAAGGTTTCGAATCAAATTCTCATTAAAAACCATTTTAATTTTATATCAATTTCAAATACATGTTTGAACAACAAATTTAAACCACTTCAAATTCAATAGGTTTAAAATTTAAATATGCAAACATTTACAATAACTCAATTTTGATAAATTTCATTTATATTTCAAAATTCAACTATGATTTCAATTCAAATTCTTTAAACATTCAATTAAACCGATTTCAATTTCAACATTTTAGTAGCTTGGATTTTGAAAATAATTGAGTTCATATAAATCTAATTTTATTTCATTTAAAATAATATCAATCAATTGGATTCCAAATTTAAGGATTTAAAATCATTTAATTTAACCAATTCGGTGTTCGTATATAATTTTCTACCCTTTGGTCAAGTGATACAAACATATATCATTTCAACCCGCAAAAAATTTAAATTTATGGGTATATATCATTTCAACCCGAAATCCTGAGAAAATTTAAAATCCATAAAATCGCTCGGGTTTATCATTTCAGGCCATAATGATTTTTCCCTAATCTATAAGACCATTCGAGTATGTATCGTTACAACCCATAGTGATTTTTTCCTAACTGCAAATTAAAGGAACTTGTAGTGTGATAACATCATATAAATAAACATGCATCCAATCAACCAAAAATATCAATAAACAAGCATCTATCACTACTGTCTTTCAAGTCAACCAACAAATCACAACAAATAAACTGCTTATCATTATTAGGTATTTAACTAGCAATTAAACTCCAATATTAATCCAAATGGCAATTAAATTCAATATAAATTCAAATTAAATTTGAATGATAATTTAAGTATACCAAATCCATCAATAATTTCTAATCACGTCATAAATCTAATTTAACCAACATAAGACAATTTAGTATTTATGAGTGGGTTAAAACACTCACCTTTGATTTTTAGTCGATTTAAAATCCAAATTAGGTCCAAAAATTCAACAGTCATAGAATGCAGCCAAACCAGTCTCATATTATTCGAAATTTCAATTCGTTCGCAATGGAGAAAACCACGCGTTAATCCAAGCTTGTATGAAAAGTTATTGATATTGGAAGATATGAATTAGAAATTTAAATAAAATAAAACAGAAGGCAAATTAAAAATGATCACGTCACCACTCTCTTCACATGTTAACCCTGCAGGCATGAGTCGAACCATGCTAGCCTATAACCACCATCTTCTAAGTCAAATGCACGACGCTCCGATCGGCTTCACCACGATTAGTCATGCTCGCCAAATTCGCCTCAACCTGGCACCCCCTACGACCCCACACACGGCTGCCACATGGCCCAAAACCCCCTCCGCTGCCGTTGATAAAATTACCCAGATCTAGCGAATCTAAGCACCTCTAGACAAAATAACCACATGGATGAACTCTGCTTCATCTACTCTTCCAAATGCCACTTCCCGATCGTTGATTGGTCGACGATCCACCGTTTTACAAAACCATGGCCTATGGATAGCCGAAACTAAATCACCAAATTCCATTGTAGAAAGAAGTTAGCATTTAAAATCAAATTATATTGATTACAATTATATTAATTGTTTGCTACGCGTTTCGAGCACGCACGATCAATTGATAAGTCCAATCGCTACGAAACTTGAAATCCTACAATAATTTACTATTACAGATCCGATGGAACTAGTTTCATCGAAATCCGAGACAGTGGCCAAAATGAAAAATTTTCATGTTAAATAATTAATTTATTATTAAATTGATTTAATCATATGTTAAATTCAAATTTACAAGTTAACCATTTTATCATTCTTGATTGCGGAGAAAATTAAAAATATATTAAAAATAAATGCCATATGTTAATCCAAAATTACACAAATTTCAGAGTTCTATTTCATTCATAATAAAATTCTAGTTAATTATAATTTAAATTCTAATAAATTCTTTTATTTTGATTACACTCTTATTATTGAATCAACTATTATCTTATGAGTATAATTAACATCAATTTACATTTTATTACATTCATATTCTATAGTTATCATCTTAACTTATATTAACTATAATATTTAATTACATTAATTTCTTTGATTCTTCAAATTAATTTAAAACATTTAATTTACTCCTTATTTACAATTATAATTAAATAAACTTTACAATTAATTCAATCGATTGAAATTGCGACGAACCGGATTTTCGACCTTCGAAAATCGACATCAATACGTCCATTGTATTACATGACGAACAATCGAATGCCGGAAATACCAGATCGTTAAGGAAAAGAAGAAAGAGGTAGAATAAGAAAATAGAAATAACAATACGGAATTCACAATCGCAGCGGGACAATATATAATAGATATAACATGTCTATACACAAAAAGAACTATAACTGTTATTTATACATTAGATCCTCAGAGTACAATACATCAATAACACGATACTGGACAGTTATAATAACTTGTCCTCACAAAAGCTGAATATACAACCTACAATACATAGTGGGATATAAATCAGATACGCGTAATACGTCTTCATCGTCCAGCTCATCTCCCGCTCACCACAGCATCCTATCATGTATCTGTATTACTCGATCTGACCCGAGAATTATAATAAAATAACATCCGTGTCAATTTGGAAAACCAGCGTGAGAAAACACACTCAATTTGAATTATTAAAGTTGTAAAAATCCTTTGAAAATCAAAGGTATCTCGTAAGACTGCACCACACATAAACACGACGGGTTTTTAACTTACGATAGCCAAAACATTTCATATCAAATCCTTTGATATTATAATAATAGTGTCTAAGTACAAATACTTATTCAAATAGCTGAAATGCTTGCATCTCACTTTTCACCATAGTTAGGCAGAATCGAAACCGTACAACGCTTATTGGAGAATGGATTCCGTGCGAATGACCAGGTACTGGGGTATCACCTGTCACATTACACCTCTATAACAGCGTACCGAGGACCCCTCCAGGATCCCCTACAACACAAGACCAGACTATTCCTAACCTAGATAGACCGAATATGCTATCACCCCGGGTGTTCCTACCCTTTTCTGAGCTCCTTCCATAAATCGTAGAAATAGTATCCGAGGGTATCTAGAAAGGTGATAAACATACCCTAATTGGTTTCTACCCACTTAGCCTTACTGCATCTCCCCTGCTTTTCAGCCATTTCCAGTTGATGAGGCTAGAGGCTACGATTACCTTTTAATGGAATTTTCACTAAGAATGCTCATTGTCCTCCAATGACAAAGTGCTGATAGTATTCATCCATAGTAGTCCGTTCTGGGTCCGAATGGAACCGAAGGCACTATTCCTACTACGTCCATTTTGGAATAATCCTTAGAATTAGTAGCGATTAGCCCTTGCACTTCACTTCTCCATTTTTGACTTTATGCTCTTGTTTACGTACCGAAAACATATTCGTTGGATCGAAGTGGTTTACGAACAACTTCTCTGATTTCGGTCTCTTCAAAACCACGTTCGATATTCCCAGTAAACTCAACCACGATTCTTTACGAAATAAACAGACGAAATAAGATCGGAGATCACTTCCTAATCATTAGTTGATGGATTTTCTTACCATCATCCTAGAAGAACAAACGAGTTTATATATACAGTATAGCACCTCAAATGGTAGTTGTACCATAAAGTTCCCACATTTCTTCAAGATATACCCAAAGTTATATTTTGGGTCCAGATTTGATAGCCGGTTATTTAACTATCAAGTAAACAATCATTCAACCAAATATTCTATTTTCCACTAAAAAACTCCAACTCTTTTTTTAATTCAATTTAATAAATTAAATCTCTTTATCCAAAATATATGTACTTATTTCATCGAATTTATTAAATTCCCAAATTATCTTTCAAAAATATTTGAAACCCCTTTTTGAAAAAATGTGGAAAGTACCACTTCGGTATCAAACCATGGATTCACAGCTCATAGTTAGGTCTCTATCACAGAGGAATCCAAGACTTAACTACACGCACTCACTGCCTCTGATTTCGCTATGCGAGTATACCAATACTTCACGAAAACTTTATTTAATAATTTTCAAAATAATACATATGAAATTTTTATAATAATTTTCCAAGTTAAACTCTTGGCAAACTACTTTTTAAAATAAAAGTTATTACATGGTATTAATATCGAATAATTTATCTTTTAAAATAATAATAATAATTAATTCTTAAATAAAACTGACTTGCTATAAACTAGGTGAACTAATATTTAAATGTACTTTAAACAATTTTTTAAAAAACTTAATAATTTATATATTTTCTAAAATATTCTTTAACACTTTTTAAAATTACCCAGTTAATAAATAAAAATCCTTCCCTTTCAAAACCAAGTATATGTTCAATTTCAATTTCAATATAGCCAGTTAACATGTAAAAATCCCTCTCGATTTACTTCAAGTTTTATTTAGGTCCCAATTCCATAAATTCCCTTTCCACATTTCTAAAATAAATCTACCATTTATTTTTAAACTGACTTACCCGTCTCCATATAAATCCTCACCGTGAATTTATGATTTCGATTTATCAACTGATAGTTACTTCACTTTATTTATAAACATTATTTATAAATTCCCTAGTCTCATTTCCTGTTTAAAACGGTTTCACAACATTTAATCGATTTTTTAAATTAAATTCCATTTTTAAATTAATTTCTTAAATAACCCAAATATGTCCTAAATCCCACTAAAATTTAGATTTCCCTTACTTTTTATAATTTAAAATCTTATTTAAAATCTAGTATGACAATCCCATATTTTATTTTCAAAATTCCCTTTTTATTCTTCCAACTATTTAAATCTTGATTTTAAAAGTAACTCCTTTTATACTTAAACAATATCGCTTATGTTCTACTATTTAAAAATCATTTTATTTACATTATTCAAAATCTCTATTTTTTTTTCTATTTCGAAATCACCAAGTACAAAATTTTAAACTCAAGTTATTTATTTTTTCCAAAATCATTTCCTTTGATAAATCCAAATTTCACTATAATTATTTTTACTTCAAATTCCCATTTTAATTTCTTTCCAAACTTTATACATTCCCTATTTGTATTTTAAAATACCAAATCTACCCAGTAATAACATAGCACCAAATAAATTCAAATCATGCTAAAATCTATCATAGATTTTTCAACATATCATATCACTGAATATAAAAATAATTTTAACACTTTTAAGGAATCCAGTTGAATCCCTCCAACCTGTTTCCCTACATTCACAAATGTTAGCATAATATAAAAATACCAATACCACTCGAGGGGGATATCGTGATATATAGGGTCATCCGTATTACGTGCATTGCGCAGGGTATCAACCGCTATATGTATGGGGGGATATCAATTACTCTAATACATATATATACTACTATATATGATATCACATCCACTGATAATAATTTATCGATTAAATCAATCAATCAATGATTAATTTTAACTGTTTAAAATTAATCACGAAAATCCAACGTTGAGTGAGATTAAATCACTTCGATTTTTATTATCGTTTCGTGTTCCGGTTCCGATTCAATCCAAACGTGTTTGAATTTTTGTAAAAATTTTGCAAGCTCCAATTCAACCAAACTGATTCCATTGCAAAGATCTCCTATATTCGAACCCAACCTGACTTATGGCATTGGATTTTGACCTAAGACGATTGGGATATGAATTTTTAAAGGGTTGGCATTTTAAATTGAACAATTAATTCTAACTCAAAACCACTTAACACACACAGCCTAGGCCCAACATGATCGAACAAGGCCCACTATCCACCTTTCTTCTACAACGAACGCAGCTACTCCTCCCAACATCCATGTTGTGCACGTGTGCACTGATACAGCATCCCACAACACGAAACACAAATCCGACAAGCTTCTCCTTCCATCCTCCACCACCTCACCCCCACAGATCTAAGCTCAGAACCACCATATGAAACGCGACCAAAAGCTTCCCCCCTTGGCCGTAAAAATAGTCGTGACATCCCAAGGTGAACCGCACATCATGGAAATCGTTGTCGAGCTGCTATTTCCTACGATGAGTTCGAACCAAAGCTCCATGGATCGAATCGAGCACTGAATCGCACAAAAACTTGAACCCTAACTTGAACTTTCTCTCCCTTCTACTGTCCAGATCATCCCATTGAAGTCGCACCCCTCCAGAAGTATATCAGATCGAAGAGAATTCAAAAAATAGGCTTTTGAAATAGGTTTTGAGATTTTTAGCTGAGAATTTTATGAGATAAGAATTTTTGAAGTATGCCATTATTTTTTTCTTGCTCTGCTTGCTGCTCTGCTGCTCGGCTGTGATGGTTAAAAAGGTGAAAGGAGGGGAAACATGTTTGAATAGCTTAAGGGTATGGTGATTGAGTGAAAGAAGGGATAGGTTGATGTAAATTATGGAAAATAATATATGTGTGTGTATATATATATATTATTTTAAATTCAAAATATCTCGTTTTCAAAAGCAGCTTAAAATTTCAAACTACTATCGAGGCAGGCCGCTAGATGTTCATAATATTATACCTCTATTCCGAACGCAAGGGAAAAGGTTTTGAGTTCTAATTCGATCGTATGGAGAAGATAGCTTTTTGGAACCAATTATTATATTGAATTTTCGATATCAATTTCAGTGCGTTTATAAACCGTACGATCAAACGACCACTTCGAATGTTACAAAATTTGAAATCCAATAATAATACACTATTACGGATCCAACGGAAGTGGTTTCGTCGAAATTCGAGACTCTCCCCTAGAAGGCTATTTTTAATAAACGATATATTTTCAAAACTGAACAAATCACTTTTAAATTCAATTTAAAAATTTTATTATCTTCGGTATTATTAATATTATTTTTTTAAGCCTTTAAATAATTGTTATCAAGCTTAAACCTCTAGAATCACAATTTTAGCCTATTTTCCATTATTAAATTCAATAACTAAATTATCAAATATTAGTCATATTTGAAATTTAAGTTAAAAATTAACTTTTAAATATTAAAAATCAATTTAATATTCCAATTTCAAATATCCAAAATTCTAGATCGTCACATTCCTCCCCTCTTAAAAGAATTTCATCCTTAAAATTTCCTATTAGAAGAATGGCCCAAAACCCTATAACTTTTCCCAAAACCCCATAGTTTTAACAACTTCCCGAAATCAATTTATTGAATCTACGTTATCACTCCTGCTAATTTTCCAAATTAATCCATAGACTACAACTAATATTATCCCCTCAATCCGTGACAACCTAGAATTTTCGAATATTTGAAATCGGGATACTTAATTGATTTTAAATCTTTAAAAGTTAATTTTTTTAACTTGAATTACGAATATCACAATTTTTTTGATAATTAAATTATTAAATTAAATAATTTGTAGTTGGGTAAAATGTTGAATCTGTAGTTTTAAGCCTGTTAAAAATAATTTGAAGTGTCACGACCCGAAGTTCAGCGTTCAAAAATCGACATCAAATACCTTACTTGTATTCGACTGCCGGAGATTCGAACGTCGAATTTCAGTTTGGATGGAGATTATAACAACAATTAGATGAATATAAACAGCGGAAAACAAAACTGCCAACAAACATATCCAAGATACAACATCACACAATATCAATACAACAACCACACCAACATCAGAGTATTTATATACATATACAACACAACTCCAAAATAGACCATCACAAAAGAACAACATGCGATCACACCAAGAAAGTCTTTAAAGAGATAAAGCAATAATGAACTTCCAAGCTGAGACCCTCGAGATCCAAAAGTTTCCAAAATATCTCCAAGATAAAACCTTCAAAACTAATAGTCTCCAAACCATACAACTCCAAGATCCAGCTAGTACCAAAACACAAAAGACCTGCTACTAGGCTGCCCGTGTGGAAATTATGGGCACCCAGAGTTTAGAAAGGAAACAATAAACTCCGGGTCAGTCATGGGACTGGTATGAGTAAACAAAATAGTTGCTTTGAAAATAGTAGAAGTTTAGTTTTAATCGAAGCAAACAAAAGAATTTTGAAAGAAATTCGCAATGCTTTTAGAAAATGAAACTGCCATAAGGCCTCCCGCCTCACACACAATGCAAACGCGGACTTGGGTAAGATTTCTCCTTATGACAGTCAAATATGCTTGATACGGGAAAAATTCTTTAATACTATTACTAGTGCATAGTGTAGAAAAACATTTCGAAAATATAATATTAATCTTAGCCAGCATAGACATTTCGTACTATGCTTGCTATAGCTACCATCTAAACAGTGGTGACCACCATAAGTAAATGGTAGGTAATACAACTAAAACCGTACCGGGTTCGTATTGATAATTGGATTTCTAACAAATGGTCAGGCTAAGGAACTTCCTGGGCCACATGGGTATGCCACTGGAGGGACGTCCCAAGAACCTAACCGGATATCTACCAACACACGGCCAGGTTACATCTATAACTAGGTAACTACTACACGAGTATGCCATCCCCCGGTTATAACCAACCTTTATCAGGGGCCCCAATATCAATCACAAAGGAATATATATATATATATATATATATATATATATATATATATATATATATATATATACACACGATATCCACATAAGTTAAGTATCTGGGCTCCATACCATGATACCACTTCTATCCAGAAGGAAATGCACATACCTTAAAGGGCGATACCCCCAATAACCTTGCCGCATCTTTACTGTTTCGACCATTACCGGGTTGTGAGGTTCGACGAAGTAACATCCACAAAGCTACGCTTTTCACAAAAAGCCATGCTTTGATCATCTAATGACCAAACATGATCATCCATACATAGCAGTGTTAACCCCGCCTCGGCCATGACTTGACGACCTAAGATAGCTACCGACCTAACATGGGTACCGGCCTAATGCCTTTAAGGTTGCCGACTTAACAAGGATGCCGACTTAAGATTTGAGGGGATACCGACCTAAGACTTAAAGGATACCGACCTAAGGTAGCTACCGACCTAACATGGGTACCGGCCTAATGCCTTAAAGGTTGCCGACTTAACAAGGATGCCGACTTAAGATTTGAGGGGATACCGGCCTAACGCTTAGGTAGGTTACCGATCTAACATGGATGCTGGCCTAAGATAGATGCCGATCTAACTATCCAAGGAGGTTGCCGCTCTAACTGCTCAGGACAGGGACAAGATCACGAACTACACTTGAGTCGCGACCGACTTACGGCCTATGCTAGGTCGTTCACGACCCAGGCAAAGGAAGGCAAGTCCGATGCAACTACTTAGCACGCGGCCTCTTAACTCGTACACGGTTCAGGACTTATGATATATCCAGAGTTCGGCAAGGATGCCTTTCCGAAGTCTCGACCCAGCATTTAGGTCGCAACTGACCCACAACTTAGTTTAAGTCGTCCGCGACCAAACTTAGGCCGGTTACGATTTAGGACTTGGTAATGTTTCCTACCCAGAATTCTCTATAAATACATTGCCATCTCCAACTTTCAAGAGACTTTTGGACAATCTTTTCAAGCGCCGATACTCTGCCAGTTTCTAAACCAAAACTACACTTGAAATTTCGAAGAACACTACAAGCAACTTGTGAAAGACTTTCACACATCTGACATGGATTCGAAGACTTTCATCTACATCGAAGCTTAAGCTACTTGCTCAAAGTGTTTTGTAACTAAAGAGATTTGTACTTGAAGAGCATTGTATTGTTTTGTAACAAGATCAGTAATAAAGATACCTAAAGTGGACGTAGGCTACTCCTTAGGCCGAACCACTATAAAATCGCTGTCTCTTACTGTATTATCTGTTATCTTAGCTGATATTCTGTTCCCGAATCATCGGGTGGTGCTTTCACACTCACATTTCACACACTGGGGTGTTAGCGTTCGATTTTAAGCGTTAACATTTTTGGTGCTTTCATTGAGGGCTGAACTCAAGATACTTCCACCATTGCTCCGCGAAGGTTTGTTGAAAGGATTTCTTTTAAAACCAGAAGTTTATTGGAAATAATGGCTCCTGGGAGAAAAGGAAGTTCTGTAAGATCCGACAATGTTCAAGAGAATACTGCTACCTCTCCTCCTTCTAGTCAGGCTGCTCCTAACTGTTGGAGTTACGCGAGCAGGATTGGACGCCGTAGTTTTGGGGTTGAATCAACAATTGAATGCTCAAAATGCACAGTTGGAAGCCCAGAATGCCCTGATCTTAAGTAAGTTGAATGATCTACTTGGGGTAAACCGTCAACCAATTAATAATGATGGAAACCCTAATGTGGGAGTTCAGGATGTTGAAGGGAACATTTCTCAAAGAGCCGCAGACCCTGTGGAAAGGACACCTCCCCAAGCTGGAGGATCAGGGCCGCAGCCGACCCTCCGTGAACGATTGACAAGACAGAGTTCAGAGAGAGTGGCTGATGTTTTCCCTCCAGAGCCTCTAAATGATGAAGAGTATTTTTCGGGTATGGTTCCTCAAATCATGAAGGAAAATATGCGAAGAGATGAAGATGATAAAGAGTGGGTTTTTGCTCCAAGCAAAACTCCATTTACTGAAAAGATCTTGAAGGAAGAGTTCCCGAGGAAATTCGTTCCCCCTACTATTCCGGCTTACAAGGGGACGAGTGATCCTAACTAGTTTCTGTATAAGTACGACTGGCATATGACGGGTGCCAGAGCATCTGATGAAATCAAATGTCGATATTTCCCGATATATCTGGAAGGTGTGGCTCTATTGTGGTTTACAAAGCTGCCGGTCAGGTCCATTGATCAGTTTTCCGATTTGACTAGGAAGTTCAAGGAGCAATTTCGATTGTATGCTTCAAAAGCAAAGGATATAATGCCGCTGTCAAGTCTAGAGCAAAATCCAGGAGAATCCATCAGATCATTTTTGAATCGTTTTAACATAGCATTGGCTGAGGTAGATAATGCTGAGCCACGCATGGTCCTAACATACTTGATGAGGGCGATTGACAAATCGAGTGAATTTGGAAAATGGTTAAAAATGAAAGAACCAAACTCACTTGACAAATTCTACAAGAAAGCGGATGAATTCATGCGCTTGGAGAGCCTCCAAACACCGGCTAAGGTGGTATCAGCAGAAGCCGGGAACAATGGTGCTCCTTCGAGCAAGAAAGAACCTAACACTCAAAGAAGGGGAAATGATGGTGGAAAGAATTAGGGAGATGCTAAGAAAGGCTGTCCTTTCAATTTCACGCCCTTGACCGATACCCTTGAGAACATCTTCTTTGCAACCAAGGATGATGTCAATTATCCGACACCGCCTAATATGAGAGTGGGAAATAAGATGGGGAAGAGTAGAAGGTTCTGTCGGTTCCACAACCAATTCGGCCATGACACCAACGAATGCCGTTAGTTGAAAGAGGTAATTGAAAAACTTTTGAAAGAGAACAACCTCCAACAGTATGTGAAAAGGAATAGAAATGCCCCAGCTTCGTCGACTCAAGGACAACAAGTTCCCACTCACCGTCCTGGCTCAAGTGAGAAGGCCGTAGAGCATGAATCGGAAAGACCTGTCATCAATATAATAACTGGAGGGCCTCACCCAGCAGGTAAAAGCTGGGGCGAGATGGAAAGGTATGCCCGGGCCTTGAGGCATGTACCGGCTGAAGAGAATGTTTTTGTTTTAGAAAATGATGTGCCTTTAAAGCAACAAAAGACTTCCACAGATGATATTGTATTCTGTGCCTGAGATTCTTTGGGTATCGAGGCTCCTACTATAGATCCTTTGGTCATATCCGCTGGTATTGGGCCGGCTACAGTGAGGAGAGTTCTAGTTGATTGTGGAGCTTCATGCAACATTCTCTTCAAGAAGACTTTTGATCATATGAAAATTCCAATGGCTGACGTTCAAGCTTCATCACTTAAGATTGCTGGGTTTGTTGGAGAACCCAAACAGCCGATTAGGACCATAGATTTGTTTGTAGAACTTAGAAAAGGACTGAGGAAGGTGGCTCGAAAGCAAACCTTTATAATTGTTGAAGAATTCTCTGCCGACAATGCCTTTTTAGGCCGACCAACTCTTGCTGCGTTCAAAGCTGTTCTTGCCCCATGGTGTCCGACTCTAAAATTCCCCACAGATAATGGAGTTGGTGTGATTAAGGGAGACCAAGATGCGGGGCGAGAATGTTATCTTACAGAGTTGCATGAATCAAGGAAAAGAGAAACGGGATAAGGTGCGGCAGCTCCAGTTCGCATCAAAGAACCAACCTTGTAGCAATTACAGGGTGGACCCTGCACTGGTGAATATAGTGGCGCACGAAGAGAGATGGATCCAATGAAAGCCAGTGCAGCGGAGAGTAGGGTAGTACCGGTAGAGGTAACAGTGTCGGTGCCCGTTGACCCAAAGGACCTGCTTAATGTGGGTTCACAAATCAACACAACAGTTCAGAATGTTCTGATTTCATTTTTGAAGGCAAATTTGGATGTATTCGCTTGGACTCATGCTGACATGTGTGGAATATCCCCAGAGATTGCAGTACACACTCTGAATATTGATCCAAAGTTTACACCTGTGAAACAGAAAAGAAGAATCCAGGGCCCTGAGAGGACGACAGCGTTAAAAGAAGAAGTGGATCGGCTCATGGAAAACGGTTTCGTCAGAGAATCTACTTATCCAAATTGGGTATCAAATCCAGTGCTGGTTAAAAAAAGATAACAGGAAATGGAGAGTATGCATTGACTTTTCGGATTTGAACAAAGCCTGTCCCAAAGACTGTTTCCCGCTGCCCAGGATCGATCAGTTGGTGGATGGGACAGCGGGGCATGAATTGTTATCTTTTATGGATGCATACTCCGGATATAACCAGATTATGATGCATGAGCCAGATCAAGAGGACACAAGCTTCATCACAGATGTTGGACTCTACTGCTACAAGGTCATGCCTTTCGAACTCAAGAATGCAGGGGCAACTTACCAAAGGCTTGTTAACGCCATGTTTAAACCGCAGATTGGCTAGACAATGGAAGTTTATGTTGATGATATGCTAGTGACGTCTAAGAACGCAGTGGACCACATGGATCACTTGGCAGAGATGTTCGCAGTTCTCCGAAAATACAAAATGAAGCTTAATCCCTTGAAATGTTCATTTGGAGTGGAGACCGGAAAGTTTTTGGGTTTCATTGTGTGCGCTAGGGGCATTGAAGCTAATCCAGCTCAGATCACTGCCCTGAGAGAGGTCAAAGCTCCTAGAACGAAAAAGGAGTTGCAAAGTCTCAATGGAAAGGTTGCTGCCTTGAGTCGGTTCATTTCAAAAGCTACTGACAAATGCATTCCATTCTTTGATGCTCTGAAGAAAGGAAGAAAAAACTTTGAGTGGACTCCTGAATGTCAGAAAGCATTTGATGAGTTGGTTCGTCATATGGAAGTGCCTCCAATACTTTCAAAGCCTGACAATGGTGAAGATCTCTTCATATATTTGGCAATTTCATCTCATGCTCTCAGTGCAGTGTTGGTACGGGAAGACGCAAGGATTCAACGCCCAGTCCATTATATCAGCAAAAGATACACTGGGCAGAGATGAACTATTCAAGGTTGGAAAAGCTCGCCTATTGTTTGTTGATCGCATCAAGAAAATTGAGGCCGTATTTCCAAGCTCATCCCATCAAAGTCCTCACTGATCAACCTCTAAAGCAAGTCCTATTCCGTCCAGAGACTTCGGGCCGTCTTTTGAAATGGAATATTGAACTCAGCCAATATGACATCATATATCATCCCCGGAAAGCAATCAATGGACAAGCTTTAGCAGATTTCATCGCAGAATGTACGGATAAAGGTGATAGTGAGGAAGAAGCCACTGATAACATCCCAATCCAATGGAAATTGTATGTCGATGGCGCAAGGAATGATTACTGTTCTGGAGAAGGAGTTGTCCTTGAAACCCCGAAAGGCGATCGCTATGTTTTGCACTGAGACTAGAATTTCCTTCAACAAATAATGAAGCAGAATATGAAGCCCTCATTGCTGATTTAAGGATCACTAAAGAACTAAACATCAAGGCATTGCAGATCTTCAGTGATTCTCAACTTATTGTCTACCAAGTCAAGAAGGAATTTCAAGCTAAAGGAGGGAACTTACCCACCTATTTATCAAAAGCCTGGGAGCTTCTTCGAGATTTTGGCCGTTATTCAATAAACCATATACCCCGAGAAGAGAACATGAAGGAGGATTCTCTAGCAAAGTATTCAAGTACTGGTGAAGCTCAACTATTGGGATTAATTCCCGTCGAAGTCTTGTCAGCTCCAAGCATAGATGAAATGGATGTTGATTGGGTTATGAATGTATCCCAAGAGCAAGAACCATGGATGACTCCGATATTTGAATATTTTCTCAATGGTTCTTTGCCAGAAAGTTCAAAAGAACGACAGAAGCTGATAAGGAAAGCCTCCAGATATATAATTCAAGATGGTCGTTTGTACAGACGAGGATTTTCAATGCCATTACTCCGATGCGTGACAAAGGAAGAAGCTAAGACAATTCTGACTGAAGTACACGGAGGGGAATGTGGGGATCATACAGGTGGTCAAACTTTAGCAAAGAAAATCCTCCGTTATGGATACTTTTGGCCAGAAATTAATCAAGATGCTACTGACTATTCCCGAAAGTGTGATAAATGCCAAAGATTTGCCAAAATTCCTAGAGCACCTTCCACTGAGCTAACACAAATGGTCGGTCAATGGCCATTTGCCATCTGGGGAATTGATGTCGTTGGGCCTTTGCCGACTGCCAAATCGGGGATTAAATATGCTATCGTTGCTGTTGATTATTTCACTAAATGGGCTGAAGCCGAACCATTGGCTACTATTACCTCTAAGAAAATGATAAGTTTTGTGACTAAAAATATCATTTGCAGGTATGGTGTGCCCCAGAAGATAATCATAGACAATGGTACCCAGTTTGAAAGTGAGGAGTTCCAAGATTTCTGCAAACGGTTCAAGATCCGAAAAAGCTTCTCAACAGTGGCTCATCCGCAGGCAAACGGGCAAGTGGAAGCAGTAAACAAAATCATCAAATCAACCATCAAAAAGCAGCTGGAAAAAGCAAAGATGGTTGGGTCGATAAGTTACCGCTTGCACTATGGGCATACAGAACCACCCACAAAACTGCGGCTGGGCACACTCCAGTTTCATTGGCATACGGATCAGAAGCGATGATTCCAGTGGAAACTGAAGTCCCCTCACACAGAAGGATCCATTTTGATCAAGATGAGAATAAAAAATTGCAATTGGAAGAACTTGACCTCCTTGATGAAAGAAGAGAAGAGGCTAGGCTTAGAATTGCAGCTCATCAGCAAAGAATAGCCAGGAACTTCAATTCCAAAGTTCGTCAACGCAGCTTTGAAGTTGGGGACCTAGTCCTGAAGAGAATTATGACAGCCACAGGTGTGTTTGGGCCAAACTGGGAGAGGCCGTATGTTATAGGCACGAAACTTCTTGATGGCACATTCAAACTCACAACTGTCGAAGGAGAACTAATCCCAAGAGCTTGGAACAACAATCATTTGCGTCCATGTTTTACTTAAAAGCTTTGCTGAAATGTTGTAAAATAATTATGAATATATGATTCTTGTATTGAAAGCAATTGTAAAGCAAGTGAATAATGAAAAGCTATAAAGTGGATGTAGGCCTAGCTTTTGGCCGAACCACTATAAATCTTGTGTTCTCTACTACTATAAACTGCTTTGTTTTATTTCGACATATAAAATACGTTAATTGTGTTACTAAAATGTCGATTTAATAATGCAGGCCATAAAAACAAAGCTTACCAATCGCAGGACCAAGCGATCTCCGACATCACCCAGCAAGCAAACGGTAAACCATTCAAAATTTCCATACTCAAATCCTACGAAAGAGGTGCTTGGAACAAAAGTTAGCGATGTGGATGGAAGTGGACCATTTCTAACTAACTGCGAATGTTTGTACAAACGAGCATCCAGTTAAATAGCCTGTGTCTACCACCACCAACTCGCTTAACTATGAAGTATATTTCTTTGGATAAGGAAAATTATTGGCAACTAAAAAGGGATGATGCTTGCAAAAGATAACGGGGATCGCCGACATGAATAGATGGCAAAGAGACATGGGCGAGCAAGCATCAAACAGCAAAAGACCTATTCGGAGGCACAAGCCCTCTTTAGAGGCACAACTCTTCGAAGGATAAAGACCTCGAGCGGGCCTCTCCAGAAAAAGAGAGTTCTTTCTCGACATAAAGTTGTGGACTGATCGGTGATACACTCCCGTGAATCCATTCAGCTAAGAGAAAGAAACTCCAAACTTCCAGGCAAAAGCCCTACTTAGAGGCACACGCTTCACCGAGATTGAAATAAAACTTCCAAGTGTTGAAACGTGAAAAGCCCTCTTCAAAGGCCCATTTCACCACAGTTGAAATGCTAGAAGACCTCGAGCAGGCCTCGCCAGAAAAAGAGAGTTCTTTCTCGACATAAAGTTGCGGACTGATCGGTGATACACTCCCGTGAATCCGTCCAACTAAGAGAAAGAAACTCCAAACTTCCAGGCAAAAGCCCTACTCAGAGGCACACATTTCACCGTGATCTGAAATAAAACTTCACACAAGTCGAAATGTGAAAAGCCCTCTTCGGAGACCCGCTTCCCAGCGAACAGGGAAAAAATTAAAGCCTCTCCCAAGAGGCAGAAACAAAAAGACCTCTTCCCAGAAGCACAATCAAACAAAAAGACCTCTTCCCAGAGGCACAATCAAACAAAAAGACCTCTTCCCAGAGGCACAATCAAACAGAAAGACCTCTTCGGAGGCACACGTTTTACTGAGATTGAAATAAAACTTCGAAGTGTTGAAACGTGAAAAAGCCCTCCTCAGAGGTACAAGTTTTCAAAGAAGCATTTCATCAGAAATGCGAAACAAAGATAAAAAAAAAGCTCTCCACCGAGGCGCAATATAAAAAAATGAAGCCCTCTTTAAAGGCGCACTTTAACTTTCAAAAGAAGATTGGTTCATCTATTCTTGAAAATACTCTTCCTCAAAAAGTTAAAGTGCCCTTCAGAGGCCCGCCCTACCACATAAGAGAATTCTCTTTGTAAAAATGTATACATGCAAAAGAAAAAGTGATATCTCCAAAGGGTGGAGCATGAAAAATCATATGTAACGAGATGTACTCTATTTTCAGTAGAATAATATTCCTCCAAGCATGGAATAATTATTCTCCAGAAAATAAGAGTACAAGTCCGCTCAAAGTTGAAAATATTGCAACGAGCTTATGGTATAGGGGCAACATGGTATAGCTACATTGGTAAGAATTACGCTCGAACAACATACCACAAGCTCACTGCAGTACCATATAACGAAACTTGTACAAAAACAAAGTGTAAATGCATTCTCAAATACAGACAGAAGTTTGTACAAACAAAAAGAATCATTTTATTCAATACTGTCAAAATTTTGTACAGGTACAGGTTTCAAACTAAAAAGAAAAAGAAAAGCGGAGGCCGGTACCCGCACAATCTTCGGTCAGTACATGCAAAAAGCAAAAAGTAAAAATAAAGGGAAGTATGGCCCGTTACTTCTTCTTGCCGCCACCTTTAGAGCCTTCACCTGACCTAATAGGCAGCTTTTTAGGACGGCTTAGGAGAGTCGGGGATGAAGGAGAGAGGGTTACTGCCGGATCAACCTTCGCTTCCTCTTCAGAAACAAGAATGCTTTTCCTTTTCTTCTTGGAAGTGGTACGCTTCTTCCTCCTTCTTGAAGAAGACTAACTTCCCGGGGTAACAAGAGCAGCCAGTTTTACGTCATCAGAAATAGTACGCTCCGAGGATTTGTCGCCTCCTTCAAGTCCTTCGTCCTTCTGCTCCTGCGAAGCAATTGGATCATCCAAGCCTTGAAGGGCTCCTATTAATTCTTCCTGTGATCCCGGTTGGGATATAGGAGTGATTTGAGGGAATGGAGGGGGGACAGCTGGAGGAGGAGAAGTCTGTGTGGCACTTGGCATTTTTGCTACACAAGAAGAAAAGCCAAAAGTATTAGTATCTCCCGTGAAGAAAGGCGATAGCGGCTCATTGAGATTTAAGAAATAATCAAAAAGTTCGTCAAACTCATGAGGAGCAAACAAACAGTCCACTTGGTCAGGATTAACAATAGAGTTACCTGGAGAAGTCGGCTTCCTAATATCAACCTCATAAGCCTGTGCATCGGCGCTCTCTTCGCCTTCATCTCCACCCTGCGTGTTGGTGATCTCAGTTGTAACTTTAACAGGGGATGGAGAATGAGAACAAGAGCCTGTGATGTCAACATCGGCTGAAACCGAAGGAGGAACGGGGGCAGTTAATGGTGCTTCTTTCACAAAGTGTTGCTCTCCTACCTCAGCTCGTGCTTTGGCAAGCTACTCTTTTCCCCGAGCTAGGACAGCTTTGGCGTCATCATGTAGAAAGTGTTCTACAAGAGATGCTTCAGGATAGTCGGCGCCTGCACCTCCAAGCATGTCAAGAATTGACTCCCAAACCTCGGCCAGGGTGATCTCATACTTTGGTCCTAAGAATGAAAGTGTTAACGCTAAAAATTGAACGCTAACACCCCGGTGTGTAGAGTGTAGTTGTGAAAGCACCACCCGTTGGTACGGAAACCAGAAAAAAGTAAGAATCACATAAAAGTATTAAAAGACACGGTATTTATAGTGGTTCGGCTTAAGAGAGAGCCTACGTCCACTTTAAACTCCTTTATTGATGATATTATTACAACCCTTTACAAGATTCATCGATTACAACACCCTTTGAGTTTAAAGTCATTTAGAACAAGTAGCCTCAACTTCAATGTCGATCAAAATCTTTGAATTCATGTTGAACACGTATGATTTCTTTGTGAAGTTCTTTGAAGCGCTCTTTGTATCTCAAAAGCTTTAAGTGTTGAAGTAGTTTGGAATGCAGCAGAGTAACGACGCTTGAAATGAATGAGCCAAAAAGGTCCCCCTCTAGTTGAAACTCGGGGTGTATTTATAAGCACTTATCGGAGTTAGGTCGTAGGTCGTGACCGACCTAAGTTAGGTCGTAGGTCGTGACTGACCTAAGATGCACTGACTTCTCTTTCGCAAGAACACGCATGCTGATTTGCACAAGTCCAGGGTCGTGGGCGACCTATCCCCTAGCGGCATGGCATAGGCGGCTTCTTTATTCATGCAGATAGGTCGAGAGCGACCTATCTTAGGTCATTAGCGACCTATCATAGGTCGTGAGTACTTTCCTGTAGCCATAGCTGGAAACTTTAGGTCGTTGAGTCTCTTAGGTCGTGGTCTCCTTTAGGTCGGGACATCCTTTATGTCGCAGCTTTCTTAGGTCGCGGCCTTTTTAGGTCGGTGGGCAGTTAGGTCGCTAAGACAATCATGTCGTTAGGTTGCTCCATCCTTTAAGTTGTAAGGTCGCTCCGGCTCATAGGTCGCTAAGTCGCTGAAACTTTAGGTCGTTAAAGCTTTAGGTCGCTAGGTCGCATAAACTTTAGGTCGCTAGGTCATATTATCTTTTAGGTCGCTAGGTCGCATAAACTTTAGGTCGCTAGGTCGCATTATCTTTTAGGTCGCTAGGTCTCTTAGGTCGTTGGTCTAGTTAGGTCGCTCCACATTTGCCAGTTTCCAACGAAGAGGAGTTAACATTTGCCCCTCGAAGTACGTGCCTAGGTCATAGGTCGTGTGCTTCGATTCTCTTAACTCGAGCTCTGATGAGTTGTTAGGTCGCGAGCGACCTATCGAGGAAATTAGGTCGTGTGTGTCGATTCACATCTCACTTCCCTGGGGTATAAATGACATAGGTCGTTCCTCTTTCACCTCATCTGCTCTGAACTTCCTATTCGGCCATTATCAAGTTCTCAAGCTCTCGAAGGCAAATTCAACCCATTTAGCTGTCAATACATCTTCACCAACATATTACGTAAGTGAATTCAACCTCTAACCCACGATAATCGCCATCCAAATGTGAATCCACGTTTTCCGCCTCGAGTCCAATTCATGTGTTGTGCCCTATTTTGAATGATTATTACGATCGATCTTTGATTGCCGTTCGATATGTCATCGTTGTGATTCAAGAAGGCACGGTAACATTAATGGATCGGAGGTATTTGGGTTTGATTCCTGGATGATTCGGTGGCATGTAGGAATGATGAATTTTTACGAAGGGGATGATGGACTTGCTCGTGAGTGATAACGGGTTAATGGGTTAGTGGAGAAGAAGGTGATTGGTGGAGGGAAGCGAGGTTTTTCGCTTGAGCGGGAGCTTGCTTAAGATCCTATTAGAACCTACCCATGAACCTGCGCGACCTATAGAACCTCGCGACCTAGGACTTTCGTGACCTAGGACTTAGGCGAAAGCGCATTGCTTTGAACTGCTGGGTTAGGTTGTGACCGAGCTAGGACTTAGATGATTTGGATTGCCTTGAACCTCTTAACTTGCACAGCGCGTCCTAAGGGAGTTTTGACCTATACTAGGTCGTTGGACGACCTAGGACTTGTGCAATTTTTTCTGAAAAAATCCGATTGAGTTGTTTGGAATTGAATTCTATTGCACTTCCTTATAGATCCCTTTAAAGTTGTCAACATGTTAAATATGACATTTGCAGAAAAATGGGACGGATATACTGTCACTGACCGCCCACATCGAATGACAGATTAGTTGATAAAGATAATCAACTTAAATGAACTGTGTGAGTGAAATGCTGTAAATCAACCGACCCAAATGAAGTGTTAAAGCAAAGCTAAAATTTTGTTTGAATTAACACTGCACTTGAGTTTTAAATTAACAAGTTCTGAAATCCCACAATCGATCAGTTGTCAACTAGTTTAATTCCAGTTATTTTGCTTGTTATTTTTATTAGTTTTGCACAACACTTCACACTTTTAGGAAACGTGCACCTTCACATCTGAACATCCAGTTGCTTATGTAGAATGACGTCTCAACAAGAAGAAATGATAGAACACGTCGAAGGGGCTTTCCCGATTGCTATTCCATTAGAGAACCCTCCGGAAAGAACTCCTACCCTTCTGAA
The DNA here is from genome assembly GCA_030765085.1 of Allium cepa. Classification (NCBI taxonomy): domain Eukaryota; kingdom Viridiplantae; phylum Streptophyta; class Magnoliopsida; order Asparagales; family Amaryllidaceae; genus Allium; species Allium cepa. The sequence continues at coordinate 906,263,678 of CM060939.1, forward strand.
ACAGCGGGTGCTTAATCAATTATGCGTTCAATTTGGCATTGCCGAGGCAGAAGTTTTACTCCCTGGACCAAATGATTTAGCTGATAGACCACCTTCCGGTTTTGTTGCCATTAATCGCCAAATGTGCTTAAGTGGAGTAATTCCTCCCTTTAATGAATTTCTTCAACAAATCCTTCTTCGACTAACGATCTCTCCTTTCCAACTGCATCCCAATGGCTATGCCATTTTGATGGGATTGTGCGTTCTGTTCAGGAGAACTCTTGACCGTCTTTCGAGTTTTGAGGAAATCTGTTACTTGTGCACTTTTGCTAAGAACAAGGACCACCCTTCAATTGTACTTGTAAGAGGTGCGAGGAACCGTAAACTAATTTTGGATTTGCCGGAGAGTGCACATGGTTTTTTGAATCAATACTTCTATATTCGTTGCCCCGCAGGATTTTACGCAGACTGGAGAATAGGAAGTGAGATCTTCTTTCCCTTCTTTCTTCAATTTTATTCTAAGTTTTTCATGGTTCGTATTGCTAGATGCTGATTCCATTCCTTATTTTTACAGCACTTCCTCCTCCTTCTAGGGATTCCAGTCATAAGCCAGTCTTTGAAAGGCTAAGCATTGTGGCTGGTGAAGAGAGGAGCGCAAAATTTCTATTGACAGATGAACTTCTTCATCGGTTTGAGCTTTTACATTCTTCTCGTTCTACTCAACCTCATGAAGTTCCAACTGAAGTTCCCGATTCTCCGATGAAAACTCCTAATGCCCCGGTCTCTATTAAAGAGCACATGCGGGGAGGAACCTCTATAGAAACTTCACTAGTAAAATGTTCCACTCCAAGGGATGATGCGGAGCCGTCCGAAAAGCCTGCACTTGCCCCCATAACTGAAGAAGAGGAGCCCCTTCCTCATACTGATAAGAACGTTGATCTTGGAGTTGATATTTTTGGGAGTTTAAGTGACATAATAGTCACTTCTCAAGAACTTTTTAGGGATGATTCTGCCATTGCCAAAGTCACATCTCCAGCGATTGAAGCAACTTCTACTCTCAAGCACACTTCCACAGCCCCGGAAGTGCAATTTTCCACAATAACTACCACTACCCCTCAGTCGATGACTGGTTTGCAGTCTAGTTTGCCGCGAGTAGTTTTACACGTCACACGCACTTAGGATGCACTTGACTTTCTTATTCCTGGTAGATTCTCAAACCTTGTTTTTTCTTTAATTTCAGGTTCTCCAATGGGGCGGAGCAGCTCTTATTATGACGACTTTAAACAATACGGGAGACGCAGCCAATTCAACTATAGACATCATCTCCCCCCTCGAAGAGAAACCGATGAAGAGAGGGCCATCAGAAAAGCAGACGAGAGACGAGCATATGAAGAACGTCACCGAAGAGAACAAGAAAGACATGACCCTCCTCACAGAGATGATGATATCCAAAAAAGAAAGACTCACGATGAGAGAGGTAAAGGTCACATGGACGATTCTTCTAGCAAGCGGGCTAAACTTACTGAAGAAACAATGCCGACAGTTTCTGAAAATGTTCCTGCTCAATCTCCTACCCCCGTTCATTCCGACATTCAAACAATCATCAACCGGCCCGCATACCAAGTTGGGCAAGGTCCTCCCACTCTTCAAAGTCGATTCCCTCGGTGGTGCCTGAGAGGGGTTCGATTTGATCTCGACTTGGTTCCTCTCGACAAATCTGCTATGCTGCGAAATCTTGATACTGTCAGGACCGATATTGAAAGAATGTCGAACTGGCAAAAACTTGTCGACGAGCTTCAGAGGGTTAACCGAGCCAATCTCGAGGCCATGCTCACAATGGAGAACGATAAGACTGAGTGGCAGAAGACTCTCGAGCAGCATGACGTCGAAATGAGAAGTATTGCTTTCTATAATGAAAAGCTGGAAGCGGAAGTAGAAAAGCTTAAGGAAGAATTAGCTACTTCATCTACTTCCTATTCTCAAAAGGAGAGCATGCTTCAGCAACAAGTACGAGATGCGCATGCCAGTCAAAGGGCAGTCGAAGATAAGCTTACACACAAAGAGAAGGTCATAGAAGAATATTGCGCGGAAACTTTACAGCTGCGAGAACAGATCGGCTCTCAAAGCTTGGAGATAGAGTTGTTAAAAACTCGACTTGCTATGGCCGAAAAGGAGCGTGACGAGGCTGTTGCTGGTAAACTCGCGGCCGAAGAGGCCCATCAAGCAAACAAAGCTGACATTGGCTCCACATTATTTGATTTTTATCTTCAATGTATCTTGGGGCGCGGCAGCCTTTCATTTCTGGGTCCCAAATATGAGATTACATTGGCTGAAGTACGGGAGGCCGCCGTAGATATGCTTGGAGGCGCTGGTTACTCCAAGGACCATCTTCAAGAATATTATTTTGACGAGGCAACTCGGGAAGCACTAGCTAGGGGAAAAGAGCAGCTTGCTAAATTTCGAGCTGAAACGACAGGGGAGGGGTGCTCAGAGAAGGAAGCGCTTGTAAATGCCCCTGTTCCTACTTCGGTTTTAGCTGATGTTGATATAGCTGGCCCTAGCTCATCTTCTATTCCTCAAGATAAAATTGATCTCGGAGTTACAACTCCCCATGTTGTAGAGAAGCCTCAGGAGAGCACCGAAGCCCAGGATTATGAGATTGAAATAATAAAGACAACCGCCGTAGGTAACTTTATTGCTGGACCAGTTCAAACTGATTGCTTGTTCACTTCCCACGACCTTGATGAATTTTTTGACTATCTCCTGAATCTTAATGAGCCTTTATCTCCTCTTTTTACTGACTTTAACCTCTTTTCTCCTGTAGAGAAAGCATCGAGCATCGTTCAGACTTCGCCTTCTCCGGTGATCCCTCTTCCATCTCTTCAGGTGACTCCTCCTACTGCTTCACAGCCCGGGTCACAAGAGGAGCAAATAGAGGCTCTTCATGGCTTAGATGACCCTATCGCTTCGCAAGAGCAGAAAGACGAGGGACTTGAGGGAGGTGAGATATCTCCGGAGCGGACTCCTTCTGATGACATAATTTTGTCTGCTCTTGCTACTCCAGGGAGTGAGTCTTCTTCGAAGAGGAGAAAGAAGCACGGAACGTCGAAGAGGAGGGGGAAGAAAATCATTGCTACTGAAGAGGAACCGGAAGTTGCACCGGTTGCACCTCCCTCTCCTTCTTCCCTTATGCCTATAGATAGACCTGAAAAGCTAATCATTCAGCCGGGCAAAGGGTCCAAAGGTGGTAAGAAGAAGTGAAGAGTCGGGCTTCGGGCTTTTTGATTCGTTTTTTGTGTAATGGTCGGATGTTGTGCAGGCACCGGCCCCTGCTTTTTTATTTTGAAACCTGTATCTGCAATTGAATAAAATGATCCTTTATTTGTACAGACTCTTGTTTGAATTTGAGAATGCATTTATTATTCATTTTTGCACAAGTTTATTTATATGATATTGCGGTGAGCTTGTGGTATGTTGTTTGAGCGTACTTTACCGATGTAGCTATACCATTTTGTATGTAGCTATACCATGTTGCCCCCATACCATAAGCTTGCTGCAATATTTTATACTTTGAGGGGACTTGCACTCTTATTTTCTGAAGAATAATTACTTCATTCTTGAAGAAATTTTTCGTAGAGTACAACTTCCTTCATATAAGTTTTTACGCTTTGTCCTTCGAAGAAATCACTTTTTTCTTTTGCTTATGTACGCATTTTGCCAAGTGAATTCTTCTATGTGGTAAAGCGGGCCTCTGAAGGGTACTTTAACTTTCTTCCTCTTTTTTTTTTTTTGAGGAAGGTTATTTTCTAGAATAGGTAAATCACTCTTCCTTTGAAAGTTAAAGTATGCTCTTGATGAGGATTTTTTTTTTAAAATAGAAATTTGTACCTCTAAGGAGGGATTTTTCACGTTTCAACACTTGGAAGTTTTATTTCAATATTGGTGAAACGTGTACCTCCAAAGAGTTGTGCCTTTGAAGAAAGCCTTTTCACGTTTCAACACTTGGAAGTTTTATTTCAATCTCGGTGAAACGTGGGCTTCCGAAGAGGTCTTTCTTCTTGATTGTGTCCCCGGGAGGGGGTTGTACCTCTGAGGAGGGATTTTTCACGTTTCAACACTTGGAAGTTTTATTTCAATCTTGGTGAAACGTGTACCTCCAAAGAGTTGTGCCTTCGAAGAAAGCCTTTTCACGTTTCAACACTTGGAAGTTTTATTTCAATCTCGGTGAAACGTGGGCTTCCGAAGAGGTCTTTCTTCTTGATTGTGTCCCCGGGAGGGGGTTGTACCTCTGAGGAGGTATTTTTCACGTTTCAACACTTGGAAGTTTTATTTCACTCTTGGTGAAACGTGTACCTCCAAAGAGTTGTGCCTTCGAAGAAAGCCTTTTCACGTTTCAACACTTGGAAGTTTTATTTCAATCTCGGTGAAACGTGGACTTCCAGAAAGGTCTTTATTTTGTTTTGCATTTCAACTTTGGTGAAGTGAAATTCCGAAGAGCGGCTGTTACACTTCAACTCCTGGTGAAATGTGCCTCCGAAGAGGTCTTTATTTTGTGTTAACTCCGCCTCGGTTTAGACTCTACGACTCAAGGAGATGCCGACCTAAGGCTCAACAGGGGTGCCGACCTAACGCCTAATGGTTATGCCGACCTAACTGCCTTATCAGGGAGACCGACTTAAGATTCAAAGGGTTACCGACCTAGTAGGATTGAGAGGCATACCGACTTAAGAAATACCGAGTTAAGGCTAAAACAGTTGCCGACCTAACGTGGGTACGGGCCTAAGACTCAGAGGATGCCGACTTAATAAGAAGGCCGACCTAAGGTCTAAAAAAGATACCGACTCAGTGACTTGACCGAGTTACCGATCTAATGCCTTACCAAGCTGGCGACCTAGAATAGTTGCCGACCCAAGTCACAACCGATCCAGCTCCCCAGTTATCTCGTTCACGATCCCGGACTTATCATTTGGACCGTGACTTGCGACTTACCAAGTTAACTCGTCCACGACCTAATATAAGCCCGATTCCATGTTACTGAGAAGAGGTGGTGTTGACTCGGAGGCGACCTTAGACCGGTCACGACTCACCTTAAGTCGGCTATGGCTTAACTTGAGTCGGCCACGGTTTAGGACTTGGCAAAAATTTCAGACCAGAACTCTCTATAAATAGGCAACCACCTCCAACATTCAAAGGACTTTTGGCACATTCTCTTCATACACCGTTACCTTGCTGCATTAAGAACTTCATCAACACTTAGAGCTTTCAAGATTAGAGGAATACATCAAAGAACTTCATGAAGAAACCACACATCTTCAACATGAATTTAAGGACTTTAATCGACATTGAAGCTTAAGCTATTTGTTCTAAATCACTTGTAACTTGAAGTATATTGTACTTGAGAAGAAGTGTATCAGCTTGTAACGGGATTATTAATAAAAGTACCTAAAGTGGACGTAGGCTAAACCCTTAAGCCGAACCACTATAAAATTGTTGTTGTTTACTGTTTTTCTGCTATTACCTGCTTGAAATTCATTCCCGATCTATCGGGTGGTGCTTTCACAACTACACTTCACACACCGGGGTGTTAGCGTTCAAATTTTAGCGTTAACATTTTTGGTGCTTTCACTGAGATTTGAACTCAGGCAAACTTCAACCATTGTTCAACAAAATTCTAACAGAAATCATGGCTTCAGAAAAGAAACGAAAGTTTTTGAGGTTTGAAGGTACTTGCAGTAATGCCATTGCTCTTCCCACGCTAAGTGAAACAGCTTCAAGTATTGGAGTCACAAGGGCTGAACTAAACGCCGTGATATATGGAATATATCAACACATGGAAGTTCAGAGCAATAGGATACTGGACAAGATGAACGCATTGCAAGAAGAAGTCCATCAACTAGAAAGTGATATAAAAACCATTGCCAAAGAAGCTCAGGTTTCAGAAGAATGGAATACTCCTCAACGAGCAACTGGCATTACTATTGGAACATTCCCCCAAACAGAGAATTCATGGCCACGACAAACTATCCACGAACGTTTGTCAAGGCGAACTTTTGAAAGAATAGTTGACGACTACCCGTTGAGTCCTGGTAACGATGAAGAATACATACCGGAAATGATTGAACAGAGAGAGAAGAATGGGGAAGGAAAAAGAAGAAACTCTTGAAAAAAGCTCGACGCTTCATACCCTCCGACTTCACTCCCTTGACCGACACTCCGGAAAATATCTTCTTGGCAACAAAGGATGTTGTTGTGTACCCCAAACCATCTCTGATGAGGAGAAGCGCGACAGACAATGGGAAATTCTGTCAATTTCACAATCAGCCTGGCCATGAAACTAACCAATGTCGCCATTTAAGGAAGGAGATTGAAGAATTGCTGAAGTAGAATGAATTGCAACAATATGTGAAAAAAGATGGAAGTAACTACTCCTCATCCTCCAAGGTGCAGCTAGTTCCCGCTCAACAATGTAGCTCAAATAGAAGAACCGTGGCACAGGGAGATGAAGGTCCTATCATCAGTATCATCACAGCAAGCCCTCGCCAGGCAGGAAAAGATTGGATGAGGCGGGAAGACGTGCTCACACTCCAAGGAGACCTTCAAAGTGAAAGGAAGTTTCGATTCTAAAAGATGTTGCCATCCAGTCCTCTTATGCCAAAAGATTCAATCCCTAAAGCCTGGGGCAGCAATTGCTTCCATACCTTACTTGAACACTTTGTTTCAAATTTGTAAAAGAGTGCCGATCCAATGATTCTTGTATCAAAATCTGTTGTAAAAACAGTGCAAATAAATAATAAAAACTATAAGTCTTGCTTTCCCTATTATTACAAGTCGCTTATTTTATTTTGTTTCGATATGTGAAATACTCTGAGAATATCACTAAGATTATCGATCTAAATTTGCAGGCGATCAATATTAAGCTGATTCATTGCAATATCAAGCAACTCTTGGTAGCATTCAAAAGCAAGTCTTAAACAACAAAATTCCATGGTCGAATCCTGAATAAGAAGTACTCTAAGCAAACAAATAAGATTGGGCTAGAGTATGTTTCTTCAGTTAAAACCACCCGCCAGTAGAGGAAGATGATGCACGCTTAAACATGGCACTAAGGAATTGCTAATATAATCAATCAAATTCACAACTGTCAAAAGAGAGCCAATTCCAAGAACTTGGAACAGCAACCATTTGCATCCATGTTTTATATGAAAACTTTGCTGAAATATTGCAAGGAATTTATAAATATATGATTCTTCTGTTAAAGGCAATTGCAAGGCAGGCGAATAACAAAGGCTATAAAGTGGATATAGGCCCAGTTTCGGCTAAACCACTATAATTCTTGTGTTCCCTACTATTATAAGCGGCTTTGTTTTATTTTGGCATATGAAATACGTTAATCGTGTTACTAAAAAGTTGATTTAATAATGCAGGCCATAAAAACAAGCTTACCGGTCACAAGACCAAGCGATCCGCGACATCGTCCAGCAGTCAAGCACTGAGCCATTCAAAATTCCCATATCCAAATCCTACAAAAGAAGAACTTCAAACGAAAGTGAGCAATGTGGATAGAAGCAGATCATGTATAGCTAACTGCAAATGTTCGAACAAACAAACAGCAAGTTAAAGAACCTATATCTGCCACCACTAATTTGCTTAACTATAAAATATACTCCTTTGGGTAAGGGAAATGATTGGCAGCTAAAAGTGATGACACTTGCGAAGCAATGGGGATCGTCAGCATGAATCAACGGCAAAAAGACATGCGAGAGCAAGCATCAGCCAGCAAAAGACCATTTCAGAAGCACAAGCCCTTTTTGAAGGCATAATTCCTCAGGGGATAGAGACCTCAAGCGGGCTTCACCAAAAAAAAAAAAAAAAAAAAAAAAAAGAAAAAGGCGTCTTTCTCGTTACAAAGTCATGGAATTATCGGACGACATACTCCCGTGAGATGAAATGTGAGAAGCCCTCTTCGGAGGCAAAATGCTTCTCTACGGAGACCGAATGCTTCTCCTCAGAGACCAAAGCCCTCTTCGGAGGCAAAAAGCTTCTCTACGGAGACCGAATGCTTCTCCTCAGAGACCAAAGCCCTCTTCGGAGGCGAAAAGCTTCTCTACGGAGACCGAATGCTTCTCCTCAGAGACCAAAGCCCTCTTCGGAGGCAAAAAGCTTCTCTACGGAGACCGAATGCTTCTCCTCAGAGACCAAAGCCCTCTTCGGAGGCGAAAAGCTTCTCTACGGAGACCGAATGCTTCTCCTCAGAGACCAAAGCCCTCTTCGGAGGCGAAATGCTTCTCTATGGAGACCGAATGCTTCTCCTCAGAGACCAAAGCCCTCTTCTGAGGCGAAAAGCTTCTCTACGGAGACCGAATGCTTCTCCTCAGAGACCAAAGCCCTCTTCGGAGGCGAAAAGCTTCTCTACGGAGACCGAATGCTTCTCCTCAGAGACCAAAGCCCTCTTCGGAGGCGAAATGCTTCTCTACGGAGACCGAATGCTTCTCCTCAGAGACCAAAGCCCTCTTCGGAGGCGAAAAGCTTCTCTACGGAGACCGAATGCTTCTCCTCAGAGACCAAAGCCCTCTTCGGAGGCGAAAAGCTTCTCTACGGAGACCGAATGCTTCTCCTCAGAGACCAAAGCCCTCTTCGGAGGCGAAATGCTTCTCTACGGAGACCGAATGCTTCTCCTCAGAGACCAAAGCCCTCTTCGGAGGCGAAAAGCTTCTCTACGGAGTCCGAATGCTTCTCCTCAGAGACCAAAGCCCTCTTCGGAGGCGAAAAGCATCTCTACGGAGACCGAATGCTTCTCCTCAGAGACCGAAGCCCTCTTCGGAGGCCAAATGCTTCTCTACGGAGACCGAATGCTTCTCCTCAGAGACCAAAGCCCTCTTCGGAGGCGAAAAGCTTCTCTACGGAGACCGAATGCTTCTCCTCAGAGACCAAAGCCCTCTTCGGAGGCGAAAAGCTTCTCTACGGAGACCGAATGCTTCTCCTCAGAGACCGAAGCCCTCTTCGGAGGCTAAATGCTTCTCTACGGGGATCGAATGCTTCTCCTCAGAGACCAAAGCCCTCTTCGGAGGCAAAATGCTCCTCTTCGGAGGCACAACTCTTCGGAGGACAAAGACCTCTAATGGGACATATGCCACAAAAAAGAAAGTTCTCTACTCAACAAAAAAGATTGGAGGAGTCATGACCCGCCAACCATGAGAGAGTAACTTCCAGGCAATGTAAACCCTCTCTGGGGCACATTTCACCAGGAGTTGAAGTGTAACAGCCGCTCTTCGGAATTACACTTCACCAGAGTTGAAATGCAAACAAAATAAAGACCTCTTCGGGGGCACATTTCACCAGGAGTTGAAGTGTAACAGCCGCTCTTCGGAATTACACTTCACCAGAGTTGAAATGCAAACAAAATAAAGACCTCTTCGGGGGCACATTTCACCAGGAGTTGAAGTGTAACAGCCGCTCTTCGGAATTACACTTCACCAGAGTTGAAATGCAAACAAAATAAAGACCTCTTCGGGGGCACATTTCACCAGGAGTTGAAGTGTAACAGCTGCTCTTCGGAATTACACTTCACCAGAGTTGAAATGCAAACAAAATAAAGACCTCTTCGGGGGCACATTTCACCAGGAGTTGAAGTGTAACAGCCGCTCTTCGGAATTACACTTCACCAGAGTTGAAATGCAAACAGAATAAAGGCCTCTTCGGGGGCACATTTCACCAGGAGTTGAAGTGTAACAGCCGCTCTTCGGAATTACACTTCACCAGAGTTGAAATGCAAACAAAATAAAGACCTCTTCGGAGGCACATTTCCCCAGGAGTTGAAGTGTAACAGCCGCTCTTCGGAGTTTCACTTCACCAGAGTTGAAATGCAAGCAAGAAGAAAGACCTCTTCGGAAGCCCACGTTTCACCGAGATTGAAATAAAACTTCCAAGTGTTGAAACGTGAAAAGGCTTTCCTCAAAGGCACAACTCTTTGGAGGTACACGTTTCACCGAGATCGAAATAAAACTTCCAAGTGTTGAAACGTGAAAAAATCCCTCCCCAGAGGTACAACTTTCTATATAAAAAAAAAAAAATCCTCATCAAGAACATACTTTAACTTCCAAAGGAAGAGAAATCTACCTATTCTGGAGAATGATCTTCCTCAAGAAAAAAGAGTTAAAGTACCCTTCAGAGGTCCGCTTTCTCACAAAAAGGAATTCACTGGGTAAAATATGTACATAAGCAAAAGTGATTTCTTCAAAGGACAAAGCGTAAAAATTTATACGAAGGGAATTGTACTCTACAAAAACTTTCTTCAAAAATAGAATAATTATTCTTCAGCAAATAAGAGTGCAAGTCCCCACGAAATATAAAATATTGCAACAAGCTTATGGTATGGGGGCAACATGGTATAGTTACATACAAAACGGTATAGCTACGACGGTAAGATAATACTCAAGCAACATACCACAAGCCCGTTGCAATATCATAAGTAAACTTGTGCAAAAATGAATAATAAATGCATTCTCAAATTCAAACAGAAGTCTGTACAGACAAAGAATCATTTTATTCAACTATCATGCAGGTACATGTTTCAAAATAAAGAAAAGCGGGGGCCGGTACCCGCATAATTCTCGGCCAGTACATGCAAAAGATAAGAAGCTAAAATCTTCACTTCTTCTTACTCCCTTTGGACCCTTTACCCGGTCGAATGACTAACTTTTCAGGTCGGTCAGTGGGCATAAGGGAAGAAGGAGAGGTAGGCGCAGCTGGTGCAATTTCCGGTTCCTCTTCTGTGGTGATAATTTTCTTCCCCCTCCTCTTCGATGTCCCATGCTTCTTCCTTTTCTTCGAAGAAGACTCACTCCCCGGAGTAACGAGAGCGGACAAAACTACGTCGTCAGAAGGAGTCCGCTCCGGAGAGATCTCGCCTCCTTCGAGTCCCTCATCTTTTTGCTCCTACGAAGCAATAGGGTCATCCAAACCCTGAAGAGCTTCAATTTTCTCCTCTTGTGACCCAGGTTGTGAAGCAGAAGGAGGAGTCACCTAAAGAGATGGAGGAGGAATAACCAGAGAAGGCGAAGTCTGCACGGCACTTGTTGTTTCAACTGCAGAAGAAGAAAAATTGAAAATGTTAGTATCTTCCCGAAAGAAGGGAGATATGGGTTCATCGAGATTCAAGAGGTAATCGAGAAGCTCATCAAATTTTTGAGGAATAAGCAGGTAATCCACCTGAATCGGACCAATGTCGAAATTACCTAAAGATGTTGGCTTCGTCAGTTCAATCTCATAATTCTGAGCCCCAATGTCCTCCAAAGCCTCTTCATCAGCAGGGGTAATTACCCCGGTTCTTGTAGGAGGCGGCGAATGAGCACTAGAGCCTGTAATGTCCACCTCGGGAGAAACTAGAGGACGTTTAGAGGTAGTAGGCGGTACTTCTTTTTTTTCAGAACGCTCCTCTTCCGCCATCCCGGCCCGCGCTTTGGCAAGCTGCTCCTTTCCCTTGGCAAGAGCGGCACGGGCTTCATCATCAAGATAATGCTCTTCAAGGGCTGACTCAGCATATCCAGCACCTTTACCACCGAGCATATCAAGTGCTGCCTCCCAAACTTCAGCCAGTGTGATTTCATACTTGGGGCCTAGAAAGGCAAGGCTGCCACGTCCCAAAATGCTGTGCAGATAAAAATCGAATAATGTGGAGCTAATGTCAGCTTTGGTTGCTTGATGAGCCTCTTCGGCCGCAAGTTTACCAGCAACAGCCTCGTCGCGCTCCTTTTCGGCCATAGCAAGTCGAGTTTTTAACAACTCTATCTCCAAGCTTTGAGAGCCGGTCTGTTCTCGCAGTTGTACAGTTTCAGCACGATATTCTTCTATGACCTTTTCTTTGTATGCAAGCTTATCTTCGACTGCTCTTTGACTGGCATGCGCATCTCGTACTTGTTGCTGAAGCATGCTCTCCTTTTGTGAACGGAAAGTAGATGAAGTAGCTAATTCTTCCTTAAGTTTTTCTACTTCCGCTTCCAGCTTTTCATTGTAGGAAGCAATACTTCTCATTTCGGCGTCATGCTGTTCGAGAGTCTTCTGACACTCAGCCTTATCATTCTCCATTGTTAGCATGGCCTCGAGATTGGCTCGGTTAACCCTCTGAAGTTCGTCGACGAGTTTTTTCCAGTTCGACATTCTTTCGATATCGGTGCTGACAGTATCAAGATTTCGCAGCATAGCCGTTTTGTCGAGAGGAACCAAGTCGAGATCAAATCAAACCCCTCTCAGGCACCACTGAGGAAATCAACTTTGAAGAGTGGGAGGACCTTGCCCGACTTGGTATGCGGGCCGGTTGATGATTGCTTGAATGTCGGAGCGAGCGGGACCAGGAGATTGAGCAGGGACATGTTCAGAAGCTGAAGGAGTTGTTTCTTCAGTAAGTCTAGCCCGCTTGCTAGAAGAATCGTCTATGTGACTCTTTCCTCTCTCATCATGAGCTTTTCTCTTTTGGGTATCATCATCTCTGTGGGGAAGATCATGTCTTTCTTGTTCCCTTCGGCGACATTCTTCATATACTCGTCTCTCGTCGGCTTTCCTGATGGCCCTCTCTTCATCCGACTCTCTGTAAGAAGGAAGGTAACGCCTGTAATCATACTGGCTACGCCTCCCGTAGCGCTGGAAATCATCATAGTACGAGCCGCTGCGCCCCATAGGAGAATCTGGAATTAAAATAATAAGCTTTAGAAATCTTTAAAGTACAAGAAGATAAGTGCATAGAAGTGATGAGAAATTCTAAGTGTGTGTGATGTGCAAACTACGCGCATTAATCTACGAACCACTCTTTATTTGGGGAGTGGTTGTGGGTGTAATAGTCAACGTCAACTCTTGAGTCGACGGCGACTGTTGCAAAATAGAAGTAGCTTCAACTACTGAAGAAGAAATCCCGGCAGTAGTAGGGTCATCTTTGAAGATCTCTTGTGAAGTAGCGAAGAGGTCGCTCAATCCTTCGAAGGTATCGTCCCTGCTTTGCTTGACAGGACTGGATTTCTTAGCCTTTTCACCAGAATCTTGTGAATGATGGGAAGATCCCAGAGGCTCTTCTTCTTCGATAACCGGGGCAAGTTTATCAGATGGCCCCGCAACATCAACAGAAGTGGAGCACTTCACTAGCGAAGACTCAGGAGTCTTTATCGGAGAATCGGGGACTTCCGTTGGAACTTCATGAGCATGCATAGAGCGAGAAGTGTGTAGAAGCCCATGTTGATGTAAAAATTCATCCCTCAACAGAAATTTTATGCTCCTCTCTTCTGCGGCCACGGCACTCAACCTCTCAAAAACTTGCTTATGAATTGGATCTCTAGAAGGGAGAGGAAGTGCTGAAAGGAACAATGAATGAAATTAGCAACTGAAAGTTCGGATCTCGAAAAAGTTTCAAAACGGAAGAAATAAAACACTAATCTTACTTCCTACTCTCCAGATGGCGTAAAACCCTGGGGGACAGCGGGCAAAGAAAAACTGGTTCAAAAATCCATGAACGCTTTCAGTAAGATCGGAGATGAGCTTGCGGTTTCTAGCACTTCTCACAATAATAAGGGAAGGATGATCTTTACTCTTTGCAAACGAGCACAGATAACGGATTTCTTCAAAACTCGGTAGGCGATCAAGAGTTCTTCTGAACAAAACACACAACCCCATCAAGATGGCATAGCCATTAGGATGAAGTTGGAACGGAGAGATTGTCAACCGAAGGAGAAGAATTCGAAGGAAGTCGTTAAAAGGAGGAATTGCCCCACTTAAGCACATTTGGCGGTTGACTGCAACAAAACCATGGGGAGGATTGTCAGCAGTATCACTTGGCCCAGGGAGTTGGACATCACTTTCAGCAAAGCCAAATTGAGTGCGCAGCTGAATAAACGCTCTCAAAGATAGAATAGTCGAGGTTCTCTCCGGAGGATTCTCTATGGGAACAGCTATCGGGAAAGTTTCTTCCTCTTGAGTCACCACTTCTTCTTCTCGGTGGGAAGTCATTCTACATAAACAACTGGGTATTCAAACATGAAGGTGCACGTTTCCTAAAGTGTGTGAAGTGTTGCGTAAAATCAATCAAGCAGTAAACAAATATAACTGGAATGAAAACTAGCAAGCATTTGTTAGTTATGAAATTCAGGGACTATTGTTTTAAGCCTAAACATGCAAGTAAGATGTTGATGCAGATAAATCAGTTCAGATTATTGGTACTTTGCATTAATGTTTAACTCTAATTGATTGATTCACAAACATTTCATGCAATATAATTAAGTTGCCTGTCTTGTTTTGACTAATCTGTCATCTGACGTGGGCAGTCAATGGCAGTATTTTCGCCTTGGTTTTCTTTGTTTGTTATTTTCAGCAGGTTAGCAGCTTATAAGTTAATGCGATCTGTGAAATAATACAATGAGATTCAAGCAAATTTAAAAGTTGGGGCAGTTCAAAATTTAGGCAACTTAGTTTGGCAGTTCAAGTCAGAAACTCAAAGTGGATCTGTGCTCTCAAAAGTCAGCATGCCCAAAGCTTAAGTGTTAACCCGGCAGCGGTTTAAGAGCCAACTCGGTCACGGTTTAAGGGCTTAACTCGGCCGCGACTTAGGGGTTAATTTGGCCGCGGTTCAAGGTTAAATCAGCAGAAGTTGGCAATTTTCTACAAGGGTTAACTCGGCCGCGACTTAGAGTTTAGACCACTTCACTTAAGGGCTAGGTCGGCCAAAGACTAGTTCATCCAATTTCACTGACTCGTTCCCGAATCAACATCCCACGGCCATCGACCCGATAACCCAATAACTGTTCCATCAACCACAGTCTTCATTTCATTCAAGCTATCGGATCGTCCCACCAAGTAGTTCGAAACTGCCGCGAGTTCAACACCTTACAACCCTAGAACGAATCAAATTCAACTAGCTTGAATCATCTTCATCATCGGTCAGTTAAAATCGAACCAAACAACATAAACTCCATCGGCCATGGGTGCAATGGAATTCATGATGAAGCATTATGCGAGGTGGTGGTTTAGGTGTGAATAATGGAGTTCGTGGACCAACAATAACCTATGATTGAGGAAAATTCACTTACGTAATAATTATCAGTGGTTGATGGAGCAAAATCGCCTTTTTTAAGCTTGGAGAAATTTTTTAATGGCGGGATCGAGAGAGCAAGTAATGAGAGAGAAGAAGGGGTTGTGATTTATATCTTGCAATGAAGGGATCTGGAGCGGCGCATGCGACTTAACTATTAGCTCGCGTACAACCTACCGACCTAAGAGGGGACGGGTTAAGGACTATCGAAGCACACGACCTAACCAGTAGCCGTATACTTCGAGGGGCAATTGTTAACTCCGCCTCGGTTTAGACTCTACGACTCAAGGAGATGCCGACCGAAGGCTCAACAGGGGTGCCGACCTAACGCCTAATGGTTATGCCGACCTAACTGCCTTATCAGGGAGACCGACTTAAGATTCAAAGGGTTACCGACCTAGTAGGATTGAGAGGCATACCGACTTAAGAAATACCGAGTTAAGGCTAAAACAGTTGCCGACCTAACGTGGGTACTGGCCTAAGACTCAGAGGATGCCGACTTAATAAGAAGGCCGACCTAAGGTCTAAAAAAGATACCGACTCAGTGACTTGACCGAGTTACCGATCTAATGCCTTACCAAGCTGGCGACCTAGAATAGTTGCCGACCCAAGTCACAACCGATCCAGCTCCCCAGTTATCTCGTTCACGATCCAGGACTTATCATTTGGACCGTGACTTGCGACTTACCAAGTTAACTCGTCCACGACCTAATATAAGCCCGATGCCATGTTACTGAGAAAAGGTGGTGTTGACTCGGAGGCGACCTTAGACCGGTCACGACTCACCTTAAGTCGGCTACGGCTTAACTTGAGTCGGCCACGGTTTAGGACTTGGCAAAAATTTCAGACTAGAACTCTCTATAAATAGGCAACCACCTCCAACATTCAAAGGACTTTTGGCACATTCTCTTCATACACCGTTACCTTGCTGCATTAAGAACTTCATCAACACTTAGAGCTTTCAAGATTAGAGGAATACATCAAAGAACTTCATGAAGAAACCACACATCTTCAACATGAATTTAAGGACTTTAATCGACATTGAAGCTTAAGCTATTTGTTCTAAATCACTTGTAACTTGAAGTATATTGTACTTGAGAAAAAGTGTATCAGCTTGTAACGGGATTATTAATAAAAGTACCTAAAGTGGACGTAGGCTAAACCCTTAAGCCGAACCACTATAAAATTGTTGTTGTTTACTGTTTTTCTGCTATTACCTGCTTGAAATTCATTCCCGATCTATCGGGTGGTGCTTTCACAACTACACTTCACACACCGGGGTGTTAGCGTTCAAATTTTAGCGTTAACATTTTTGGTGCTTTCACTGAGAAATTCACTTACGTAATAATTATCGGTGGTTGATGGAGCAAAATCGCTTTTTTTTAAGCTTGGAGAAATTTTTTAATGGCGGGATCGAGAGAGCAAGTAATGAGAGAGAAGAAGAGGTTGCGATTTATATCTTGCAATGAAGGGATCTGGAGCGGCGCATGCGACTTAACTATTAGCTCGCGTATGACCTACCGACCTAAAAGGGGACGGGTTAAGGACTATCGAAGCACACGACCTAACCAGTAGGCGTATACTTCGAGGGGCAAATGTTAACTCCGCCTCGACCATGACTTACCGATCTAGTGCATCAAGAGGTTCCGACCTAACAGTTAGAAGCATGCCGACTTAAGGCTTAACAGGGGTGCCGACCTAAGGCCTAAGGGGTATGCCGGCCTAACACTCAACATAGATATCGACCTAACTGCCTTATCAGGGAGGCCGACTTAAGGCTCAGAGGGTTACCGACTTAGTAGGTTTGAGAGGCATACCGACTTAAGAAATACCGAGTTAAGGCTAAAACAGTGGACGACCTAACGTGGGTACTGGCTTAAGACTCAGAGGATGCCAACTTAATAGGAAGGCCGACCTAAGGCCTAAAAGAGATGCCGACTCAGTGACTTGACCGAGTTACCGATCTAATGTTTTACCAAGCTGGCGACCTAGAATAGTTGCCGACCCAAGTCATAACCGATTTAGGATCAATGTTAGCTCGTTCACGACTCAAGAAAAGGAAGATGAGTTCAATGCAGCTACTCAGCACAGCAGCCTCTTAACTCGTGCACGATTCAGCTCCCAGTCATCTCGGTCACAACTCACGACCTAATTTGAGTCGTGAACGACTTAAAGCTATTAAATGCAAACCCGAAGCCATATTACTAAGAAGGGGTGGTGTTGACTCGGAGGCGACCTAGGACTTGTGCAAGTGAACTCTTGTGAAGCCATGAAGGGGCCAGATGGACCGGCCACGACTCATATTAAGTCGGCTACGACTTAACGTAAGTCGGCCACGACTTAGGACTTGGCAATAATTCCAGACCGGAACTTTCTATAAATAGACAACCACCTCCAACATTCAAGGGACTTTTGGCACATTCTCTTCATACACCGTTACCTTGCTGCATTGAGAACTTCATCAACACTTAGAGCTTTCAAGATTAGAGGAATACATCAAAGAAATTCACGAAGAAACCACACATCTTCAACATGAATTTAAGGACTTTAATCGACATTGAAGCTTAAGACTTGTTCCAAATCACTTGTAACTTGAAGCATATTGT
The DNA here is from genome assembly GCA_030765085.1 of Allium cepa. Taxonomy (NCBI): domain Eukaryota; kingdom Viridiplantae; phylum Streptophyta; class Magnoliopsida; order Asparagales; family Amaryllidaceae; genus Allium; species Allium cepa. The sequence continues at coordinate 906,281,330 of CM060939.1, forward strand.
ACTTGAGAAGAATTGTATCAGCTTGTAACGGGATTATTAATAAAAGTACTTAGAGTGGACGTAGGCTATACCCTTAAGCCGAACCACTATAAAATTGTTGTTGTTTACTGCTTTTCCGCTATTACTTGCTTGTAATTCTTTCCCGATCTATCGGGTGGTGCTTTCACAACTACACTTCACACGCCGGGGTGTTAGCGTTCACATTTTAGCGTTAACATTTTTGGTGCTTTCACTGAGAATTGAACTCAGGCAAACTTCAACCATTGTTCAACAAAATTCTAACAGAAATCATGGCTTCAGAAAGGAAACGAAAGTTTTTGAGGTTTGAAGGTACTTGCAGCAATGCCATTGCTCTTCCCACGCTAAGTGAAACAGCTTCAAGTATTGGAGTCACAAGGGCTGAACTAAACGCCGTGATATATGGAATATATCAACACATGGAAGTTCAGAGCAATAGGATACTGGACAAGATGAACGCATTGCAAGAAGAAGTCCATCAACTAGAAAGTGATATAAAAACCATTGCCAAAGAAGCTCAGGTTTCAGAAGAATGGAATACTCCTCAACGAGCAACTGGCATTACTATTGGAACATTCCCCCAAACAGAGAATTCATGGCCACGACCAACCATCCACGAACGTTTGTCAAGGCGAACTTTTGAAAGAATAGTTGACGACTACCCATTAAGTCCTGGTAACGATGAAGAATACATACCGGAAATGATTGAACAGAGAGAGAAGAATGGGGTAAGGAGAAAGCAGAAACTCTTGAAAAAAGCTCGACGCTTCATACCCTCCGACTTCACTCCCTTGACCGACACTCCAGAAAATATCTTCTTGGCAACACAGGATGTTGTTGTGTACCCCAAACCATCTCTGATGAGGAGAAGCGCGATAGACAATGGGAAATTCTGTCAATTTCACAATCAACCTGGCCATGAAACTAACCAATGTCGCCATCTAAGGAAGGAGATTGAAGAATTGATCAAGCAGAATGAACTGCAACAGTATGTGAAAAAAGATGGAATTAACTACTCCTCATCCTCTAAGGTGCAGCTGGTTCCTGCTCAACAATGTAGCTCAAATAAAAGGACCGTGGCACGGGGAGATGAAGGTCCTATCATCAGTATCATCACAGCAAGCCCTCACCAGGCAGGGAAAAATTGGATGAGGCGGGAAGACGTGCTCACGCTCCAAGGAGACCTTCAAAGTGAAAGGAAGTTTCGATTCTGAAAGATGTTGCCATCCAGTCCTCTTATGCCGAAAGATTCAATCCCTAAAGCCTGGGGCAGCAATTGCTTCCATACCTTACTTGAACACTTTGTTTCAAATTTGTAAAAGAATGCTGATCCAATGATTCTTGTATCAAAATCTGTTGTAAAAACAATGCCAATAAATAATAAAAACTATAAGTCTTGCTTTCCCTATTATTACAACTCGCTTATTTTATTTCAATATGTGAAATACTCTGAGAATATCACTAAGATTATCGATCTAAATTTGCAGGCAATCAATATCAAGCTGATTAATTGCAATATCAAGCAACCCTTGGTAGCATTCAAAAGCAAGCCTTAAACAACAGAATTCCAGGGTCAAATCCTGAATAAGAAGAACTCTAAGCAAACAAATAAGGCCATAAAAACAAAGCTTACCGGTCACAAGACCAAGTGATCCGTGACATCATCCAGCAGTCAAGCACTGAGCCATTCAAAATTCCCATATTCAAATCCTACAAAAGGAGAACTTCAGACGAAAGTAAGCAAGGTGGATAGAAGCAGATCATATATAGCTAACTACAAATGCTTGAACAAACAAACAGCAAGTTAAAGAACCTATATCTGCCACCACCAATTTGCTTAACTATAAAATATACTCCTTTGGGTAAGGGAGAGGCTTGGCAGTTGAAAGTGGTGACACTTGCGAAGCAATGGGGATAGTCAACATGAATCAACGACAAAGAGACATGCGAGAGTAAGCGTCAGCCAGCAAAAAGAATATTTCAGAAGCACAAGCCCTCTTTGAAGGCATAACTCCTCAGAGGATAAAGACCTCAAGCGGGCTTCACCGAAAAAAGGCGTCTTTCTCGTTACAAAATCATGGAGTTATCGGTCGACACACTCCCGAGAATCCATCCAACCGAGAAAAGGAAACTCCAAACTTCCTGACAATAACCCTACTTAGGGGCACGCATTTCACCACAACCGGTCAACATACTCCCGTGAGATGAAATGTGAAAAACCCTCTTCGGAGGCAAAATGCTTCTCTACGGAGACCGAATGCTTCTCCTCAGAGACCAAAGCCCTCTTCGGAGGCGAAATGCTTCTCTACGGAGACCGAATGCTTCTCCTCAGAGACCGAAGCCCTCTTCGGAGGCAAAAAGCTTCTCTACGGAGACCGAATGCTTCTCCTCAGAGACCGAAGCCCTCTTCGGAGGCAAAAAGCTTCTCTACGGAGACCGAATGCTTCTCCTCAGAGACCGAAGCCCTCTTCGGAGGCAAAAAGCTTCTCTATGGAGACCAAATGCTTCTCCTCAGAGACCAAAGCCCTCTTCGGAGGCGAAATGCTTCTCTACGGAGACCAAATGCTTCTCCTCAGAGACCAAAGCCCTCTTCGGAGGCGAAATGCTTCTCTACGGGGATCGGATGCTTCTCCTCAGAGACCAAAGCCCTCTTCGGAGGCGAAATGCTTCTCTACGGAGACCGAATGCTTCTCCTCAGAGACCGAAGCCCTCTTCAGAGGCAAAATGCTCCTCTTCGGAGGCACAACTCTTCGGAGGACAAAGACCTCTAGTGGGACATATGCCACAAAAAAGAAAGTTCTCTACTCAACAAAAAAGATTGGAGGAGTCATGACCCACCAACCATGAGAGAGTAACTTCCAGGCAATGCAAACCCTCTCTGGGGCACATTTCACCAGGAGTTGAAGTGTAACAGCCGCTCTTCGGAATTTCACTTCACCAGAGTTGAAATGCAAACAAAATAAAGACCTCTTCGGAGGCACATTTCACCAGGGGTTGAAGTGTAACAGCCGCTCTTCGGAATTTCACTTCACCAGAGTTGAAATGCAAACAAAATAAACACCTCTTCGGAGGCACATTTCACCAGGAGTTGAAGTGTAACAGCCGCCCTTCGGAATTTCACTTCACCAGAGTTGAAATGCAAACAAAATAAAGACCTCTTCGGAGGCACATTTCACCAAGAGTTGAAGTGTAACAGCCGCTCTTCGGAATTTCACTTCACCAGAGTTGAAATGCAAGCAAGAAGAAAGACCTCTTCGGAAGCCCACGTTTCACCGAGATTGAAATAAAACTTCCAAGTGTTGAAACGTGAAAAGGCTTTCCTTAAAGGTACAACTCTTTGGAGGTACACGTTTCACCGAGATCGAAGTAAAACTTCCAAGTGTTGAAACGTGAAAAAATCCCTCCCAGAGGTACAACTTTCTATATAAAAAAAAAAACCTCATCAAAAACATACTTTAACTTCCAAAGGAAGAGAAATCTACCTATTCTGGAGAATGATCTTCCTCAAAAAAAAAAAAAAAAAAAAAAAGTTAAAGTACCCTTCAAGAGGTCCGCTTTACCACAAAAAGGAATTCACTTGGTAAAATATGTCCATAAGCAAAAGTGATTTCTTCAAAGGACAAAGCGTAAAAATTTATACCAAGGGAATTGTACTCTACAAAAAATTTCTTCAAGAATAAAATAATTACTCTTCAGCAAATAAGAGTGCAAGTCCCCACGAAATATAAAATATTGCAACAAGCTTATAGTATGGGGGCAACATGGTATAGTTACATACGAAACGGTATAGCTACGACGGTAAGATAATACTCAAGCAACATACCACAAGCCCGTTGCAATATCATAAGTAAACTTGTGGAAAATGAATAATAAATGCATTCTCAAATTCAAACAAAAGTCTGTACAAACAAAGAATCATTTTATTCAACTATAATGCAGGTACAGGTTTCAAAATAAAGAAAAGCAGGGGCCGGTACTCGCACAGTTCTCGACCAGTACATATAAAAGACAACAAGCTAAAATCTTCACTTCCTTTTGCTACCTTTAGACCCTTTACCCGGCCGAATAGTTAGCTTTTCAGGTCGGTCTGTGGGCATAAGGGAAGAAGGAGAGGGAGGTGCAGCTGGCCCAACTTCTGGTTCCTCCTCGGTAGCAACAATTTTCTTCCCTCTCCTCCTTGATGTTCCTTGCTTCCTTCTCCTCTTTGAGGAAGACTCGCTCCCTGGAGTAATGAGTTTGGACAAAGTTATCTCATCAGAGGGAGTCCGCTCCGGGGATATTTCACCTCCCTCAAGTCCCTCGTCCTTCTGCTCTTGTGAAGCAATGGGATCATCTAAGCCATGAAGAGCCTCTATTTGCTCCTCTTGTGATCCGGGCTGTGAAGCAGAAGGAGGAATCGCTTGAAGAGACGGAGGAGGGATAACCGGAGAAGGTATTTTCTCTACAGAAGAAAAGAGGTTAAAGTCAGTAAAGAGAGGAGATGGAGGCTCATCAAGATTCAGAAAATAATCAAGAAGCTCATTGAATCCATGAGAAACAAGTGAGCAGTCTACTTGAGTGAGATTTACAGTAGCGAGATTAACAGTGAAGTTACCTGGAGAAGCTGGTTTCCTGATATCGACTTCATAGGCTTGCACGTCAGCACTCTCATCACCCTCATCTCCACCCTGTACGCTTGTAATCTCAGTGGTAACTTTGGTAGGAGGTGCAAAATGGGAACTGGAACCAATAATGTTGATTTCAGACGAAGAAGGTGGCTGGACTAGAGTAGTTGAAGTGGTTTTTCTCAGCCGGTCCCCTTCCGTCACTTCAGTTCTTAATTTGGCAGGTTGTTCCTTTCCTTTGGCAAGGGCAGCGCGAGCGTCATCATCAAAGTAATGCCTTTCCAGGGCTGATTCGTCATAACCAGCACCTTCAGCACCAAGCATATTAAGGGCGGCCTCCCACACCTCAGCTAAAGTGATTTCATACTTGGGACCTAGAAAAGCGAGGCTTCCACGCCCCAAGCCGCTGTGCAAGTAGAAGTCGAATAATGTTGAGCTGATGCTGTTTTTGGTCGCCTCATGAGATTCTTCAGCTGCGATTCTGCCGGCGACGGCCTCATCACGCTCCCTTTCAGTTTTGGCAAGCTGAAGCTTAAGCATTTGTATCTCCGCCTCCTGGGAGTTGTTTTTCTTTCGGAGCTCAGCAATATCAGTAGCATAGCCTTCACTGATTCTTTTTTGTACTTCGAGCCTGTCTTCGGCATTCCTTTGGCTAGCGTGAGCGTCTCTCACTTGTTTCAGGAGCACTTCTTCTTTTTGAGAATAGGAAGTAGAGGAAGCAGCAAGCTCATGTTTCAATTCCTCGACTTTTGCTTCAAGCTCCTCATTGTAAGAAGCAATGCTCCTCATTTCGGTGTCGTGTTGCTCAACGACCTTTTGCCATTCGGCCTTATCGTTTTCCATAGTAAGCATGGCCTCTATGTTGGCACGGTTAACCCTTTGAAGCTCGTCAACAAGTTTTTGCCAGTTCGACATCCTCTCAATATCGAGCTTGACGGCATCAAGATTGCGCAACATGGCAGACTTGTCAATGGGGACCAAGTCTAGGTCGAACCTCACTCCCTTAAGGCACCATTGAGGAAACCGGCTCTGCAGAGTGGCAGGACCCGGTCCAACTTGAAATTTGGGCCTGCTAATTATCGTTTGAATGTCTGATTTCCCAAGAGCGGGAGAGTCAGAAGGAATGTCGAGCGAGGCAGGAGTAGTAACTTTCTCAGGAGTAGTAGAGGCCTGCTTTTCACTATGACGGGCTCGTTTGCTTAAGTCTTCACCCATGTGACCTTTTCCTCGATCGTCATGAGATTTTCTCTTGTGGGAGTCATCGCCTTTTTGCCAAGAATCATGGCGCTCTTCTCTCTCCCTTCTTTCACGACGTTCTTCTTCAGTCCTCCTTTCATGAGCCTTTCGGGCAGCCCTTTCTTCATCAGATTCTCTGTAGGAGGAAAAGTAACGCCTATAATCATATTGGCCGCGCCCCCCGAAGTGCTGGAAATCATCGTAGTAAGATCCACTACGTCCCATCGGAGGATCTGAAATAAAAAGACAAGCTTTAGCAGTATACAAAGTTCAGAAAAATAGAGAGCATAAAAGTGCCAGGAATTCTAAGTGTGTGTGACGTGCAAACTACGCGCATCAATCTACGAACCACTCTTTATTTGGGGAGTGGTTGTGGGTGTAATAGTTAACGTCAACTCCTGAGTCGACGGCAACTGTTGCAAAATAGAAGTAGCTTCAACTACTGAAGAAGAAATCCCAGCAGTAGTAGGGTCATCTTTGAAGATCTCTTGTGAAGTAGCGAAGAGGTCGCTCAATCCTTCGAAGGTATCGTCCCCGCTTTGCTTGACAGGACTGGATTTCTTAGCCTTTTCACCAGAATCTTGTGAATGACGGGAAGGTCCCAGAGGCTCTTCTTCTTCGATAACCGGGGCAAGTTTATCAGATGGCCCCGCAACATCAACAGAAGTGGAGCACTTCACTAGCGAAGACTCAGGAGTCTTTATCGGAGAATCAGGGACTTCCGTTGGAACTTCATGAGCATGCATAGAGCGAGAAGCGTGTAGAAGCCCATGTTGATGTAAAAATTCATCCCTCAATAGAAATTTTATGCTCCTCTCTTCTGCGGCCACGGCACTCAACCTCTCAAAAACTTGCTTATGAATTGGATCTCTAGAAGGGAGAGGAAGTGCTGAAAGGAACAAAGAATGAAATTAGCAACTGAAAGTTCGGATCTCGAAAAGCTTTCAAAATGGAAGAAATAAAACACTAATCTTACTTCCTACTCTCCAGATGGCGTAAAACCCTGGGGGACAGCGGGCAAAGAAAAACTGGTTCAAAAATCCATGAACGCTTTCAGTAAGATAGGAGATGAGCTTGCGGTTTCTAGCACTTCTCACAATAATAAGGGAAGGATGATCTTTACTCTTTGCAAACGAGCACAGATAACGGATTTCTTCAAAACTCGGTAGGCGATCGAGAGTTCTTCTGAACAAAACACACAACCCCATCAAGATGGCATAGCCATTAGGATGAAGTTGGAACGGAGAAATCGTCAACCGAAGGAGAAGAATTCGAAGGAAGTCGTTAAAAGGAGGAATCGCCCCACTTAAGCACATTTGGCGGTTGACTGCAACAAAACCATAGGGAGGATTGTCAGCAGTATCACTTGGCCCAGGGAGTTGGACATCACTTTCGGCAAAGCCAAATTGAGTGCGCAGCTGAATAAACGCTCTCAAAGATAGAATAGTCGAGGTTCTCTCCGGAGGATTCTCTATGGGAACAGCTATCGGGAAAGTTTCTTCCTCTTGAGTCACCACTTCTTCTTCTCGGTGGGAAGTCATTCTACATAAACAACTGGGTATTCAAACATGAAGGTGCACGTTTCCTAAAGTGTGTGAAGTGTTGTGTAAAATCAATCAAGCAGCAAACAAATATAACTGGAATGAAAACTAGCAAGCATTTGTTAGTTATGAAATTCGGGGACTATTGTTTTAAGCCTAAATATGCAAGTAAGATGTTGATGCAGATAAATCAGTTCAGATTATTGATACTTTGCATTAATGTTTAACTCTAATTGATTGATTCACAAACATTTCATGCAATATAATTAAGTTGCCTGTCTTGTTTTAACTAATCTGTCATCTGACATGGGCAGTAAATGGCAGTATTTTCGCCTCGGTTTTCTTTGTTTGTTATTTTCAGCAGGTTAGCAGCTTATAAGTTAATGCGATCTGTGAAATAATACAATGAGATTCAAGCAAATTTATAAGTTGGGGCAGTTCAAAATTTAGGCAACTTAGTTTGACAGTTCAAGTCAGAAACTCAATGTGGATCTATGCTCTCAAAAAGTCAGCATGCCCAAAGCTTAAGTGTTAACTCGGCAGCGGTTTAAGAGCCAACTCGGTCACGGTTTAAGGGGTTAACTCGGCCACGACTTAGGGGTTAATTCGGCCGCAGTTCAAGGTTAAATCAGTAGAAGGTTAAATCGGCAGATTTCCCCTAAGGTTCAACTCGTCCGCGACTTAGAGTTTAGACCACTTCACATAAGGGCTAGGTCGGCCGAAGACTAGTTCATCCAATTTCACTGACTCGTTCCCGAATCAACATCCCACGGCCATCGACCCGATAACCCAATAACTATTCCATCAACCACAATCTTCGTTTCATTCAAGCTATCGGATCGTCCCACCAAATAGTTCGAAACTGCCGCGAGATCAACACCTTACAACCCTAGCACGAATCAAATTCAACTAGCTTGAATCATCTTCATCATCGGTCAGTTAAAATCGAACCAAACAACATAAACTCCATCGGCCATGGGTGCAATGGAATTCCTGATGAAGCATTATGCGAGGTGGTGGTTTAGGTGTGAATAATGGAGTTCGTGGACCAACAATAACCTATGATTGAGGAAAATTCACTTACGTAATAATTATCGGTGGTTGATGGAGCAAAATCGCTTTTTTTTAAGCTTGGAGAAATTTTTTAATGGCGGGATCGAGAGAGCAAGTAATGAGAGAGAAGAAGAGGTTGCGATTTATATCTTGCAATGAAGGGATCTGGAGCGGCGCATGCGACTTAACTATTAGCTCGCGTATGACCTACCGACCTAAAAGGGGACGGGTTAAGGACTATCGAAGCACACGACCTAACCAGTAGGCGTATACTTCGAGGGGCAAATGTTAACTCCGCCTCGACCATGACTTACCGATCTAGTGCATCAAGAGGTTCCGACCTAACAGTTAGAAGCATGCCGACTTAAGGCTTAACAGGGGTGCCGACCTAAGGCCTAAGGGGTATGCCGGCCTAACACTCAACATAGATACCGACCTAACTGCCTTATCAGGGAGGCCGACTTAAGGCTCAGAGGGTTACCGACTTAGTAGGTTTGAGAGGCATACCGACTTAAGAAATACCGAGTTAAGGCTAAAACAGTGGACGACCTAACGTGGGTACTGGCTTAAGACTCAGAGGATGCCGTCTTAATAGGAAGGCCGACCTAAGGCCTAAAAGAGATGCCGACTCAGTGACTTGACCGAGTTACCGATCTAATGTTTTACCAAGCTGGCGACCTAGAATAGTTGCCGACCCTAGTCACAACCGATTTAGGACCAATGTTAGCTCGTTCACGACTCAAGAAAAGGAAGATGAGTTCAATGCAGCTACTCAGCACAGCAGCCTCTTAACTCGTGCATGATTCAGCTCCCAGTCATCTCGGTCACGACTCACGACCTAATTTGAGTCGTGAACGACTTAAAGCTATTAAATGCAAACCCGAAGCCATATTACTAAGAAGGGGTGGTGTTGACTCGGAGGCGACCTAGGACTTGTGCAAGTGAACTCTTGTGAAGCCATGAAGGGGCCAGATGGACCGGCCACGACTCATATTAAGTCGGCTACGACTTAACGTAAGTCGGCCACGACTTAGGACTTGGCAATAATTCCAGACCGGAACTTTCTATAAATAGACAACCACCTCCAACATTCAAGGGACTTTTGGCACATTCTCTTCATACACCGTTACCTTGCTGCATTGAGAACTTCATCAACACTTAGAGCTTTCAAGATTAGAGGAATACATCAAAGAAATTCACGAAGAAACCACACATCTTCAACATGAATTTAAGGACTTTAATCGACATTGAAGCTTAAGACTTGTTCCAAATCACTTGTAACTTGAAGCATATTGTACTTGAGAAGAATTGTATCAGCTTGTAACGGGATCATTAATAAAAGTACTTAGAGTGGACGTAGGCTATACCCTTAAGCCGAACCACTATAAAATTGTTGTTGTTTACTGCTTTTCCGCTATTACTAGCTTGTAATTCTTTCCCGGTCTATCGGGTGGTGCTTTCACAACTACACTTCACACGCCGGGGTGTTAGCCTTCACATTTTAGCGTTAACACTTTCCATCTCACCCCAGCTTTTGCCTGTTGGGTGAGGTCCTCCTGTAATGACATTGATAATGGGCCTTCCAGATTCATGCCCTGCTGCCTTCTCACCTATCCTAGGCTGATGAGCAGGAACTTGCTGCCCCTGACTAGACGAAGCGGGATTGTTGCTATTCTTTTTCACAAATTGCTGCAGCTTGTTTTCCCTTAGCAACTCTTCAATCAGATTTTTCAATTGGCGGCATTCGTCGGTATCATGACCAGGTTGATTATGAAAGCGACAGAATTTCCCACTTTGCACAACTTTCCTCCCGGTTCTCAGAACAGGAGGTTTAGGATATTCAACAGAATCTTTAGTGGCAAGGTATATATGCTCTGGTGTATCTGATAAAGGAGTATATTTCAATGGTTTGAAGGAACGAGGCCTCTTCAGATTTTTCTGTTTCTTTCCATCGTTATTTTCCCTTTTCTGTCCAGCAGATTCACTCTTGCGTGGAGCAGCAATGTTATCTTCATCTTTTTCTAACACTGCCTTTACCGGTACAGGACGGCTTTCCAGGCGTATGAACTCATCCGCTTTCTTGTAGAATTTTTCAAGGGAATTTGGTTCCTTCATGTTAAGCCATTTTCCAAATTCGCTCGACTTGTCGATGGCCTTCATCAGATAGGTCAAGATCATCCGTGGTTCTGCATTGTCTACCTCAGCCAGTGCTATATTAAAGCGATTCAAGAAAGATCTGATAGTTTCACCCGGATTCTGTTCTAAACTTGACAACGACATAATATCTTTGGCTTTTGAAGCGTATAGTCTGAACTGCTCCTTGAACTTCCGGGTTAAGTCAGAAAACTGATCGATAGATCGGATTGGCAGCTTGGTGAACCAAAGCAGAGCTGCACCTTCCAGGTATACAGGAAAATATCGGCACTTTATTTCATTAGAAGCCCTGGCACCTGTCATGTGCCAATCATACTTATACAAGAATTCGTTCGGATCACTTGTTCATTTGTAAGCTGGAATGGTTGGTGTTAACGCTCAAATTTAAACGCTAACACCCTGGTGTATAGGATGTGATTGTGAAAGCACCACCCGTTCGTACGGGAAACAGAAATAAGCAGAAAGTATGCAGAAAAACAGTAAGAGACACAGTATTTATAGTGGTTCGGCTTATAATCCAGCCTACGTCCACTTTAATCTTTTTATCACTAGTTTGATTACAATCCTTTACAAGATCTTTCAATTACAACACACTTCAAGTTATAGGATATGTAAAACAAGTAGCTCAAGCTTTGATGTTGACAATCATCTTCAAATCCATGGTGAATGTGGATGATTCCTTCATGGAGTTCCTTTAGAAGTTTGTTGGATCTAAAAAGCTTTGAAGTAGTCTGGAATTCGGCAGAGTAATGGCGCTTGAAGAGAATGAGCCAAAAGTCCTTTGCATGTTGGAGATGGTTTCATATTTATAGAGAGTTCTGGGCGGAAAAAGTGCTAAGTCCTAACTCGTGGCCGACTTAAGATAAGTCGTGTTCGACTTAAGGTAAGTCGTCCACGAGTCACTGAGCCGAGTCTATGGCAGTTCCCCTTTTTTGAACCCATCCCTAAGTTCTAAGTCGTGTACGAGTTATCTGGCTGCAATTGCTAATTTCCTTTCTTAAGTCGTATACGACTCTTTCTATGTCGTAAGTCGTAGTCGACTTAACTAATTGCAACTGGTTTAAAGCAAGTCTTAACTCGTAGACGAGTTAAGAGGTGTGTCTTTAGGTCGTATCCTCTTTAAGTCGTAACTCTTGTTAACTCGTTCAAGCTTTAACCCGTTAAGCCGTAACTTCCTTAAGTCGTATAACTTCTTTAAGTCGTAAGGGTCTTAAGTCGTACAAACTGCAGTTATCATTAAGTCGTAGGCCATCAATTTCCTTAAGTCGTAAAGACCTTAAGTCGTTAGCTTTTCTTAACTCGTATGCCTGCTAACTCGTAGAAGATCTTAACTCGCAGAGGATTAACTCGTAGAGGCTTAACTCGTGGAGGATTAACTCGTAGAGGCTTAACTCGTGGAGGATTAACTCGTGGAAGATCTTAACTCGTACACTTGCTAATTTGTAGATCTGCTAACTCGTAGAGGTCTTTAAGTCGTAGGAAGTTGCTGACTCATGTGTCCTTTAACTCGTACATGCCTTGAGTCGTACATGCCTTGAGTCGTACATGCCTTAACTCGTGGACCTGTTAACTTGTGAACGAGTTAGGGTTAACATTTGCCCCTCGAAGCACACGCTTAAATCGTAAGTCGTGTGCTTCGACTTATCATAACTCGGTCATGTCGTTTCAAATCCCAACCTTTCCAGATATAAAAGCCTGAGTCGTCCTTCTTCTCATCACTTAACCTTTTAAACTGCTTTCTGCCATTAACGCATCTTCAAGCTCTCCGAGGCGATTTCGACCCGATTCATCTCCGATTCTTTCTAGCATCAAACAATCGTAAGAGATCTTGCTTCAAACTTCGACCGTTAACCATTGTTACTTTATGTATTCAGTTCTTCATCTTTGGTTTGCCCCATTCAAACCCTGCGAATTCTATTCGAATTGATTACCGATGAACTAAAATTCATCTGATTTGGCCTATGGTGATTCGCGCTTTGGGGCGATTCATAGTGTAACGGGTTAAGGTTGTCGCTGCTGAAGAAGCCAAGGATGAACAGGTTAAGAGATTTGAAAGGGAGGCGAGTTGGTCGAATAGGTTGATTGAAAATAACAAGGGATCGTCTCATATATGACTCGGCTTCTTCCATGTGACTTAGCGATTTCCATGAGCCGTAGCCGGGTTAAGACTTGGAGGATTTCTAGTTGTTTTGGATCAGAGCCTTTCTCCTGTTCCCCGAGTTACGACTTAGGACTTAGAGGATAAGCAGCTTGATGTGTTTGATGGCTGAGGATAGGAACGACTCATCCCTTGAGTCGGTTGCGACTTAGTACTTGAGTCGGTTTTGACTTAGTACTTGAGTCCGATACGACTTAGCACTTGTGTTTTTTAGGATCTGCTTAAACCTTGAATTGTTGCAGTGATGTTGAACTGTTGAACTTTGATGCCTTCTTTTACAAATTACTTTGACTCGCAAGCTAACAACCTGTCCAATACAACATTTACAGAAAAACCGGGGCGAATATACTGCCATTGATCGCCCTCTTCGAATGACAGATTAGCTAATAACAGTCATTAAACTTAAACAGATTGTGTGAATGAAGTGCTCAACTTATTAACTTCAAGTAAAATACTAAAGCAATACTGAAACAGTCAATTAAAATTGACCAGCTCGCATTAATATTATACTTGAACTAAAGACTAACAAGTTCTGAAATTTTTGTAATCGATCAATCGTCGACTAGTCTTATTTCAGTTATATTTACTTGTTATTTTTTATTAGTTTTTTGCGCAACACTTCACACTTTTTTAGGAAACGTGTACCTTCATATTTGAATATCCAGTTGTTTGTGTAGAATGACTTCTCAGGAAGGTGATGCAACAGTTCGGACTGGAGAGGTAACTGTTCTTCCGGCTCCACTGGTTAATCCTCCCGAAAGAGCTCCTACTTCACTATCATACAAAGTTTTTCGCCAGTTGTGTGCTCAGTTTGGTATCGTTGAATCAGATGCCATTCTTCCCGAAAGAAATAACACTGCTGATATAGCTCCTTCTGGCTTTGTGACAATTAACCGGCAAATGTGCCTAAGTGGAGGCATTCCTCCTTTCAACGACTTTTTCCAACAACTTCTTCATCAATTAGCCATTGCTCCATCCCAGCTACACCCCAATGGCTATGCCATTCTAATGGGGTTGTGTGTGCTTTTTAGGAGAACACTTGATCGACTTCCAAGCTTTGGTGAAGTTTGTTATCTATGCTCTTTTACTCGGACTAAGGATCACCCTTCCATTACTGTTGTGAGGAGCGCCCGAAACCGCAAACTGATTGTTGGCCTCCCTGATACTGCTCACGGGTTTTTAACCCAATTCTTCTATGTTCGTTGCCCTCCGGGGTTTTATGGTGTGTGGAGAGTTGGAAGTAAGGGCGTTCAGCTTTATTCCTGACACATGTTTTCCTTATAAAATCTTTTCATAGCCTGAGTAGTTAGATGTTAATTTCCCTTTTTACTTTTCAGCGCTTCCACCTCCTTCTAGAGACCCAGGCTATAAGCAAATTTTTGAAAGATTGAATGCTGTGCCAGTAGAAGAGAGGAGTATAAAGTTTTTGCTGAGAGATGACTTTTTACATCAATACGGGCTTCTTCACCCTTCTCGCCATACTCAGCCTCGTGAAGCCCCGACTGAAGTTCCCGATTCCCCGACTGAAGCATCGGATGCCCCCGTTACTATCGAACAACCCTCATCAAAAGAGTCTAACATCGAAGCTTCATTGGTGAAATGTTCCACCCCTACCGACATTATGGGGTCATCTAGTAAGACGGCACTTGCCCCGATTGAGGAAGAAGAAGAACCTTCACAGCCTCTCGGGGGATTAGCTGATGTAGGAACTGAGAAAACAAGTCTCACCGAGCATGATGGTGACGATGTTTATGATGGGTTGAGCGACATAATAGTGACCTCACAGGAGCTTTTTAGAGATGACGTGTCTAAAACTATCTCTCCTATAATTGAGGCGACGTCCCTTCTTCGACTAACACCAACACAAACACCAACTCCTCATACCCAAGCTATCATCACCTCTACACCAATGAGTGGTTTGTAGCTTAATGCGCGTAGCTTGCACATCACACAACACTTAGGATTTTTTGGCATTTGTTCATATTTAACTTCTTTTCTCCGGAAGTTTCTAAGACTTGCTATTTTTGCCTTTTCAGATTCCTTTATGGGGCGCAGCGGCAGCGGTTCTTATTACAAAGACTTTCGACGCTATGGAGGGCGTGGCAGTTATGATTACAAGCAATACTATGCCGATCCCAGAGAAACCAATGAGCAGAGAGCTGCGCGAAAAGCTGAAGAGAGGAGAAGGTATGAAGAACGTCATGAGGGAGCGGGCACGCGACATGAATCCTTCCCAAGGGATGATGATTCCCATAAACGTAAAACGCACGATGATAGGGGGAAGAGCCATATTGAGGATTCGAGAAAGCGGACCAAACTTGGCGAGGAGCACGTGCCCGTGACATCTGAGAGAACTGGCGCCTCAGTTTCTATTGACATCCCTTCCAAATCTCCTGCTCTTGAAGGAAGTGCCATCCAAACACTTCTCAACAGGCCTTCATACCATGTTGAAAGGGGCCCCCCGACTTTGCAGAGCCGATTCCCGAACTGGTGTTTGAGGGGGGTACGCTTCGACCTTGATTTGGTCCCCATCGACAAAGAAGCTATGTACAGAAATCTCGATGCTGTCAAGCTTGATATCGATAGAATGTCTGGATGGCAAAAGCTGGTTGATGAACTTCAAAGAGTTAATCGGGCTAACATCGAAGCAATGCTGACCATGGAAAATGACAAATCAGAATGGCAGAAGATTCTTGATCAACACAACGCTGAGATGAAGGAGATAGCCGAATACAATGAAAAACTCGAAGCTGAAGTAAAGCAGCTCAAAGATGATCTTGCCTCTTCTACTAATACTTACACCCAAAGAGAAGAGGTATTGCAAAAACAAGTGCGAGATGCGCACGCCAGCCAGAGGGACGCTGAAGCTAAAGCTGAGAGGTTAGAACAAGCTGTAGAGAACCACCGCACTGATGTCACCCAGTTGCAGAATAAACTGAGCGCCCGGGACATGGAGATTGAAGCGCTAAAAGCCCAACTTGCTCAGACCGAAAAAGATCGAGATGAGGCCATGGCTGGCAAAATTGCAGCCGAAGAAACTGCTCAGACCATGGAAACCGATATCAATTCGACTTTATTCGATTTTTATTTACACTGTGTCTTGGGACGCGGCAGCCTTTCTTTTCTTGGTCCTAAGTATGAAATCACCCTGGCCGAGGTGTGGGAAGCTGCTCTTAACATGTTTAAAGACGCCGGGTATGGCGATGAAGATTTTGAGGCGCGTTACCTGGATGAGGGAGCTCGCGCTGCTCTTGCGAAGGGGCGAGAACAACTTGCCAGGATGAGAACTGGAATGGCGGAAGAGGAACGTTCTGGAAAGGAATTAACGCTTACTTCCTCTGTCCAACCTCCAGTTCCTCATGTGGTTGACATCACGGGTTCTAGCTCCTATACTCCGCCTGCAACTAAGACAGTAACTGAAACTACAAGTGCACAAGGCGGGGATGAAGGTGGTGAAAGCAACGAAGCACAGCGATATGAAATCAGCCTCAGAGATCCAACTGCCCCAGGTAAACTTGACACCGGACCAGCCCAAGTGGTGAACTGCTCGTTCGCTCCTTGTGATCTTGACGATCTTCTTGATTATTTTTCAAATGTCAATGAATTCCCGACTTTTGATTATTCCTCAAATGTCAATGAATTCCCGACTTTTGACGAGCCGTCATCCCCTCTCTTTACGAAAGATACTGATATTTTAAGTTTTTTCTCCTTTGTAGAGAAAGCACCGAGCCAAACTCAAGCTTCTTCTCCCCCGGTGATCCTTCCTCCATCTCTTCAAGTGGCGCCTCCTTCTGCCTCGCAACCTGGGTCACAAGAAGAACAAATAGAGGCTCTTCACGGCTTGGACGATCCCATTGCTTCACAAGAGCAGAAAGATGAAAGGCCTGAGGGAGGTGACACATCTTCAGAGCGAACTCCCTCTGACGAGATTGTTCTATCTAAACTTGTTACTCCCGGGAGTGAGTCTTCCTCAAAAAGAAGAAAAAAGAAGCGTGGGACACCAAAGAGGAGGGGGAAGATAGTCACCACCACTGAAGAGGAGCTGAAAGCTGGACCGGTTGCGCCTTCCTCTCCCACTTCCCTTATGCCCACCGACCGCCCTGGTAAGCTGATCATTCGGCCGGGTAAAGGGTCTAAAGGCAGCAAAAAGAAGTGAAGATCTTCAGTTTCTAGTTTTTTGTGTTTTGCATGTACTGGCCGAGAATTGTGCGGGTACCGGCCCCCGCTTTTCTTTATTTTGAAACCTGTACCTGCATTGTAATTGAATAAAATGATTCCTCGTTTGTACAAACTTTTGTTTGAATTAAAGAATACATTTGTTATTCGTTTTGGCATGAGTTTATTTGATATTGCAGCGAGCTTATGGTATGTTACTTGAGCGTTACCTTTTGCTGGTTTAGTTATACCATATTGTGTGTAATTATACTATATTGCCCCCATTCCATAAGTATGCTGCAATATTCTATACCTCGAGGGGACTTGCACTCTTATTTGCTAAAGAATAATTATTTTATTTTTATTTTAAAAAGAATTCTTGTAGAGTGCAACCCCCTTCATATGAGTTTCTACGCGCTTTGTCCTTTGAAGAAATCACTTCTTTCTTTTTTGCTTAAGTACATTTTCTTTTTTACCGAGTGATTTCTTTTATGTAGCAAAGCGGACCTCTGAAGGGTACTTTAACTTCTTTTCTTTTTACGATCATTTTCCATTTGAAAGTTAAAGTACGCTTTTGATGAGGATTTTTTTATACAAAATTGTACCTCTGAGGAGGGATTTTTCACGTTTCAACACTTGGAAGTTTTATTTCAATCTCGGTGAAACGTGTACCCCCAAAGAGTTGTGCCTTCGAAGAAAGCCTTTTCACGTTTCAACATTTGGAAGTTTTATTTCAATCTCGGTGAAACGTGTGCTTCCAAAGAGGTCCTTTTTTTTTTTGATTGTGTCCCCGGGAGGGGGTCGTACCTCTAAGGAGGGATTTTTTACGTTTCAACACTTGGAAGTTTTATTTCAATCTCGGTGAAACGTGTACCCCCAAAGAGTTGTGCCTTCGAAGAAAGGCTTTTCACGTTTCAACATTTGGAAGTTTTATTTCAATCTTGGTGAAACGTGGGCTTTCAAGAAGGTCTTTGTTTTTGCATTTCAACTTTGGTGAAGTGAAATTCCGAAGAGCGGTTGCTACACTTCAACTCCTGGCGAAATGTGCCTCCGAAGAGGGCTTTTATTTTGTTTACATTTCAACTCTGGTGAAGTGAAATCCCGAAGAGCGGTTATTACACTTCAACTCCTGGTGAAATGGGCCTCCGAAGAGGGCTTTTATTTTGTTTGCATTTCAACTCTGGTGAAGTGAAATTCCGAAGAGCGGTTATAACACTTCAACTCCTGGTGAAATGTGCCTCAGAGAGGGTTTTCATCGCCTGGAAGTTACTCTCTCATGGTTGGAGGGTCATGACTCCTCCAATCTTTTTTTTGTTGAGTAGAGAACTTTCTTTTTTGTGGCATATGACCCATTAGAGGTCTTTTATTATCCGAAGAGTTGCGCCTCCGAAGAGGACTTGTGGCGCTGATGGTAGCTTTGGTTGTTCCTCTGTTCACTTGCTTATGCCTTTTCAGCGATCCTCTTTTTTTCTTTTCAAGTTTTCATTCCCCTTTTTCTCACAAGTGGCTTGTTTAATCCAAGGAAGTGTACTTCATTGCCAGGCAAGTTCGTGAGAACGGGCACTAGCTTCCTAATTGGATGTTTGTTTGTTTAAACAATCTCAATTTATCAGCAAGGGCTCGTTCCTATCGAAATCATTAGCCGTTCAATTGAAGTATTTCCTATCTAGGATTTGAATTCGGGGTCTTTGTGACTTGAAATTTGTTTGTTGAATGATGGTGAGAATCGCTCGATCTTATTATGCGCAAGTTTTATTTCCATTGTCTGCAAAAATTTAAATCGACATTTCAGCAATACATTTTATGTATTTTTATATCGAAAACAAAGCAAACATATAATGATAATAAGGAACACAAGATTTATAGTGGTTCGGCCATGAAATTGGGCCTACATCCACTTTATATTCTTTCATTATTTACTTGCATCAGTTTCACAATTGCTTTCAATTACAAGAATCATACATTCATAATTCTTTTTACAATGTTTCAACAAAATTTTCAAGTAAAGTATGGACGCAAATGGTTGCTGTTCCATGCCCTTGGAATTTGATCTCCATCAACAGTGGTGAGCTTGAATGTGCCGTCAAGAAGCTTCTGACCTATTACATATGGTCCTTCCCAATTTGGCCCAAACACACCTGTCGCGGTCATAATTCTTTTCAGGACTAGATCTCCAATTTCAAAGCTGCGTTGGCGAACTTTAGAATTGAAATGTCTGGCTATTCTTTGTTGATGAGCTGCAACTCTGAGTTCTGCTTCTTCTCTTTTCTCATCAAGAAGATCTAGTGCTTCAGATTGCAACTTTTCATTTTCCATTTGACTGAAGTGGATTCTTCTATGTGAAGGGATCTCTGTTTCTACCGGAATCATTGCTTCCGACCCGTATGCTAATGAAAACGGAGTATGCCCAGTTGCAGTTTTGTGGGTAGTTCTATATGCCCATAGTGCTAGTGGTAGCTTATCGACCCAACCACCCTTAGCTCTTTCAAGTTGCTTTTTGATGGTTGACTTGATAATTTTATTTACTGCTTCCACTTGCCCGTTTGCCTGCGGATGAGCTACTGCTAAGAAGCTTTTCAGGATTCTGAATCGTTTACAAAAATCTTGGAATTCTTCACTTTCAAATTGAGTACCATTATCTGTAATTATCTTTTGAGGCACACCGTATCTGCAAATGATATTCTTAGTCACAAAATTTATCATCTTTTTGGAGGTGATGGTTGCCAATGGTTCAGCTTCAGCCCATTTAGTGAAATAATCTACAGCAACAATGGCATATTTGATTCCAGATTTGGCGGTTGGTAAAGGTCCGATCAAATCTATTCCCCAAATTGCAAACGGCCACGGACTGGTCATTTGTGTGAGTTCAGTAGAAGGTGCTCTAGGAATTTTGGCAAATCTTTGACATCTGTCACATTTTCGAGAGTAATCTGCAGCATCTCGATTAATTTCTGGCCAAAAATATCCATATCGGAGAATTTTCTTTGCTAAAGTTTGACCACCTGAATGATCCCCACATTCTCCTCCATGTACCTCTGATAGGATTATTTTGGCTTCTTCTTTGGATACACATCGAAGTAGTGGCATTGAGAATCCTCGTCTGTATAATTGACCATCCTGGATTATATATCGAGAAGCTTTTCTCAGTAGCTTTTGTCGTTCTTTAGAGTTTTCTGGTAAAGAGCCATTGAGTAGATACTTTGTTATTGGAGTCATCCATGATTCTTGCTCTTGCGACATACTCATAACCCAATCGATATCCATTTCATCAATGCTTGGATTTGACAAAACTTCCACTGGAACTAACCCTAAGGATTGGGCTTCGCCAGAACTTGAGTATTTTGCGAGAGAATCTGCTTTCATGTTTTCTTCTCGAGGAATATGACTTATCGTGTAATGGTCGAATTCACATAAAAGTTCCCAAGCCTTTGACACATAAGCGGGCAGATTTCCTCCTTTCGTTTGAAACTCCTTCTTGACTTGGCATACTATAAGCTGAGAATCACTGAAGATCTGTAACGCTCGAATGTTTAGTTCTTTAGCAATTTTCAAACCAGCAATCAGAGCTTCATATTCTGCTTCATTGTTTGTTGAAGGAAATTCTAATCTTAGCGCATAGCATAATGACCGGCCTTCAGGAGTTTCAAGAACAATTCCAGCACCTGAACAGTAATCATTTCTTGCGCCATCTACAAATAACTTCCATTGGATTGGGGAGTTCTCGATTGTTTCTTCCTCGCTGTTACCCTTGTCTGTAAATTCTGCAATAAAATCTGCCAAAGCTTGTCCGTTGATCGCTTTTATAGGATGATAAGTGATGTCATATTGGCTCAATTCAATATTCCACTTTAAAAGGCGGCCCGAAGTCTCGGGGCGAAACAAGACTTGCTTTAAAGGTTGATCAGTGAGGACTTTGATAGGATGAGCCTGGAAATATTGCCTCAACTTTCTTGAGGCAATCAATAGACAATAGGCGAGTTTTTCCAACTTGGAGTAATTCATTTCTGCCCCAGTGAGTCTTTTGCTGATATAGTAAACTGGATGTTGAATCCTTTTGTCTTCCCGTACCAGCGCTGCACTTAAAGCATGAGATGAAACTGCCAAGTATGTAAGAAGATCCTCGCCATCGCCGGGCCTAGAAAGTATTGGAGGCTTTTCCATATGTTGAATCAATTCTTCAAAAGCTTTCTGGCATTCGGGAGTCCAGTCAAAGTTTTTCTTTCCTTTCTTTAGAGCGTCGAAGAATGGAATGCATTTATCAGTAGCTTTGGATATGAACCGACTTAAGGCGGCAATTTTTCCATTGAGACTTTGCAATTCCCTCTTTGTTTTAGGAGCTTTAACTTCTTTTAAAGCAGTGATTTGAGCTGGACTAGCTTCAATGCCCCTAGCGCTCACGATGAAACCCAAGAACTTTCCAGATTCTACCCCGAAAGAACATTTTAAAGGGTTAAGCTTCATTCCGTATCTTCGGAGGATTGCGAACATTTCTGCTAAGTGTTCGATGTGATCCACTGCTTTCTTAGATTTTACTAGCATGTCATCAACGTAAACTTCCATAGTCTTTCCCAACTGCGGTTTGAACATAGCATTGACCAGTCTTTGGTATGTTGCCCCCGCATTCTTCAACCCAAAGGGCATAACTCTGTAACAGTAAAGACCGACATCGGTGATAAAGCTTGTGTCCTCCTGATCTGGCTCATGCATCATGATCTGATTATATCCGGAGTAGGCATCCATAAAAGACAACAATTCATGACCCGCTGTTCCATCTACCAGTTGATCGATCCTGGGTAATGGGAAGCAGTCTTTGGGACAGGCCTTGTTTAGATCTGAAAAGTCGATGCATACTCTCCATTTACCGTTGGCTTTCTTAACCAGCACTGGATTTGAAACCCAATTTGGATAGGTAGATTCTCTGATGAAATTATTCTCCATGAGCCGGTCAACTTCCTCTTTCAATGCTGTCGACCTTTCTGGACCTTGGATTCTTCTTTTCTGCTTTACTGGCGTGAACTTTGGGTCAATATTCAGAGCATGTACCGCAACTTCTGGGGATATTCCGCACATATCGGCATGGGTCCAAGCGAAAACATCTAGGTTTGCTTTCAAAAAAGATATCAAGGCATTCTGAACTGACACATTAAGTTGTGAACCCACATTCAGCACCTTGTTTGGGTCCTTTAGATCAACGGGCACCGGTATCGTTGTTTCTGCTGGTACCACCCTACTCTCCCCCGCACTGGCCTTTCTAGGATCCATCACTTTTCGTGCCCCGCTATGCTCGCCAGTGCAGGGTCCGCCCTGTAGTT
Source organism: Allium cepa (assembly GCA_030765085.1). Classification (NCBI taxonomy): domain Eukaryota; kingdom Viridiplantae; phylum Streptophyta; class Magnoliopsida; order Asparagales; family Amaryllidaceae; genus Allium; species Allium cepa. Next base: position 906,303,561 of record CM060939.1, read on the forward strand.
GCTATAGGGTTGGTGTTTTGATGCGGATTGGGGTTGCCGCATCTTTTCCCATTTCTCTCTTCCTTGTTTCTCGCAGCTCTGTCATATAACATTCTCGCCCAGCGTTCTGGTCTCCTTTAATAACTCCTACCCCATTGTCTGTAGGGAATTTAATAGTAAGACACCATGGGGCAAGGACAGCTTTGAATGCAGCAAGAATAGGTCGACCAAAGAAAGCATTATAAGCAGAAAATTCATCTACTATCACAAAAGTCTGCTTGCGAACTACTTTTCTTTCTCCTTCTCCGAGTTCCACAAGCAAGTCAATGGTTCCTACTGGTTGCTTTGGCTCCCCTGCGAAGCCAGCAATTTTTTGCAATGATGCCTGCACTTCAACCATAGGAATCTTCATCTGGTCGAAGGTTTTCTTAAAGAGGATATTACAGGATGCGCCGCTGTCGATAAGAATCCTTCTGACGATGGCTGGCCCAATGCCAGCCGAGATGACCAAAGGATCCAAGGTTGGGGCTTCAATACCGATGGAATCCCTGGTTTTGAATACAATGTCATCATTGAATGTCTTTCGTTGCTTCAAAGGCGTAGTGTCTTCTAGAACAAAAACATTTTCTTCCTCCGGTGCATATTTCAGGGCCCGGGAATACCTTTCCATCTCACCCCAGCTTCTGCCCGCTGGGTGAGGTCCGCCTGTAATGATATTGATAACAGGCCTTCCAGACTCAAAACCTGCATCTTTGCCATTAGTCCCAGATTGATGAGCAGGAGTTTGCTGTCCTTGGTTCGACGAAGCAGGATTATTATTATCATTCTTCTTCACAAATTGTTGTAGTTTATTTTCCCTTAACAATTCTTCAATTAGATTCTTCAATTGACGGCAGTCATCAGTATCATGACCGGGCTGATTATGGAAGCGACAGAACCTCCCACTTTGCACAGCTTTTTTCCCGGTTCTCAAGACTGGGGGTTTAGGATAATTGACAGAATCTTTGGTAGCCAGGTAGATTCGTTCTGGAGTATCTGACAAAGGTGTGTATTCTGATGGCTTGAAGGGTCTATGCTTCTTCTGATTATTCTGTTGTTTTCCATTGTTGTTCTCCCTCTTCTGTCCCACAGACTCATTTTTGCGTGGAGCATTGGTGTTAGCTTCAACCTTTTCCAATGCTGCTTTTGTCGATACAGGGCGGCTCTCCAGACGCATGAACTCGTCTGCTTTCTTGTAGAACTTTTCGAGAGAGCTTGGTTCCTTCATATTCAACCATCTTCCAAACTCACTAGATTTATCTATGGCCCTCATCAAATAGGTCAAGACCATGCGGGGTTCTGCATTATCCACCTCAGCTAACGCTATATTAAAGCGATTTAAAAAAGACTTGATAGTTTCCCCCGAATTCTGTTCCAAACCGGATAACGACATGATGTCTTTTGCCTTTGAAGCATATAGCCTAAATTGCTCTTTAAATTTCCTGGTTAGGTCTGAAAACTGATCGATGGACCGGACAGGTAGTTTTGTGAACCAAAGCAGAGCTACGCCTTCCAAATATACGGGGAAATATCTGCATTTTACTTCATCTGAGGCTCGGGCACCCGTCATATGCCAATCATACTTATACAGAAATTCGTTTGGATCACTTGTCCCCCTATAAGCTGGGATAGTTGGAGGAGCAAATTTTCGTGGGAATTCAGCCTTTAGAATTTTTTCAGTAAATGGAGTCTTGCTTGGAGCAAAGCCCCATTCTTTCTCATCTTCGACTCTTTGCATGCTCTCCTTCATAATTTGGCGAACCATTCCAGAGAGATATTCTTCATCATTGCGAGCCCTAGATCCGCCAACCTCAGGAAGTATTTGCTCAGCGGGGTTAGTGTCCCTTTCGGAAACATTCCTTTCTTCAGTTTCATGAATATTACCAGCAAAATTCCTTTCATTAGCTGTTGATTGACGGTTTGCCCCGAGCAAATCGTTCAACTTATTCAGGATTAAGGCGTTTTGGGCATTCTGGGCTTCCATTTGCACATTTTGAGCATGTATCTGTCTGTTCAACCCCAAAATTGCGGCATCCAACTCTGCTTTCGTAACCCCAAGAGTTGGAGTGGCTTGATTTGGTGTTGGGGAAGCGGAGGTTCCCTCTTGAACGTTTGCAGATCTCACAGATTTACTTTTCCTTCCAGGAGCCATGATTTCGGATAGACTTCTGGTTCTTAAAGAAACTTTTTCTACAAATCTTTCTGAAGCAATGATGATAGATGTCCTGAGTTCAATTCTCAGTGAAAGCACCAAAATGTTAACGCTCAAATTTAAACGCTAACACCCTGGTGTATAGGATGTGATTGTGAAAGCACCACCCGTTCGTACGGGAAACAGAAATAAGCAGAAAGTATGCAGAAAAACAGTAAGAGACACAGTATTTATAGTGGTTCGGCTTATAATCCAGCCTACGTCCACTTTAATCTTTTTATCACTAGTTTGATTACAATCCTTTACAAGATCTTTCAATTACAACACACTTCAAGTTATAGGATATGTAAAACAAGTAGCTCAAGCTTTGATGTTGACAATCATCTTCAAATCCATGGTGAATGTGGATGATTCCTTCATGGAGTTCCTTTAGAAGTTTGTTGGATCTAAAAAGCTTTGAAGTAGTCTGGAATTCGGCAGAGTAATGGCGCTTGAAGAGAATGAGCCAAAAGTCCTTTGCATGTTGGAGATGGTTTCATATTTATAGAGAGTTCTGGGCGGAAAAAGTGCTAAGTCCTAACTCGTGGCCGACTTAAGATAAGTCGTGTTCGACTTAAGGTAAGTCGTCCACGAGTCACTGAGCCGAGTCTATGGCAGTTCCCCTTTTTTGAACCCATCCCTAAGTTCTAAGTCGTGTACGAGTTATCTGGCTGCAATTGCTAATTTCCTTTCTTAAGTCGTATACGACTCTTTCTATGTCGTAAGTCGTAGTCGACTTAACTAATTGCAACTGGTTTAAAGCAAGTCTTAACTCGTAGACGAGTTAAGAGGTGTGTCTTTAGGTCGTATCCTCTTTAAGTCATAACTCTTGTTAACTCGTTCAAGCTTTAACCCGTTAAGCCGTAACTTCCTTAAGTCGTATAACTTCTTTAAGTCGTAAGGGTCTTAAGTCGTACAAACTGCAGTTATCATTAAGTCGTAGGCCATCAATTTCCTTAAGTCGTAAAGACCTTAAGTCGTTAGCTTTTCTTAACTCGTATGCCTGCTAACTCGTAGAAGATCTTAACTCGCAGAGGATTAACTCGTAGAGGCTTAACTCGTGGAGGATTAACTCGTAGAGGCTTAACTCGTGGAGGATTAACTCGTGGAAGATCTTAACTCGTACACTTGCTAATTTGTAGATCTGCTAACTCGTAGAGGTCTTTAAGTCGTAGGAAGTTGCTGACTCATGTGTCCTTTAACTCGTACATGCCTTGAGTCGTACATGCCTTGAGTCGTACATGCCTTAACTCGTGGACCTGTTAACTTGTGAACGAGTTAGGGTTAACAGTTGGAGGGACAAACTTCCTTGGGAATTCAGCCTTTAAGATTTTCTCAGTAAATGGAGTTTTACTTGGGGCAAAACCCCATTCTTTCTCGTCTTCAACCCTCTGCATACTCTCTTTCATGATTTGTCGGACCATCCCAGAAAGATACTCCTCATCATGTCGAGTTCTAGATCCACCAACCTCAGGAAGTGTTTGTTCAAAGGGGCTAGCGGCCCTTTCAGGAGCATTTCTTTCTTCAGCATCATGAATGTTGCCAGCAAAGTTCCTTTCATTACCTGTCGGCTGACGGCTTTCCCTAAGCAAATCGTTCAACCTATTCAGAATTAGGGCATTTTGGGCATTCTGAGCCTCGAATTGTGCATTTTGGGCATTTATCTGCTGGTTCAGCCCTAAGATTGCAGCATCCAGCTCTGCCTTTGTAACTCCGACAGCTGGAGTTGCTTGATTTGATACAGGGGAAGCGGAGGTTCCCTCTTGAGCATTTCTAGATCTTACAGATCTACTCTTTCTACCCGGAGCCATGATTTCGGATAAACTTCTAGTCTTCAGAGAGGTTACTTCAACAAACTTTCATGGAGCAATGATGACGATTTGCCTGAGTTCGGTTCTCAGTGAAAGCACCAAAAATGTTAACGCTAAAAATTGAACGCTAACACCCCGGTGTGTAGAGTGTAGTTGTGAAAGCACCACCCGTTGGCACGGGAACCAGAAAAAAGTAAGAATCACAGAAAAGTATTAAAAGACACGGTATTTATAGTGGTTCGGCTTAAGAGAGAGCCTACGTCCACTTTAAACTCCTTTATTGCTGATATTATTACAACCCTTTACAAGATTCATCGATTACAACACCCTTTGAGTTTAAAGTCATTTAGAACAAGTAGCCTCAACTTCAATGTCGATCAAAATCTTTGAATTCATGTTGAACATGTATGATTTCTTCGTGAAGTTCCTTGAAGCGTTCTTTGTATCTCAAAAGCTTTAAGTGTTGAAGTAGTTCGGAATGCAGCAGAGTAACGACGCTTGAAATGAATGAGCCAAAAAGGTCCCCCTCTAGTTGGAACTCGGGGTGTATTTATAAGCACTTATCGGAGTTGGGTCGTAGGTCGTGACCGACCTAAGTTAGGTCGTAGGTCGTGACTGACCTAAGATGCACTGACTTCTCTTTCGCAAGAACACGCATGCTGATTTGCACAAGTCCAGGGTCGTGGGCGACCTATCCCCTAGCGGCATGGCATAGGCGGCTTCTTTATTCATGCAGATAGGTAGAGAGCGACCTATCTTAGGTCGTTAGCGACCTATCATAGGTCGTGAGTACTTTCCTGTAGCCATAGCTGGAAACTTTAGGTCGTTGAGTCTCTTAGGTCGTGGCCTCCTTTAGGTCGGGACATCCTTTATGTCGCAGCTTTCTTAGGTCGCGGCCTTTTTAGGTCGGTGGGCAGTTAGGTCGCTAAGACAATCATGTCGTTAGGTCGCTCCATCCTTTAAGTTGTAAGGTCGCTCCGGCTCATAGGACGCTAAGTCGCTGAAACTTTAGGTCGTTAAAGCTTTAGGTCGCTAGGTCGCATAAACTTTAGGTCGCTAGGTCGCATTATCTTTAAGGTCGCTAGGTCGCATAAACTTTAGGTCGCTAGGTCGCATTATCTTTTAGGTCGCTAGGTCTCTTAGGTCGTTGGTCTAGTTAGGTCGCTCCACATTTTCCAGTTTCCAACGAAGAGGAGTTAACAGAAAGGCTCCCGCGCCCCATAACGCTATGCACGTAGAAGTCAAATAAAGTGGAGTTGATGTTGGCTTTAGTCACCTCATGCGACTGTTCGGCAGCTTGCCTTCCAGCGATAGCTTCGTCACGTTCCTTCTCGGTCTTTAACAATTGGGCTTTCAGCCTCATAATCTCCAAATCCTGGGAGTTGACCTTCTCCCGTAACTCTGCAATGTCAGCACGATACCTTCCCGTTGTTTTCTGCTCAACCTCAAGTTGTGCCTCGGCATGTCGCTGAGCAGCGTGAGCATCCACGAACTTGCTTTTGAAGTACTTCTTCTTTTTGGGTATATGAGGTAGAAGAAGTAGCAAGCTCTTGCTTAAGTTTTTCAAATTCCGCTTTAAGCTTCTCCTTGTAATCGGCGATGTTCCTCATTTCGGTATCGTACTGGTTTAAAATTTTCTGCCACTCGGCCTTATCATTTTCCATGGTTAGCATAGCCTCTATATTCACGCGGTTGACCCTCTGAAGCTCATCAACAAGCTTTTGCCACCCTGACATCCGCTCGATATTAAGCCTAACAGCATCAAGATTTTGCAGCATTGCTTGTTTGTCAATAGGGATCAAGTCAAGATCGAACCGCACTCCCTTCAAGCACCAGTGCGGGAACCAGCTTTGCAGAGTGGTCGGGCCTGGTCCAATTTGGAATTTAGGCCTGTTGAGTATTGTCTGAATGTCTGTCTTCCCGAGAGTAGGAGAGCCGGAGGGGATGTCAAGTGAGATGGGGGCAGCGGCCTTTTCAGGAGTTGAAGATGCATGCTTCTCACCGTGCCTGGCACGCTTGCTTGGGTCCTCAACTATATGACTTTTTCCCCGGTCGTCATGCGGCTTTCTTTTTGAGAGTCGTCACCTCTCTAGGAAGAATCATGGTGCTCCTCCCTTTCTCTCCTCTCGTAACGCTCTTCTTGAGCCCTACTCTCCTGAGCCTTTCGAGCGGCTCTCTCTTCGTCAGTTTCTCTGTGAACGGGAAGGTAGCGCCTATAGTTATATTGACTACACCTCCCGTAGCGCTGAAAGTCGTTATAGTAAGAGCCGCTGCGTCCCATCGGAGAATTTGAAATTTTAAAAAAAGAGACAAGTCTTAAAAGTCTTCAGAGAAAAGAAGCGTAACTTTCGAATCTTCAAAGTACAAAGAGTTAGGTGCATGAAAGTGCCGAAAGGTTCTAAGTGTGTGTGATGTGCAAACTACGCGCATCAAACTACGAACCACTCTTCGATTGCGGAAGAATCATGGGGGTAGTAGTTAGCGTCAACTCCTGGGTCGACGGAGCTTGTTGCAAAGAAGAAGTCGCTTCCACTACTGAAGAAGAAACCCTAGTAGTAACAGGTTCGTCTTTAAAGAGCTCCTGTGAGGTGACAAAGAGGTCGCTCAACCCTTCGAAAGTGTGGTCCCCGCTCTGCTTGACAGGGCTTGTTTTCCCGACTTCTTCACCAGACTTCTGTGAATGTTGGGGAGATCCCTAAGGCTCTTCTTCCTCAATGACTGGGGCAAGTGCGAATTTGCCAGACGACCCCGCAACATCGACTTTAGTAGAGCACTTCAGCAGAGAAGCCTCGGAGGCAGGTTCTTTCGGTATGGATTCATCAGTGGAAACTGGGGCATCTAATGCTTTAGATGGGGAGTCTGGAACCTCATGGGGGTGTGTAGAGCGAGAAGCGTGTAAAAGTCCATACTGATGCAAAAATTCGTCCCTCAACAAAAATTTTATACTTCTCTCTTTAGTAGTCATAGCACTTAATCTTTCAAAAATTTGCTTATGGCTTGGATCTCTAGAGGGGAGAGGAAGTGCTGAAAGGAGCAAAGAATGAAATTAGCAATTGGTAATTCGGATCTCGAAAAGTTTGAAAATGGAGAAAATAGAAACAGGTAATCTTACTTCCTACTCTCCAGATGGCATAAAACCCTAGGGGCAACGAGCAAAGAAAAACTGGTTCAAAAATCCATGAACACTTTCGGTAAGATCAGAAATAAGCTTGAAGTTTCTAGCACTTCTCACAATAATAAGGTAAGGATGGTCTTTACTCTTTGCAAACGAGCATAAGTAGCGAATTTCTTCAAAACTTGGCAAGCGATCAAGAGTTCTCCTAAACAAAACACACAACCCCATCAAGATGACGTAGCCATTAGGATGAAGTTGGAACGGAGAGATTGTCAACCGGAGGAGAAGGGTTTGAAGGAAGTCGTTAAAGGGAGGAATCGCCCCGCTTAGGCACATTTGACGATTGACTGCGACAAAACCATGGGGAGGACTGTCGGCAGTATCATTTGGCCCGGGAAGTAGGCATCATTTTCAGCAAAACCAAATTGAGTATGTAGCTGAATAAACGCTCTCGGAGTTAGGATAGTCGAAGTTCTCTCTGGAGGATTCTCTATCGGAACAGCTGTCTGAAAGGTCTCTCCTGCTTGAGCTACCACTTCTTCTTCTTGGAGGGAAGTCATTCTACACAAACAACTGGATATTCAAACATGAAGGTGCACGTTTCCTAAAATGTGTGAAGTGTTGTGTAAAATCAACAAAGCAATAAGCGAATATAACTGGAATAGAAACTAGCAAGCATTTGTCAGTTATAAAGTCCAGGGTTTGTTGTTTTAAATATGAAAGTGAAATGTAGATGCAAACAAATCAGTTCAAGATAGCGACACTTTGCATTGATATTTCACTTTAGTTGATTGGTTCACAGCATTTCATACAGTGTGTTTAAGTTGATAACTCTATGTCGACTAATCTGTCATTTGATGTGGGCAGTCAATGGCAGTATATTCGCCTTGGTTTTCTGTGATTAGTGTTTTCAGCAGGTTGTTAGCCAATAAGTTAACATGATCTGTGAAATAAGGCAACAAAGTTAAAACAATCTAGGATTTAAGAAATTCAGTCCAGCAGATCAAGTTAAGTATTCAAGTTGGGATTATGCTTTTGGGTGAGAATTCAAGTTGAGCATCCAAGTGTTAACTCGGCTGCGACCCAAGGATTCTCTCGCGGGTTAAGAATAAGTCTCTTGTTCCTTAAATCGTGGGTCTTTTAAGTCGTAGGAGGCTTCGGTTCAAAGTGGTGTGAGTTTCCCCAAGTTCTAACTCGGCAACGATTAAGGCTCTGGTTACATTAAATTAGGTCGGTAAGTTTCCCCAAGTCTTAGCTCGGCCGCGACTTAAGTTTTAGGTCGCATCGAATCAGATCGGCCAAAAGTTAGGTCACCCAAAGTTGTTGAATCGCGTCCAAACCAATATCTCACTCCACCAAAACCGTTAACCCAATAGCCACTCCCTCAACAAAAAAAAACCCTCATTTCATTCATGCTATTTCATGCCATCGGATCATCCAATAAACCAGTTCAACACCTCACAATCCTAACGTAAATCAAGATTGATTAGCCCGAAGCAGTAACCCATCGACATCGTTTCATCAACAGTTTGAATCCGAATTGAGCCACCTCAGGATCATCAACTATCGGTATGATAAGATTCGTGATGAAGCATTGTGCGAGGAGGTGGGTGAAGTTTGAATGGGATTCATGAATCAATGACAGTAAGGGATCGAGAAGGAAGCAGGTTTACTTACGTAATGATTATCGGTGATTGATGGAACGAAATCGCCTTTGAGAGCTCAGGGAAATGTTAATGGCAGAATTAAATGAAGAGGAAGGAGAAGATGTATGACTTATACCTTGAAATGGAGGAACCTGAAGCGGCGAAAATGGTCAAACTGTTAAGTCGCGTACGACCTGCCCACCTAGAGGGGGACGGGTTAAATCATATCGAAGCACACGACCTAACCATTAGGCGTGTACTTCGAGGGGTAAATGTTAATCCCGCCTCGGCCATGACTTGACGACCTAAGATAGCTACCGACCTAACATGGGTACCGGCCTAATGCCTTAAAGGTTACCTACTTAACAAGGATGCCGACTTAAGATTTGAGGGGATACCGACCTAAGACTTAAAGGATACCGACCTAAGATAGCTACCGACCTAACATGGGTACCGGCCTAATGCCTCAAAGGTTGCCGACTTAACAAGGATGCCGACTTAAGATTTGAGGGGATACCGACCTAAGGCTTAGGTAGGTTACGGATCTAACATGGATGCTGGCCTAAGATAGATGCCGATCTAACTATCCAAGGAGGTTGCCGCCCTAACTACTCAGGACAAGGACAAGATCACGAACTACACTTGAGTCGCGACCGACTTACGGCCTATGCTAGGTCGTTCACGACCTAGGCAAAGGAAGGCAAGTCCGATGCAACTACTTAGCACGCGGCCTATTAACTCGTACATGGTTCAGGACTTATGATATATCCAGAGTTCAGCAAGGATGCCTTTCCGAAGTCTCGACCCAGCATTTAGGTCACAACCGACCCACGACTTAGTTTAAGTCGTCCGTGACCCAACTTAGGCCGGTTACGATTTAGGACTTGGTAATGTTTCCTGCCCAGAATTCTCTATAAATACATTGCCATCTCCAACTTTCAAGGGACTTTTGGACAATCTTTTCAAGCGCCGATACTCTGCCAGTTTCTAAACCAACACTACACTTGAAATTTCAAAGAACACTACAAGCAACTTGTGAAAGACTTTCACACATCTGACATGGATTCGAAGACTTTCATCTACATCGAAGCTTAAGCTACTTGCTCAAAGTGTTTTGTAACTAAAGAGATTTGTACTTGAAGAGCATTGTATTGTTTTGTAACAAGATCAGTAATAAAGATACCTAATGTAGACGTAGGCTACTCCTTAGGCCGAACCACTGTAAAATCGCTGTCTCTTACTGTATTATCTGTTATCTTAGCTGATATTCTGTTCCCGAATCATCGGGTGGTGCTTTCACCCTCACATTTCACACACCGGGGTGTTAGCGTTCGATTTTAAGCGTTAACAAGCAGCACTTAGCGTGCCACACTACCAAATTGGGAATATATCGCTGATAACTTCAACTACATAACCTCTGAGCTCGTACGTCTCAGAGAAGGGTGTTAAGCTAAGAGAATAAATTCTCTGCCACCAACAGATATGTATTTGAAAGAAATTGGCTTTATATCTCAAAGTGTAATGTCAGACATACGACCATACAAGTCTGTTACTGGTTTGAACAGAACAAAAGGCACTTCGTCCAATAAAGGAAGAAGTCCTTGCAAATCCAGGCGTCTACAATCCCAATCGGGCTTCCCATCACTTCGGGAATCCCTATACCGGAGCACTCGGTGCAGAGACAATCGATAAGTTATCCTATCATTTTCGAAGACACCCGGTCTTCAACACCGTCTTCAAAGGCTATCTGTTTCGTCGAATCACTTGTTCGGGATGGATTATACGACCAAGTAGTCCATTCCCGGCTAATCCGAATAGTGAGCGTTCAATTTTTTTTTTAAAACATGTGGGTATATCAATTACAAGGATGTGATCATTTAGGTTTCGATGTGGGTTTCGGATAACAAACCGAAATCTGATTCCATGTCGCATCGAAGTTTTAAATGTTGTTTTACAGGCGAAAGGGTTTCCACATATATATAGGAACAAATCATAAGTCACAAAGCAATCACAGTATCACAACAGAAATATCAATCTAGTACGGAACAATTGATGATAGTCAGTCATCTCCAATTAGGGTGAATATGATTTATATGTTAACTACATAATTATTTTATTAATTTTAAATCAACGATTAATTATTCTTAACTATAAATTGATACAATCTTAATTAACTTTATCAATTAATTTTTCTTAATTTAATTATCTTACTTCATAAATCTTTAATTTATAATTAATTAAATCTTAATTACTTTCATTAATTAATCACCCTTTAATTAAATCAACTTTTAATTATAAAGTAATTACAAATTTTAATTGTTTAAAATCTCTATTTAATCATTATAAATTTTTTTGTCTTTAAGTTAAAAAGTTAAATATTTGACTCTCCTCAATTATTTTATCAAGTGAAATTTTTAAACAATTTTATTTTTTTTAAAATCTAAGTTTCAAAATACTTCATTTATCCCGGATAATTATTTTAAAAAAAACAGGTTTTAAATCATGTTTCAAGATTTTCAGAAAAAAGTTGAATTTTGTTGTTTTTAAGTTTGACCCGAGGCCTTCCCCGAGTTGCCCCCGATGTAAATGCTTCCCTGCTTCGAGTTTTCACTCAAATCGACCCGTGAGAGAAATTTTTCACAAATTTGTTTAAGTCCGGAAATCTACTCGATACAGCTGCAAAACATCACGAGCTCGACTTCGAGTTTCTCTACCTAAATTTCGGAGTGGTGCATCGAGCTTTCTTCCCTGCTTTCCCAAACCATCACAACTGATACCACCACCCGATCGTACACGTGCATGATCAAGACCACTGCCGATGGTCGAAGATGCAGCCACCAACAAGTCGGCGCTCATTCCCTAACACCCTACAGACACCCAAAATTCGAATTCATCTCGAAAACCAGAATCGAGCTATCTCGACCCAACAACCCCGTAGAAAGACGTCTCGCGCTACCTCCTTCGATTGTCAGCGATCACCAAACTTGGATTGGAGCTTCGTCGTCGCGTTACACCTCGGTTGGCACCGGAGGATCACAGTCCGAACACTTCATGATGGCGCAACACCTTTTTTTTCAAACGCGAGCATAAATAGGTTTTAAACCCTACCTTGACCTCGATTCAAAGATATACCGATTTATAAATTTACCTAGTATTTTTCTAGTGATCTGTAATGCGCTAACTATGAAAGACATCGAACTCGAGGGTCACGATCACCTTGGTCGTCGGAAATGGGCATAAGTTCGATTTCCTGATCATCTCAAAAATCTTAATAAAAACTTAACGAAAAAATTGAATTTTTGCTTCTAAAATCATCATTTTTGATGGTGATTCAAATGGTGCTACTGAAATTCAAATTCATGAAGTTCGAATTTTTGCATATCTTGAGTTGTGACTGTGTCTTACCTTTTCCAATGAAGATAAACATGTTTCCTTGCTTTGATTCATTACTGAGATAAAATACAATTTTAAAACAGTACTTTAACTTATTTACAATTATTTCCAGAAGCAAAGAAAACGAAGAAGATGTTGAAGATGTAGATGGTTTACTTTGTGAACCAATGATTTGAGCATGACAGTGTTTACAGTTTTCCATTAAAAGAAAACTACAAATTTTGCTTTGATTTAATTCTGAAAACATGATGCACTGTCAAACCATCCTTCTAACTATTTTACAATTCAATTTCTTATCAAAAGAAATAAGGAGAGGGATTTTTTTTTAAACTTCACAGTAACTAAAATGTTGCAGGAAGACAAAAAAACAGGAAACGGTGTTTCCAAGAAATTCAAAACACAACATGTCCATTCATTACATTCAAAACTATGACATTCATGCAAAGATTCAAACACAAACAATTTTGAACAAAGTATAGGTTTACTCACATTTTTTGTAGAGAGTTCCCTGATGCTCTTTCAAAACAGAGATGCGGCTGGCAAATTCTTTTCTACTTGATTTTGAAGTTTAAATCTGCAAATTGAAGTTATAACTTTTTGTTTAATCACTGTTGCATGCTCTTGTTTATTCAATTTATTAATATCAAAACATGGATTTGAATTTACTTACAGTTGGAATTTGTAACAGAGGAGTCTTTTCTTTTTACTTCTGCAACTTGAAACCTAAAGTAGATTTAAAGCTTTGATCTTTATTTTATTTTTCCCTGCAATCGATAGAAAGTTATTGTAATAGTCTTGCCTTACTACAGATCATAACTTCAAATTCAATGTTACAAATGTTACTTACCTTAATAAAAAATCTTTCCAGATTTGCACTGCCTAAACCAGAGGCTTCCACTTTCTGACAAATCTTCATATTTTTTTTCAGTTTGTTGTTGAAACTTGATTAAAAATCATAATTTTAAAACTATAAAATTTTAAAACAAAGCTTACCAGAAGATGAATGTATCACTACAGTTGATATTTCCATAAAACACTTTAGACTTTATTTACTTTTGAATTAAGGAAGGGAGCATTTTTTTTTCTTTTCTGTTTTGATGGTTTCTTTTTTTTAATTGTTGAGACAATTTAGATTTGTTTTTCTTTTGATGATGATAGTTTTCTAAAATAAAAATAAAGATAAAAGGTATTGTATAAGTTTGTTTGCTTAAAAAAAAAATTACTTGAGAAAAGAAATTATTAAAAAGGACACTTGTTACTTTTCTTCTTTTATTGAATTACACTTGTCACTATGTTAATTCTTAATTTAACACTTGTAATAAAAAAATTTCTTCTTCTTTTATTAACAAAGTATTTTACACCATTAAACTTGTATTTGTACTTAAATTTTTTTTTAAAGACATTAGTTTTTTGTGCTAATACATATTATTAAAAGAAAGTGTTTTGAATTTTTAATACATATTAAATAATTCCTATGGACATGTGTATATAAATGCAAAATATTTTACCAAACACTTTATTTTAAAATTCAAATTCAAATTGAAAATAAATTCAATATATAAATTCAAATCTACCCATGTATGCACGCATACACTTGTACATTTATATAAAAGTTAAATTCAATGATTAAAAACTTTTAATAATTCAAAATTTTCAAACTTAAAAGAAATTTGAAATTCTTATTCATTTACATCATCATCTATTTATTTATTTATTCTTTATTTTATAATTTGGACTTTTCAAATTTTTTTCATAAAAGTTCTACATTTATAAATTTTTAAATTGATGAATTTTGGTGTGTTACAGATTTCCCCTCCTTAAGAAAATTTCGTCCTCGAAATTTGAAAGAGAGAGAAAAGTAATCATAGAATATACGAATTCAGAAAAGAATAGAGAAATGGCTTACCAATTTAAGCCGAGATATCCACCTTGCATTTGGGATAAGACTTTTGCATACTGTCTTCTGTCTCCCAAGTACAGTCCTTTGGATCTCCGCTCCATTGCACTTTAACCAGCTTCACAATTTTTTTCCTTAATTGCTTTTCGTCACGATCCACAATCTTAATTGGTTCTCTCTTAACTGATAACTTTGGTGTGATCCCCAGATCCTGCTGTGCTGCTTCTTCGATAATGCTGTCTGGATCGGGCACGTACTTTCGAAGATGTGAAATGTGAAATACATCGTGTACGGCGGATAACCAGTTAGGTAGTTGCACTCGATATGCTAGAGAACCAATCCATTCCAAAATAGGAAAAGGACCAATGTATCACGATGCCAACTTACCAGTTTTCACAAATCTTAACACAACCCGCATTGGAGATACTTTCAAGAAAACAGAATCTCCAACTTGAAATTCCAAAGCTCTTCTTCTGCGGTCGTAATAACTCTTCTGGCGACTCTAAGCGGTTATTAACTTTTTTCGGATAAAATCAACCTTTTCAGTGGCTTCCTTAATTATGTCCGGTCCAAGAACTAGTCAATCACTGGATTCAATCCAACATGCCGGTGATCGGCACGGTCGACCATATAGAGCCTCAAAAGGAGCCATTTTGATACTGTCTTGATAGCTGTTATTATATGAAAATTCGACCAAATATAGATAGTCTTCCCAAGAACCACCAAAGTCGAGAATACAAGCTCGTAAAAGATCCCCTAATATTCGATTTATCCTTTCAGTCTGCCCATCCGATTGTGGATGATAAGCAGTACTGAAATTTAGCTTTGTTCCTAACGTGTCCTGAAATGCTTCCCAAAATCTAGTAAACATCGGGTCACGATCACTTACTATACTACTCGGTATACCATGGAGATGGACAATCTCTTTGATATATAGCTTAGCTAAACTTGCTGCTGTCCGAGTGGATTTCACTGGAATGAAGTGGGTAGTTTGGTTAGAAGGTCCACTATAACCCAAATTGCTTCATTTGCCTTCTTGGTTCATGGCAATCCGTCAATAAAATCCATTGATACCTGATCCCATTTCAATTTTGGCGCTTCCAAAGGCTGGAGTAAACCCGCCATCTTCTTCTGGTCGCTTTTAATTTGCTGACAGGTAGCACATCGACTCACATATATGGATATATCTCTCTTCATTGTTCTCCACCAGAAGGTTCTTTTAATATCTTTATACATTTTATTTACTCCTGGATGGATACTGAGTTTTGACTTATGACATTCATCTAAAACTTCACGCTTTAATTCTGGGATATCAGGGACACAAATTCTTCTTTTCAATCTTATAATTCCCCTACTATCCATCTCGAAACTAGTCTCTTCACCTTGGCATATCCTTTTATGAATTCTTGAAGAAACTCATCTTCTTTTTGCTATCTCGAAATCTTTTTGAGAAGGGTAGGAGTGATAACAAGATGAGCTAGAATAGTGTGTTTTCTACTCAAAGCATCAGCAACCACATTGGCTTTACCAGGTGTATATAGAATATCTAGGTCATATGACGCTAGAAATTCTAACCATCGTTGTTGCCATAGATTTAAATCTTTCTGGGTGAAGAGATACTTTGAAGATTTGTGATCGGTGAATAGTTCAAATTTTTCACCTAAAACAAAGAGAGTTCATTAAGTATGTTTATTTAGTTAAGTTAAATTTCTTATATTGTTAAGAAAGCTGGAAAAGTTCTTACCTAGAAGATAGTGTCGCTAGATTTTCAGAGCGAAAATAACCGCTAAAAGTTCCAAATCGTGTGTTGGATAATTTTTCTCATGCGGCCGTAATTGTCTACTCGCATAGGCAATTACTTTTCCATGTTGCATTAGTACTGCACCCAAACCGTCTCCACAGGAATTAGTATAAACAGACAACCCTTGGTTCCCATTAACGATAGCGAGAACGGGAGTAGTAGTTAATCTCCTTTTTAATTCCTGAAAAGCTTCGTCACACTTTGGAGTACAATTGAATTTAGCATTCTTCATCGTTAGCTTAGTCAGTGGACTGGCCAACTTAGATAAATCCTGGACAAACTTTCTATAATATCTCGCTAAACCTAGAAAACTTCAAACTTCTCTACAAGTAGTGGTTCGCTTGCAGTCCAGAATTGCAGAAATTTTGCTTGGATCAACAAAAATCCCTTCTTCATTAACGATATGACCATGAAATCTGACTTCCTTGACCCAAAAGTGACATTTAGAGAATCTAGCGAATAAGACATTCCTTTTCAACATTTCCAAAACAATTCTAAGATGTTCAGCGTGTTCTTCTTCGGTTTTGGAATAAATCAAGATATCGTCAATTAATACAAGGACAAACTTGTTCAGTACTTCTCGAAACACATAGGTCATTAAATCTACGAAATATGCAGGAGAGTTGGTTAGTCCGAAAGGCATGACTAGCCAATCGTAGAACATGTTAGGACCCCTAAAGACAGTTAAATGAACACAATCCTCAGCTATTCGCAGTTGATGGAATCCTTGAGCTAAATCCATTTTGGAAAAGAATCGAGCTCCAGTAAGTTGATCGAATAGATCGTCGATTCGAGGTAAAGGAAATTTGTTTTTAAGAGTTTCTTTATTGAGATCGCGGTAATCTACACACAATCTCAAAGATCCGTCAGATTTAGCTACGAATACGACGGCTGAACCCCATTCGAAAACACTAGGGCGAATCAATCCTCTTTCTAACAAATCTCGAGTCTGATTGACTAATTCAATTCTTTCCTTAGGTGCCATCATGCGACTTGCGTGTACGACAGGACGGGCATTGGGTACTAAATCAATTTGGAATTCTATTTCTCTGTGTGGAGGTAAGGATTTTACTTCTTCAAATACGTCGAAAAACTCTCGAACAATAGGTATAGACTCCAAACTGGTTTCAAGATATCCCAAAGTATACCTTAATTTATCCCTCTTCGGACTCGGATCCTCACAAGAGATTTGAACGAAATTTCCAAGGTTTGTTTTGATCGAGATCGTTCGATTATTACAATCTAATTTAGCTTTGTATTCTGTTAGCCAATCCATTCCGAGTAAAATTTCGAATTCATTAAAATCAAGAACAAAGAGACTGATAGGGAACCGGTAAAAAGAATATGATATAGGGATGTCTCTACATCGCAGAGAAAGGTTTGCAGGACCACCTACTGGGTTTTTCACACAAATGGGCTCGCCGACAAAATTAGGTTTAAGTTTTAATTCATTTACGGTTTGTTGGGAGATAAAACTAAGTGTAGCTCCCATGTCAAATAAAACTCTAACAACTTTTTCATAAATAGTAAGGTTACCTTCCAAAACACCTTTTCCTTTATCTGTTTTTGAAGTTGAAGGGTCTTCCTTTATCGCATATACATTCGCCAACTTTTCTTGTTTCAACACTAGGCAATCCTTAACAATATGTCCAGGCTTGTGACAATTATAGCATTCTCTAGCTCCTTGATTATTCTTCACAGCTTGTTCCTTCTTGACTTGCTTCTTCGGGTTCTTGCAGTTGTTTGAATAATGCCCCTTTTCTTGGCAATTGTAATAGGTTACATATTTGGCCGAATTCCCTTGGTTGTTCCTCTTGTCATTGCCTTGATGTGGCTTCTTACCCCCAAACTTTCTTTTCTTCCAATTCTGATTACTGGAATTTCCGCTTTCCCTTGGAATCTCTTGCATATCCAAGGAGACATACCGATATCCCATATCGATAAGATCAGAGATAGAATCTTTAATGTGTGCGGTCATCCTCTCGTGATATTTCTTGTTCATCCCGCAAATAAATTTTTCATTTTTCTTTAAAGGCGCATTCACCAACTCTGGTCCGAAATGGGATAATTCATTGAATTTGTTTAAGTATTCTTCAAAAGACAAGGCTCCTTGCTTTAAGTCCAGAAACTCTTGATACATTCATGAAATTCCAGCCGATGGAAAATATCGCTTCTCGAACACCTCTTTGAATCGACTCCAAGAAAACTCTTCTTCAGGTTCATCTATTGTGACCGTTTCCCACCAAGCTGAAGCTTCATCTTGCAGCTTAAGCCCCTTAAAAATCTTTTCACATGATCTTATCCAAGCCTGGGCCTCAGTATTTGATTCTTTGCCAGTGAAGGGCCTACCACCCAGCCTTGTGAAACTCTTATGCAAATCAGCCGGATTTGGCTGAGGTTGAGTAGGCACAACTTCTTCCGTTAAAGGAGAAACTTGACTAGCTGTTGTCGCATTTCCCTGACTCCTAGCTCTACCTCTGCGCCCACTCATTCTTACTATCTGTAATTAGTAAGAAACTTTATTTAGAGATTCGAACGAGATATCTTAAGGAATATCTGCAGTTAAAGAAAATAGACTAAGAAAATTTTGGGTTTCTGTCTCGGTTTATACTCATTCTAGGGTATACTTCACCCTATCTCTAATGAGCCATCTAATGTGTTATACTCCATGGATAGAGTTCTTACTCAACCTTTAGCTCTGATACCACATTGTCATGGCCCGAAGTTCAGCGTTCAAAAATCGACATGAAATACCTCACTTGTATTCGACTGCCGGAGATTCAAACGTCGAATTTCAGTTCGGATGGAGCTTATAACAACAATTAGATGAATATAAACAGCGGAAAACAAAACTGCCGACATCAATATCCTAGATACAACATCACACAATATCAATACAACAACCACACCAACATCAGAGTATTTATATACATATACAACACAACTCCAAAATAGACCATCACAAAAGAACAACATGCGATCAAACCAAGAAAGTCTTCAAAGAGATAAAGCAATAATGAACTTCCAAACTAAGACCCTCGAGATCCAAAAGTTTCCAAAATATCTCCAAGATAAAACCTTCAAAACTAGTAGTCTCCAAACCATACAACTCCAAGATCCAGCCAGTACCAAAACACAGAAGACCTGCTACTAGGCTGCCCGTGTGGAAATTATGGGCACCCAGAGTATAGAAAGGAAACAATAAACTCCGGGTCAGTCATGTTACTGGTATGAGTAAACAAAACAGTTGCTTTGAAAATGGAGGCAGTTTAGTTTAAATCAAAGCAAACAAAAGAATTTTGAAAGAAATTTGCAATGCTTTTAGAAAATGAAAATGCCATAAGGCCTCCCGCCTCACACAAAATGCAAAAGCAGACTTGGGGAAGATTTCTCCTTATGACAGTCAAATATGCTTGATACGGGAAAAATTATTTAATATTATTACTAGTGCATAGTGTAGAAAAAAATTTCGAAAATATAATATTAATCTTAGCCAGGATAGACATTTCGTACTATGCCTACTATAGCTACCATCTAAACAGTGGTGACCACCATAAGTAAATAGCAGGTAGTACAACTAAAATCGTACTGGGTTCGTATTGATAATTGGATTTCTAACAAATGGTCAGGCTAAGGAACTTCCTGGGCCACATGGGTACGCCTCTAAGGGGACGTCCCGAGAACCTAACCGGATCTCTGCCAACACAAGGCTGGTTTACCTCTATAACTAGGTAACTACTACACGAGTATGTCATCCCCCGGTTGTAACCAACCTTTATCCGGGGCCCCAACATCAATCACAAAGGAATATATATATTTGCGATATCCACATAAGTTAAGTATCTGGGCTCCATACCATGATACCACTTCTATCCAGAAGGAAATGCACATACCCTAAAGGGTGCTACCCCCAATAACCTTGCCGCATCTTTCATGTTTCGACCATTACCGGGTTGTGAGGTTCGACGAAGTCTCATCTACAAAGCTACGCTTTTCACAAAAAGCCATGCTTTGATCATCTAATGACCAAAAATGATCATCCATACACAGCAGCACTCAGCATTCCACACTACCAAATTAGGAATATATTGCTGATAACTTCAACTACATAACCTCTGAGCTCGTTCGTCTCACAGAAGGGTGTTAAGCTAAGAGAATAAATTCTCCGCCACCAATAGATATGTATTTGAAAGAAATTGGCTTTATATCTCAAAGTGTAGTGTCAGACACACGACCATACAAGTCTGTTCCGGGTTCGAACAGAACGGAAGGCACTTCGTCCAATAAAGGAATAAGTCCTTGCAAATCCGAGCGTCTACAAACCCGATCAGACTTCCCATCACTTAGGGAATCCCTACACCGGAGCAACTCAGTGCAGAGACAATCGATAAGTTATCCTATCGTTTTCGAAGACACCCGGTCTTCAACATCTCTTTAAAGGTTATCCGTTTCGTCGAATCACTTATTCCGGATGGGTTATACGACCAAGGAGTTCATTCCCGGCTAATCCGAATAGTGAGCGTTCAATTTTTTAAAAAAACATGTGGGTATATCAATTACAAGGATGTGATCATTTAGGTTTCGATGAGGGTTTCGGATAACAAAGTGAAATCCGACTCCCTGTCGCATCGATGTTTTAAATGCTGTTTTACAGGCGAAAGGGTTTCCACATATATATAGGAACAAATCACAAGTCACAAAGCAATCACAGTATCACAGCAGAAATATCAATCTAGTACAGAACAATTGATGATAGTCAATCATCTCTAATTAGGGTGAATATGATTTAGTGTGTTAACCACACAATTATTTTATTAATTTTAAATCAATGATTGATTATTCTTAACTTTAAATTGATTCAATCTTAATTAACTTTATCAATTAATTTTCCTTAATTTAATTATCTTAATTCATAAATCCTTAATTTATAATTAATTAAATCTTAATTACTTTCATTAATTAATCACCTTTTAATTAAATCAACTTTTAATTATAAAGTAATTACAAATTTTAATTGTTTAAAATCTTTATTTAATCATTCTAAAGAATTTTGTCTTTAAGTTAAAAAATTAAATATTTTATTTACTTCTCAATTATTTTATCAAGTTAAATTTTTAAACAATTTTATTTTTTAAAATCAAGTTTTAAAATACTTCATTTATCCCAGATAATTATTTAAAAAAACAAGTTTTAAATCATGTTTCAAGATTTTTAGAAAAAACTTGAATTTTGTTGTTTTTAAGCTTGACACGAGGCCTTCCCCGAGTTGCCCCCGATGTAAATGCTTCCGTGCTTTGAGTTTCCACTCAAATCGACCCGTGAGAGAAATTTTTCACAAATTTGTTTAAGTCCGGAAATCTACTCGATACAGCTCCAAAACATCACGAGCTCGACTTCGATTTTTTCTTCTTAATTTCCGAGTGGTGCCTCGAGCTTTCCTTCCTGCTTCCACAAACCATCACAACTGATACCACTACCAGATTGTACATGTGCACGATCAAGACCACTACCGATGGTCGAAGCTGCAGCCACCAACAAGTCGGCGCTCATCCCCTAACACCCTACAACACCCAAAATTCGAATTCATCTCGAAAACCAGAATCGAGCTATCTCGACCCAACAACCCCGTAGAACATCACCAGAAAGACGTCTCGCGCTACCTCCTTCGATCGTCAACGATCGCCAAACTTGGACTGGAGCTTCGTCGTTGCGTTACGCCCAGGTTGGCACTCGAGGCACACAGTCCGATCACTTCATGATGGCGCAACACCTTTTTTTTTCAAGCACAAGCAGAAATGGGTTTTAAACCCTGCCCTGGCCTCGAATCCAAGATTTACTGATTTATAAATTTACCCAGTATTTTTCTAGTGATCTGTAATGCGCAAACTATCAACGACATCGAATTCGAGGGTCACGATCACCTTGGTCGCCGGAAATGGGCATAAGTTCGATTTCCTGATCATCTCAAAAATCTCAATAAAAAATTAACGAAAAAATTGAATTTGTGCTTCTAAAATCATCATTTTCGATGGTGATTCAAATGGTGCTACTGAAATTCAAATTCATGAAGTTCGAATTTTTGCATTCTTGAGTTGTGACTGTGTCTTACCTTTTCCAATGAAGATAAACATGTTTCCTTGCTTTGATTCATTACTGAGATAAAATACAAGTTTAAAACAGTACTTTAACTTATTTACAATTATTTCCAGAAGCAAAGAAAACGAAGAAGATGTTGAAGATGTGGATGGTTTACTTTGTGAACCAATGATTTGAGCATGACAATGTTTACAGTTTTCCATTAAAAGAAAACTACAAATTTTGCTTTGATTTAATTCTGAAAACATGATGCACTGTCAAACCATCCTTCTAACTATTTTACAATTCAATTTCTTATCAAAAGAAATAAGGAGAGGGATTTTTTTTTAAACTTCACAGTAACTAAAATGTTGCAGGAAGACAAAAAAACAGGAAACAGTGTTTCCAGGAAATTCAAAACACAACATGTCCATTCATTACATTCAAAACTATGACATTCATGCAAAGATTCAAACACAAACAATTTGAACAAAGTATAGGTTTACTAACATTTTTTCAAGAGAGTTCCCTGATGCTCTTTCAAAACAGAGATGAGGCTGGCAAATTCTTTTCTACTTGATTTTGAAATTTAAATCTGCAACTTGAAGTTATAACTTTTTGTTTAATCACTGTTGCTTGCTCTTGTTTATTCAATTTATTAATATCAAAACATGGATATGAATTTACTTACAATTGGAATTTGTAACAGAGGAGTCTTTTCTTTTTATTTCTGCAACTAGAAACCTAAAGTAGATTTAAAGCATTGATCTTTATTTTATTTTTCCCTGCAATTGATAGAAAGTTATTGTATTAGTCTTGCCTTACTACAGATCATAACTTCAAATTCAAAGTTACAAATGTTACTTACCTTAAAAAAAATCTTTCCAGATTTGCACTGCCTAAACCAGAGGCTTCCCCTTTATGACAAATCTGCAGTTTTTTTTTTCAATTGGTTGTTGAAATTTGATTAAAAATAATAATTTTAAAACTATAAAGTTTTAAAACAAAGCTTACCTGAAGATGAATGCATCACTACAGTTGATATTTCCAGAAAACAATTCGGATTTTATTTACTTTTGAATTAAGGAAGGGAGCATTTTTTTTTCTTTTCTGTTTTAATGGTTTCTTTTTTTTTTAATTGTTGAGACAATTTAGATTTGTTTTTCTTTTGATGATGATAGTTTTCTGAAATAAAAATAAGGATAAAAGATATTGTATAATTTGTTTGCTTAAAAAAATTATTAAGAAAAGAAATTATTAAAAAGGACACTTGTTATTTTTCTTCTTTTATTGAATTACACTTGTCACTATGTTAATTCTTAATTTAACACATGCAAGAAAAAAAAAATTCTTCTTTTATTTACAAAGTATTTTACACCATTAAACTTGTATTTGTACTTACATTTTTTTTAAAGATATTAGTTTTTTGTGTTAATACATATTATTAAAAGAAAGTGTTTTGAATTTTTAATACATATCAAATAATTCCTATAGATATGTATATATAAATGCAAATTATTTTACCAAACGCTTTATTTTAAAATTCAAATTCAAATTGAAAATCAATTCAATATATAAATTCAAATCTACCCATGTATGCACACATGCACATGCATATTTATATAAAAGTTAAATTCAACGATTAAAAACTTTTAATCATTCAAAATTTTCACACTTAACAGAAATTTGAAACTCTTATTCATTTACATCATCATCTATTTATTTATTTACTCTTTATTTTATAATTTGAACTTTTCAAATTTTTTTCATAAAAGTTCTACATTTATAAATTTATAAATTGATGAATTTTGGTATGTTACATGAAGGCTCAAAAAATTTATATTGTTAATACTGAGAATAATAGAAGTGTTAAAATTGAATTTAAAAATAACCTTCGGAGGCATAGTCTCGCAATTCGACGAAACCAGTTCCATTGGATCCGTAATATTGAATTATTATCGGATTTCAAATTTCATAGTAATCAGAGTTGTTGTGAGAACGTACGATATATAAACACGCTGAAATTTATATCGAAATTCAATTTAATAACTGAGTTCAAAAAGCTACCTTCTCCATACGATCGAATTTGGACCCGAAACCTTTTCCATTGTGTTCAGAATAGGGGTGTAACATTACGAACGCCTAGCAGCATGCTTCGATAGGAATTCGAATTTGTCTTGTGCGTTTAAATGGGGTGTTTAAAATTTTATAATATAGATGTGTGTATATATATTTTGAAAAAAAAAAAATGAATGATGATCAGCCTACTTTCTATGAGTATCAAAACTTTTATGCAATCACTGTAGTCTTTCTGGTTCACGCAAAGGTCAAATCGTGTTCCCCTCAGCCTCGTTTTAAGATCTCACGCTATCTCATTTTTTCCATTCGTTTATTTCTACACAAGAGTCCATTTCAGGAAATGATATAATAGCCGCATCAAATAAAATCAAATTCAAGTGGCATAATAAACGATAAATTAAATTGATTATTTCGTTGAGTTCGTAGCCCGAGGTCTTCGATTCTTGACCATCTTTTAGGGTGCGGTTGAGATGTGGGGAGATCCAAAATCAGCCGCGTGCTTAGGGCTTGAAGTTCGTCTTGGCGTTGCACTGCAAAGGAGGCCGAACGGAGGAGCTCTGGCCACACACAGATGATCGCGATAGGGGTACGGTGTGAAAATTTGGGTTGAATGTCGCGATTTACTGTATGATATTGAGAGGTGATTTAGGTCAAAGGGGCGGTGTAGTTGAGTCTGGCGAAGTGATCGACAGAGTTGGTGGTCGTTAAGGCATAGAAAGGGTACCGTAGGTTTTGAAGAGAGTTGAAAAGAGAGTATGTTTCTGGGAAGTCGTAGGCGTTGGTGATGGTGGTGAGGGCCGCGGAAGCAAGTGAAGACACGTTCATGTTGGCCGAAGGTCTGATCGATGAGGGATTTTCGAGTAGATATTTTAGCAGTAAGGTAATATTTCTATTTCAACTTAAAATTCCTAAATTTGTATACAAAGGGTATATATTCATATATGCATGGAAGCAGTAAGTGTATATACATATGTACTTAATATATATATATATATATATATATGTAGAGAAACGGTTTCTTTTTAATATAAAGTAAGTTCTGTTTAATTAAATTAGAATTAGAGGTAGATTAAGAAAAGATATATACGTATAATTTGGAAATAGAATTTAAATGGTAATATGAATTATGTTTATAAGGTTCAGTATATATATGTAAACAAGATATATATATATATATATATATATATAAGGTTGGAAATATAGAAATTTTGAATTTGTGGAAGTTTATATGAAAATTTGATTTTTGAAATCTATGAATTGATTTAAAAATACAACTTATTAGTTAATTAAATTAAATTTATCAAATGCGAATTTAATTATTCGTTGGTTCGAATATTAATAAAATCATCAAATATCTGTACTAGGTCTGAAATCGGGAAGGAAATAACCAGTTTGGATCGGACTGAAATTGAAATCAAAGGTGAGTTAATCTCACTCAGCTGAATTTATGTTTAAATTTAAGTCAAATTTAAACAATTGATTGATTGATTTGATTTGGTGTGTTATATTATATAGTGGTATATAGTATATCTTGGAATGTTTGATTTTCCACATCAAATAGCGGACGATTTTATATTTAAACCCATAGACCGTGATACTCCACCTCGAAGTGGAATTGGTATTTATGTTGTGCTAACGTCTATGGATGCAGGGAAAACAGGTTGGAGGGATCCAACTGGATCCCTTAACATTTTTTTAAATTATTTAACATTCTCTGTTGTGATTATTTGATATCCTATGATGAAATATATTAGATTATCGAATGCTATCGTTTGATTGAATGTATTTGGGTATAATGAGTTACCAAAAATGTATAAATTGGATTATGGAAAGAAAATAAAAGAAGTGAATTTGTAAGTAAAATAATTATAGAAAATTTGAATAAATTGAAGAATGAATTGGAAACGAAATTTCTCAAATTTTAAACTTCAATATTATCTTTTAAAATAACAAAACATTTATTTTAAATTTAAGATTTTAAATTTTGAAAAGAACAAAGAAGAAATTGGGAAAAACCTGAAATTGGTATATTTCAGTTAAAAGATTTAAAATCAAACGGAAAATAATAATAACAACAATAAAGTCCATAATTAAGAAATTTTGAAATGAATTGAGTAAGTAAAAGAATTTATTTCAAATGGAATAAAATGGAAATCAATTTGGTAAATTGATTTAAGTGATTGAGATTGGAAATTCTCCCTGGATAACCATGTACGTTTTCAGAGTAAATTTTTAAACATAAGTTAATAATTTTAAAGTTATTTTAAAAAGCAAGTTTTGGAAAATTTATTATTTCTAATATTTAAATTCTAAAAGTAAGTATTTCCTTAAATCTATTATAGCAGTAATTATTTAAAGAGTGACTTAGTATTTTGTTTTTAAAAGTAAAAATCCAGTTTTATATTTTATTAAATAACCTTATTTCAAATATTCATATAGTATGTATTTTTAACAAATTATTGAAGTAGTTTTAACTTAAATGTTTTAAAGTATATTTCAAAGTAAAGTGCTTTAAAGTATTTTAAAAATCTAGTTTTGTACTGGGTGATTCCAGAGGAGATAGAAAAATATTTGGGAAAGTTTATTCTGGAAAGGAAGAATGGTTGGAAATAGTTTTTAAAAGGGTTTGAAAATGAAAATATATCTTGTGAAGATATTTTGAGATTAATAAATAATTCAGGAAATTATTTATTGTTGGATGGTTGTTTGTGAATATTAATTGATAGTTAAATCACCGACTATCAATATTGGACAAATGCGTTGATCGTTTGGAAGAGACAGGGATCGAGATTTATTTTCTCGTAAACCACTTCGATTCGGTTTGTACGTTTTCGTCGAAAAACGAGTTTGGATTCGAAGAAGGAGCAGTGAAGTGCAAGGGCTAGACGCTACTAATCCTGTGGATATTTTTAAAAAGGATGTAGTAGGAGTAGTGCCTTCGGTTCCGTTCAAACCTGGGATGGACTTGTATGGATGAATGCTTACCGAACATCGTCAGGGGGACGATGGGCATTTTAAGGGATATGTTCTAAAAGGTAACGCTTAGCCTCAAGCCTCATCAACCGGGAATGACTGAAAATCAAGGTTTATGCAGCAAGGCTAGGTGGGTAGCACCTAAGCAGGGTGAGGTCATCCCTGTCTAGATGTCCCTTTTATTTCGACGTAGTGGGCGGTTGCTGATCCCAACCGCGGGGTAATCTCACTCGGGATTATCCAGTAAGGGGTAGTCCCGGTCTTGTGTTGCAGGGGAGCGGGCGTACTCCTCGGTACTGTGATCTAGGCCACGTACTGTAACAGGTGGTACCCCAGTGCCTAGTCATTAGTTGGAAATCCATTCTCCCTACGAGCCTTGTACGATATTTGTTTGTATTACCCACTCTGTGGCTAGTAGCTGGAATTTAATCATGTAACAGTTTCGGCTATTTTATAAGTATTTGTATATAGACCCTATTATAATATCAGAGGATTTCTATAAAAAGTGTTTTAGCTATCGTAAGGTAAAAACCCGACATGTTTATTTGTGGTGTGGTCTTATGAGATGCTTTTGTTTTCAAAGGATTTTGAAACTTTAATAATCAATTGGGTGTGGTTTTCTCACGCTGGTTGACTCGCGTGTTAATTAACTATAATGCTCGGGTCAGACCGAGTAATATAGGATAGAGGATATGGTGCCGTGAAGCTCAGGAGACGAGCTGGATGACGATACGTACTTGTTTTACATATATTCCGCTGTGTAGAGTAGCTGTGCATCCAGTTGTATGTTATTGATGTTGAGCTGTGATTGATGTACTCTGATGATGTAATATATAAATAGATATATTTGATTTTTGAGTAAAGATTATTTATTATCTATTATATTTTATTCCACTGCGATGGTTAGATTCTGTTGCTGTTTTCTATTTTCTTGTTATACCTCTTCTTTTTTAACCCAAATGGTCCGTATTTCTATACAACTTGAGTTGATTTGGGTAGAATAGTGTTAACTAAAGGGGTACGGATTTGCAGACCGTTACACTTGGTATCAGAGCTTAGGTTGGTGATAACATTCGCTCTGGTGGGAATTACTCATTTAAAATAGAGTCTGTAGCACGCTAGAATGAGTTTGAGTGTATTAATAGATATGAGTGCGTATTTGTTTGTGAATATAAATTGTTTTAATATTGTGTTGATTGGTCTATTGAGTGGCATATGAACTTTCGTCGACATAGTCTGGACAACTGTATCGAAGGAGTTTCTAAACACTTGAATAGAACAGTTTGACACGGTATTGTTTTAAATGTGGGTGAATGAAATAATTTTACCCAAAAATATATTTTGATATAAGGAAAAGTTTTTCTTTAACTATTTACCTAACATATGGTTGCTTGGATGTTAGGAAAAATAATATTAAATTATTATCATTGTTGAGTGAAAATTTAACAAGAAATTGAAAATATAACTAAAGGATAAGGAAAATAAATTCATTATAGAAAGAAATTTATAAATATGAAATATAAATGTAAATTATAAATTGAAATATAAATGTAAATTATAAATTGAAATATAACTAAATTAGAATTTGTATGAGCATAAGCTGTGCAAATGAATTATAGTTAAAAATGATTTAAGCAGGATTTGGAAATTTAAATCCCGGAGATTTGAAAGTATTTGAAGATAAATGATAGCATTATTTTTTTAGAGGTAGTCCTGAAAGTAAACTTGTTTTAAAAGGATTTTGAAAGTAATATAGCATTGAAATCACTCGGATTATTGGGAAATAATTCCGACAATGACGGTCGCATCATCAGCATTCATTTTCGAATTTTTAACTGACGGATTGTTGCCAAATTGATTTTTTTAGAAAAGCTAGTTGTTTATGAATATTTCAAAGGAAATTTGTTGGAAATAAAAAGCAGGATTGGTTTAAATTTTGGAGAAATGTGATTTGAGATGTTGGAGATTTCAAAATGATTTGAAACCAAAGTCGGGTGTTTAAAAATCCTGATGAGATAGGTTATAAGCTTATAAATTAAGACGATTTTTAAGTCAGGAAGGAAATATAAGCTTTGAATGTTGGAATTTAAATTTAAAGTGAAAGGTTAAAAATGAAATTAACTTGGATTGGGGAATAAAATTTAACTGGATTGAAATAAATTGAATTGGCTGAAAATAATATCCAGTTGTATACGAATTAAGTTGAAATGGAATTAAGTTAAATAAATCTGAGTTAAAATAAAATTGAATTGGAATAAAAATTCAATTGAATTATTGAAATGGAATTAGATTCTTACCTGAATAATGGAAAATAAGTTGAATATGGATTGGATTGAAATGAATAAATCAGAGTAACTTATAAAGGAATTAAAACCCATGGTAATAAAAATATGCTTGGGTTATATATAAGCATAAGGCTTGAGTTAAAAACAAAAAAAAAATATTCAAGCCAAGAATGAATGGAAATGTGTAAAATAAGAAGCCGTGACTTAAAAAATTTGAAAGTGAAATAGAAAATCCAAAATAAATGTTGTTTGATGAATTGGAAAATAAAATAAAAATCCAAACTTGAATTATAAAATAAATTTTAACTTAAGAAAACTAAATGAAGAGATTTTGAGATTTAAAATCAAGTATTGAATTATAAATAAGGAAGAACTAATTAGATAATAAATTAGTTAATGAAAATATGTAATGGAACCTAATGTAGTTAAATAGAAGCTGAATTGGTGAGTTAATATTGAAGTTTGGAAATAAAACTCAAGGTATAAATCAAATTCGACTTGAATCATTAGTGAAGAAAATATAATTTAAAGTGGCCTTGCAATTAATTAAATGAATTGAGAATGAAATTGCATTGTAAGTTAATAAAATTGTATGCTAAATTAAAAGTGAATGGTAGAATCAAAACTTGAGATATCAATTAAAATTCGACTTGAAGTGTTAACAAATTAAATAAAATTGGAAATGTGTCGAATAAAGGAAAATGAAATAGAATAAAATAGTAATGGTATGAATTGCAATTAAAATCCAAATAAGTAGAAATAAATTGGTAATGGCCTTCTAATCAACTGAATGAGTTAAATCTAAAAAATCAAATTTTATAATAACTAATCAAATGAAATTGCATATTTAAAATGAGATTTAATTGAGAGAGAATTAAGTTGAATAAAAGAGAAAAAATTACTTGTAAAATGAAATGAGCTTAAGTATAAAAAAAAAAATTGAATAAATTGAACTAAATTAACTTAAGCTGAATAGATGGAGGAGAGTTGAATTGAAATCAACTTAAACTAAGTTTAATAATATTGGATTGGTTTTAAATCAAGTGAAAATAAATTTTAATCGAAATAAAATTCGGTGAGCTACAGATAATATTTAATGGAATGAAATTCCTAATTAAATAATTGTAAATCGTTTATATTGTTAAGGAATTGAAATAACTTGGAGACAATAAGAAAAGTAGAATGGTTTTAAACGAATGCGGATAGGAAATGAAACGCAAATGAATGGATCATGACTAAAATTGGAAAGGGATAAAATTTAATAGGATGTGTCGAGCTAGATCAAATGGTTTTGAATGGAACCCGTTTGAATAATGAAACTAGTTTGGTTAATAAAATGAAATGCAAGTGAATGGATTCAAATTTGAAATGTAATGAAAATTAGAATATATGGATTGTGAATAAAATTAAAAATGCAATGGAATTAAGTATAAATTGAGTTAAAATCAATTTAGATTGGTTATAAAACATAAGTACTTATTCATTCACATAGATCCCGTCAAATTGCATAGAATAAATCGTCATTTGGTATAAATGGAGGTAATTAATATTCTATGAATTGATAGGAGTAAAATAATTTTATTTTGAGAGCAGTTGAATTAAATATGTGTTTGGTTTGCTTAAAAATAAACTAAATGTAAGCGATTGAGTTTTAAACCATTCAAATTGATGAAGTTGTATACGAATGGATTGAAAACCATTCAAATTTAATGGAAATGGTTTATAAATTAATTGAAACAGTTGAATTAGTATGAAAACTATATAAATTGCTTACGGAAAGTGTTTGGTGTGCATTTCTTTTAAAATTCATGTGTTTAACCACTGCAAATAAGTAAAATATTGTTAAACTTCATATATATGGCACTTACATGTTTTAGTTGAGTAAGTACAGGTACCTGGAAGCCGTGTGGCTGGACTTGGTTGTGCTAATTGCTAAAATAATAAGTTGCTTGCTTAAAAATGCTAAATAAGGTACGCCAACGCAATAAAAATAGGAAATATGAACTGTTTTTTTCGATCGGATGGGTCGACGTATATATATTTATATCTCTTGTCAAATTGCAAAAGCTCCTCCGTACAAAAGGAAACTCTGCCAAAAATTTTCAAAAATTTTGGGGGTTGGAAAATTTAGTTAATCACAAAACGAATTCAAATTGGAAACTAAAATAAATTAGTAAATGAAACCAATTTAAAATAATGACATGAATTAGTTATAAATGAAAAATAAAATTTAAATATTCAGAGTTAAAGATAAATTGAATTTTATGGAATTGGGAAAACTAAATTGAATAGAAGTAGATATAAACTAAAGTGGTAAGGTGAAAATAAATATAAGGAACATATTAAATGCTTATACTAACTTAAGAAAGGAACGGTGAATTTTTAATTGGAATTGATATTACAAATATATTCTAAGTTGATATTTGAATGAATTAATATTGACACTTGTAAGGAAGTCGATAAAATGTTTTTGGAATGTTGTGATTGGATATTATTGCTAAGCAGGATATGTAGGTATTATAAAGAGAAAGGAAAATTGGTTTTAATTTCAGATGATAAATTTGAATTGCCCGGCCAAAAAGGTATGTGTATAAATTTCTGTTAAATTTGATTGGGTTTTTTTCGAGCCACTTGGCTTTTTGTTTTCTTTTGGAATTTGGGAGCCGTGGAGGCCTTTTATAGTTGTACCGAGCTAGCCGCGCAAAGGAGACGCTGGCGAAATTTTTCAGAAATGTAGAGAGTTAGAAAATTATTGAGAAATTTTAATAATTTAAATTTGGATTTAAATTTAAATTTGAAGTGCTGAATAAGTAAAGTTATTCGAAAACTATGAAAGGTTTTAGGAAGTTGGTTGAAGTAATAGTGAGTCTTTAATAAAAGAATATGTTATGGCAAGGTAATTCAATTGTTTGGTTTTGGGGAAAAGAATAAAAGGGCATTGGACCATTCTTCCTAATTAGTAATTTCGGGGATGAATTTCTTTTAAGGGGGGAGGAATGTGACGACCCAGAATTTTTGAGTATTTGAAATCGGGATATTTAATTGATTTTAAATCTTTAGAATTTAATTTTTTAACTTGAATTACGAATATCACAATTTATTTGATAATTAAATTATTAAATTAAATAATTTGTAGTTGGGTAAAATGTTGAATCTGAAGTTTTAAGCCTGTTAAAAATCATTTGAAGGCTCGTAAAATTTATATTGATAATACTGAGAATAATAGAAGTGTTAAAACTGAATTTAACAATAGCCTTCTAAGGCATAGTCTCGGAATTCGACGAAAGCAGTTCCATTGGATCAGTAATATTGAATTATTATCGGATTTCAAATTTTGTAGTAATCAGAATTATTGTGAGAACGTATGATATATAAACGCACTGAAATTTATTGTAACAACCCGCATATTTCTCGATTTTATATTTAAATATTTTATTGAAATATTTTATCAATACTCGGAATTTAGTCCGAAAAGCTACTTTTTTCATACGGTCGAATTAGGACTCGGGACCACTCCCATTGAGTATAAAATGTTGTTTGCGACCTTTTTGAGTATAAGCTTCGATATGTTTGGAGAAAGTTGAATTTTTCTACTTTTTACTTAGGGCTTCGGTTTGGGCTGAGCCACTTATGTATTCAGTCCCAACCCCTTCTCCTCTTCATTCTTTCATTCCTCATTTCCTAATACTCAAGCTTTTATATTAATGGAGAGTGGAAGAGGAAATTAAAACTCCAAACCCTAGTTTTCTTTTGCAAATCAAACTCTAGCTCCAAACTAATTGAAGAACCCATTGGTAAGCTTCTCTTCTTCTTCTCCAACTCATTCTCTTATCAATTTAAGAAATTCCTAAACCTAACTTTGGGAATGTTCTTCTTTTAAAGCTTGGAATCAAGCTTCTTGAGTTGGATTTGAAGAGTGGTTGATTCTCGTTTGCTTCTAAGCTTCTTTTTCAATCGTTCGGGTTCAAAGGTGAGATTTTTATCTCACATCTATGCTTATATTTATCTTCGATTGTTAGGTATGAATTCCTAACACTTATTCTTGTGCAATTGATATGGATTTGGATTGGTTTTGTGAATATTCCAATTTTGGTGTTTTGAAAGCCAAATCCTTAAAAATCATAGCTTTGATGTTCAAATGCGTTTTTGGTGATGCATCGAGGAGCAAATAGGATCGGGTAGCCGTTGGGCATAATTCCCTATCGTCCGTGCTCGTTCGGTTGCGAATTGGTGGAGTTTGCACATCAATTAAATGGGTTTCAGATTGTAGAACATCAGGTTCGGCCGACCGAACCCCTGAGCCGGACGACCGACCTGCTACTAAAGTGCAATTGCACTTCTCTGTTTCTGGTTCGGTCGGCCTGCTTCAGGTCTCGGTCGACCGACCTGCTTCCCGAGAAAATTTCTGGAACAGGGTCCGGTCGACCGAGCTCTGTAGCCGGCCGACCGACCTGGTGCAATTTTGCCTATTTCGCATAGTTGTTTGAATTTCCAACTTTAATCGATTCGTGTTGTTTCCTATGTGTTGTTATCATTTATTATGAACTTGATGACTCCTTTTTAGGGATTTTTGAATATCCATTTCGATGGATCCTTTAACGATTTCTTTGGATTTTTATTCACGTCTTCGAATGTGAATTTTAGTGATTGATTGTTCCTACAATCTTCTTTGTGATTTGTCACTTTAAAATATAAAAGTTTTCTATACTAGTAGTAAATGTCAAAACTCTTTCTTCAAATGATTTCAACACTATTTTATTACAAAGCTCGTTTTCCTAAACCGTTTTCCAATCTATTAGTATATACAAGCCTTTACCTTACACGTATGAGAAATCTAATTAAACGACTTAGTAAAACGAGTGGTATGAAACGCTTGCGTTTACTTCATCGGTTAATTCTTTGACTAGTTCGATTGAATCTCTTGTGACAATTTTATAGTGGAGATCTACAGTTTGTTTGTAAATATTTAAGTTAAGCAAGTGGTTATGGGACATGAAACTAAACTCATATATTTACTAGCTTAGTGTAATTGACACTTCTCGTTGATCATGACGATCATCTTTGTGTTTTAGACTAGCAATGTGCGATGTCTCTTTGTCTGCGAGGGAGACTAAACCCCGTTTTCTGGAGTTTCGACTCAAATTGGTGGGGTAGCAACCCATGGTCTTCGGGCCATTTGTGGAGCTTCGGCTCAACTTGTGAAGGTTAGCAACCATGGAATTAGCTTCCGTTTGTGATACACGTGTTGGTGAGCTTTATGCTCCCGTTTGTGATAGGCCTCCCCCCGTTTTTATGATTTCTGGATTTCTTGAGATGATTTCTAGAATTTGTGTTTCACCAATTTTCATGATTTCCGTTGATAAGTTCTATCAATATTTTTGCATTGGTGAATTTGTGTGTCAATGACTTTTGTGATTGACATTGATATAATCGTCAATATTTATGGTTTGGTGAACGAAATAAGGAGTATGACATTTCTTTGATTCTTGTGTAGATTTTGTGATATTGATTAATCTCTTGTTGATTTTCAATTACTTATATATATCACAGCTTGGCATTGTGATTATTATGTGTTTAGTCATATCTCTTACTCTATATCGTTTCATCTGATATTTATAGTTAGACTGATCCGTTTATTATTTTCTTATTAAATAATACTCGGGTCAGACCGATATGTTACAGGTGCTTCTGCTTGACTTCTCACTTGGGATTGATTCCTCTGACTTTTGGCTAACTACTTAGATTAGTAGTTTTTTGTTGTATACACTTGAGATATAGACTCATAGTTGTATTCTTTTGTATAACACGTGTTGCTATTCTTTTGTATTATTGTGGATCTTCTTGACCACTACTCTGATGTACGCCGTCATGTGTTAGTTATATA
The DNA here is from genome assembly GCA_030765085.1 of Allium cepa. Classification (NCBI taxonomy): domain Eukaryota; kingdom Viridiplantae; phylum Streptophyta; class Magnoliopsida; order Asparagales; family Amaryllidaceae; genus Allium; species Allium cepa. The sequence goes on from CM060939.1 coordinate 906,338,729, forward strand.
TATTCATATCTTCTTCCGCCTTTGTGATATGAATTATCTGTGACTGATTTGTGTTATGTTTATTTCTATATTTGTTTCTGAAGATTTTATAGCCATTGTGTAGTAGCTTTGAGTTTGTGTCGGTATGCCGGATTTCCCTCTTGATAAAGAAATGCATGTTATACTATCTGGCATATCGGTACTCGCACAAAGCAATTATACAAATGATCGCTCCTCAACAGCCTTATTCTCCGTGCTAGTCGACAGTATTACTCCGTAGTGTTCTTGGCTAGCATGGGTATAGAGGTGGGGCGTCACAGCTTGGTATCAAAGCCAAACTTCGGAACAATGTAGAATAATTTAACAAGGATCGTAGTCCTAAGTCCTTCTTAGGAGTCGTGCCTTAGGATTTAATTCGAGTCTTCGTACCGATTCATTCTATTTTCTTTATGATTCCTTGTTTTATCTATCAAGTTTGCTTGATATTCATTTTATGAATAACCTTATTCTTCTTCTTTATTTCTTTCTAAGGGAAGAGAAATGGTTAGACCTGGCCGTCCCAGCGCCGGTCAATCTAGTGCTACTCCCCAAGATGGAGTTTTTATGACTACCCAGCAACTTCTTGACCTTGTTACGAATGCTCAAGCAGCTGGTTCTAATCCGGAACCTACTCATCCTAAATCTGGATTTGCACGCCTGTGCAACGACTACACTAATTTGGCTGGGAAGCCATTTAAAGGTTCTGAAACTATTTTTGAAGTCCATGCTTGGTTAAGGACATGCGATCGAATCTTTTCTCGCGTGAACCTCATTGATCTTCACCGAGTTCGGGTGGCTTCTAGCATGCTCCAAGAAAGAGCATTGGACTGGTACGAACTTCTTATTTCTAAGACTAATGAAGCTGATCTCACCTGGGAGAAATTCCGAGAGCGCTTCGAGTTAAAATTCATACCAGAAGCTGAGAAGGTGACTTTGGCTCGCCGTTTTATTGACCTTGTTCAAGGTGAATCTTCCGTGACTGACTATGTCGCGTCTTTTGAATCTCTCTCTAAATACGAGGTTGAATATATCAACACCCCGTTGAAGAAAAATCAGAGGTTCGTCTATGGCTTAAACAAAAATCTCAAGAAGCCATTACTTCTAAAATTAAAAGTTTCTTTCGACCAACTCATTGATATCGCTCTTCATCTTGAAGAGGCGGATAGGGAGAATGATATTGAAGTGGTGGGTTCCAAACCAAACTTCAACAACAAGAAGAGGCCAAACAAATTCAAAGGCCCCTATCCCAATAAGAAAGGGAAGCAAGCAACCCCTGTGGCAAAGACTTCTTCCTTTGGTCGTGGGGAATGCTATAATTGTGGTTCGAAGGACCATTACGTGAACAAGTGTCCAAAGTCTCTCTCTTGTCGCTACTGCAAAGATCCCGGTCATGTTATATCTTCATGCCCCAAGCTTCAGGGCAGGAAGGAGGGAAAGTTAAATGTTGCTCAAGCCCTTGGCAACACATTTCGTGGCCAAGGTATTTCTCATTCCATTCTTGATGGTATTGTTTTATTTCATGATCAACCTATTCGAGTCCTTTTCGATACGGGTGCATCCCGCTATTTTATTTCAAAAGAGCTTGTTGATTCTTTTTCTTTGGTTGTTTTGTGTTTAATGACTTCTTTGAGAACTGCAAATCCGGTTGGTGGATTCGCAATAATCAGTTTATTCTGTAAAGATGTCGAGATTATTTTGTGTGATTTTCCTTTCCTAGCCGATTTGCATGTCATGCGTTATTTAGGCTTTGGAATGATTTTGGTAATGGATTGGCTTAACCGTTATGAAGCTCATATCCTATGTCCTGAGCGGACAATTCATCTTCGACATCCTCAATCTGTTAACCAGGTTTCTGTTATTCTTAAAGATTCAGATTCTGCTTTGGTTGCATCTTTATATTCTTTAAACCCTCGTGATGACGATGATGATGATGAGGGTGATATTATTTCTCTTATTCACGTCGTTCGTGAATTTTTCGACATATTCGAGCCCGTTTTAGGATTACCACCTAAGCGAGCAATTGAGTTCAAAATTAATCTCATTCCTGGAGCTCAACCTATCACTCGCCCTCCTTATCGTTTGTCCAATAAAGAAAATGAGGAGATGCGTAAACAATTATCCGAATTGGAGACGAAGCAATTTATTCGCTCTAGCTCCTCGCCTTGGGGAGCTTCAGCAATTTTTGTGAAGAAATCCGATGGAACACTTAGGCTTTGCGTTGACTACCGCAAGCTTAATGATCTCACTATCAAAAATAAATATCCTTTACCTCGGATTGATGATCTATTCGATCAGCTTAGTGGTGCTAGAGTCTTTTCGCAATTGGACTTGGCTACCGGTTTTCACCAGCTTCGTATCGTAGAGGATAACATTCCTTTGACATCGTTCCGTACGCGTTACGGATCTTATGAATGGCTTGTTATGCCTTTTGGTGTAACGAATGCTCCAGCTTATTTCGTTGACCTTATGGATCGAGTTTTCAAAGATTTTCTCGATCGATTTGTTCTCATCTTTATTGATGATATTCTTGTGTATTCAAAAACCGAGGAGGAACATGAGAAGCATCTTCGGATTGTGTTGGAAACTCTTAAAAGTAATCATTTAAAGGCAAAGTTATCTGAATGCCACTTTTGGCAATCTCGTGTGAAGTTTCTCGGTCATATTATTTCCGAATCCGTAATTTCCGTGGATGCTTCAACGATTGAAGCGATTCAAGATTAGAAGAGACCAGAGAGTGTGACGGAGATTTGTAGTTTTCTTGGGTTGGAGGGTTATTACCGCCGTTTTATCAAAGACTTTTCTAAGATTGCCATGCCTCTCACTAGCTTAACAAAGAAAGGTGTTAAATACATTTGGTCGGACAAATGTGAAGCTTCTTTTCAGAAATTGAAGGAACTTCTTTTTGATGCCCCTATTCTTGTTATTCCCGAGGGGAATCAAGATTTCGTTGTTTATACCGATGCTAGTCGTGTTGGTTTGGGTGCCATTCTTATGCAAAGAGAACGTGTTATTGCTTATGCTTCTAGGCAATTGAAGCCTGCTGAAACCAGATATGCCACTCATGATTTAGAGCTCGCGGCTATTGTTTTTGCTCTTCGGATTTAGCGTCATTATCTTTTAGGAGAGGAATTTGTTCTTTATACCGATCATAAATCCTTGAAGTATTTATTCTCTCAAAAGGAACTTAATTTGCGTCAACAGCGTTGGCTCGAATTTCTTGCACCATATGATCTTGATATTATTTATACTCCCTGTAAGGGTAATCATGTCGCCGATGCTCTTAGCCGTAAACAACAAGCTATTGTTTCTATGATTATATCTGAATGGAACGATCTCGAGATTTTATCCACTTGCGAAATTCGAGACCGTGTTTCCGATTTATGTTCATCTCTTGTTTTATGTAGCCTTGAGGCTCAACCTTCTCTTTTAAACCGCATTCTTGAAGCTCAAAGGCTAGATCCCGACTTGGCTCTTCTTGGCCAAAATATTAAGGATAAAATTGGTATTGAAGGTTTGAAAGACTTTGATATTGATTCTCGTGGCGGCATTCGGAAATTTGGTAGACTTGTCGTACCAAATATTAGTGATAAATATTTTAGAAGATTCACATCGTTCTAAATTTACCATTCATCCCGGAAGTAGTAAAATTTACGCGGATATGAAGAGGCTTTATTATTGGGAGGGAATGAAGTCTGATATTGCTAACTTCGTTAAGCGTTGCATGACTTGCCAACTCGTTAAAGCCGAGCATCAAAGGCCCGGTGGATTATTGCAACCTTTAGAGATTCCAATTTGGAACTGGGACCAAATTTCCATGGATTTTATAGATGGCCTTCCCCGTTCTTGTTCGGGTCATGATAGCTTATGGGTGATTGTTGATAGACTAACTAAATCCGCCTATTTTATTCCCATTCGGTCTAATCGAACCGTTCCTATTTTGGCCAAACTCTTTATCAAAGAGATTGTTAAATTACATGGAGTTCCTACTTCTATTGTTAGTGATCATGATCCATTGTTCACTAGTGGATTTTGGAAGAGTCTTCAAAAAGCTTTAGGAACGAAGCTTAATTTTAGCACCGCTTATCATCCCCAGTCCGATGGACAAACCGAGCATGTGAATCGAACTCTTGAAGATATTCTTCATGCATGTGCTCTTGATTTTGGTGGAAGTTGGGAAGATCATATTTCACTCGTTGAATTTTCCTATAATAATAGCTTCCAATCTAGTATTGGTATGGCACCTTTCGAGGCACTCTATGGAAGGCCATGCCGATCTCCTTCTTGTTGGCTTGAGGCCGGTGAGAAGCTGATTTTAGGTCCAGACTTTATTCGTGATTCCACAGAGAAAATTGAACTTATTCGTCATAGGATGAAAGAAGCCAAGAGTAGACAAAAATCCTATGCCGATAACAGGAGAAGGAAGTTAGGACTTTCTGTGGGAGATCTTGTGTTCATTCGTGTTTCACCTATGAAGGGTGTTGCACGTTTCAGTCGATCGGGAAAGTTAGCTCCATGATACATTGGACCATTTCCTATCGCTGAACGTATTGGTTCCATGGCTTATCGCCTATCATTACCGGCTCAGTTTTCTGCCATGCATGACGTGTTTCGCGTTTCTCAACTTCGGAAATGTCTTCATGATTCCGATTCTATTCTTGAGCCCGGTGTTGTGGAAGAGATTGAAGTTTCGCCTAATTTAACTTATGAGCAACATCCTATTCATATCATTGCTTCGGAAGTCAAACCACTTCGAAAGAAGGATGTTCCGCTTGTGAAATTTCATTGGTCTTCAAATCCTAAGGATTGTTCTTGGGAGTCTAGAGAGTTCATCGAGCGATCACATCCGGACTTACTTTCCCGTGCTCTTTAAGGTGAACCTTTTATTTCAAATTTCGTTTGTGTTGAATATGCTTTTATGGTTGTTACTATATATCTTCTTCTTAAATATTGCGAGGACACAATTTCTTTAAGGAGGGGAGTCTTTAACAACCCGCATATTTGTCGATTTTATATTTAAATATTTTATTGAAATATTTTATCAATACTCGAAATTTAGTCCAAAAGGCTACTTTTTGCATACGGTCAAATTAGGACTCGGGACCACTCCCATTGAGTTTAAAATGCCGTTTGCGACCTTTTTGAGTATAAGCTTCGATATGTTTGGAGAAAGTTGAATTTTGCTACTTTTTACTTAGGGCTTTGGTTTGGAATGAGCCACTTATGTATTTAGTCCCAACCCCTTTTCCTCTTCATTCCTTCATTCCTCATATCCTAATACTCAAGCTTTTATATTAATGGAGAGTGGAAGGGGAAATTAAAACTCCAAACCCTAGTTTTCTTTTGCAAATCAAACTCTAGCTCCAAACTAATTGAAGAACCCATTGGTAAGCTTCTCTTCTTCTTCTCCAACTCATTCTCTTATCAATTTCAGAAATTCCTAAACCTAACTTTCGGAATGTTCTTCTTTTAAAGCTTGGAATCAAGCTTCTTGAGTTGGATTTGAAGAGTGGTTGATTCTCCTTTGCTTCTAAGCTTCTTTTTCAATCGTTCGGGTTCAAAGGTGAGATTTTTACCTCACATCTATGCTTATATTTATCTTCGATTGTTAGGTATGAATTCCTAACACTTATTCTTGTGCAATTGATATGGATTTGGATTGGTTTTGTGAATATTCCAATTTTCGTGTTTTGAAAGCCAAATCCTTAAAAATCATAGCTTTGATGTTCAAATGCGTTTTTGGTTATGCATCAAGGAGCCAATAGGATCGGGTAGCCGTTGGGCATAATTCCCTATCATCCGTGCTCGTTCAGTTGCGAATCGGTGGAGTTTGCACATCAATTAAATGGGTTTCATATTGAAGAACATCAGGTTCGGCCGACCGAACCCCTGGGCCGGTCGACCGACCCGCTACTAAAGTGCAATTGCACTTCTCTGTTTCTGGTTCGGTCAGCCTGCTACAGGTCTCGGTCGACCGACCTGCTTCCCGAGAAAATTTCTGGAACAGGGTACGGTCGACCGAGCTCTGTAGCTGGCCGACCGACCTGGTGCAATTTTGCCTATTTCGCCTAGTTGTCTGAATTTCCAACTTTAATCGATTCGTGTTGTTTCCTATGTGTTGTTATCATTTATTATGACCTTGATGACTCCTTTTTAGGGATTTTTGAATATCCATTTCGATGGATCCTTTATCGATTTCTTTGGATTTATATTCACGTCTTCGTCTGTGAATTTTAGTGATTGATTGTTCCTACAATCTTCTTTGTGATTTGTCATTTTAAAAATACAAATATTTTCTATACTAGTAGTAAATATGAAAACTCTTTCTTCAAATGATTTCAACACTATTTTATTACAAAGCTCGTTTTCCTAAGCCGTTTTCCAATCTATTAGTATATACAAGCCTTTACCTCACGCGTATGAGAAATCTAATTAAACGACTTAGTAAAACGAGTGGTATGAAACACTTGCGTTTACTTCGTCGGTTAATTCTTTGACTTGTTCGATTGAATCTCTTGTGACAATTTTATAATGGAGATCTACAGTTTGTTCGCAAATATTTAAGTTAAGCAAGTGCTTATGGGACATGAAGCTAAACTCATATATTTACTAGCTTAGTGTAATTGATACTTCTCGTTGATTATGACGATCATCTTTGTGATTTAGACTAGCAATGTGCGATGTCTCTTTGTTTGCGAGGGAGACTAAACCCCGTTTTGTGGAGTTTCGACTCAAATTGGTGGGGTAGCAACCCATGGTCTTCGGGCCGTTTGTGGAGCTTCGGATCAACTTGTGAATTGGTTTGCAACCATGGAATTAGTGTTTCGTTTGTGATACACGTGTTGGTGAGCTTTATGCTCCCGTTTGTGATAGGCATCCCCCTTTTTTGTGATTTCTAGATTTCTTGAGATGATTTCTAGAATTTGTGTTTCACCAATTTTCGTGATTTCCATTGATAAGTTTTATCAATATTTGTGCATTGGTGAATTTGTGTGTCATTTACTTTTGTGATTGACATTGATATAATCGTCAATATTTATGGTTTGGTGAACGAAATAAGGAGTATGACATTTCTTTGATTTTTGTGTAGATTTTGTGATATTGATTAATCTCTTGTTGATTTTCAATTACTTATATATATCACAGCTTGGCATTGTGATTATTATGTGTTTAGTCGTATCTCTTACTCTATATCGTTTCATATGATATTTATAGTTAGACTGATCCGTTTATTATTTTCTTATTAAATAATACTCGGGTCAGATCGAGATGTTACAAGTGCTTCTGCTTGACTTCTCACTTGGGATTGATTCCTCTGACTTTTGGCTAAGTACTTAGATTAGTAGTTTTTTGTTGCATACACTTGAGATATAGACTTATAGTTGTATTCTTTTGTATAGCACGTGTTGCTATTCTTTTGTATTATTGTGGATCTTCTTGACCACTACTCTGATGTACGCCTTTATGTGTTAGTTATATATATTCATATCTTCTTCCGCCTTTGTGATATGAATTATCTGTGACTGATTTGTTTTATGTTTATTTCTATATTTGTTTCTGAAGATATTATAGCCACTGTGTAGTAGCTTTGAGTTTGTGTCGGTATGTCGGATTTCCCTCTTGATAAAGAAATGCATGTTATACTATCTGGCATATCGGTACTCGCACAAAGCAATTATACAAATGGTCGCTCCTCAACAGCCTTATTCTCCGTGCTTGTCGACAACATTACTCCGTAGTGTTCTTGGCTAGCGTGGGTATAGAGGTGGGGCATCACAGCTTGGTATCAAAGCCAAACTTCGGAACAATGTAGAATAATTTAACAAGGATCATAGTCCTAAGTCCTTCTTAGGAGTCGTGCCTTAGGATTTAATTCGAGTCTTCGTACCGATTCATCCTATTTTCTTTATGATTCCTTGTTTTATCTATCATGATTGCTTGATATTCATTTTGTGAATAACCTTTTTCTTCTTCTTTATTTCTTTCTAAGGGAAGAGAAATGGTTAGACCTGGCCGTCCCAACGCCGGTCAATCTAGTGCTACTCCCCAAGATGGAGTTTTTATGACTACCCAGCAACTTCTTGACCTTGTTACGAATGCTCAAGCAGCTGGTTCTAATCCGGAACCTACTCACCCTAAATCTGGATTTGCACGCCTGTGCAACAACTACACTAATTTGGGTGGGAAGCCATTTAATGGTTCTGAAACTATTATTGAAGTCCAGGCTTGGTTAAGGACATGCGATCGAATCTTTTCTCGCATGAACCTCATTGATCTTCACCGAGTTCAGGTGGCTTCTAGTATGCTCCAAGAAAGAGCATTGGACTGGTACGAACTTCTTATTTCTGAGATTAATGAAGCGGATCTCACCTGGGAGAAATTTCGAGAGCTCTTCGAGTTAAAATTCATACCAGAAGCTGAGAAGGTGACTTTGGCTCGCCGTTTTATTGACCTTGTTCAAGGTGAATCTTCCGTGTCTGACTATGTCGCGTCTTTTGAATCTCTCTCTAAATACGGGGTTGAATATATCAACACCCCATTGAACAAAAATCAGAGGTTCGTCTATGGCTTAAACAAAAATCTCAATAAGCCATTACTTCTAAAATTAGAAGTTTCTTTCGACCAACTCATTGATATCGCTCTTCGTCTTGAAGAGGCAGATAGGGAGAATGATATTGAAGTGGTGGGTTCCAAACCAAACTTCAACAGCAAGATGAGGCCAAACAAATTCAAAGGCCCCTATCCCAATAAGAAAGGGAAGCAAGCAACCCCTATGGCAAAGACTTCTTCCTTTGGTCGTGGGGAATGCTATAATTGTGGTTCGAAGGACCATTACGCGAACAAGCGTCCAAAGTCTCTCTCTTTTCGCTACTGCAAAGTTCCCGGTCATGTTATATCTTCATGCCCCAAGCTTCAGGGCAGGAAGGAGGGAAAGTTAAATGTTGCTCAAGCCCCTGGCAACACATCTCGTGGCCAAGGTATTTCTCATTCCATTCTTGATGGTACTGTTTTATTTCATGATCAACCTATTCGAGTTCTTTTTCATACGGGTGCATCCCACTCTTTTATTTCAAAAGGGCTTGTTGATACTTTTTCTTTGGATGTTTTGTGTTTAATGACTTCTTTGAGAATTGCGAATCCGGTTGGTGGATTCGCAACAATCCATATATTGTGTAAAGATGTCAAGATTATTTTGTGTGATTTTCCTTTCATAGCCGATTTGCATGTCATGCGTTATTTAGGCTTTGGAATGATTTTGGGAATGGATTGGCTTAACCGTTATGAAGCTTATATCCTATGTCCTGAGAGGACTATTCATCTTCGACATCCTCAATCTGTTAATCAGGTTTCTACTATTCTTAAAGATTCGGATTCTGCTTTGGTTGCATCTTTATATTCTTTAAACCCTCGTGATGACGATGATGATGATGAGGGTGATATTATTTCTCTTATTCACGTCGTTCGTGAATTTTCCGACATATTCGAGCCCGTTTTAGGATTACCACCTAAGCGAGCAATTGAGTTCAGAATTAATCTCATTCCTGGAGCTCGACCTATCACTCGCCCTCCTTATCGTATGTCCAATAAAGAAAGCGAGGAGATGCGTAAACAGTTATACGAATTGGAGATGAAGCAATTTATTCGCTCTAGTTACTCGCCTTGGGGAGCTTCAGCTATTTTTGTGAAGAAATCCGATGGAACACTTAGGCTTTGCGTTGACTACCGCAAGCTTAATGATCTTACTATCAAAAATAAATATCTTTTACCTCGGATTGATGATCTATTTGATCAACTTAGTGGTGCTAGAGTCTTTTCGCAATTGGACTTGGCTACCGGTTTTCACCCGCTTCGTATCGCAGAGGATAGCATTCCTTTGACATCGTTCCGTACGCGTTATGGATCTTATGAATGGCTTGTTATGCCATTCTGTTTAACGAATGCTCCAGCTTATTTCGTTGACCTTATGAATCGAGTTTTCAAAGTTTTTCTCGATCGATTTGTTCTCATCTTTATTGATGATATTCTTGTGTATTCAAAATCCGAGGAGGAACATGGGAAGCATCTTCGGATTGTGTTGGAAACTCTTAGGAGTAATCATTTAAAGGCAAAGTTTTCTAAATGCCACTTTTGGCAATCTCGTGTGAAGTTTCTCGGTCATATTATTTCCGAATCCGAAATTTCCGTGGATCCTTCAAAGATTGAAGCGATTCAAGATTGGAAGAGACAAGAGAGTGTGACGGAGATTCATAGTTTTCTTGGGTTGGCGGGTTATTACCGTCGTTTTATCAAAGACTTTTCTAAGATTGGCGTGCCTCTCACTAGCTTAACGAAGAAAGGTGTTAATACATTTGGTCGGACAAATGTGAAGCTTTTTTTCATAAATTGAAGGAACTTCTTTCTGATGCTCCTATTCTTGTTATTCCCGAGGGGAATCAAGATTTCGTTGTTTATACCGATGCTAGTCGTGTTGGTTTGGGTGTCGTTCTTATGCAAAGAGAACGTGTTATTGCTTATGTTTCTAGGCAATTGAAGCCTGCCGAAACTAGATATGCCACTCATGATTTAGAGCTCACAGCTATTGTTTTTGCTCTTCGAATTTGGCGTCATTATATTTTAGGAGAGAAATTTGTTCTTTATACCGATCATAAATCCTTGAAGTATTTATTCTCTTAAAACGAACTTAATTTGCGTCAACAGCGTTGGCTCGAATTTCTTGCACCATATGATCTTGATATTCTTTATACTCCTGGTTAGGGTAATCGTGTCGCCGATGCTCTTAGCCATAAACAACAAGCTGTTGTTTCTATGATGATATCTGAATGGAACGATCTCGAGATTTTATCCACTTGCGAAATTCGAGACCGTGTTTCCGATTTACGTTCATCTCTTGTTTTATGTAGCCTTGAGGCTCATCCTTCTCTTTTAGACCGCATTCTTGAAGCTCAAAAGCTAGATCCCGACTTGGCTCTTCTTGGCCAAAATATTAAGGATAAAATTGGTATTGAATGTTTGAAAGACTTTGATATTGATTCTCGTGGCGGCATTCGGAAATTTGGTAGACTTGTCGTACCAAATATTAGTGATCTTCGTAAAGATATTTTAGAAGATTCACATCGTTCTAAATTTACCGTTCATCCCGGAAGTAGTAAAATGTACGCGGATATGAAGCGGCTTTATTACTGGGAGGGAATGAAGTCTGATATTGCTAACTTCGTTAAGCGTTGCATGACTTGCCACCTCGTTAAGGTCGAGCATCAAAGGCCCGGTGGATTATTGCAACCTTTAGAGATTCCAATTTGGAAGTGGGACCAAATTTCCATGGATTTTATAGATGGCCTTCCCCGTTCTCGTTCGGGTCATGATAGCTTATGGGTGATTGTTGATAGACTTACTAAATCGGCCCATTTTATTCTCGTTCGGTCTAATCGAACCGTTCCTGTTTTGGCCAAACTTTTTATCATAGAGATTATTAAATTACATGGAGTTCCTACTTCTATTGTTAATGATCGTGATCCATTGTTTACTAGTGAATTTTAGAAGAGTCTTCAAAAAGCTTTAGGAACGAAGCTTAATTTTAGCACCGCTTATCATCCCCAGTCCGATGGACAAACCGTGCGTGTGAATCAAACTCTTGAAGATCTTCTTCGTGCATGTGTGCTTGATTTTGGTGGAAGTTGGGAAGATCATATTTCACTTGTTGAATTTTCCTATAATAATAGCTTCCAATCTAGTATTGGTATGGCACCTTTCGAGGCACTCTATGGAAGGCCATGCCGATCTCCTTCTTGTTGGCTTGAGGCCGGTGAGAAGCTGATTTTAGGTCCAGACTTTATTCGTGATTCCACAGAGAAAATTGAACTTATTCGTCATAGGGTGAAAGAAGCCCAGTGTAGACAAAAATCCTATGCCGATAACCGGAGAAGGAAGTTAGAATTTTCTGTGGGAGATCTTGTGTTCATTCGTGTTTCACCTATGAAGGGTGTTGTACGTTTCAGTCGATCGGGAAAGTTAGCACCTCGATACATTGGACCATTTGCTATCGCTGAACTTATTGGTTCCATGGCTTATCACCTATCATTACCGGCTCAGTTTTCTGCCATGCATGACGTGTTTCACGTTTCTCAACTTCGAAAATGTCTTCGTGATTACGATTCTATTCTTGAGCCCGGTGTTGTGGAAGAGATTGAAGTTTCACCTAATTTAACTTATGAGCAACATCCTATTCGTATCATTGCTTCGGACGTCAAACGACTTCGAAATAAGGATGTTCCGCTTGTGAAAGTTCATTGGTCTTCAAATCCTAAGGATTGTTCTTGGGAGTCTAGAGAGTTCATCGAGCGATCACATCCGGACTTACTTTCCCGTGCTCTTTAAGGTGAACCTTTTATTTCAAATTTCATTTGTGTTGAATATGCTTTTATGGTTGTTACTATATATCTTCTTCTTAAATATTGCGAGGACGCAATTTCTTTAAGGAGGGGAGTCTTTAACAACCCGCATATTTGTCGATTTTATATTTAAATATTTTATTGAAATATTGTATCAATACTCGAAATTTAGTCCAAAAAGATACTTTTTGCATACGGTCGAATTAGAACTTGGGACCACTCCCATTGAGTTTAAAATGCCGTTTGCGACCTTTTTGAGTATAAGCTTCGATACGCTTGGAGAAAGTTGAATTTTGCTACTTTTTACTTAGGGCTTTGGTTTGGGCTGAGCCACTTATGTATTCAGTCCCAACCCCTTCTCCTCTTCATTCCTTCATTCCTCATTTCCTAATACTCAAGCTTTTATATTAATGGAGAGTGGAAGAGGAAATTAAAACTCCAAACCCTAGTTTTCTTTTGCAAATCAAACTCTAGCTCCAAACTAATTGAAGAACCCATTGGTAAGCTTCACTTCTTCTTCTCCAACTCATTCTCTTCTCAATTTCAGAAATTCCTAAACCTAACTTTGGGAATGTTCTTCTTTTAAAGCTTGGAATCAAGCTTCTTGAGTTGGATTTGAAGAGTGGTTGATTCTCCTTTGCTTCTAAGCTTCTTTTTCAATCGTTCGGGTTCAAAGGTGAGATTTTTATCTCACATCTTTGCTTATATTTATCTACGATTGTTAGGTATGAATTCCTAACACTTATTCTTGTGCAATTGATATGGATTTGGATTGGTTTTGTGAATATTCCAATTTTGGTGTTTTGAAAGCCAAATCCTTAAAAATCATAGCTTTGTTGTTCAAATGCGTTTTTGGTGATGCATCGAGGAGCCAATAGGATCGGGTAGCCGTTGGGCATAATTCCTTATCGTCCGTGCTCGTTCAGTTTCGAATCACTGGAGTTTGCACATCAATTAAATGGGTTTCATATTGCAGAACATCAGGTTCGGCCGACCGAACCCCTGGGCCGGTCGACCGACCTGCTACTAAAGCGCAATTGCACTTCTCTGTTTCTGGTTCGGTCGGCCTGCTGCAGGTCTCGGTCGACCAACCTGCTTCCCGAGAAAATTTCTTGAACAGGGTCCGGTCGACCGAGCTCTGTAGCCGGCCGACCGACCTGGTGCAATTTTGCCTATATCGCCTAGTTGTTTGAATTTCCAACTTTAATCGATTCGTGTTGTTTCCTATGTGTTGTTATCATTTATTATGACCTTGATGACTCCTTTTTAGGGATTTTTGAATATCCATTTCGATGGATCCTTTATCGATTTCTTTGGATTTTTATTCACGTCTTCGTATGTGAATTTTAGTGATTGATTGTTCCTACAATCTTCTTTGTGATTTGTCACTTTAAAAATATAAAGGTTTCTATACTAGTAGTAAATATCAAAACTCTTTCTTCAAATGATTTCAACACTATTTTATTACAAAGCTCCTTTTCCTAAACCGTTTTCCAATCTATTAGTATATATAAGCCTTTACCTCACTCGTATGAGAAATCTAATTAAACGACTTAGTAAAATGAGTGGTATGAAACACTTGCGTTTACTTCGTCGGTTAATTCTTGAACTTGTTCGATTGAATCTCTTGTGACAATTTTATAGTGGAGATCTACAGTTTGTTCGTAAATATTTAAGTTAAGCAAGTGGCTATGGGACATGAAGCTAAACTCATATATTTACTAGCTTAGTGTAGTTGACACTTTTCGTTGATCATGACGATCATCTTTGTGATTTAGACTAGCAATGTGCGATGTCTCTTTGTCTGCGAGGGAGACTAAACCCCGTTTTGTGGAGTTTCGACTCAAATTGGTGGGGTAGCAACCCATGGTCTTCGGGCCGTTTTTGGAGCTTCGGATCAATTTGTGATGGTTAGCAACCATGGAATTAGCGTTCTGTTTGTGATACACGTGTTGGTGAGCTTTATGCTCCCGTTTGTGATAGGCCTCCCCCCTTTTTTGTAATTTCTGGATTTCTTGAGATGATTTCTAAAATTTGTGTTTCACCAATTTTCGTGATTTCCATTGATAAGTTTTATCAATATTTGTGCATTGGTGAATTTGTGTGACATTTACTTTTGTGATTGACATTGATATAATCATCAATATTTATGGTTTGGTGAACGAAATAAGGAGTATGACATTTCTTTGATTCTTGTGTAGATTTTGTGATATTGATTAATCTCTTGTTGATTTTCAATTACTTATATATATCACAGCTTGGCATTGTGGTTATTATGGCTTAGTCATATCTCTTACTCTATATCGTTTCATCTGATATTTATAGTTAGACTGATCCGTTTATTATTTTCTTATTAAATAATACTCGGGTCGGACCGAGATGTTACATGTGCTTCTGCTTGACTTCTCACTTGGGATTGATTCCTCTGACTTTTGGCTAACTACTTAGATTAGTAGTTTTTTGTTGTATACACTTGAGATATAGACTTATAGTTGTATTCTTTTGTATAGCACGTGTTGCTATTCTTTTGTATTATTGTGGATCTTCTTGACCACTACTCTGATGTACGCCTTCATGTGTTAGTTATATATATTCATATCTTCTTCCGCCTTTGTGATATGAATTATCTGTGACTGATTTGTGTTATGTTTATTTCTATATTTGTTTCTGAAGATATTATAGCCACTGTGTAGTAGCTTTGAGTTTGTGTCGGTATGTCGGATTTCCCTCTTGATAAAGAAATGCATGTTATACTATCTGGCATATCGGTGCTCACATAAAGCAATTATATAGATGGTCGCTCCTCAAAAGCCTTATTCTCCGTGCTAGTCGACAGCATTACTCCGTAGTGTTCTTGGGTAGCGTGGGTATAGAGGTGGGGCGTCACATTTATATAAAAATTCAATTTAATAACCGAGTTCATAAAGCTATCTTCTCCATACAATCGAATTAGGACCCGAAACCTTGTCCATTGTGTTCGAATAGGGGGGTAACATTATGAACGCCAAGCGGCATGCTTCGATAGGAATTCAAATGTCTGGTGTGTTTAAACGGGGTGTTTAAAATTTTATAATATAGATGTGTGTATATGTATTTCGAAAAGGAAAAAAATGAATGATGATCAGCCTACTTTCTATCAGTATCAAAACTTTTATGCAATCACTATAGTCTTTCTGGTTAATGCAAAGTTCAAATCGTGTTCCCCTCGGCCTCGTTTTAAGATCTCACGCTGCCTTATTTCTTCCATTCGTTTATTTCTACACAATAGTCCATTTCAGGAAATGATATAATGGCCGCATCAAATAAAATCAAATTCAAGCGGCATAATAAATGATATATTAAATCGATTGTTTCGTTGAGTTCGTAAGCCCGAGGTGTTCAATTCATGACCATCTATTAGGGTGCAGTTGAGAGGGGGGAGATCCAAAATCCGCAGCGTGCGTAGGGCTTGAAGTTCGTCTTGGCGTTGCACCGCAAAGGAGGCCGAATGGAGGAGCTCTAGCCACACATAGATGATTGCGATAGGGGTACGGTGTTAATATTTGGGTCGAATGTCGCGATTTACTGTGTGATATTGAGAGGTGATTTAGGTCAAAGGGGCGCTGTAGCTGAGTCTGGCGAAGTGATCGACAGAGTTGGTAGTCCTTAGGCATAGAAAGGATACCGTAGGTTTTGAAGAGAGTTGAAGCGAGAGTTTGTTTCTAAGAAGTTGTAGGCGTTGGTGATGGTAGTGAGGGCCGGGGAAGCAAGTGAAGACACGTTTGTGTTGGCCGAAGGTCTGATCGATGAGGGATTTGCAAGTAAATATTTTAGCAGTAAGGTAATATTTCTGTTTCAATTCAAAATTCCTAAATTTGTATAAAAAGGGTATATATTCATATATGCATGGAAGCAGTAAGTACATATACATATGTACTTAATATATATAAATATAGAGAAACGGTTTTTTTAATATAAAGTCAGTTCTGTTTAATTAAATTAGAATTAGAGGTAGATTAAGAAAAGATATATATATATATATATATACGTATAATTTGGAAAATAGAATTTAAATGGTAATATGAATTATGTTTATAAGGTTCAGTATGTATGTGTGTGTGTGTGTGTAGACAAGGATGGAAATATAGAAATTTTGAATTTGTGGAAGTTCGTATGAAAATTTGATTTTTGAAATATATGAATTGATTTAAAAATACAAATTATTAGTTAATTAAATTAAATTTATCAAATGCGAATTTAATTATTCGTTGGTTCGAATATTAATAAAATCATCAAATGTCTGTACTAGCTCTGAAAACGGGAAGGAAATAGCCAGTTTGGATCGGACTGAAATTTAAAATCAAAGGTGAGTTAATCTCACTCATATGAATTTAAGTTTAAATTTAAATAGTCAAATTTAAACAATTGATTGATTGATTTGATTTGGTGTGTTATATTATATAGTAGTATATAGTATATCTTTGAATGTTTGATTTTCCACATCAAATAGTGGATGATTTTATATTTAAACCCATATACCGTGATACTCCACCTCGAAGTGGAATTGGTATTTATGTTGTGCTAACGTCTATGGATGCAGGGAAAACAGGTTGAAGGGATCCAACTGGATCCCTCAACATTTATTTAAATTATTTAACATTCTCTGTTGTAATTATTTGATATCCTATGATAAATTATATTTGATTATCGAATGTTATGGTTTGATTGAATGTATTTGGGCATAATGAGTTACCAAAAATGTATAAATTGGATTATGGAAAAAAAATAAAAGAAGTGAATTTGTAAGTAAAATAAATATAGAAAATTCGAATAAATTTAAGAATGAATTGGAAACGAAAATTTTCAAATTCTAAACTTCAATATTATCTTTTAAAATAACAAAACATTTATTTTAAATTTAAGATTTTAAATTTTGAAAAGAATAAAGAAGAAATAGGGAAAAACCTGAAATTGGTATATTTCAGTTAAAAGATTTAAAATCAAACGGAAAATAATAATAAGAACAATGAAGTCCATAATTGACAAATTTTGAAATGAATTGAGTAAGTAAAGGAATTTATTTCAAATGGATAAAATGGAAATCAATTTGGGAAATTGATTTAAGTGATTGAGATTGGAAATTCTCCCTGGATAACCACGTACGTTTTCAAAGTAAATTTTTAAACATAAGTTAATAGTTTTAAAGTTGTTTTAAAAAGCAAGTTTTGGAAAATTTATTATTTCTAATATTTAAATTATAAAAGTAAGTATTTCCTTAAATCTATTATAGCAGTAATTATTTAAAGAGTGACTTAGTATTTTGTTTTTAAAAGTAAAAATCTAGTTTTATATTTTATTAAATAACCTTATTGTCAAATATTTATATAGTATGTATTTTTAACAAATTATTGAAGTAGTTTTAACTTAAATGTTTTAAAGTATATTTCAAAGTAAAGTGTTTTAAATTATTTTAAAAATCTAGTTTTGTACTAGGTGATTCTAGAGGAGACAGAAAAATATTTGGGAAAGTTTATTCTGGAAAGGAAGAATGGTTGGAAACTGTTTTCAAAAGGGTTTGAAAATGAAAATATATCTTGTGAAGATATTTTGAGATTAATAAATAATTTGAAAATTTATTTATTGTTGGATGGTTGTTTGTGAATATTAATTGATAGTTAAATCACTGACTATCAATATTGGACAAATGCGTTGATCGTTTCGAAGAGACCGGGATCGAGATTTATTTCTCGAAAACCACTTCGATCCAGTTTGTATGTTTTCATGGAAAAACGATTTTGGATTCGAAGATGGAGCAGTGAAGTGCAAGCGCTAGTCGCTACTAATCCTGAGGATATTTCCAAAAAGTATGTAGTAGGAGTAGTGCCTTCGGTTGCGTTTGAACCCGGGACGGACTTGTATGGATGAATGCTTACGGAACATCGTCAAGGGGGCGATGTGCATTCTAAGGGATATGTTCTAAAAAGGTAACGCTTAGCCTCAAGCCTCATTAACCGGGAATGACTGAAAATCAGGGGTTATGCAGCAAGGCTAGGTGGGTAGCACCCAAGCAAGGTGAGGTCATCCCTGTCTAGATGTCCCTTTTATTTCGGCTTAGTGGGCGGTTGCTGACCCAACTAAGGGGGTAGTCCTAGTCTTGTGTTGTAGCAGAGCGGGCGTACTCCTCGGTACTGTGATCTAGGCCACGTATTTTGACAGGTGGTACCCTAGTGCCTAGTCGTTAGATGGAAATCCAATCTCCCTACGAGCCTTGTACGAGTTTTGTTTGTATTACCCACTCTGTGGCTAGTAGCTGGAATTTAATCATGTAATAATTTCGGCTATTTTATAAGTATTTGTATATAGACCTTATTATAATATCAGAGGATTTCTATAAAAAGTATTTTAGCTATCGTAAGGTAAAAACCCAACATGTTTATTTGTGGCGTGGCCTTATGAGATGCTTTTATTTTCAAAGGATTTCGAAACTTTAATAATCAATTGGGTGTGATTTTCTCACGCTGGTATTCCAGAATGACTCGGGTGTTATTTAACTGTAATGCTCGGGTCAGACCGAGTATTATAGGATACAGGATATGGTGCCGTGAAGCTCAGGAGACGAGCTGGATGACGATACGTACTTTCATACTTGTTTTATATATATTCCGCTGTGTAGAGTAGATGTGCATCCAGTTGTATGTTATTGATGTTGAGCTGTGATTGACGTACTCTGATGATGTAATATATAAATAGATATATTGGATTTTTGAGTAAAGATTATTTATTATCTATTATCTTTTATTCCGTTGCGATGGTTAGATTCTGTTGTTGTTTTCTATTTTCTTCTTCTACCTCTTCTTCTTTAACCCAAATGGTTCGTATTTCTGTACAACTTGAGTTGATTTGGGTAGAATAGTGTTAACTCAAGGGGTATGGATTTGCGGACCGTTACACAATCATTCAAATTTTTTTCTAACTCCTTAAATTTTCGAAATTTTTTTCCAGTTTCTCCATTGCTTGGCTAGATCCAAAAAATTACAATGCTGCCTCTACGGGCTCAAATCATGAAAAGAAAACAAAAGTCGAGTGGCTCAATCAGAAAATCGTCAATTTCATACAACAATTTAAACACATACCTTTTATTGGGCAATCAAATTTTACTTCTGAAATCGAAGACATCAATTTAGCTTTTGCTTTTAATTACCTACACCTTATTTATCAATAATATCCAACTGTACAATTCAAAATCGTTTTATTTATTCCCTTTCAAAACTTTAAATATTTGCTTTATTTGAACTTGTATGATGTACATATATCATCCATACGCATTATAAACCCTGATCGCTCACTCAACCACATAATTTCACTTCCAAGCTACTATCGTTCACATGATTCTCTAATACGGACTAAGATCTGGTTTCTGGATCAGAAACAGTCATTTTCCATGGATAGCCATATACTATGATAGAGAATTCCAAAATCCATCAAAAATCCATATCCAATGTTCGCCGTCGAAAATCGAGTGAAAAATCCTTAATGGATCAATATAACTATGTCGAAATTATGTGCTCGAATCTGGATCAAACCGTTATGCGAATAAAATGATATCTATACTACTTTCGTATTAATTTACAATTTATTCTTAGCTATCCCAAATTCTCTTTATTCACATTTATCCTTTACAATCATTATCATTATCCACTTTCATTTTATTCACCTTCAATTTCCCTTTTTTTGTTATTTACCTTTATTTGGTCTGCATTCAAATATTTTTCATAGTATATTCCCTTCCATACTAATTCCACTTAAGAATTTATCCCATCTAATTTTTTTACTTCTGAATTTCACCATCAATTTCTTAAGTTTGTTATAAACATTTTGTACAATGTTTTTAGATTTATTTCCACTTCATCACTTTAGCTTATATCCATTATCATTCAAATTAAATTTCAATTCCATTTGAACTAAATTTATCTTAAAAATTTTAAATATTGAATTTTATCAACCATCTCTAAAACCATATTTGATTCGCTAATTTATTTATTATCTCAATCAAATTTTATTTCCAAACTTTTATTTTATTTTGTCCACGCGAACTAATTTTTCATTTTCACTTTATTCAACATAATTCAAATTAAACATTATTCCAATTTTCATTTTCAATTCCATTTACTTACAAATCAAATTAATTTTTTCATCCACTAATCTATTCCCAACTTAGTAATTTTATTTTAATAACTATTCCATTTAGCCTGCTTGGGCTCAGATCCCAAAATTTACTCTTATTTAACTTAATTTAAGTTAAATTTCCCTCCACAAATGAAATTTCAATATTTCTTAAGTTATCAAACTTACTAATATTCTATTTACCAATTTCTTCCAATTCACTTCATTTAATTGGTTTACTTTACTAATTTATTTCATTATCCCATTTACTTTTATTTCACTCTTCTTCAGTTAAATTTCATTCTTAACAAATTTCAAATTCTTATAAGTTTTTAAACTTATTTATATTCCATAAAACATTTTAGATCAAATTCCAGAGTTTAAACAATTACTTAACATTTAAAGTCATTTTTTTGAAATCAACTACATATACATAATCCATTTGTTTATCAAATTATTCCTTTGCATTTCAAACCAAAACTAGTTTTTCCAAAACAAAACTATAATTGCAAATCATTAAGGTAGCAATTCCTCTCTTGGAAACTCAAAAATGAACACCGATGATGTTGCGATCATCATCGGAATTATTTTCAAGCGACCGAAGTGAGTTCAGTGTTTTTATTCCTTTAAAAAACATTTTTAAATATTTTCATTTCAAATCTCGATAGATTCCATTTCCAATTAAAAAATATTTCCAAATAATATCACTATTATTTTTCCAAAGCCTTTGAAAAACAATTTTCAAACCAATGGGATTTAAATTCCTAAATTTCCAATTTTCAAATCCTTTAAAACTATATTTGAATATTCCTTTGGAATTTTATCCCATTTTAATTTATAAACCACATTTATAATCTTATAGTTATATAGTTCCATTTTGTTACATGAATTACTTCTTAACCTTTGATTACAATTTCAACTTTTATTCAATCACCACAATAACAACGATAATAGTTTAATATTATCATTTCCTAATAACCAAGCACACCATACACAATAATTTCTCTGAAATTTTTTTTTATATAAAAATAGTTTGGGTAAAATTATTCCATTTAACCTATTTTAAAACAATACAGTGTCGAATTTTTCTATTATAGTGCTTAGAGATCCCTATCAATAACGTTAATTACTTGTATTAACCAGAATCCACAAGCCACTCAATAGATCAACCAACACAATATAAATCAACTTTATATTCTGTAACATTCTTGGATTTTAGCCGAGTTTAATTTGGTAATTAATTTAATTTTTTGATTAAATTGAGTTTTACCAAAATAAAATAAAATATTAGTTGTTTATATATATATATATATGCATTGATTTTTAATTTAAATTTGATTTTGGAAACTCAAAAAATAATATATTGGAAATAAATTGGATTTAAAATTTTATTTTTAAATTAATAAGAATTTGTTTCTAGTTATATTAAATATGCATTTTGATTTGAAAATAATATTTTGAATTTGATATAATAAAATTTTCAAAGGCCAATTAAGAATAAAATTTTGATATATTTATTCATGTGTGATTAAATTTTAAAACCATATTGCTTTAAAAGATAAAGTAAATGATTAATAAAGAAAATGTATTTGTTTAAATAAGAAATGTGATGTAAAGTTATATTAAAAATAATATGTAGTGTTTAAATTATATTACATAAGTTATAAAAGTATAAGTGCGAGATAGGAAATAATAAGTACATAATACATATACAAATATGGTTTGAAATTTACAAGTAATTAATAAATTATCCAGCAAGGGTTTAAACTATAAAAATGCTTAACCTAGGACATTTGTAAAGAGGAAATAGTAAAAATTAACAAATGTTAAATAAGAATTTTCATGTGTTTATAAGTGTCATTCTTGTTTTTATGTTAAAAAAATGAATAAAAAAAGATTTGAAAATAAAGTTATGTAAACAATTCATCCTCTCTAAAAACAAAAAGGAAATCAATCAAAGCTAAAAGCAAATCAGCTTTGAAAGAAAACAAAACCAAAAATTGATCAAGAGAAAAAAAGAAATCATCTCAAGAAATTCAAAAACTTCAATCTTAAATTTAAGGCAAGTTTCAAATCCAAACCTGAAAAAAAAATCCTCAGTTTCAAAAGCTCTCAAAATTGGGAACTAAGATTCAAACAGCAATTCAGAATCTTCAAATCCCGAAAAGAAAAAGATTCAAAGAAGCTAAGTCAGGAATCAAACAAATACAAACTGGAAACAAAAACTACAGATCAAACCTGTAACCAAATTTTCAAATCCTAAAAAATGCCAAAGCAAAGCATCAAGTAACCCAGCACACAAAACAAGATCAAGCAAAGCAAAGATCAGGCGAAAAAAATTCAAAAATCGGGCCTCTGTTTAACAACGTAGTGAGCAAACCTTTAAACCATTATATATTTGAAGTTTTCTGTGTATTTGTTAATGTGCATGCATGTTTGTGTGTACATCTGTTCATATTTGTATGAACATGTCTGGAAACCAGGAAGTTAAGCCTCTGTTCTTGATTCAGTTTGCAAAAACCTATTAAAAATTAGTTTGCTCCTTCCCTGATTTCTATTAAGCTTTAAGATTCAAACCAAAATCATTTATTTGAACATGTTTTAAGTATTAAAAATAAATTTAAGAAAAATTAATTAAAGTTTCTTTTGAAAATTTGAAAAATACAATGAAAACTTAAAATCATGGAAAATTCAAGTATCATGATTTCGAATTTCAATTACATCAACTAACTAGATTTTAAAAACCATGAATTTTAAGAATAAATTTAGGATTTTTAGTATGGTAAATTTTAGAAATTTACGAGTTGAACAGAAAGTGAAATTTCGTCAATATCCAACGAATGACGAAGCTATGGAAGTCGCGGTCGGTTCTGGAGAAGGCTGGGGCATCGAGGAATCTTGGAAAAATGCAAGATGATTTTGTAGTTCATCGTGAAAGGTGGTAGAAGTTAATTTTGGGTTTAACCCTAGTTTTTAGTTAAGGTATGAAAATTGGCCACTGCATCATCGTATTTGCATCGACCGCATCGGAGATGGTGGAATAGAAGGAGGGAAGTGAGGCGACGGTTCAGGCGATTGGACGTGATCTCTAGTGTCGGAGAGAGGTGATGCGGGATGTTTTCAGGTGATCAGGTTTCTTCCTTATAGCTCGAATTTGTTCGATTTTGAATTAGTGACGTTTTTTGCAAATTTGGCTGCTCGAATCAATTTTGGTGATCATCGATGATGCGCTGGTGGCTGCGGCGTTGATCAGAGGCAGCTCTGGAAATTGTGCATGCGCACGAGATATGGATTCGTGCATACATTTGGGGAAGAAGCAGTTTTATCGGGTTCGACTTGAGTTTCTCTCGAGAATAACTCGAAGCAGATGAAGATTGGGTGTGACCCGAAGTTTTGCTTGGGAAGATGTCGTTTTGGCTCGGGATTTTAATATTGTGGATCGAGTCTTATTTAACTTGAAGATTTAATAAGTTTTTGGAATAGATGTTGGTTTAGCTTTATAGTTTATTAAGTAAAAAAGTTTTAAAGTGTATATATATAAGTTTTCAATTCAAAATTATTTACAAGGTTCTAAATAAATTTTCAAGATTTATTTCCATAAGATTAAGTGTTTTTAAACTTATTAATATGTTTTTGTAATAATTTTATCAAGATGATTAGATAAATTCCAAGTGTTTCCAAAGTATAATTTATTGGTGAAGTCAACAAAAGATTTGCCTAAGATTTCTCAAATAAATGCTAATCATTGAATTTAATTAAATTCAGTGATGTAATTAAAATAAAGATAAAATGGTTTATCATTTAATTAATTAAGTAATTTATGATATATGTAATTAACGTTAATTAATTTCAAGTTAAAGAATAATTAAATATTAATTTAAAAGGTTAGAGGTTAATTACTTATTGAATAATTTCTTAATTAAAAATAAATTAAGTAATTAAAGGTTAATTACTTCATAATTAAAGGTTAATTAATTAAAGTAATTAATAAATGGGAAGTAATTAAGTGTAATTAATTACTTAGAATTAATTACTTAAAAAAAGTAATTGAGGATAATAAATTAATGATTTATTATTGATTAATCAAGTGATTAAGGATAATCACTTATTAATTAAGGATAATTAATTAAATGGTAATTAATTAAGGGTTAATTAATTTATTGATTAATTAATTAAGGATAATTAATTAATGGTAATTAAATAATTAAGATTAATTCTTTAAAATTATAGGTTGATTAATTCATTAATTAAGGTTAATTAATAAATAATTGAGGGTTAATTAATTAACATAAATTGTGATTAACTAATGTTAATCAACCAGGATTAATGATTAATCTGGTTTCAAATAATCAGATCATCAATTAACCTTACTTGTGGATGTTTGAATTGTATGAACTGCTTTGAATTGTTTGATATCTCTACTGTGTGATGCTTTGTGATATGAATTATTTTAACAAGCTATGATGAATGTAATTTATTCTATCTGTGATGAATGTATATTTTTTATCTGTGGAACTGTGGATGGAAGATAAGCGTTATAAGACTATACCACTTATCGATATTGCTGCGCTTGAATCTGTGATGATTGATGATGTAGCACTATTGTGTAAAACCCCTGGACTACGCTATACACACACAAATATGGATTGCATGAGGAAATTGGTTAAGTCATAGATTTTTGAAATGGTTTTAAAGTCGAATTTTGAATCTAAATTGTTTTGGAAATGGAATTAGTATAAATGTGAAAAACTTTTGAAAATGAGTTTTGAAGATAAAAGTTGTTTTGAATAACTTGATAATGTTTTTAAATTTAAATAATTTGATTTGAATTTGAATTCAAGATTTGAAATTTAATTCCATGTTCGGAAATTATGGTTTAAAAAGGTTATACAAGTTTATATGGTTTTTAAACCATTTAAAAGTATTGTTTTGGGAATTTGAATTTAATCCGAGGGCTTTAACTTGTACAAATGAAATCGGATTTTTCCGAAATGAAAACTATTTGACTTCGATTAATAATAGCTTTTATATAAAGAAAGGATTTCCAATTTGTGTTGAAAGGATTTCAAGTTTGAAATGAAAATGGTTTTCCAAATTATGAATGAAATTTTAGAAATGGTTTTGAAAGCTATGAATTAAATCTTTAATTTAAAGATTGGATAAGTTAATCCAATTTTAAAGGGAAATTATTTTGAAAGAATGTGAATGAATCTTTGTGAAAGATTGGTGAACTTTGTGAAGAAAATCTTTTTGTTTAAAGATTTGAAAATGGTAATTGGTTTAAACCGTTTGAAAGAAAAGTTTTAGGTTTTAAGTTGTGACTTAACTGAAATCTCAATATCCATATGTTTTTAAATATTGCGCTCATTATTCGGTTTAGCCGGGAGAGGACCTTGTGTCGTACAACCCATTTTGAATAATGATACGATGTTATGGATAACATTTGAAGACCGGTGGTGAAGACCAGGAATTTTCGAAAACGAAAGGATTACCCGTCGAATGACTCTGAGCTGAGTAGCTGCGGTATAGAGATCGCCATATGTGAAGGGGAGTCCGATTGGGATTGTGAATACCCGGATTGCAAGGGCTTCTTTGAATGTGCCTTTGGTTCTGTTTGAACCCGGAACAGACTTGCATGGATGTGTGTCTGACGTTACACTTTGATATGTAAAGCTGGTTTTATCAAATACATTTCTGTTTGGTGGCGGAGAATTTATTCTCTTGGCTTAACACCCTTCTCTTAGACGTACCTGTGTAGCAATAGGATGTTCCTTGGCCTAACCATTTGTTGGAAATCCAATCACCAATACGCGCCCTGTACGCTTTAAGTTGTATAAACTGCCATTTAACATGGTAGCTATAGTAGGCATACTTTAATGGTACGTATGTTGGCTAAGATTAATATTATACTTTAAAAATGTTTTCCACTATGCACTAATAATAATATTAAAAAAAAAAGATTTTGCATGGTAAGCATGTTTGACAATCATAAGGAGAAATCTCCCCCAAGTGTGCGATTGCATGGTGTGTGTGCGGGAGGCCTTATGGTAGTTTCATTTTCCAAAAAGTGTTGTAGATTTTAATGTTTTAAATTCTTTTGTTGTCTGTTTTAAAGATAAACTGTTTTTGTTTGCTCCCACCAGTCCCATGACTGACCCGGAGTTTATTGTTCCCTTCCTAAACTCTGGGTGCCCACAATTTTCCACACGGGCAGTCTAGAGTTGGATTTTTCGGATAATCAAATAATAGGTGTAGATTCGATAGTCTTCGAAGTCTTTGGTTTGGTATCATTTGGAAATATTCTTTAGTCTTTGGATTTTTGAAGTTTTTGGTTTGGCAATCGCGTTTGGTATCTCATTTGCTACAAGTTCAGCTTGAAGTTTAGAGCTTTGGCTTTGGAGTTTTGGTTTAGAGTTGCAGTATTGGATTCTCTTGAAGACTTTCATAATGTTGATATACTTCCGTTGTGGTGTTGTGTTGTATATTCTCTGATGGTGTTGGGTTGTTGTACAATGGTGTATTTGTCATTATATCTATGTTGTATATCAATGTAATCATCTTTTGTTTCCGCTGTGTTGTTTATCATCTAATGTTGTTGCAAGCTTCGGCGATATGGATTTTGATGTCCTTTGTCGGGCATTGAGTTCGGATCGTCACAAGTGGTATCAGAGCTAAAAGTTGAGTAAGAACTTTAGCTATGAAGTGTAACACATTAGATGGCTCATTAGAGATAGGGTGAAGTATACCCTAGAATGAGCACAACACGTGAAACCGAAAATACAATTTACTCAGTCTATTTTTTTAACTGTTGTTATTCCCTACGATATCTCATCTGAATGCCTAAATCGGTTTTCTTACTATTTACAGATAGTGAGAATGAGTGGACGAAGAGGACGAGGTAGGTGACGGGGAAGTACCACTTCAACCGGTCATGTCCCTGCAACAACAGCTATTACCACTCGACCTCAGCTGAATCTGGCTAATTTATATCGAAGTTTTTCTAGACTTTGTGGAAAGCCATTTACCTGCAAGAATTCTTTTGTTAAAGCGTAAGCCTGGATTCGATCATGCGAAAGGATTTTCAAAGGACTAAATTGGAAGATGATCAGATGCGATTGATAGCTTCCTAGCAACTCCAGGAAGAGGCTTTAGCTTGGTAGGAAACAGTTACTGTGGATGAGCCGACGGATGAGTTTACTTAGAGTCGTTTCACGGAAGTGTTCGAGCAGCGATATATGTCGTCTGCTGTTATCTCCAGAATGTACCAGGTGTTCATGGATTTGAAGTAGGGAAGTTTATCATTTGAGGAATACTTGAACAAATTCAATGAATTATCTCGGTTTGGTCCAGAGTTGGTGAATACACCTTTGAAGAAGAATGAAAAGTTTATTCGAGGAATGAACAAGAAATTCCAGGAAAGAATGACTACTTAAGTAAAAGGATCTTTTTCTGAATTGATTGATATGGGCTATTGACATGCCACTCTAGATGAATAAGAAGTTTTAGAGGAAAAGGGAAATACAAGCAATCTGAATTGGAGAAAAAGGAAGTTCGACGGAAAGAAACCATGGAGAGGCAAACGAAAGAACAACACACAGGATAACAAGAGAAAAGATGCTACTTGTTTCAATTGCTTGGAGAAAGGACATTACTCGAACGTTGTAAGAATCTCAGGAAGCAAGGAAATAGGGAGCAATTTATGAAGCCAAAACAGGAATCAAGGGAATGTTATTACTGCCATAAGCCAGGACATAGGATCAAGGATTGCCCAGCACTGAAGCAAGCTCAAGTACCGAGGGTGTATGCAATCAAAGATGATCCTTCTACCTCAAAGGGTGATAAAGGAAAATCAATTTTTCAAAGTAACCTTCTCGTTTATAATAAAATTGTTTGAGCCTTTTTCGACATGGGAGCTACGCATAATTTTATTTCTCAGCAAATCATAAATGAGTTAAATCTTGAATCTGAAATCGTAGTCGAACCTATTTTGTCTATTTCATTAGGTTTCGATATATTCTACGAACGGTTAGTTATCCTTCGAACTAACCGAGGTCTCTGCATATTTCGTAGATCTGGATAACCCGAGTGTTTCATAAAGTATTGGATAGAATTGTTCTCATATCTATTGTCAATATTCTGATTTGGTAAGCCAAATGCAGAATAGATATTCAATTTGATTTGAAAAGATATTTCTCTATCTTCCATCTGTTCTTGGTAGTCTCCCTGGCAAATTTCGAGGACGAATTTTTTTTAAGGGGGAAACTGTAACATTCCCGGATTTTAGCCAAATTTAATTTGATAATTAATTTTATTTTTGAAAATTAAATTGTGAATTAAATTGAGTTTTACCAAAATAAAATAAAATATTAGTTGTTTATAAATATATATGCATTGATTTTTAATTGAAATCTGAATTTGGAAACTCAAAAATAACTATATTGGAAATAAATTGGATTTAAAATTTTATTTTTAAAATAAGAATTTGTTTCTAATTATTTTAGATATGCATTTTGATTTGAAATTAAAATTTTGAATTTGATATAATAAATTTTTCAAAGGCCAATTAAGAATAAAATTTTAATATATTTATTCATGTGTGACTAAATTTTAAAACCATTTTTCTTTAAAAGATTATGTAAATGATTAATAAAGAAAATGCATTTATTTAAATAAGAAATGTGATGTAAAGTTATATTCAAAATATTATTTGTATTGTTTAAATCATATTACATAAGTTATAAAAGTATAAGTGTAAGATAGGAAATAATAAATACATAATACATATATAAATATGGTTTGAAATTTACAAGTAATAAATAAATTATTAATTATGGGATTAAACTATAAAAATGCCTTACCTAGGACATTTGTAAAGAGGAGATGGTAGAAATTAACAAGTGTTAAGTAAGAATTTTAATGTGTTTACAAGTCTCGTTCTAGTTTAATATTAGAAAAAATGAATAAAAGTTTTAAAAATAAAGTTATGTAAACATTTCATCCTCTCTAAAAACAAAAAGGAAATCAATCAAAGCTAAAACAAATCAGGTTTAAAAGAAAACAAAACCAAAACCTGATCAAGAGAAAAAAAGAAATCATCTTAGGGAATTCAAAAACTTCAATCTTAAATTTAAAGCAAGTTTCAAATCCAAACTAGAAAAAAATCCTCAGTTTCAAAAGCTCCCAAAATTGGAAACCAAGATTCAAACAGCAATTCAAAATCTTCAAACCTGGGAAAGAAAAGATTCAAAGAAGCTAATTCAGGAATCAAACACATACAAACTGGAAACAAAAACTACAGATCAAAACCTATAACCAAGTTTTCAAAACCTGGAAAATGTCAAAGCAAAGCATCAAGTAACTCAGCAAGCAAAACAAGATCAAGCAAAGCAAAGATCAGGCAACAAAATTCAAAAATCAGGCCACTTTTTGAAAACATAGTGAGCAAACCTTTAAACCCTTATATATTTGAAGTTGTTTGTAGGTTTGTTAATGTGCATGCATGTTTGTGTGTATATCTGTTCATATTTTCCTGAACATGTCTGGAAACCAGGAGGGTTAATTAATTAACATAAATTATGATTAACTAATTTTAATCAACCAGGATTTGTGATTAATTTGGTTTCAATTACTCAGATGATCGATTAACCTTACATATGGATGTTTGAATTGTATGAACTACTTTGAATTGTTTGATATCTCTACTGTGTGATGCTTTGTGATATGAATTGTTTTAATTCAAGCTGTGATGAATGTAATTTATTCTATATGTAACAACCCGGGGTATTGCTCCAATTTATTATCGTCATTAGGCAATTAATTCTGCTGGCTAATTGTTGTGGGAGTTTTTAAATCAGGTTTAAATTCTTTTAAAAATTGTTAAGGGTATGCGGGCTTTAAAATTTAATCTCGGCCCACGTTTCTTTTTATTCTGGTGCTGTGATAATTAACTAAGGCCGATGCTCGTTCCTTCCCAATTCATTTTTCAGGACCTAACATAATAAAAGAGGAAAAAAATGATGGCTCATGTTTCGTTCGATCATCTTCCTTCAAAAATTAGGGTTTCGGTAATTTGTTGATGTTGATTCCAAATGTTCGATTCAATTTGATTTCCTTGTTTGGTTAGTTGATCGTCCCTTGAGATACTTTCGGCCGCTTGATTGAGTTCATCTTGGCTTCAATTCAGGTGAGTGATTTTTCACTCACATCTAATTCAATCAGCAGTTAATTGAATTTGTCAATTAGTTTATTTCGGCAGTTCGATTTGCTTCGATGTTGATGATTTTTGACTTGGTCAGATTTCTTGTTGTCTTCGGCTACCACTTGATTTCGTTGAATGTTGTTGATTTCTCTGACTTTTTCAATTTACTCGGTTTCGAACTGTGACTTGGTTCGATTCTTTGATTACTTGGGTTTTTTGGCACTGTTTGGTTTTCGAGACCACCATGGCTTCATTTGACTGGAGTCATAGGATTTGTGTATCGCCTTGATTTTTTTAAGCTTGATTTCTGACTTTGGTCACTTGAATTGATTATGTTGATTATATGATGATATTATTTTGGGTTTGGCACTGTTTCGATTCAAAATGCTGCTGTAGGCATGACTGCACATAGATGTTCATGTTGTAGCATCTCGACTTGTAACCTTTTTTATAATTGTTGTTTCATGATATCTGTATATTCACGTTTACTTTGTAGACTTATGACTTGGGATTGCACTCGGTTTTGTTATCTGATTCATGTACAGTCTGTGACATTTTTGTTCCACTGGTGCATGTATCTTGTACTCGTGATGTATTGTAGTTGATTGGATTTTGAGTTGCATTGAATTTTTGTAGTACTTGAGCATTGCCTCAGTTTTGCTTGAGAACTTTGGGGTGTTCTTTGTTTGGTGCACATCTTTGACCTGCTGTAGTGTTCAACCTAGTTTGCAACTGTGTCAGGTTGCTGTGCATTGCATCATATAATTGTTGCATCAATTTTTGGTTGTTGTAGTTTGTACCATTCGAGGCATTGGACATTTTTGTTTCATGATACATATGTGCAGAAATGTGAACTTATTGGTCTTGCAGTTACCTTTTGCATTTTGTTTGTGGGTTGGTGCCTTCTTGAACTTTGCAGTCTTTTGTAAGACAGTTTGCATTTTGGGTTTTCCATGGCTTTGATTAATGTTGTGTATATTGCATTGCATCATGTTGCAACAATTGGGGTTGTTGTGCCACTGTATTGGTTTCATGAACATTTGGATGTTCAGGTTGCGTGCACAATTCATGTGTTGCCAACCTGTGTCCTTTGTACCTTGTTGCTATTCCTTTATATGTATGTTGGGCATTTGTAGTTTAATTGAGTACATTTGTGTTTGTTGACTTCTGCTTCCCTGTCTTGTTCGAATTGCAGTAATACTCCTTTCATTTTGGTATTACTGTTAGCTTTGGTTTGGTCTTGCAGTTGTGTTGAGTCATGATAGCAGTGACTTGACCTTTGCAGTTTCGACTTGCTGTTAATATTTGGAGTTGCGATGACATCATTTGCTGTATTGGCGAGGCAGTGCACGTGAACGTGTACTGCAGCCCTATCAGAGTTGACATTTTAATATATTTCATCACTTTAGTGGCGAGGCAGTGCACGCGAGCGTGTACTGCAGCCTTATCAGAATTGACGTTTTAATTGATACTTCAATTGCTTGAATCGTTTCGTGTGTTCAATTCAATATTTTGAAATTACATTTTGATTTGAGTTGATTTGATTATTTTGTTGCTATCTAATTATCTATTAGATAATTAAATTATGTGTTCTAATTATTTATTTAAGAATTAGATTTTGTTGTTAATTGTTGTTTAGGCAATTCTGTTGTTTTCTAAATTATCTTCATCGATAATCCTTTTATTTATCTTTGTTGATGATTTCGCTTTGCTAATTTGCTGTTTATTATTGTTACGTGTTATTTCTACCGTTATCCGATTCTCTTATTGAATGTTTGGATATGCGAGATTTATTGTGATTGTCGTTTAATTGTTATTTAATTATTATTGCTTCCGTGCATTAATAACTGAGTTTGAATTAGACTGACCCGCGTATTATTTTCTTTGGAATTAATACTCAGGTCAGACCGAGTTATTACAGGATGTTGATATCTTGCTTTGGGTTGCTGCTTGAGCTATGACGCGTCTTCGTATCTTTTGGAGTAGTCAGTGTATTTTATGGGATGATATGTATTCATGTATATTATTTACAATAATGTACTTGTATATGTAACTTCCAGTGTCGACAGTTGTAGTTGTATCATATGTATTGTATCACATGTATTGTAACTGACTTCAGTTATATATATATGAGATTTTATATTATCTGTGTTACGCATTAAGCTTATATTGTTATTGTTATATATGTTGTCCTAAACTACTATGAACCATCGTAGTTGGTTTTATACTGGAATTGGATATGTCGATGGGAGTAAATAAACAAATGAAAAAAAAGAATATATACCACTCCTATCGAGATAACCAATACTAGTGTAAGGCCTAACTACGGATGGCCGCTCCTATCCAGCCTTATTCTTCGTAACAACAGACAGTATTCCGTTTTAATACTCTTTGTTATTGTGAGCATAGAAGTGGGGCATCACACTGTATGTGATGAATGTATATTATTTATCTACGGATCTGTGAGTGGAAGATAAGCATTATAGGAATATATCACTTATCGATATTGCTGTGCTTGAATCTGTGATGATTGATGATGTTGCACTATTGTGTAAAACCCTCGGACTACACTATACACAGACTAATACAGATTGCACGAGGAAATTGGTTAAGTCACAGATTTTTGAAATGGTTTTAAAGTTGAATTTTGAATCCAAATGGTTTTGGAAATGGAATTCGGTTAAATGTGAAAAACTTTTGAAAAGGAGTTTTGAAGATACAAGTTATTTTGAATAACTTTATCAAGTTTTCAAAATTAAATAATTTGATTTGAATTTGAATTTAAGATTTGAAATTGAATTCCTTGTTTGGAAATTATGGTTTAAAAAGGTTATACAAGTTTATATGGGCTTCAAACCATTTAAATAGTATTTTTTGGGAATTTGAATTTAACCCAAGGGCTTTAACTTGTACAAATGAAATCAGATTTTTCCAAAACGAAAACTACTTGTTTTCAATTAATAATAGCTTTCATATAAAGAAAGGATTTTGAATTTGTTTTGAAAGGATTTCAAGTTTGAAATGAAAATGGTTTTCCAAATTATGAATGAATTTTTGGAAATGGTTTTGAAAGCTATGACTTAAATCTTTGATTTAAAGATTGGTTGAGTTAATCCAATTTGAAAGGGAAATTGTTTTGAAAGAATGTGAATGAATCTTTGTGAAAGATGGGTGAACTTTGTGAAGAAAATCTTTTTGTTTAATGATTTGAAAATGGCAATTGGTTTAAACCATTTGAAAGAAATGTTTTGGGCTTTACGTTGTGATTAACAGAAATCCCAATTTCCATATGTTTTTAAATATTACGCTGATTATTCGGTTTAGCCGGGTGTAACAACCCGATATTTTCAACCATTCGCATCCAAACATGTCGGACTCGAATTGCTCAAAATACCACTCTGTAAATTAAATTTTGCAAATCTCATAACGTACAGTATATAATAATCACAAAACACAGACACAAAGTAAGTAATGCAGCGGAAGTAAAAGAGATAGTAATTGTAATATACCGGAATTTATGGCAATATAAATTTAATATTCTGTGTTTTAAATTAAATTAATTTGACAATTTTTATAAATAAATTTGATTTGATTTAATAATCTTCTTTAATAAATATTTAATTTGTGAATTTATTTTTAATAAGTTAATAAATCTGTTTTCTATTTATAATATGTATATATATTTTGAATAAGATAAGTTTGGTTTTAAATTTAGTTAGTATAGCATATTTTCTAATGTCTTGAAAATTGGGAAATTTTGGTTTATTTTTTATTTAAGCTTTTCAAAAATATTTAATAAAATGATTTTAAATATATAAGACAAATGTTTTATTTGTTTAAATTATATTTTGACTTAAGTTGCATATTAAAATAAGTTATAAAAATGTTTGTTTTATTTCTTTTTTAAATATTAATTTATAAATGTGTTTTATAAATTAAATATGAGAATTTAAAATACAATTTATAAATGAAGCATGTATCTGTTTAAATTACAAATAAGTTATAACATCTTTATAAATTTATTTAAAATGATTTAAAATATTATTTTCAAATGATAGATTTGTATATTGTTAACGCTAAAATTTGAACGCTAACACCCCGGTGTATGAGTTATAGTTGTGAAAGCACCACCCGATAACTTGGGAACAGATTACAAGCAGATAATAGCGGAAAAGCAGTAAACAACAACAATTTTATAGTGGTTCGGCTTAAGGGTATAGCCTACGTCCACTTTAAGTACTTTTATTGATGATCTCATTACAAGCTGATACAATTCTTTCCAAGTACAATACACTTTGAATTACAAGTCACTTAGAACAAGTAGCCTAACTTCAATGGAGATTAGAGTCTTCAAATCCATGTTGGATGTGTGTGATCTTTTCTCGAAGTTGTTTGTAACGTTCTTCGTGTCTTGAGAGCTTTAAGTGTTGGATTGGTTTGGAATGCAGCAGAGTAACTGCACTTGAAGAGAATGAGCCAAAAGTCCTTTGCTAGTTGGAGTTAGGGTCATATTTATAGGCATTTTTCAGAGTAAGGTCGTAGGTCGTGACCGACCTAAGTAAGGTTGTAGTCGACCTGAAGAGTATTAGCCCCTCCTTCCTCACGCATGCTGATTTGCACAAGTACTAGGTCGTGAGCGACCTATCCCCCTGTGGCATTGCATAATCTTCTATATTCTGGTATTTAGGTCGTTAGCGACCTAACCTAAGTCGCGAGTACTTTCCTGCAGCCATAGTTAATCTTAAGTCGCTGAGTCCCTTAGGTCGCGACCTTCCTTAGGTCGCGGAGCTTCTTAGGTCGGTGGATAGTTAGGTCGCGGAGTTCCATAGGTCGAGTCCATCTTCAGGTCGCACTCACTCTTAGGTCGCGGCCTCCTTTAGGTTGTAGCTTTCTGTTAGGTCGCAACAATCCTTAGATCGCCAGGTTACTTCTGCAGTTAAGTCACTCCCTTCCTTAGGTTGCTTGTCCTTTTAGGTCGCGGCCTTTTTCGGTCGCTGCTGCCTTCAGGTCGAGACAATCTTAGGTCGCAACACTGTCGCTGCTGCCTTTAGGTCGAGACAATCTTAGTTCGCAACACTTTAGGTCGCAGCTACTCTTAGGTCGCTGGGTTCCGCTAGGTCGTAACCTTCTTCAAATCGCTAGGTCGCTTCACTAATTAGGCCGCTAAGTCGTTTCATCTCTTGGGTCACTAGGTCGCGTCTTCAGTTAGGTTGCTTGCTTTTAGGTCGCGGCAATAATAGGAGTTAACATCTGCCCCTCGAAGTATCGGCCTATGTCATAGGTCGCATGCTTCGACTTATCTTTGCTAGGTCGTGAGCGACCTAAAACATATGCTAACTCGCGTGTCTACTCGCCTTCTTCTTTCAGCTCCATATAAACTGCTAGGTTGCTTCTTCTTCATTACCTAACTGCTCCAATTTCTTGCTCTGCCATTAACAGAATTCTGCGATTTTAAAGACGAACTCAAGAAAATCATTCAGCAATTCATTCTTGCTATCAAATCACGTAAGCATTTTCGATCCTTATTCATTCCATAATCACCATCGAACCACGAATTCTAACCTCTCAACCCCAAATCGATTTTGTACGTCGTGCATCACTCTGAGTTGCATTGTGATCGATTCCTGTTCGTCACTGGCTATTGTTGTTGTTGTGATTCTCGAACGCACAACAGTGAGTTAGGTCTATGACAGATCAGAGATATATGGAGTAGTTTTTCGAATGACTTGGTGGTATGAAAAGACGATGATCTTCACGAATAGAATGAGGGATTCTGCGCTATTAGTGTTAACGGGTTACTGGGCCTGATGTGCTTTAGCGTGGATAAGAAGTCAGCGACCTAGTAGATCTGAGCATTCTAAGATAACTTACGACCTAAGGGAAGCTCGAGGACTTTCAAATTCACGACTTAATTCTTAGGTCGCGTTGGGATTTGAACGACCTAGGACTTGGCAAATTTGCACATGCACTTTGAACAGAACGACTTAACAATTTAGCGACCTATCATTCTTGAACGACTGCATAGCGACTCAATATATCAACGACCTATACTTCCCGGCATAGGCTTTAGGTCGCGGCAGAACCTTTTAACTTGCATAGTGCGACCTAATGAAGCCCGACCTATGCTAGGTCGCTGGACGACCTAAGACTTGTGAAATTCTGTGAAGACTTGGTTGAATTGTTTGAACTTGAATTCTGTTGCACTTTGTTGTAGGTTATCTCTAATGCTAATAACCTGTTAAACATAACATTTGCAGAAAACTGGGATGAATATACTGCCATTGACTGCCCACATCGAATGACAGATTAGTCGATAAAGAATAATCAACTTAAATGAACTGTGTGAACGAAATGCTGTGAACCAATGAATTCAAGTGAAGTGTTAAAGCAAAACTAAAATATCCAGTTAAAGCTGATTCGTTCGCATTAACACTACACTTGAGCTCTATATTAACAAGTCCTGAAATCTCATAGTCGACTAATTGTCAACTAGTTTGATTTCAGTTATGTTTGCTTTCTTTTTTTTTTTTTTAGTTCTGCACAACACTTCACACTTTTTAGGAAACGTGCACCTTCTCATCTGAACATCCAGTCGCTTATGTAGAATGACGTCTCATCAAGAAGAGATGATAGAACACGCCGAAGGGGTTTTCCCGATTGCTATTCCACTAGAGAATCCTCCGGAAAGAACTCCTACCCTTTTGAAACAGCGGGCGCTTAATCAATTGTGCGTTCAATTTGGCATTGCCGAGGCAGAAGTTTTACTCCCTGGACCAAATGACTCTGCTGATAGACCACCTTACGGTTTTGTTGCCATTAATCGACAAATGTGCTTAAGTGGAGCAATTCCTCCTTTTAATGAATTTCTTCGACAAATTCTCCTTCGACTGACGATCTCTCCTTTCCAGCTGCACCCCAATGGCTATGCTATTTTGATGGGATTGTGCATTCTGTTCAGGAGGACTCTTGACCGTCTTTCGAGTTTTGAGGAAATCTGTTACTTGTGCACTTTTGCGAAGAACAAGGACCACCCTTCAATTGTACTTGTAAGAGGTGCGAGGAACCGCAAACTTATTTTGGATTTGCCGGAGAGTGCACATGGTTTCCTGAATCAATACTTCTACATTCGTTGCCCCGTAGAATTTTACGCAGACTGGAGAGTAGGAAGTGAGATCTTTTTTCTCTTCTTTCTTTAATTTTATTCTAAGTTTTACCTGGTTCGTATTGCTAGATGTTGATTCCATTCCTTATTTTTACAGCATTTCCTCCTCCTTCTAGAGATTCCAGCCATAAGTCAATTTTTGAAAGGCTAAGCACTGTGGCTGCTGAAGAAAGAAGCGTAAAATTTGTATTGACAGAAGAACTTCTTCATCAGTTTGAGCTTCTACATCCTTCTCGTTCCACTCAAATTCATGAAGTTCCGACTGAAATTCCTGATTCTCCGACGGAAACTCCTGATGCCCCGGTCTCTATTAAAGAGCACATGCAGGGAGGAACTTCTATAGAAACTTCACTGGTAAAGTGTTCAATTCCGAAGGATGTTGTGGGGCCGTCTGACAAGTCTGTACTTGCCCCAGTTACCAAAGAGGAAGAACCCCCTCGATCTTCCGGAAAATCTACTAGCGAAGGAGTTAAGAAAGCAAGTTCCAAAAAACATGATGGCTATGATGTTTTTGAGGGGTTGAGCGATTTAATTGTGACTTCTCAAGAACTTTTCAAAGATGATGTCTCCAAAACTATCTCTTCTGTAATTGAGGCGACATCTTCTTTACAACAAATGTCAACTCCTCCTACTCAAGTTATCACTACCTCTATTCCACAGAGTGGTTTGTAACTCGGTGCGTGTAGTTTACACGTTACACGACACTTTGGATTTCTCATCACTTCTACGCACTTATCTTCTTGTACTTTAAAGATTTCTAAAGCTTATTATTTTTATTCCAGATTCTCCTATGGGGCGCAGCGGCTCGTACTATGATGATTTCCAGCGCTACGGGAGGCGTAGCCAGTATGATTACAGGCGTTACCTCCCTTCTTACAGAGAATCGGATGAAGAGAGGGCCATCAGGAAAGCCGACGAGAGACGAGCATATGAAGAACGTCGCCGAAGGGAACAAGAAAGACATGACCTCCCCACAGAGATGATGATACTCAAAAGAGAAAAGCTCACAATGAGAGAGGTAAGGGTCACATAGACGATTCTTCTAGCAAGCGGGCTAGACTTACCGAAGAAACAATGCCGACAGCTTCTGAACATGTTCCTGCTCAATCTCCTGCTCCCGTTCACTCCGACATTCAAGCAATCATCAACCGGCCCGCATACCAAGTCGGGCAAGGTCCTCCCACTCTTCAAAGTCGATTTTCTCAGTGGTGCTTGAGAGGGGTTCGATTTGATCTCGACTTGGTTCCTCTCGACAAACCGGCTATGCTGCGAAATCTTGATACTGTCAGGACCGATATTGAAAGAATGTCGAACTGGCAAAAACTTGTCGACGAGCTTCAGAGGGTTAACCGAGCCAATCTCGAGGCCATGCTCACAATGGAGAACGATAAGGCTGAGTGGCAGAAGACTCTCGAACAGCATGACGCCGAAATGAGAAGTATTGCTTCCTATAATGAAAAGCTGGAAGCGGAAGTAGAAAAGCTTAAGGAAGAATTAGCTACTTCATCTACTTTCCATTCTCAAAAGGAGAGCATGCTTCAGCAACAAGTAC
Organism: Allium cepa; assembly: GCA_030765085.1. Classification (NCBI taxonomy): domain Eukaryota; kingdom Viridiplantae; phylum Streptophyta; class Magnoliopsida; order Asparagales; family Amaryllidaceae; genus Allium; species Allium cepa. The sequence goes on from CM060939.1 coordinate 906,378,187, forward strand.
GAGATGCGCATGCCAGTCAAAGGGCAGTCGAAGATAAGCTTACACACCAAGAGAAGGTCATAGAAGAATATCGTGCTGAAACTTTACAGCTGCGAGAACAGGCCGGCTCTCAAAGCTTGGAGATAGAGATGCTAAAAGCTCGACTTGCTATAGCCGAAACGGAGCGTGACGAGGCTGTTGCTGGTAAACTCGCGGCCGAAGAGGCCCATCAAGCAACCAAAGCTGATATTAGCTCCACATTATTTGATTTCTATCTGCATAGCATTTTGGGGCGTGACAGCCTTACTTTTCTAGGCCCTAAATACGAAATTACATTAGCTGAAGTCTGGGAGGCAGCACTTGATATGCTAGGTGGCAAAGGTGCTGGCTATGCCGAGACAGCTCTTGAAGAGCATTATCTCGATGATGATGCCCGCGCCGCTCTTGCCAAGGGAAAAAAGCAACTCGCCAAGGTACGGGCCGGAATGGCGGAAGGGGAACGTTCTGAGAAAGAAATACCGCCTACCACTTTTGAACGTCCTTTAGTTTCTCCCGAAGTGGACATTACAGGCTCTAGTGCTCATTCGCCGCCTCCTATAAGAACCGGGGTAATCACCCCTACTGATGATGAGGCTTTGGAGGATATCGGGGCTCAGAATTATGAGATTGAACTTACGAAGCAAACATCTTCAGGTAATTTTGATATTGGTCCGATTCAGGTGGATTGCTTGCTTACTCCTCAAAAGTTTGATGAGCTTCTCGATTACTTCTTGAATCTCGACGAACCCATATCTCCCTTCTTTCGGGGAGATACTAATATTTTTAATTTCTCTTCTTCTGCAGTTGAAACGCCAAGTGCTGTGCAGACTTCACTTCCTCCGGCTATCCCTCCTTCGTCTCTTCAGGTGACTCCTCCTTCTGCTTCACAACCCGGGTCACAAGAGGAACAGATTGAGGCTCTTCATGGCTTGGATGACCCTATCGCTTCGCAAGAGCAGAAGGACGAGGGACTTGAAGGAGGCGAGATCTCTCCGGAGCGGACTCCCTCTGATCACGTAGTCTTGTCCGCTCTTGTTACTCCAGGGAGTGAGTCTTCTTCGAAGAGAAGAAAGAAGCACGGAACATCAAAGAGGAGGGGGAAGAAAATCATCACTACTGAAGAGGAACCGGAAGTCGCACCGGTTGTACCTCCCTCTCCTTCTTCCCTTATGCCTATAGATAGACCTGAAAAACTAATCATTCGGCCAGGCAAAGGGTCCAAGGGTGGCAAAAAGAAATGAAGACTTCAGCTTTTAGCTTCTCGTCTTTTGCATGTATTGGTCGAGAATTGTGCGGGTATTGGCCCCCCACTTTTCTTTTGTTGAAACTTGTACCTGTATATAAAGTAATGTTGAATAAAATGATTCCTCTTTCTTTGTATAAACTCCTGTTTGAATTTGAGAATGCATTTATTATTCATTTTTGCACAAGTTTATTTATATGACATTGCAGTGAGCTTATGGTATGTTGTTTGAGCGTACTTTACCGATGTAGCTATATCATATCGTATACAACTATACCATGCTGCCCCTATATCATAAGCTTACTGCAATTTTCTATACTTCGAGGGGACTTGCACTCTTATTTTCTGTAGAATGACTATTTCATACGTGAAAAGATTTTTCATAGAGTACAACCCCTTTCATATAAATTTTTACGCTTTGTCCTTCGAAGAAGTCACTTTTTCCTTTTGCGTATGTACACATTTTGCCAAGTGAATTCTTCTATGTGGTAAAGCAGACCTCTGAATGTACTTTAACTTTCTTTCCCCTTTTTTTTTTAGAATAGGTAAATCACTCTTCCTTCGAAAGTTAAAGTATGCTCTTGATGAGAATTTTTCTTTTAAATAGAAATTTGTACCTCTGAGGAGGGATTTTTTCACGTTTCAACGCTTGGAAGTTTTATTTCAATCTTGGTGAAACGTGTACCTCCAAAGAGTTGTGCCTTTGAAGAAAGCCTTTTCACGTTTCAACACTTGGAAGTTTTATTTCAATCTCGGTGAAACGTGGGCTTCCGAAGAGGTCTCTCTTCTTGATTATGCTTCCGGAGGGGGGGGGGGTTGTACCTCTGAAGAGGGATTTTTCACGTTTCAACACTTGGAAGTTTTATTTCAATCTTGGTGAAACGTGTACCTCCAAAGAGTTGTGCCTTCGAAGAAAGCCTTTTCACGTTTCAACACTTGGAAGTTTTATTTCAATCTCGGTGAAACGTGGGCTTCCAGGAAGGTCTCTCTTTTGTTTTGCATTTCAACTTTGGTGAAATGTGCCTCCGAAGAGGTCTTTATTTTGTTTGCATTTCAACTCTGGTGAAGTGAAATTCCGAAGAGCGGTCGTAACACTTCAACTCCTGGTGAAATGTGCCTCCGAAGAGGTCTTTTATTTTGTTTGCATTTCAACTCTGGTGAAGTGAAATTCCGAAGAGCGGTTGTTACACTTCAACTCCTGGTGAAATGTGCCTCCGAGAGGGTTTTCATCGCCTGGAAGTTACTCTCTCATGGTTGGAGGGTCATGACTCCTCCAATCTTTTTTGTTGAGTAGAGAACTTTCTTTTTTGTGGCGTGTGACCCATTAGAGGTCTTTATCCTCCGAAGAGTAGTGCCTCCGGAGAGGACTTGTGCTGCCGATGATGGCTTTGGTTGTTCCTCTGTCCACTTGCTTATGCCTTTTCAATGATCCTCTGCTCTTTTTTTTTTCTTTTTTTTTAGCTTTCATTCCCTTTTCTCACAAGTAACTTGTTTAATCCAAGGAAGTGTGCTTCATTGTCAGGTAATTTCGTGAGAACGAGCATTAGCTTCTTAATTGGATGTTTGTTTGCTCAAACGATCTCAATTTATTAGCAAAGACCCTTTTCTGTCGAAATTATAGGCCGTTCAATTGAAGTACTTCCTATCTAGGATTTGAATTCGGGGCCTTTGTGACTTGAAATTTGGCGAGGATCACTTGGGCCTTTTATGTGCAAGTTTCACTTCCATTGTCTGCAAAAATTTAAATCGACATTTCAGCAACACATTCTATGTACTTTTTATATCGAAAATAACGCAAACATGTAATAATAATAAGGAACAAAAGATTTATAGTGGTTCGGCCAGGAAATTGGGCCTACATCCACTTTATATTCTTTCATTATTTACTTGCATCAGTTTTACAATTGCTTTCAATTACAAGAATCACACATTCATAATTCTTTTTACAATATTTCAACAAAATTTTCAAGTATAGTATGGACGCAAATGGTTGCTGTTCCATGCCCTTGGAATTTGATCTCCTTCAACAGTGGTGAGTTTGAATGTGCCGTCAAGAAGCTTCTGACCTATGACATACGGTCCTTCCCAATTTGGCCCAAACACACCTGTCGCTGTCATAATTCTCTTCAGGACTAGGTTTCCAATCTCAAAGCTGCGTTGGCGAACTTTGGAATTGAAATGTCTTGCTATTCTTTGCTGATGAGCTGCAATTCTGATATTAGCCTCATCTCTTTTTTCATCAAGGAGATCTAGCGCTTCAAGCTGTAACTTTTCGTTTTCTGCTTGATTGAAATGGACTCTTCTGTGTGAAGGGACCTCTATTTCTACCGGAATCATTGCCTCTGACCCGTATGTCAATGAAAACGGGGTGTGCCCAGTCGCAGTTTTGTGAGTGGTTCTGTATGCCCATAGTGCCAGTGGTAGCTTATCGACCCAACCACCTTTTGCTCTTTCAAGTTGCTTCTTGATGGTTGACTTAATAATTTTGTTCACGGCTTCCACTTGCTCGTTTGCCTGCGGATGAGCCACTGCTGAGTAGCTTTTCCGGATTTTGAATCGCTTGCAAAAATCTTGGAATTCTTCACTTTCAAACTGAGTTCCGTTGTCTGTAATTATTTTTTGAGGCACACCGTATCTGCAAATGATGTTTTTAGTCACAAAACTTATCATCTTCTTTGAGGTGATAGTAGCCAGCGGTTCAGCTTCTGCCCACTTAGTAAAATAATCTACAGCAACAATGGCGTATTTAATTCCAGTTTTGGCAGTTGGCAACGGTCCTACAAGGTCTATTCCCCATATTGCAAACGGCCATGGACTGACCATCTGTATGAGTTCAGTGGAAGGAGCTTTAGGAATTTTGGCGAATCTTTGACATCTGTCACATTTTCGGGAATACTCTGCCGCATCTCGATTAATTTCTGGCCAAAAATATCCGTATCGGAGAATTTTCTTTGCTAATGTTTGGCCACCTGAATGATCACCACATTCTCCTCCGTGTACCTCCGCTAGGATTGCTTTAGACTCTTTCCTGGATACACACCGAAGTAATGGCATTGAGAATCCCCGTCTGTATAATCGGCCATCCTGGATTATGTATCGAGAGGCTTTTCTCTGTAGCTTTTGTCGTTCTTTTGAGTTCCCTGGTAAGGATCCATTGAGCAGATATTCTGTTATCGGAGCCATCCATGATTCTTGCTCTTGAGACATGCTCATGATCCAATCAATGTCCATTTCATCAATGCTAGGAGTCGACGGGACCTCCACTGGAGTTAGCCCCAGAAATTGAGCTTCACCTGTGCTAGAATACTTTGCGAGAGAATCTGCTTTCGTGTTTTCCTCTCGAGGAATGTGACTTATCATGTAATGATCGAAATCACCCAGGAGCTCCCAAGCCTTTGACAAGTAGGCGGGCAGATTCCCCCCTTTTGCTTGGAATTCCTTTTTGACTTGGCATACAATAAGCTGAGAATCACTGAATATCTGTAACGCTCGGATGTTTAATTCTTTAGCAATCCTTAAACCAGCGATAAGGGCTTCGTATTCTGCTTCGTTGTTTGTTAAAGGAAATTCCAATCTTAGTGCATAGCATAATGATCGGCCTTCTGGGGTCTCAAGTACAACTCTGGCTCCAGAACAGTAGTCGTTTCTCGCACCATCGACATATAACTTCCATTGGATTGGGGAATCGTCGACTGTTTTCTCCTCACTGTTACCCTTATTTGTGAATTCTGCAATGAAATCTGCTAAAGCTTGTCCATTGATTGCTTTTCGGGGATGATAAGTGATGTCATACTGACATAGTTCAATATTCCACTTTAGAAGACGGCCCGAAGTCTCAGGGCGAAACTGGACTTTCTTTAAAGGTTGATCAGTGAGGACTCTGATAGGGTGAGCCTGAAAATATTGCCTCAACTTCCTAGATGCAATTAGTAGGCAATAGGCGAGTTTTTCCAACTTAGAGTAGTTCATCTCTGCCCCAGTGAGTCTTTTGCTGATATAATAAACTGGATGTTGAATCCTTTTGTCTTCTCGTACCAGCGCTGCACTTAAAGCATGAGATGATACTGCCAAGTATATAAGAAGATCCTCGCCATCGCCAGGCCTAGAAAGTATTGGAGGCGTTTCCATATGGCGAATCAATTCATCAAAGGCCTTTTGGCATTCGGGGGTCCAATCGAAGTTTTTATTTCCCTTCTTATGGGCGTCAAAGAATGGGATGCATTTATCTGTGGCTTTGGAAATGAACCGACTCAAGGCGGCGACTTTTCCATTGAGACTTTGCAATTCCTTATTTGTTCTAGGAGCTTTGACTTCTTTCAATGCAGTAATTTGAGCTGGACTGGCCTCAATGCCCCTAGCGCTCACGATGAAGCCTAAAAACTTGCCGGATTCCACTCCAAATGAACATTTTAAAGGATTGAGCTTCATTCTGTACTTCCGAAGGACTACGAACATATCTGCTAAGTGTTCTATGTGATCCACTGCTTTTTTTGACTTTACTAACATGTCATCGACGTAGACTTCCATAGTCTTGCCCAGTTGCGGTTTGAACGTAGCATTAACGAGTCTTTGGTATGTTGCCCCTGCATTCTTAAACCCGAAGGGCATTACTCTGTAGCAGTAAAGACCAGTGTCGGTGATAAAGCTCGTATCCTCCTGGTCCGGCTCATGCATCATAATCTGGTTATATCCGGAGTAGGCATCCATAAAAGATAACAATTCGTGTCCCGCTGTTCCGTCTACCAGTTGATCGATTCTGGGTAATGGGAAGCAGTCTTTGGGGCAGGCCTTGTTTAGATCTGAAAAATCGATGCATACTCTCCATTTTCCGTTGGCTTTCTTAACCAGCACTGGATTTGAAACCCAATTCGGGTAGGTGGATTCTTTGATAAAGTTATTCTCCATGAGCCGATCAACTTCTTCTTTTAATGTCGCCGACCTTTCTGGACCTTGAGTTCTCCTCTTCTGTTTCACAGGTGTAAATTTTGGATCAACATTTAGAGCATGCACTGCAACTTCTGGGGATATTCCGCACATATCGGCATGAGTCCAAGCAAAAACATCCAGATTTGCCTTTAAAAAAGATATTAAGATATTCTGAATTGACACATTAATTTGTGAACCCACATTCAACACCTTGATTGGGTCCTTTTGGTCAACAGGTATCGGTATTGTCGTTTCCACTGGTACTACTCTATTTTCCCCTGCACTGACTTTTCTAGGGTCCATCTCTTTCCTTGCTCCGCTGTGCTCGCCAGTGCAGGGTCCGCCCTGTAATTGCTACAAGGCCGGTTCTTTGATGCGGACTGGGGCTGCCGCATTCTTTCCCATTTCTTTTTTTCTGGTTTCTCGTAGCTCTGTCAGATAACACTCTCGCCCAGCGTTTTGATCCCCTTTTATAACTCCTACTCCATTGTCTGTAGGGAATTTAATAGTGAGGCACCACGGGGCGAGAACAGCTTTGAATGCTGCCAGAGTTGGACGACCAAGGAAAGCATTGTAAGCAGAAAATTCGTCGACAATCACAAAAGTTTGCTTGCGGACCATTTTTCTCTCTCCTTCCCCAAGTTCCACAAACAAATCAATGGTTCCTACCGGCTGTTTTGGCTCCCCAGTGAAGCCAGCGATTTTATGTGATGAAGCTTGCACATCAGCCATAGGGATCTTCATTTGGTCGAATGTTTTCTTGAAGAGGATATTGCAGGATGCGCCACAATCAATGAGAACTCTTCTGACAATAGCTGGCCCGATACCAGCCGAGATGACTAAGGGATCCAAGGTAGGAGCTTCAATACCTGCGGAATCCCTAGCTTTGAATACAATATCATCATCAAGAGTTCTTTGTTGCTTCAAGGGCGTAGCACCTTCCAAAACGAATACATCTTCTTCGGTCGGTACATACTTTAAAGCTCGGGTATACCTTTCCATCTCACCCCAGCTTGTGCCCGCTGGGTGAGGTCCTCCCGTAATGACATTGATAATGGGCCTTCCAGATTCATGCCCTGAAGCCTTCTCAATCGTCCTAGGCTGATGAGTAGGAGCCTGTTGCCCCTGACTAGATGAAGCAGGATTGTTGCTATTCCTTTTCACAAATTGCTGTAGTTTGTTTTCCCTTAGCAACTCTTCGATCAGATTTTTCAGCTGACGGCATTCGTCGGTCTCATGACCGGGTTGATTATGGAAGCGGCAGAATTTCCCACTTTGTATAGCCTTTTTCCCGGTCCTTAGAGGAGGAGGTTTAGGAAAGTCAACAGAATCTTTAGTGGCAAGGTAGATACGCTCCGGCGTATCTGATAAAGGAGTATATTCTGATGGCTTGAAGGATCGGGGTTTCTTCAGATTACTCTGCTTCTTCCCATTGTTATTTTCCCTTTTTTGCCCTACAGATTCATTCTTGCGTGGAACAACAGTGTTATCTTCTGCTTTTTCCAACACTGCCTTTACCGGTACGGGACGGCTTTCTAAGCGTATGAATTCATCTGCTTTTTTATAGAACTTTTCAAGGGAATTTGGTTCCTTCATGTTTAGCCATTTCCCAAATTCACTCGACTTGTCAATACCCTTCATCAGATAAGTCAATATCATTCGCGGTTCTGCATTGTCAACCTCAGCCAGCGCTATATTGAAGCGATTCAAGAAAGATCTGATAGATTCACCCGGATTCTGTTCTAAACTCGACAGCGACATGATGTCCTTGGCCTTTGAAGCATATAGTCTGAACTGCTCCTTGAATTTCCGGGTCAAGTCCGAAAACTGATCGATAGATCGGACCGAAAGTTTGGTGAACCAAAGCAGAGCCACACCTTCGAGATACACAAGAAAATATCGGCACTTTATTTCATCAAAGGCTCTGGCACCTGTCATGTGCCAATCATATTTGTATAAGAATTCGTTCGGGTCACTCGTCCCTCTGTAAGCTGGAATGGTTGGTGGGACAAACTTCCTTGGGAATTCAGCCTTTAAGATTTTCTCAGTAAAAGGAGTTTTACATGGGGCAAAACCCCATTCTTTCTCGCCTTCAACCCTCTGCATACTCTCTTTCATAATTTGTCGGACCATTCCAGAAAGATACTCCTCATCATGTCGAGTTCTAGATCCACCAACCTCTGGAAGCGTTCGTTCAAAGGGGCTAGCAGCCCTTTCAGGAGCATTTCTTTCTTCAGCATCACGAATGTTGCCAGCAAAATTCCTTTCATTATCTGTCGGTTGACGGTTTGCCCGAAGCAAATCGTCCAACCTATTCAGAATTAGGGCATTCTGGGCATTCTGAGCCTCGAATTGTGCATTTTGGGCATTTATCTGTTGGTTCAGCCCTAAGATTGCAGCATCCAGCTCTGCCTTTGTAACTCCGACAGCTGGAGTGGCTTGATTCGATATAGGGGAAGCGGAGGTTCCCTCTTGAATATTCCCAGATCTGACAGATCTACTTTTCCTTCCAGGAGCCATAATCTCGGATAGACTTCTGGTTTTCAAGGAAATTCTCTCTACAAATCTCTGTGAAGCAATGATGATAGCTCTCCTGAGTTCGATTCTCAGTGAAAGCACCAAAAATGTTAACGCTAAAATTTGAACGCTAACACCCCGGTGTATGAGTTATAGTTGTGAAAGCACCACCCGATAACTCGGGAACAGATTACAAGCAGATAATAGCGGAAAAGCAGTAAACAACAACAATTTTATAGTGGTTCGGCTTAAGGGTATAGCCTACGTCCACTTTAAGTACTTTTATTGATGATCTCATTACAAGCTGATACAATTCTTTCCAAGTACAATACACTTTGAATTACAAGTCACTTAGAACAAATAGCCTAAACTTCAATGGAGATTAGAGTCTTCAAATCCATGTTGGATGTGTGTGATCTTTTCTTGAAGTTGTTTGTAACGTTCTTCGTGTCTTGAGAGCTTTAAGTGTTGGATTGGTTTGGAATGCAGCAGAGTAACGGCGCTTGAAGAGAATGAGCCAAAAGTCCTTTGCTAGTTGGAGTTAGGGTCATATTTATAGGCATTTTTCAGAGTAAGGTCGTAGGTCGTGACCGACCTAAGTAAGGTCGTAGGTCGTGACCGACCTAAGTAAGGTTGTAGTCGACCGGAAGAGTATTAGCCCCTCCTTCCTCACGCATGCTGATTTGCACAAGTACTAGGTCGTGAGCGACCTATACCCCTGTGGCATTGCATAGTCTTCTATATTCTGGTATTTAGGTCATTAGCGACCTAACCTAAGTCGCGAGTACTTTCCTGCAGCCATAGTTAATCTTAAGTCGCTGAGTCCCTTAGGTCGCGACCTTCCTTAGGTCGCGGAGCTTCTTAGGTCGGTGGATAGTTAGGTCGCGGAGTTCCATAGGTCGAGTCCATCTTCAGGTCGCACTCACTCTTAGGTCGCGGCCTCCTTTAGGTTGTAGCTTTCTGTTAGGTCGCTACAATCCTTAGATCGCCAGGTTACTTCTGCAGTTAAGTCGCGCCCTTCCTTAGGTTGCTTGTCCTTTTAGGTCGCGGCCTTTTTGGGTCGCTGCTGCCTTCAGGTCGAGACAATCTTAGGTCGCAACACCGTCGCTGCTGCCTTTAGGTCGAGACAATCTTAGGTCGCAACACTTTAGGTCGCAGCTACTCTTAGGTCGCTGGGTTCCGCTAGGTCGTAACCTTCTTCAGATCGCTAGGTCGCTTCACTAATTAGGCCGCTAAGTCGTTTCATCTCTTGGGTCACTAGGTCGCGTCTTCAGTTAGGTTGCTTGCTTTTAGGTCGCGGCAATAATAGGAGTTAACATCTGCCCCTCGAAGTATCGGCCTATGTCATAGGTCGCATGCTTCGACTTATCTTTGCTAGGTCGTGAGCGACCTAAAACATATGCTAACTCGCGTGTCTACTCGCCTTCTTCTTTCAGCTCCATATAAATTGCTAGGTTGCTTCTTCTTCATTACCTAACTGCTCCAATTTCTTGCTCTGCCATTAACAGAATTCTGCGATTTTAAAGACGAACTCAAGAAAATCATTCAGCAATTCATTCTTGCTATCAAATCACGTAAGCATTTTCGATCCTTATTCATTCCATAATCACCATCGAACCACGAATTCTAACCTCTCAACCCCAAATCGATTTTGTACGTCGTGCTTCACTCTGAGTTGCATTGTGATCGATTCCTGTTCGTCACTGGCTATTGTTGTTGTTGTGATTCTCGAACGCACAACAGTGAGTTAGGTCTATGACAGATCAGAGATATATGGAGTAGTTTTTCGAATGACTTGGTGGTATGAAAAGACGATGATCTTCACTAATAGAATGAGGGATTCTGCGCTATTAGTGTTAACAGGTTACTGGGTTTGATGTGCTTTAGCGTGGATAAGAAGTCAGCGACCTAGTAGATCTGAGCATTCTAAGATAACTTACGACCTAAGGGAAGCTCGAGGACTTTCAAATTCACGACTTAATTCTTAGGTTGCGTTGGGATTTGAACGACCTAGGACTTGGCAAATTTGCACATGCACTTTGAACAGAACGACTTAACAATTTAGCGACCTATCATTCTTGAACGTCTGCATAGCGACTCAATATATCAACGACCTATACTTCGCGGCATAGGCTTTAGGTCGCGGCAGAACCTTTTAACTTGCATAGTGCGACCTAATGAAGCCCGACCTATGCTAGGTCGCTGGACGACCTGAGACTTGTGAAATTCTGTGAAGACTTGGTTGAATTGTTTGAACTTGAATTCTGTTGCACTTTGTTGTAGGTTATCTCTAATGCTAATAACCTGTTAAACATAACATTTGCAGAAAACTGGGACGAATATACTGCCATTGACTGCCCACATCGAATGACAGATTAGTCGATAAAGAATAATCAACTTAAATGAACTGTGTGAACGAAATGCTGTGAACCAATGAATTCAAGTGAAGTGTTAAAGCAAAACTAAAATATCCAGTTAAAGCTGATTCGTTCGCATTAACACTACACTTGAGCTCTATATTAACAAGTCCTGAAATCTCATAGTCGACTAATTGTCAACTAGTTTGATTTCAGTTATGTTTGCTTTCTTTTTTCTTTTTTTTAGTTCTGCACAACACTTCACACTTTTTAGGAAACGTGCACCTTCTCATCTGAACATCCAGTCGCTTATGTAGAATGACGTCTCATCAAGAAGAGATGATAGAAGACGCCGAAGGGGTTTTCCCGATTGCTATTCCACTAGAGAATCCTCCGGAAAGAACTCCTACCCGTTTGAAATAGCGGGCGCTTAATCAATTGTGCGTTCAATTTGGCATTGCCGAGGCAGAAGTTTTACTCCCTGGACCAAATGACTCTGCTGATAGACCACCTTACGGTTTTGTTGCCATTAATCGACAAATGTGCTTAAGTGGAGCAATTCCTCCTTTTAATGAATTTCTTCGACAAATTCTCCTTCGACTGACGATCTCTCCTTTCCAGCTGCACCCCAATGGCTATGCTATTTTGATGGGATTGTGCGTTCTGCTCAGGAGGACTCTTGACCGTCTTCCGAGTTTTGAGGAAATCTGTTACTTGTGCACTTTTGCGAAGAACAAGGACCACCCTTCAATTGTACTTGTAAGAGGTGCGAGGAACCGCAAACTTATTTTGGATTTGCCGGAGAGTGCACATGGTTTCCTGAATCAATACTTCTACATTCGTTGCCCCGCAGAATTTTACGCAGACTGGAGAGTAGGAAGTGAGATCTTTTTTCTCTTCTTTCTTTAATTTTATTCTAAGTTTTACCTGGTTCGTATTGCTAGATGCTGATTCCATTCCTTATTTTTACAGCACTTTCTCCTCCTTCTAGAGATTCCAGCCATAAGTCAATTTTTGAAAGGCTAAGCACTGTGGCTGTTGAAGAAAGAAGCGTAAAATTTCTATTGACAGAAGAACTTCTTCATCAGTTTGAGCTTCTACATCCTTCTCGTTCCACTCAAATTCATGAAGTTCCGACTGAAATTCCTGATTCTCCGACGGAAACCCCTGATGCCCCGGTCTCTATTAAGGAGCACATGCAGGGAGGAACTTCTATAGAAACTTCACTGGTAAAGTGTTCAATTCCGAAGGATGTTGTGGGGCCGTCTGACAAGTCTGTACTTGCCCCAGTTACCGAAGAGGAAGAACCCCCTCGATCTTCCGGAAAATCTACTAGCGAAGGAGTTAAGAAAGCAAGTTCCAAAAAACATGATGGCGATGATGTTTTTGAGGGGTTGAGCGATTTAATTGTGACTTCTCAAGAACTTTTCAAAGATGATGTCTCCAAAACTATCTCTTCTGTAATTGAGGCGACATCTTCTTTACAACAAATGTCAACTCCTCCTACTCAAGTTATCACTACCTCTATTCCACAGAGTGGTTTGTAACTCGATGCGTGTAGTTTACACGTTACACGACACTTTGGATTTCTCATCACTTCTACGCACTTATCTTCTTGTACTTTAAAGATTTCTAAAGCTTATTATTTTTATTCCAGATTCTCCTATGGGGCGCAGCGGCTCGTACTATGATGATTTCCAGCACTACGGGAGGCATAGCCAGTATGATTACAAGCATTACCTCCCTTCTTACAGAGAATCGGATGAAGAGAGGGCCATCAGGAAAGCCGACGAGAGACGAGCATATGAAGAACGTCGCCGAAGGGAACAAGAAAGACATGACCACCCCACAGAGATGATGATACTCAAAAGAGAAAAGCTCACGATGAGAGAGGTAAGGGTCACATAGACGATTCTTCAAGCAAGCGGGCTAGACTTACCGAAGAAACAATGCCGACAGCTTCTGAACATGTTCCTGCTCAATCTCCTGCTCCCGTTCACTCCGACATTCAAGCAATCATCAACCGGCCCGCATACCAAGTCGGGCAACGTCCTCCCACTCTTCAAAGTCGATTTCCTCAGTGGTGCTTGAGAGGGGTTCGATTTGATCTCGACTTGGTTCCTCTCGACAAACCGGCTATGCTGCGAAATCTTGATACTGTCAGGACCGATATTGAAAGAATGTCGAACTGGCAAAAACTTGACGACGAGCTTCAGAGGGTTAACCGAGCCAATCTCGAGGCCATGCTCACAATGGAGAACGATAAGGCTGAGTGGCAGAAGACTCTCGAACAGCATGACGCCGAAATGAGAAGTATTGCTTCCTATAATGAAAAGCTGGAAGCGGAAGTAGAAAAGCTTAAGGAAGAATTAGCTACTTCATCTACTTTCCATTCTCAAAAGGAGAGCATGCTTCAGCAACAAGTACGAGATGCGCATGCCAGTCAAAGGGCAGTCGAAGATAAGCTTACACACCAAGAGAAGGTCATAGAAGAATATCGTGCTGAAACTTTACAGCTGCGAGAACAGGCCGGCTCTCAAAGCTTGGAGATAGAGATGCTAAAAGCTCGACTCGCTATAGCCGAAACGGAGCGTGACGAGGCTGTTGCTGGTAAACTCGCGGCCGAAGAGGCCCATCAAGCAACCAAAGCTGATATTAGCTCCACATTATTTGATTTCTATCTGCATAGCATTTTGGGGCGTGGCAGCCTTACTTTTCTAGGCCCTAAATATGAAATTACATTAGCTGAAGTCTGGGAGGCAGCACTTGATATGCTAGGTGGCAAAGGTGCTGGCTACGCCGAGACAGCTCTTGAAGAGCATTATCTCGATGATGATGCCAGCGCCGCTCTTGCCAAGGGAAAAGAGCAACTCGCCAAGGTACGGGCCGGAATGGCGGAAGGGGAACGTTCTGAGAAAGAAATACCGCCTACCACTTCTGAACGTCCTTTAGTTTCTCCCGAAGTGGACATTACAAGCTCTAGTGCTCATTCGCCGCCTCCTATAAGAACCGGGGTAATCACCCCTACTGATGATGAGGCTTTGGAGGATATCGGGGCTCAGAATTATGAGATTGAACTTACGAAGCAAACATCTTCAGGTAATTTTGATATTGGTCCGATTCAGGTGGATTGCTTGCTTACTCCTCAAAAGTTTGATGAGCTTCACGATTACTTCTTAAATCTCGACGAACCCATATCTCCCTTCTTTCGGGGAGATACTAATATTTTTAATTTCTCTTCTTCTGCAGTTGAAACGCCAAGTGCTGTGCAGACTTCACTTCCTCCGGCTATCCCTCCTTCGTCTCTTCAGGTGACTCCTCCTTCTGCTTCACAACCCGGGTCACAAGAGGAACAGATTGAGGCTCTTCATGGCTTGGATGACCCTATCGCTTCATAAGAGCAGAAGGACGAGGGACTTGAAGCAGGCGAGATCTCTCCGGAGCGGACTCCCTCTGATGACGTAGTCTTGTCCGCTCTTGTTACTCCAGGGAGTGAGTCTTCTTCGAAGAGAAGAAAGAAGCACGGAACATCAAAGAGGAGGGGGAAGAAAATCATCACTACTGAAGAGGAACCGGAAGTCGCACCGGTTGTACCTCCCTCTCCTTCTTCCCTTATGCCTATAGATAGACCTGAAAAAATAATCATTCGGCCAGGCAAAGGGTCCAAGGGTGGCAAAAAGAAATGAAGACTTCAGCTTTTAGCTTCTCGTCTTTTGCATGTATTGGTCGAGAATTGTGCGGGTATTGGCCCCCCGCTTTTCTTTTTTTGAAACTTGTACCTGTATATAAAGTAATGTTGAATAAAATGATTCCTCTTTCTTTGTATAAACTCCTGTTTGAATTTGAGAATGCATTTATTATTCATTTTTGCACAAGTTTATTTATATGACATTGCAGTGAGCTTATGGTATGTTGTTTGAGCGTACTTTACTGATGTAGCTATATCATATCGTATACAACTATACCATGCTGCCCCTATATCATAAGCTTACTGCAATTTTCTATACTTCGAGGGGACTTGCACTCTTATTTTCTGTAGAATGACTATTTCATTCGTGAAAAGATTTTTCATAGAGTACAACCCCTTTCATATAAATTTTTACGCTTTGTCCTTCGAAAAAGTCACTTTTTCCTTTTGCGTATGTACACATTTTGCCAAGTGAATTCTTCTATGTGGTAAAGCGGACCTCTGAATGTACTTTAACTTTCTTTCCCCTTTTTTTTTAGAATAGGTAAATCACTCTTCCTTCGAAGTTGTTTTCTTGAAGAGGATATTGCAGGATGCGCCACAATCAATGAGAACTCTTCTGACAATAGCTGGCCCGATACCAGCCGAGATGACTAAGGGATCCAAGGTAGAAGCTTCAATACCTGCGGAATCCCTAGCTTTGAATACAATATCATCATCAAGAGTTCTTTGTTGCTTCAAGGGCGTAGCACCTTCCAAAACGAATACATCTTCTTCGGTCGGTACATACTTTAAAGCTCGGGTATACCTTTCCATCTCACCCCAGCTTCTGCCCGCTGGGTGAGGTCCTCCCGTAATGACATTGATAATGGGCCTTCCAGATTCATGACCTGAAGCCTTCTCAATCGCCCTAGGCTGATGAGTAGGAGCCTGTTGCCCCTGACTAGATGAAGCAGGATTGTTGCTATTCCTTTTCACAAATTGCTGTAGTTTGTTTTCCCTTAGCAACTCTTCAATCAGATTTTTCAGCTGACGGCATTCGTCGGTCTCATGACCGGGTTGATTATGGAAGCGGCAGAATTTCCCACTTTGTATAGCCTTTTTCCCGGTCCTTAGAGGAGGAGGTTTAGGAAAGTCAACAGAATCTTTAGTGGCAAGGTAGATACGCTCCGGCGTATCTGATAAAGGAGTATATTCTGATGGCTTGAAGGATCGGGGTTTCTTCAGATTATTCTGCTTCTTCCCATTGTTATTTTCCCTTTTTTACCCTACAGATTCATTCTTGCGTGGAACAACAGTGTTATCTTCGGCTTTTTCCAACACTGCCTTTACCGGTACGGGACGGCTTTCTAAGCGTATGAATTCATCTGCTTTTTTATAGAACTTTTCAAGGGAATTTTGTTCCTTCATGTTTAGCCATTTCCCAAATTCACTCGACTTGTCAATACCCTTCATCAGATAAGTCAATATCATTCGCGGTTCTGCATTGTCAACCTCAGCCAGCGCTATATTGAAGCGATTCAAGAAAGATCTGATAGATTCACCCGGATTCTGTTCTAAACTCGACAGCGACATGATGTCCTTGGCCTTTGAAGCATATAGTCTGAACTGCTCCTTGAATTTCCGGGTCAAGTCCGAAAACTGATCGATAGATCGGACCGGAAGTTTGGTGAACCAAAGCAGAGCCACACCTTCGAGATACACAGGAAAATATCGGCACTTTATTTCATCAGAGGCTCTGGCACCTGTCATGTGCCAATCATATTTGCATAAGAATTCGTTCGGGTCACTCGTCCCTCTGTAAGCTGGAATGGTTAGTGGGACAAACTTCCTTGGGAATTCAGCCTTTAAGATTTTCTCAGTAAAAGGAGTTTTACATGGGGCAAAACCCCATTCTTTCTCGTCTTCAACCCTCTGCATACTCTCTTTCATAATTTGTCGGACCATTCCAGAAAGATACTCCTCATCATGTCGAGTTCTAGATCCACCAACCTCTGGAAGCGTTCGTTCAAAGGGGCAAGCAGCCCTTTCAGGAGCATTTCTTTCTTCAGCATCACGAATGTTGCCAGCAAAATTCCTTTCATTATCTGCCGGTTGACGGTTTGCCCCAAGCAAATCGTTCAACCTATTCAGAATTAGGGCATTCTGGGCATTCTGAGCCTCGAATTGTGCGTTTTGGGCATTTATCTGTTGGTTCAGCCCTAAGATTGCAGCATCCAGCTCTGCCTTTGTAACTCCGACAGCTGGAGTGGCTTGATTCGATATAGGGGAAGCGGAGGTTCCCTCTTGAATATTCCCAGATCTGATAGATCTACTTTTCCTTCCAGGAGCCATAATCTCGGATAGACTTCTGGTTTTCAAGGAAATTCTCTCTACAAATCTCTGTGAAGCAATGATGATAGCTCTCCTGAGTTCGATTCTCAGTGAAAGCACCAAAAATGTTAACGCTAAAATTTGAACGCTAACACCCCAGTGTATGAGTTATAGTTGTCAAAGCACCACCCGATAACTCGGGAACAGATTACAAGCAGATAATAGCGGAAAAGCAGTAAAAAACAACAATTTTATAGTGGTTCGGCTTAAGGGTATAGCCTACGTCCACTTTAAGTACTTTTATTGATGATCTCATTACAAGCTGATACAATTCTTTCCAAGTACAATACACTTTGAATTACAAGTCACTTAGAACAAGTAGCCTAAACTTCAATGGAGATTAGAGTCTTCAAATCCATGTTGGATGTGTGTGATCTTTTCTCGAAGTTGTTTGTAACGTTCTTCGTGTCTTGAGAGCTTTAAGTGTTGGATTGGTTTGGAATGCAGCAGAGTAACAGCGCTTGAAGAGAATGAGCCAAAAGTCCTTTGCTAGTTGGAGTTAGGGTCATATTTATAGGCATTTTTCAGAGTAAGGTCGTAGGTCGTGACCGACCTAAGTAAGGTCGTAGGTCGTGACCGACCTAAGTAAGGTTGTAGTCGACCTGAAGAGTATTAGCCCCTCCTTCCTCACGCATGCTGATTTGCACAAGTACTAGGTCGTGAGCGACCTATCCCCCTGTGGCATTGCATAGTCTTCTATATTCTGGTATTTAGGTCGTTAGCGACCTAACCTAAGTCGCGAGTACTTTCCTGCAGCCATAGTTAATCTTAAGTCGCTGAGTCCCTTAGGTCGCGACCTTCCTTAGGTCGCGGAGCTTCTTAGGTCAGTGGATAGTTCGGTTGCGGAGTTCCATAGGTCCAGTCCATCTTCAGGTCGCACTCACTCTTAGGTCGCGGCCTCCTTTAGGTTGTAGCTTTCTGTTAGATCGCAACAATCCTTAGATCGCCAGGTTACTTCTGCAGTTAAGTCGCGCCCTTCCTTAGGTTGCTTGTCCTTTTAGGTCGCGGCCTTTTTGGGTCGCTGCTGCCTTCAGGTCGAGACAATCTTAGGTCGCAACACTGTCGCTGCTGCCTTTAGGTCGAGACAATCTTAGGTCGCAACACTTTAGGTCGCTGCTACTCTTAGGTCGCTGGGTTCCGCTAGGTCATAACCTTCTTCAGATCGCTAGGTCGCTTCACTAATTAGGCCGCTAAGTCGTTTCATCTCTTGGGTCACTAGGTCGCGTCTTCAGTTAGGTTGCTTGCTTTTAGGTCACGGGATTAATAGGAGTTAACATATATGGTTTTTATTTATAATAATACTTGGTTTATTCTTTAGAAATTATTTATATACATAACTAAGTATTAGAAACTAATTAACTATGTTTAAACTTTCTTTAACACATAATTAAAAATACTAATTACTTAAATTAACAAGTGTAAGTATCTTAAAGCCTAAACATACAAATGTAAACTAAATATCATTTTAAAATGACAAGTGTAAAAATTGAGACATGTGTTTTGTTAACTTTTATTTTTCTTTGTTTTTAAAATAAATCATAAAGAAGATATTTAAACTTGCATCTTTTCATTTTTTTCCATTCTTCATTTTCATTCTAATCGAAGAATTTTCAGTTGAGAAAAACCCTTTCTTTTCTTCTTCAAAATTTCATAATAATTCCTATAAACAAAATACAAATCTGCAAAACTGTTTTTTTTCATCTCTTCAAAAATATGCAAACCATCTTCTAAAACATGCAAAAATCAAACCCTTATTCAAATGCATATCAATCTCTGATCCATATTCAAAAAAATCCTGTCCAAATGCATGCAATTTCTTCAAAAACTGGAAATTTTGTAAACAAGCCTGCATGCAACAATTAAAACCAGAAAATCTGCATTCACCTCTTCTTTAAAATCTGGAAAATAAAGCAAGCAAGAGAATCTGCATTTTTTTCAATCTGAAGTTAGGATACCTGCATTTCTTCTAAAAAAATGGAAAGTGGTTTCTGCATGCATTCCGTCAAGCCTGGAAACATTGCCTCTGCATACAACTGAATGATTTTAAAGAAAAACAATTCAGAAGCTTTTCAAAATGAGCTCTGTCTTCATGATTAAAAAGGTGAGTAACTTTATTTAAAAAATAATAATATAAATACAGGTTGTATGTTAGATGTATGAAATAAATTTCTTGTGAATGTTTAATTGTTATATGCTCTTATGTATGTTGTATATGCCTGTGATATCTGTAGTCCTCTCTGTTTCAAAATTTTGTAGCTACTTGTTTTAATTTAAATTCAAAACTTCCAGTTTTGACCGTGACTCAAGGCAAACTCATTTGTTTTATCACATACCTTGGACTAAATTTTTTACTTAAGATAGATGTTAGTGAATTGGTTCTGAAATTTGAAAAAAAAAACAACCAAGTTTTGAAATAAGCAAAAACTCAAACATTACAACTTAATGTTTCAGAGTTATAAATTAAATCATAATACAAAAGCATGATTCGTAAAAGCAATATTTCAATTTTTAGAGTTAAGGACAGAATGCAGTTTTGATATGACTGTGTTTTGCATTTTGAGTTCTAATTGACAATCTGTGAGATCGAATGGTTTGATTTTGCTCTTGGAAGCGGTGGAGATATCGGAGATTATGAGAAAAATCTTGGATTAGGTTGCAATTCATTTTTGATGTTGAGATTGGGATTTAAAATTTTGAACCCTAGTTTTACTGGGTTATAAATTTTGCCTGAATTCGATCTCCTCACTGGATCGAGTTACTTGGGGTTTTAGGGAATGGAGGGTGGTGGTTTGAGGAAATCGTTGTCGGAGTTGCAGAGTTAACCATGGCCGGTATTGAGTGACGAAGCCGTTGATAGGTTGGAGTGTTTGGGAACTGTTTTGTTCCAGGGTTAGAAATTTGGTCTCGATCCTGAATTCAAGCAAGTGGTGATTGGATTGAAGTTTGTATGGTCGAAGTTGATGAGTGACGACCGTGGGAAGGTCTTGAAGTTGGCCAGCGATGGCCGGAGGTGTTGTGCATGTGGACAGAGGAAGTGGGATACTGGTGATGTTTATTGGGTTACAGTTTTGGTGCTTTGAGATGGTCTCGGGTAATTTGAATTATGACTCGAAGCAATCAAGCTTATTACTCGAAGTAATTTTAAGGGAGGCTCGAGTATTTGTATGGTTTCAGGTTTTACATATTTAAACAGAAAACCTGATTCTGTTTTAAAATTTAAAGTAGAGTTTAAGTGTAAACTAAAAACATAAACTAAGTCAAACCTGAGTTGAACTTGATTTAAAATTTGTTTGAATTTGAGTTTTGAAATATTTTGAATTCAGAAATTTAAGTTGTTTTAAATCAAAATAGAAAACTGTTTTTCTGTTTTTAAAATTAAAAGTAAGTTTTAAAAAAAAATGCAACTGGAAATTTAAACAAAGTTTAAAATCTGAAACTGAAATATGAAATTCAAAGTAGATGAACCTGAGTTTGAATTTAATTAGATCTGGGAATTTAAATTTAGATTTTAAACATTTAAAGTATAAAAGAACATTGGTTTGAATTTAAACTGTGATTTTTAAATTTATGAAATAAAAATTTCAAATAAGATTAAGACTAGTTTTAAAAACCTGGAATCTGATTTGAATGTCAGTTTTTAAATAAAATAGGTTTTTAAATTTAAATTTGTTTTAACTATTTTAGAAATGGTTAAATAATTGGAATTTAAAAATGAAGACAGAAATGTAAGTAAAGCTTTAAAGTTTTTAAGCTTAAATCTGGAATGAAGATTTAAACTGTATTTCAGTTTGAAATTAAAAAGGAAAATTTTAGATTGATATTTTTTTTAAAATAATTTGGAATGTTTAAAATGAATTTGTTTTATAATCTGTTAAACTTTTATTTCAAAAAGGGACGTTCTTGAACATGTGAGATAAAAAATTTTAAATTTGTTTAAAACCTTGTTTTAATAATTGTATTCATTTTAAAATCTTAAAATTTTAAAACGAAATTTAAAGTGAAGTTTAAAATAAATTTGGAAACAATTTGTTTTAAAATACTTTATATAAGAAGAAATGTTTCTTAAATTAAGTTAGAACTTAAAAAATTGGATTCATTTAAATTATTAAGTTAATTTAAATGGAATATTAATTATTTAATTAGTTAATAATGTGGATGATTAATTAAGTAATTAGAAATTTTTAAGTTAATTAATTAAGGCTTAAGATTAGTTAATTAAGGTTAATTATCTATAATTAAGGATTGTTAATTAAATTTTAATTAAGAAATTAAGATTTATTAATCAAGTTATTAAGGGTTAATTAAGATTGTAATTAACACTTAATTAATTTATAATTAGACGTTAATTAAATTGTAATTAAATATTAATTAATTTGTAATTAATAATGATTAATATAAGTTAATTTCTTAATTAAGTAATTAAGAATAGTTAATGAAGGTCATTAACTTAAGATTATTCAACAATTAATTAATGTGATTAATATTGGCAATTAATTAGATTAATTAATTAATAATAATCAATTGTTTAAGTTTAATTACTTAATGAAAGTAATTAATGAATTAATTACTTAGTGTAATTAATTTGATTAATGTGATTAGTTTAGATTAATTAATAAGTTTAATTAATTTAAACACTTGAGAATTGGTTGATAATTACTTTATGAAATTAATGAATTTGTAATTACTTAGGGAAGTAATTAATTGATAATAACTGAACGTAATTAAAGATGTTTAAGGATGGAAGTAATTTAGATTAAATTACTTCGTAATTAATCAAGGGATTAATTGAGATAATTAATTAAGAGTTATTAATTTATGGAATGAGTAATTAAGGGAAGTTAATTACTGATTGTTATTAATCAAGGGTGATTAATATATTTGTGCTTTAATTGAAGATTAATTACTTAAGTAATTAATTTATATTGAGAGATTAATTAAATTGTAATTGGGGATCACTAATTAATTAATTAATGATGTAATTTAGAATTGATTAATTAAGGAATAATTAATAATAAATAAATAATTTATGTAATTAACTTTAGTTAATTAATTAATTAAGTAATCACAAGTTAATTATTTGCAAAGAGTTTAATATAATCAACTTGTATAATTAATATTAAAGGCTAATTACTTATTGTAACTAGAGATGGTTAATCAGTAATAATTGGTTGAAATGAATATTGAGATGGTGATTAATTAATTGATTTGTAATCAATTAATGGTTAAGTTAAGCAGGATTATAATGATGAAGTAATTAATTTAATTCATTTTAAATTAATTAAAGATGATGTAATTAATTTAATTCATTTTAAATTAATTATAGATGGTGTGATCATTCGACCATTGCTTATGTTTGATGATTAGTATTGGTTGCCATGTATGGTTTGAAATCTCAGCAATGAGATGAGTAATGTTGTATGATAAGGATGCATTGGTTGCATTATATGGATTATCTGTTGGTAATCATAATGTTGATTGTGATGTGAATTATCTATCTTTGTGTATATAGATAATGAATTGAATTGTTTTAAACTCTAAAACAACTTTGCCTTAAAAGACACGCTTTGGATTTCGATGAGACCGGGATCCGGTTTCCATATTTGGATAACCGAAAACCACATCGATCCAAAGTAACGTTAGGTCGTGAATCTCAAGTGAAGATGAATATTCAGAGTGCAAGGGTTATTGTCGTTAACTCTGAGGGTGATTCCAAAATGAGTGTAATGAGATAATGCCTTCGGTTTCGTTCGAACCCGGAACGAACTTGTATGGATTGAATGCTTTTAGAACATCGTCAGGTGGACGATGAGCATTCTAAGTGATGTGTTCACTAAAGGTAATTGCAGCCTCAAGCCTCATCAACCGGGAATGGTTAAAACAGGGGAAGTGCAGCAAGGCTTCGTGGGTAGCCCCCACTTGAGAGTGAGATTTAGCCCTGTCTAGATGTCCTTTTATTTCGGCTTAGTGGTGCGGTTGCTGATCATAACTGCGGGGTGGTCTTGTTCGGAACTGTTCAGTAAGTAATGGTTTCGGCTTTGTGTTGCAGGGGAGTGGGCGTACTCCTCGGTACGGTGATCTAGGCCACGTACTGTGACGGGCGGTACCCTAGTGGCCCTGCCATTGATGGAATCTAAAATCCAATAAGTGCCAACGGTTTTGATTGTATTACCCACTTTTGTGGCTAGTAGCTGGAATTTAATGAATGTAACAATTTCGGCTATTTCATATCTGTTTGAAAAACCTAGACCTATTATAATATCACTGGATTTCCTATCAAATGTTTTGGTAAGCGTAAGGTAGAAACTTTTCCATGTTTATGTGTGGGAAGTCTTATGTGATACCTTTTCTTTTTAAAGGTTTTTGAAAGTTAAGCAACTTTAACCTGTTACTCACACCAGACCCATGTCTGACCCGGAGTTATTTCTGTTTTCTTTAACTCTTGGGTACGCAAATTTTTACGAGTAGCCAAGGGATTCAGATTAGGATTCAGGTTAGCTTTGATGAATTGTGGAGGAGCAATGGAGCAGGAGGCTTCCGCATATGGATATATAGTTTTCCGCTGTGTTGATATCTTTGAGTGTCTTCTATATTGTGTTTTGAGTTGTAATATCTAGAGAGGTGTTTATAACTGTCTAGTATGTGTTGTATTGTCTGTGTAACTCTGATAATTGTTGTATACTATGTAATATTTATGTTATAATTTATTCGTTCCGCTGATTGAGATTCTTGGGTTGTTTCTTCTTTCTCTTCTTTCTTTCCTCTTTTCTATCCCTTTCTTTCATAAGGATGATACGGCTTTTTGTGGAGAAAAAATCGGGTCGTCTCAGTTGGTATCAGAGCACTAGGTTGAGCGAATACCTAGTCTCTGGAGTGGTGTCTATCTTGAGAGAGCGTATTTGTAATTTTAATATATATATATATATATATATAATTATTTCTACCTATTTGTTGGGTTACCTGTTAAGGTTTTCCAATATAAGTCATAAAGGTAGATAAGGTAGTGGTGTGTGTAACAAGACTACTACCGACGGTTGGAGTTTGAATGTGTGAGGCTGGAAGTGTATCTGTCGAGACTGTAGACCTAATACTGTCTCGAGTGAATTTTGCTGTGGTGAAGGATTTCATCGATCTCTGAAGGAAACCTGTTAAGGTTCGGAGTTCATCTTTGAAGTGCAGAGTTGGATGAATTGAGTTTGGATCTGTCGGTAGGGCAGAAGCAAGTGAGTGATAGTATCTTGATACCATAGGAAGTAGTAGCGGCGTGATGTGATGCAATGACTATGGATATTTCCGAAGATGTTTCTTTGGAACAAGAGTACGCAAGTGAGTCTGCTTGGTGTTGTGGCTGAGACCAGCAGGGTGCTTCTATTTGCTTTGAAGTCCGAGTTTCTCGAAGAGCTTTGGATTGAAAATTCTTTGGCATTGGTGTTAGCGGTGCAGCTCAGAGTGTTCTGTGCTTGCAAGAAGTCTTCTGGCTGGGTAGTTTTTCTGAAGTGGAGTTCAGAAGCAGCAGAGTGAATCCTTTTCTTCGGTGGATTGGCTAGGCCAGCATCAGCTATTCTAATTGGTTAAGAGAAAGCAGTTTCTTTGGAATTAGGGTGAGTTGATCGCAAAAGTGACTTGCGATAGTTAAGTGTTCTTTTGGATTGTTTGAGTGGTCCGGATGTCTCTAGGGAAGTCAGATGTTTTTCCGCATCTAGAGATTGTGTTTCCTTTGCAGGATTGGTATCGGTGGTTCAGTTATTAGATGGATGGTTCCTTGAGATAGAAGTTGGTGAAGCAACTCAGGTTTCGGAGAAACGTCTGAGTTTTCTTATGGATCTGTAGAACCATATTTCTGTGTTGGGTTGTCTAGTCTGTGCTTGTACTCTTTGTCTGCATTTTCTTCTACTTCGGATCAGAGTTGTGTAGCGGAAGTAGTTTGGGAGTATTTCTGATTTTTTTTTCCCGGATAAGGAGAAGTTTGTTCTATCTTCTGTTGTTTGAGGAGTGGATATGTGTTCTTGGTTTTGGATTGATCTTGAGGAGATCATTGTGTTGGGTTGGATTGGTCTAGTTTGTTTGTAGAGACATCAGCTAGAGTTGAGCTGATCAGGAAGGATGTTGGCAGCCCTAGATAGTCGGAAGAATTTTATGGATAAGAGACAGAGAAATTTGGATTCTGGAGTCAGAGATTCGTTTTAGGATAAGTTTTTCTCTGACCCAAGGAGCTATAAGTTCAGCAAATCTATGGAGCTAGCTCCGGAGTGTTTTGTGTTTCTTCTGTGATTGGTAACATAAGTGTTTGGTTTTCTAGAGTTGAATTGCCAGTTTGGATAACTGGGATTCAGAGTGATTCACGTATCTCTGAGGGAGTACGTGTATGATATTTTTGGTTGTAGAACCAGCAGTTCAGGAGGATTTGGTTGTTGAGTCAGACTCGTCTGTAGTCTGATATTTTGTTTAGAGTTGTTGATAGGAGCTCTATAACTTAGTAGTTTTTGATTGTTTGGATTCTATAGAGCGAGTATCTCGATATATATACCGGGGAAACTCGTGAAAGTTTTATCCAAAATTCTTTTGGATAACTAGATTTGTTCTGATTATGTGTATTGGTTGCTATGGTTGTTAGCATATGATTAACATATGCTGTATTTTAAAATTAAATCATTAATGAGATTATTAGATTACCTTTGTTTTAAATTTCGGGGACGAAATTCTTTTAAGAGGGGAGGATTGTAATATTCTAATATCCCGGAATTTTTAACAATATCAATTTAATAATCTGTATTAAAAATTAAATTGATATTGATATTTTGTTAATAATAATTCAAATAGATTGAATAGTCTTCTTCAATAATTATTTAACTGGTTATTTTATGTTTTAAAATAATAAATTGGTTTCTATTTATAATATAAACATATGGTTTATATTGTAAATAGATTAGCTTTGTTTTAAATTTAATAAATAAAACATATTTTCAAATTCTAATAGTGGTAGTAATTTGGAAATTTTGATTTAAATTTATACTAAGTTTTCAAAGCCATTTAATGAATAAGTATATTATTTTAAATTGTTAAGAAAAATGTTTAAATGTTTAAGATAATTTGGCTTGAGTTTTAAATTTAAAATGAATTAACAAAAAGTTTAATAGCTTAATTAAATAAGTAATTTATTTGTAAAGGAATAATTTCTTTTATAATTATTTTAAATCTAATAATGAGATATTTCTAAAAACAATATCAATAGTGTATTGTCTTTATAAATAGGTTTTGAGAAAAATAGCAATTGTTATTTCAAAATTTAATTTGTATTCATAACTTGATTTTTAAATATAAGATTTTGAACTTAATTTGAATATAAAATCCAATGCATAGTTCTCTTTTTAATTATTTTATTTTTATATACATAGGCTTTATTTATAAGCATAATGTGTTCTTATTTCCTTTATAAACTTATATACATATTTAATATTAACTAACAAATTAATTAAGCACATTTACATATTAACTTGTAAATTAAAATACAAACTACTTTAAAAAGACAAGTTTATTAATATTAAGCCTCTTATAACCAAATGTTAAAAGATTAACATACCAAATTGACAAATGTTGAATTTTTTTACATGTGTCACATTTTGTTTTAGTTTTCTTTTATTTAATAAAATCTGAAAATTTACTTATATAAGCGAATATTTTTCACTCTTGTTCTTTTCTCATTTCTTAATCAAAGAATCTTCAACTTGTTATTCCTCAAATCTGAAACCCATTTTCAGATTCAAGATTAAATGTTCAAACCAAAATGATGATTTACAATTATAGATCAAAAACTCCTCATATCAAAGCCCTTCAAATACCTGTACAAATCCAAAGCAAACCTGCGTATTCCAAATCAAAACTCCCCATTTTCTAATGTCAGCAATCTTCTTCAAAAAGGAAATTTGTATTTTTATAAAATCTTGGAAAAAATGATGTCTGCATGCACTTGCAAATTTCAAATCTGCATTCTTATTTCTGCAATATGGTATTTGGCTCTGCATGCCACCTGAAAGCAAAAAGCACACCTGCATTTTTATAAAGCCTGCACCTCTTCAAAGTAAGGCCTGTTCAAAAGCAGAGTTTCAAATGCAAGCAGCAGTTTTTAAATCAAACAAAGCAACCCAGTTTTTTTTCAATCAGCAAATTCAAAAAAAAAGGGCATTTCAATGAGGCTCTGCTACCCGTTTTTAAAACTGTGAGTAACATCACATTCTCTTTTAAACTTAAGTATGAATAATGGTTGCATGCTAATCTCTGTGTTAAATATTGTATCGAGCACATTCATATGTATGTTTGTGTATTTATACTATTGTATCTCTGAATGTATGATATGCATGCTTGTGTTACCTGGGTCTACTCTGTTTTATAGGTCATAGGTTCAATGTTTTGATTTAAAAATCAAAATCTTTTAATTTAATCACTGTTTAAACTTAAGATTTAAATCAAACTTGTTTGTTTAATCAAAAACTTTAGTTTAGAAATCTACTTAAGTTAAAACAACTTGTATTTTCTCTAGAAACCCAATTTACTGATCAAGTTTTAAAATAAGTGAAAATTTGAATATCACAATTTATTGTTTCAGGGTTAGGATTTGAAACAACACTTTAAAACATGAATTTTAAAACTAAAATCAAGATTTTTAAGTTGGACATGAGTGTACAGTTCTTGTTTGAACTAGAAATAGAAATCTGGGATTTTCTGGTGATCCAAGTGTTCGGAGAGGTCGGGGCTTTGGGTAATGATGGAGGATTGATCGTAGTTGATAGGAAAAATACTAGATGTTGATGCTTTTCATCGAGGAGGCAGCGATGGCAAGATCTTTTCTGTAACCCTATTTTATCTAGGATAGGTAGTTCGATCAATCTCTGTTACTACAGTGGATCCAGTGCCTCTAGATTTTGGGAGAGGGAAGGTTGGTCATAAGCGAAGGCGTGGCCGGAGTAGCAGATTTTTTGATGGTCGGAGCTTTGTCATTGGGGCGTTGCCAAGTTTGGTATGGGTGGTGGTTCCTGTGTTTCCAGGTTTGGGGGTTTAAGTCTCGAACTCGATTTTGAGAATTGGAGTTTGATCTGAGGATCTTGGCGTGACGATTGAGTGTTGGTCGTTGTGTGAAGGCCAGCGGAGTTGGCCAGAGATGATCAACGGCACCGTGCATGTGCACGGTGCACTGTGGTTCTGGTGGTTTAGTTTTTGGTTTGTTCTCGAGTCAGTTGATGCTTGACTCAAAGTGGGTAGGTGGGTTGCACGGAGTAAAGTGTGTTTGGACTCGAAGCAATTGGAATGGTGACTCGGGTTATATTTGATTACAGGTTTTAACAGGAACCTTTTGTTCTAATTTTTTTTTTTAATTTTTAAAATAGAATTTAAAACAGAAGTAAACATAAAGCAAAGTTTTAAATAAGCTTAAACCAGGTTTTGAAATCTGGAATTCAAGTTTAAGTTTAAATCTTAGTTTAAAATAAAAATAAATAAGGTTTAACTTGAATTGTTTAGCTACTTTAAAATGGTTAAGTAGTTTGAATATTTAAATGTAAGTTTTAAAAATTTAGGCTAAATCTGGAAACAACATTTAATATGTATTCCAGTGTTGTAATTAAAGGTTTTTTTTTTTTAAAAAAAATGTTTTAAACAACTTGAATGTTTAAGTGTAATTTTAAATGAATTTGGTTTTAAATTCTTTTAAGCTTCTTTATAAATAAATATTTCTCTAACTCGTGAAATTAAAGTTTTTGATTTGTGTTTTAAAACTTTGTTAAAGTTAGTTTGTTTACATTTTCGATCTTAAATTTAAAATGAAATTTGAAAGTAATTTCAAAAGCAATTTGTTTTCAAATAAAATTTGTTTTTTTTAAACAAAATTTAGAAATGTCTTGTCTTAAATTGACTAAGACTTAATGTTTTGAAATTAATTTAATACATGGAGTAACTAAGGAATGGTTAATTAATTTAATTAATTAATAATTTGAAATTAGTAAATATTGATCGATTGTTAATCAATTTATAGTTAAGATCATTAATTAGATTATTTGATGATTAAAGAATTATTAATTAAGAAATTAAGTTTTAAATCAAGATTAATTAATTAAATAATTAGATTTTAATTAATGGATGATTAAACATAATTAAATTAGTTAATTACTTAATAAGAATAATTAGAGAAGGGTTAATAAAGATCATTAACCAGGATTATTTAAATAATTAATTAATGTGATTAATTTTTTATAATTAATTAGATTAATTAATTTAATAACAATCAATTGTGAATTGTAGAGAATAATTACTTAATGTAGTAATTAACAAATTAATTACTTAATGTGATTAATTTTGTTTAATGAGATTGTTTATTTTAATTAATTAAGTTTAATTAATTTTAAACACTTGGGTTTTAAAGATAACTACTATATGTAAGAAATGATTGGGAAATTACTTAGTTAAGTAATTGATTGATAATTACAGGTTGTAATTTATTGAAGATGTCAAGAATGAAGTAATTTGGATTTAAATTACTTAATAATTAATCAAGGGATTAATTAAGTAATTAATTAAAGGATAATTAATTTGGTTTAATAAGTAGTTAAGATAGTTAATTATTTAATGTAATTAATCTGGAATGATTAATAATTATGAGTTAATCACTCAAGGTAATTAATGTAGGTAGATAATTTATTTAAATATAATTAAGGATCATTAATTATTATAATTAATGATGTAATTAAAATTTGATTAATTAAGATTAATTAATCAATAATAAGCAATTAAAGGTAATTAATTAATGGAATTAATGAAGGATTAATGTACTGATTATAGTTAATTAATTAGTTAAAGTAATTAAAGGTTAATTACTGTTTGTTTGAGAATAATTAATTCATGAAATTAATTAAGGATAATTACATGAATGTAATTAAGGGTAATTAATCAAGAGTGACTAATTAAGGTGATTTATTTTGAATAATTAATTAATTTATTGTAATCAATTAAATGATTAAATAAGCAAGATATATATTGGTGAAGTAATTAATTTAATTTATTTTAAATTAATTATACATAAAGTAATTAATTTAATTCATTTTAAATTAATTAGAAATGGAGATAGTTAATTTAATTCATTTTAAATTAGTGATATGGTGGTATAAGTGAATCTTTACTTATGTATGAATAGATGACATTGATTGTCTTAGATGCTTTGAGATCTCAGTAATGAGATAAATGATATTGTGTGGTACGAATGACTTGATTGTATTGTGATGATAACATAGGTTATCTATTGTGATGGTGACATATGGAATATCTATTTGATACTGATAATGTTGATTACCCGTTATTTGATAATGCTGATTATCAATTATTGTTCTGTGAGTTATCTATCTATGTGTATATGGATACGGTAATGAATTGTTTTAAACCTTTAAAACAACTTGGACCTAAAAGACACGCTTTGGATTCGATGAGACCGGGATTGGGTTTCCATATTTGGATATCCGAAAACCACATCGATTCCAAATAACGTTAGGTCGTGAATCCAAATGGATCTTTGTGAAGACTCGAGGTGTAAGGACTATACGTCAAATACAACTCTGTGGGTGATTCCGTAATGAGTTGACGGAATTAGTTCTTATGGGTTCAAGATGGTGGTTGAGAGTGCAAGGGTTATCGTCGTTAACTCTGAGGGTGATTCCAAAATGAGTGTAATGAGATAATGCCTTCGGTTTCGTTCGAACCAGGAACGAACTTGTATGGATTTAATGCTTTCAGAACATCGTCAGGTGGACGATGAGCATTCTAAGTGATGTGTTCTATAAAGGTAATCGTAGCCTCAAGCCTCAACAACCGGGAATGGCTAAAATAGGGGAGGTGCAGCAAGGCTTCGTGGGTAGCCCCCACTTGAGAGTGAGATTTACCCCTGTCTAGAGGTCCCTTTTTATTTCGGCTGTGTGGACGGTTTTTGAGCTCCAACCATCGGGGTTATCTTGTTCGGAACTGTTCAGTAAGGAATGGGTCCGACCTTGTGTTGTAGGGGAGTGGGCGTACTCCTCGGTACGGTGATCTAGGCCACGTACTATGACGGGCGGTACCCCAGTAGCCCTGCCATTTTATGGAATCCAAAATCCAATAAGTGCCAACTGTTTTGATTGTATTACCCACATTTGTGGCTAGTAGCTGGAATTTAATCATGTAACAATTTCGGCTAATTCTTATTTATTTGAAAACCGTAGACCATATTATAATATCATCCGATTTCCTATCAAATGTTTGGTTAGCGTAAGGAAAATTTTTTTCCATGTTTATGTATGGGAAGTCTTACGTGATACCTTTCTTTTCAAAAGAGTTTTAAAAGTTAAGCAACCTTAACCTGTTACTCACACCAGACCCATGTCTGACCTGGAGTTTATTTTTGTTTTCATAAACTCTTGGGTACTCAAATTTTTACGAGTAGCCAAGGGATTCAGGTCTGCTTTGACGAATTGTGGAGGAGCAAATGGAGCAGGTGGCTTCTGCGTTAGATATATAATATTCCGTTGTGTGTTCTGTGTTGTCTCTGAGTTGTATTGAGTTGTAATAACTAGACAGGTGTTTATAACTGTCTAGTATGTGATGTATATCTGTGTAACTCTGATAATGATTGTAACTATGTAATGTTTATGTTATAAATATAATTTATTCGTTCCGCTGTTTAGATTCTGATGTTGTTTCTTTCTTCTCTTCTTTCTTTTCTCTTTCTATCCCTTTCTTTCTTAAAAATGATGCGACTTTCTGTGGTAAGAAAGTCGGGTCGTTTCAAATATCCCGAAATTTATGGCAATATAAATTTAATAATTTGTGTTTTAAATTAAATTAATTTGATAATTTTTGTAAATAAATTTGATTTGATTTAATAATCTTCTTTAATAAATATTTAATTTGTGACTTTATTATTAATAAGTTAATAATTTTGTTTTTTGTTTAGAATATGTATATATATTTTGAATAAGATAAGTTTGGTTTTAAATTTAATTAGTATAGAATATTTTCTAATATCTTAAAATTGGGAAATTTTGATTCATTTTTTATTTAACCTTTTCAACAATATTTAATAAAATGATTTTAAATATATAAGACAAATGTTTTATTTGTTTAAATTATATTTTGACTTAAGTTGTATATTAAAATAAGTTATAAAAATGTTTGTTTTATTTCTTTTTAAAATATTAATTTATAAATCTGTTTTGTAAATTAAATATGAGAATTTAAAATACAATTTATAAATGAATCATGTATCCATTTAAATTACAAATAAGTTATTATCTCTTTATAAATTTATTTAAAATGATTTAAAATATTATTTTCAAATGATAAATTTGTATATGGTTTTTATTTATAATAATACTTAGTTTATTCTTTAGAAATTATTTATATATATAACAATCTATTAGAAACTAATTAACTATGTTTAAACTTTCTTTAACACATAATTAAAAATACTAATTACTTAAATTAACAAATGTAAGTATCTTAAAGCCTAAACTAACAAATGTAAACTAAATATCATTTTAAAATGACAAGTGTAAAAATTGAGACATGTGTCTTTTTTAAGTTTTATTTTTCTTTGTTTTTAAAATAAATCATAAATAAGATATTTAAACTTGCATCGTTTCATGTTTTTTCCTTTCTCATTTTCATTCTAATCTAAGAATTTTCAGCTGAGAAAAACCCTTTCTTTTCTTCTTCAAAATTTCACATCAATTCCTATAAACAAAATACAAATCTGCAAAACTGTTTTCTTTTTTTCGTCTCTTCAAAAATCTGCAAACCATCTTCTAAAACATGCAAAAATCAAACCCTTATTCAAATGCATATCAATCTCTGATCCACATTCAAAAAAATCCTGTCCAAACGCATGCAATTTCTTTAAAAACTGGAAATTTTGTAAACAAACCTGCATGCAACAATTAAAACTAGAAAATCTGCATTCACCTCTTCTTTAAAATCAGGAAAATAAAGAAAGCGAGAGAATCTGCATTTTTTTCAATCTCAAGTTAGGATACCTGCATTTCTTCTAAAAAAATGGAAAGTGGTTTCTACATGCATTCCTTCAAGCCAGGAAACATTGCCTCTGCATACAACTGAATGGTTTTAAAGAAAAACAATTCAGAAGCTTTCCAAAATGAGCTCTGTCTGGATGATTAAAAAGGTGAGTAGCTTTATTTAAAAAAAATTAATATAAAAATAGGTAGCATGTTAGATGTATGAAATAAATATCTTGTGAATGTTTAATTGTTGTATGCTCTTATGTATGTAGTATATGCCTGTGATATCTGTAATCCTCTCTGTTTTAAAATTTTGCAGCTACTTGTTTTAATTTATATTCAAAACTTTCAGTTTTGACTGTGACTCAAGGCATACTCATTTGTTCTATCACAAACCTTGGACTAAATTTTTTACTTAAGATAGATGTTAGTGAATTGGTTCTGAAATTTAAAAAAAACAAGCAAGTTTTGAAATAAGCAAAAACTCAAACATTACAACTTAATGTTTCAGAGTTATAAATTAAATCATATTACAAAAGCATGATTTGTAAAAGCAATATTTCAATTTTTAGAGTTAAGGACAGAATGCAGTTTTGATATGACTGTGTTTTGCATTTTGAGTTCTAATTGATAATCTGTGGGATCGAATGGTTTGATTTTGCTCCTGGAAGTGGTGGAGATATCAGAGATTATGAGAAAATCTTGGATTAGGTTGCAATTCAATTTTGATGTTGAGATTGGGATTTAAAATTTTGAACCCTAGTTTTAGTGGGTTATAAATTTTGCTTGAATTCGATCTCCTTAGTGGATCGAGTTACTTGGGGTTTTAGGGAATGGAGGGTGGTGGTTTGAAGAAATCATTGCCATAGTTGCAGACTTAACCATGGCCGATGTCGAGTGACGAGGCCGTCGACAGGTTGGAGTGTTTGGGAACTGTTTTGTTCCAGGGTTAGAAATTTGGTCTCGAACCTGAATTCGAGCAAGTCGTGATTGGATTGAAGTTTGTATGGTTAGAGTTGATGAGTGACGACCGTGGGAAGGTCTCGAAGTTGGCCAGCGATAGGCGGAGGTGCTATGCATGTGCACAGAGGTATTGGGATACTGGTGATGTTTATTGGGTTACGGTTTTGGTGCTTTGAGATGGTCTCGGGTAATTTTAATTGTGATTCGAAGCAATCAAGCTTATGACTCGAAGTAATTTTAAGGGAGGCTCGACTATTTGTATGGTTTCGGGTTTTACATATTTAAACACAAAACCTGATTCTTTTTTAAAATTTAACGTAGAGTTTAAGTGTAAACTAAAAAACTAAGTTAAACTTGATTTGAACTTGATTTAAAATTTGTTTGAGTTTGAGTTTTGAAATATTTTGAATTCAGAAATTTAAGTTGTCTTAAATCAAAATAGAAAACTGTTTTTCTGTTTTTAAAATTTAAAGTAAGTTTTAAAAAAAGTGCAACTGGAAATTTAAACAAAGTTTAAAATCTGAAACTGAAATATGAAATTCAAAGTAGATGAATCCGAATTTGAATTTAATTTAAATTGGGGAACTTAAATTTAGATTTTAAACTTTTAAAGTATAAAAGAACATTGGTTTGAATTTAAACAGTGAGTTTTAAATTTATGAAATAAAAATTTAAAATAAGATTAAGACCAGTTTTAAAAACCTGGAATCCGATTTGAATGTCAATTTTTAAGTAAAATAGGTTTTTAAATTTAAATTTGTTTTAACTATTTTAGAAATGGTTAAATAATTGGAATTTAAAAATGAAGATGGAAATGTAAGTAAAGTTTTAAAGTTTTTAAGTTTAAATCTGGAATGAAGATTTAAACTGTATTTCCGTTTGAAATTTAAAAGGAAATTTTTAAATTGAATTTTTTTAAAATAATTTGGAATGTTTAAAATGAATTTGTTTTATAATCTTTTACACTTTTATTTTAAAAAGGGATGTTCTTGAACACGTGAGATAAAAAGATTTTAAATTTGTTTAAAACCTTGTTTAAATAAATTTTATTCATTTTAAAATCTTAAAATTTTAAAATAAAATTTAAAGTGAAGTTTAAAATAAATTTGGAAACAATTTGTTTTAAAATACTTTATATAAGAAGAAATGTTTCTTAAATTAAGTTAGAACTTAAGAAATTGGATTCATTTAAATTATTAAGTTAATTTAAATGGAATATTAATTGTTTAGTTAATTAATAATGCGGATGATTAATTAAGTAATTAGAAATTTTTATGTTAATTAATTAAGGCTTAAGATAAATAATTAAGGTTTATTAATCTATATTTAAGGATTGTTAATTAAATTTTAATTAAGAAATTAAGATTTAATAATCAAGTGATTAAGGGTTAATTAAGATTGTTATTAACACTTAATTAATTTATAATTAGAGATTAATAAAACTGTAATTAAATATTAATTAATTTATAATTAATAATGATTAATATAAGTTAATTTCTTAATTAAGTAATTAAGAATATTTAATGAAGGTCATTAACTTAAGATTATTTAACAATTAATCAATGTGATTAATATTGGTAATTAATTAGATTAATTAATTAATGATAATCAATTGTATAAGTTTAAATACTTAATGAAAGTAATTAATGAATTAATTACTTAGTGTAATTAATTTGATTAATGTGATTAGTTTAGATTAATTAATAAGTTTAATTAATTTAAACACTTGAGAATTGATTGATAATTACTTTATGAAATTAATGGATTTGTAATTACTTAGGGAAGTAATTAATTGATAATTACTGAATGTAATTAAAGATGTTTAAAGATGGAAGTAATTTAGATTAAATTACTTTGTAATTAATCAAGGGATTAATTGAGATAATTAATTAAGAGTAATTAATTTATGGAAGGAGTAATTAAGGGAAGTTAATTACTGGATTATTATTAATCAAGGGTGATTAATATATTTGTGGTTTAATTGAAGATTAATTACTTATGTAATTAATTTATATTGAGAGATTAATTAAATTGTAATTAGGAATCATTAATTAATTAATTAATGATGTAATTTAGAATTGATTAATTAAGGAATAATTAATAATAATAAATAATTTATGTAATTAACTTTAGTTAATTAATTAATTAAGTAATCACAAGTTAATTATTTGCAAAGAGTTTAATATAATCAACTTGTGTAGTTAATATTAAAGGCTAATTACTTATTGTAATTAGAGATGGTTAATCAGTAATGATTAGTTGAAATGAATATTGAGATGGTGATTAATTAGTTGATTTATAATCAATTAATGGTTAAGTTAAGCAGGATTATAATGATAATGTAATTAATTTAATTCATTTTAAATTAATTAAAGATGATGTAATTAATTTAATTCATTTTAAATTAATTATAGATGGTGTGATCATTCGATCATTGCTTATGTTTGATGATTGGTATTGGTTGCCATGTATGGTTTGTAATCTCAGCAATGAGATGAGTAATGTTGTATGATATGGATGCATTGGTTGCATTATATGGATTATCTGTTGGTAATGATAATGTTGATTGCGATGTGAATTATCTATCTGTGTGTATATAGATAATGAATTGAATTGTTTTAAACTCTAAAACAACTTGGCCTTAAAAGACACGTTTTGGATTTCGATGAGACCGGGATCGGGTTTCCATATTTGGATATCCGAAAACCACATCGATCCAAAGTAACGTTAGGTCGTGAATCTCAAGTGAATATGAAGATTCAAAGTGCAAGGGTTATCGTCATTAACTCTGAGGGTGATTTCAAAATGAGTGTAATGAGATAATGCCTTCGGTTTCTTTCGAACCCGGAACGAACTTGTATGGATTGAATGCTTTCAGAACATCGTCAGGTGGATGATGAGCATTCTAAGTGATGTGTTCACTAAAGGTAATCGTAGCCTCAAGCCTCATCAACCGGGAATGGCTAAAATAGGGGAGGTGCATCAAGGCTTCATGGGTAGCCCCCACTTGAGAGTGAGATTTACCCTTATCTAGATGTCCCTTTATTTCGGCTTAGTGGTGCAGTTGCTGATCACAACTGCGGGGTGGTCTTGTTCAGAGCTGTTCAGTAAGGAATGGTTTCGACTTTGTGTTGCATGGGAGCGGGCGTTGTAACAACCCGCATATTTTACAATTGAATGTCTAAATGTTTTTTGTTTAAATATTTTATCATTTGTCGGATTTTAATCCAAAAAGTTACTTGTTAAATTAGGACTCGGGACCACTACCATTGGGTCCAAAATGCCATTTGCGATCTTTTTAAGTATAAATTTTGATATGTTTGGAGTTAGTGGAATTTTGCCACTTTTTAACTTTGGGCTTTGGGTATGGTTTAGCCCATTAGCCTAAACTATTAACTCTAGCTCAACCCCCTTCCCTTCATAACTTTACTTTCATTTCCTAACACTCAAGCTTCATCAAAAATGGAGGAAGGAATGGGAAAAAAACTCCAAGCCCTAGTTCATTTGCAAATCCGACATATAGCTCCAAATTCAAAGAGAAGCCATTGATTCTTCCTTTGCTTTCAAGCTTCTTCTTCATTGATTTTGTGTAAAGGTTAGATTTTTATCTCACATCTTTGTCTATAACTATCTTTGATTGTTGGATATGAATTCCTAACACTTTTACATATGCATTTGCTCTTGGTTTGGATTGAATTGGTGAAAATCCAATTTTTTAGTGTTTTGGGTTCAAATCTTTAAAAATCCTAACTTCGATGTTTGAACACATTTTTGATGATGCATCGAGGAGCCAATACGACCGGGTAGCTGAGGGCGTAATCCCCTAGCGTTCATGCTCTATCGGTTGCAAATTGAGAGAGTTTTTGCGCTTCAAACCCCTAGGTCGCTCGGCATGCACATGTATGATTCTCGGCCTGTAGTTAGGTCGGCCTGCCATAGGTCGTTAGGTCGCTCGGCCATCTTTACCCCTTACGTCGTTCCATCCCTACGTCACTCGACCTATCCTTACACACCTTAGGTCGCGCTCTACC
Source organism: Allium cepa (assembly GCA_030765085.1). Lineage (NCBI taxonomy): Eukaryota > Viridiplantae > Streptophyta > Magnoliopsida > Asparagales > Amaryllidaceae > Allium > Allium cepa. Next base: position 906,416,325 of record CM060939.1, read on the forward strand.
TTAAGTCGCTTGGCCTATCATTACCCCCTTAGGTCACGCTCTACCTTAAGTCGCTTGGCCTATTATTACCCCCTTAGGTCACGCTCTACCTTAAGTCGCTCGACCTATCCTTACCCCCTTAGGTCGTGCCGTCCCATAGGTCGCAACCCCATAGGCTGCTTGCCTTACTGTTGGGTCGGCCTGCCTTAGGTCGCAACCCCTAAGTAGCTCTCCTTGCAATGAGTCGGCCTGCCTATAGGTCGCTGACCTCCTTAGGTCACTCGGCCTGCTTGCTCTGTTAAGTCGCCCATGCTATGGGTCGCGACATTCATTAGGTCGCATGTAGTTAGGTCACACCACCCTTTAAGTCGCCCCTGCTTTAAGCTGCATGCTATTTCTTATGTCGCTGATCTCTTAGGTCGTACGCCGTGTAGTCGCATACGTTGAGCCGCTGATTTCTTGTGTTGACTTATGTTAAGTCATAAGTCATGGTTGTTAGATCGCAAGGGTATTTCCACTATGATGGATGTGGAATTGAATTCTTTGGATTTTATTCACGTCTTCGAATGTGAATTTTGCGATTTATTGTTTCTACAATCATTTTTGTGATTTGTCACTTTATCTCACTCGTATGAGAAATATAATTAAACGGCTTAGTAAAACAAATGGTATGAAACGCTTGCATTTACTTCGCCGCTTAATTCTTGGACTTGTCCGATTGAATCTGTTAACAAACCTGAACAGCGATTCAAATACTTAAAGGATTCAAGCGAGCTAACGAGTTAAAGTGTGAGAGAGCTAACAAGGCCGAACATCTAAAGCGACCTAACATGATAAGCAGCCTAACGTGATAAGCGACCTAACATGATACAAGACCTAACATGATAAGCGACCTAAGCGTGTGACAACCTAACGACCTAAGCAGATCCACAGCACGACCTAGCGACCAACACAGGGCAACATTATATCGCAACAGAGGAATGCAGCGACCTAGCAACCTAATGAACTAAGCGACCTAGTGAGCTAACGACCTAGCAAGTTTACGACCTAGCAGACCACAAGCTTCATATCCTTATGTCGCTTAGTTATAGGTCGAAACTACACTAGATCGCTGCTACTCCTAAACCCTGCCTACGTCGCTCCATCGGGTGCTTCGACATGTCTAGGTCGCCTACCATTATCCCGTAGGTCGCTACGACCTACTAACTCGCTCAGTTGACATAGTACAACCCAGCTAAGCCATAACCTATGCTCCCTAGGTCTCTCACGACCTACCCCTAGGTCGCTCGCGACCTATAACCAATTTCCAGAATCTCCCTATAAATACCTCACTTGCTCCAACTGAAAGTGGACTTTTGGATCATTTCTGGAACGCCTATGCTTTGCTGTTTTCTCGACTCCTTCAACACTTCAAACACCGAAGACACTTCAACGAACTTTGAGAGAGATCTAACACATTCAACATGAATTCGAAGAGCTCTCCTACATTGAAGTTCTAGCTACTTGTCTTAGTTGTGTTGTAATCAAAGATCATTGTAAAAGTTGTAATCGAATCAGCAATAAAGAGGATTAAAGTGGACGTAGGCTTGACATTAAGCCGAACCACTATAACAACTGTTGTCTCTTTACTTGACTTTCTGTTATTTTCTGCTTGTCTCTAGTTCCCGTACCAACGGGTGGTGCTTTCACATTTTTACTACATGCACCGGGGTGTTAGCGTCGAATTTTAGTGTTAACATTTTTGGTGCTTTCATTGAGAACTCGAACTCAAGGTGCTTTCATCGTTGCTTCGCAAAAGTTCATTGAAAGAATCTCTCTCAAAACCGAAAGTCTATTGAAGATTATGGCTCCGGAAGAAAGCACAGATCACTAGACCCGGTGATGCCCATGAAAATACTGCCACTTCTCCTTCGTTAAGTCAAGAAGCTCCAAGTGTTGGAATTATATGGGCAGAGTTAGATGCTGCAGTGTCTGGGCTATATCAGCAAATGGAAGCCCAGAACACTTTAATGCTTGATAGGTTGAATGCTTTGCTCGGAGCTAACCATCAACTAGTGAATAATGAAGAAAAATTTGCTGATGATGTTCATAATCCTGAAGGGAGGAATATTCCTCAAAAGGCAGCTCGCCCTGCCGAAGGGGCACCTCCCTAAGCTGGAGGATCAAGGCCACAGCCGACTCTCCGCGAACGTTTGTCCAGGCAAACTTCCAAGAAAATGGCTGAAGTCTGTCCCGTAGAGCCTCTAAACGATGAGGAATACCTCTCGGGAATGGTTCGACAGATTATGAAAGAAAGTATGCAAAGGGAAGAAGATGAAAAAGAATGGGGGTTCGCTCCAAGCAAGACTCTATTCACCGAAAGAATTCTGAAAGCGGAATTTCCAAGGAAGTTTGTTCCCCCTACCATTCCAGCTTATCGGGGGACAAGCGACCCTAATCAATTCTTGTATAAGTATGACTGGCACATGACAGGTGCCAGAGCATCAGATGAGATCAAATGTAGGTACTTTCCGGTATACTTGGAAGGAGTGGCTTTACCCTGGTTTACAAAGCTACTAGCCCGATCTATAGACCAGTTCTCCGATTTAACTCGGAAGTTTAAAGAACAGTTCAGGTTGTATGCTTCAAAGGTGAAAGACATAATGTCACTGTCCAGCCTGGAACAGAATCCCGGAGAATCTATTAGATCTTTCTTAAACCGCTTCAACATAGCATTGGCTGAAGTCGATAATGCAGAGCCACGAATGATTTTGACCTATTTGATGAGGGCTATCGAAAAATCGAGTGAGTTTGGAAAATGGATGAAGATGAAGGAGCCAAACTCGCTTCAGAAATTCAATAAGAAAGCAGACGAGTTTATGCGCTTGGAAAGCCTTCCTGCGCCGGCAAAGGTGATATTGACGGAGGTTGAGAATAACACTGCTGCTCCTACCAAAAAGGAATCCGGAGGTCAGAAGAGGGAGAAGAACGGTGGGAAGAAGCAGAAGGATGTGAAGAAACCTCCCATCTTCAAGCCTTCGGATTTCACTCCTTTAGCTGATATTCCGGAGAATATCTTTTTCGTTACCAAAGATGCCGTGGAATATCTTAAACCACCTGTGTTGAAGCTTGGGAAAAATGCTGTTCGAAATGGGAGATTTCGTCGGTTTCATAATCAACCCGGTCATGATACTAACGAATGTCGCCATTTGAAGAGTTTGATTGAAGAACTGCTGAGAGAGAACAAGTTGCAGTAATATGTTAAGAGAAATAGAAATGACCCAACTTCATCTACTGAGGGCCAGCAACTTCCTACTCATCCATCTAGCTCGGGTGAGAGGACTACCGTGCATGAATCAGAGAGGCCTGTTATTAATGTAATCACGGGAGGTCCTCACCCAGCAGGCAGAAGCTGGGGTGAGATGGAAAGATATGCTCGTGCTTTGAAATATGCCCTTGTAGAAGAAAATGTTTTTTGTGTTGGAAGTCGCTGCACCTTTGAAGCAACAAAGAACTTTTAATGATGACATTGTGTTCAGGGCCAGGGACTCTATGGGTGTTGAAGCTCCTACCATGGATCTCCTTGGTTATCTCTGTAGGTATTGGGCCTGCTATTGTAAGAAGGGTGCTTGTTAACTGCGGCGCCTCTTGCAATATCCTCTTCAAAAAGACATTCGATCAAATGAAGATTCCTATGGCTGATGTTCAAGCTTCATCGCAGAAGATTGTTGGGTTTACTGGAGAGCCAAAGCAGCCAATTGGAACTATTGACTTATTCGTGGAGCTTGGAGAGGGGTAGAAAACGGTGGTTCGAAAGCAGACTTTTGTGATTGTTGATGGATTTTTTGCTTACAATGCCTTCCTTGGCCGGCCAACTCTTGCAGCATTCAAGGCAATTCTCGCCCCGTGGTGCCTTACTATGGAGTTCCCCATGGATAATGGCGTCGGTGTTATTAAAGGGGATCAAAATGCTGGGCGAGAATGTTATCTTATAGGGTTGCGGGAAGCAAGGAAGAGAGAGATGGGAAAGGATGCGGCAGCTCCACTCCGCATCAAAGAACCAACCTTGTAGCAATTACATGGTGGACCCTGCACTGGCGAGCATAGTGGTGCACGAAAAGAAATGGATCCCAGAAAAGCTAGTATAGGGGAGAATGGAGTGGTGCCAGTGGAAGTAACGGTGCTAGTACCTGTTGACCTGAAGATCCAAACAAGGTGCTGAATGTGGGTTCACAACTTAGTGTGACGGTTCAAAATATTTTGATATCATTCTTGAAAGAAAATATATATGTATTCGCTTGGAATCATGTCGATATGTGTGGAATATCTCCAGAAATCACAGTACATACTCTGAATATTGATCCGAAATTTACACCCGTGAAGCAGAAAAGAAGAACCCAGGGTCCAGAAAGGTCAGCGGCATTAAAAGAAGAAGTAGATCGGCTCATGGAGAATGGCTTCATCAGAGAATCCACTTATCCAAATTAGCTTTCTAATCCGGTGCCGGTTAAAAAAGAAAATGGAAAGTGGAGAGTATGCATCGACTTTTCAGATTTAAACAAAGCTTGCCCCAAAGACTGCTTCCCGTTACCCAGGATTGATCAGTTAGTGGATGGAATTGCCGGGCATGAATTGTTGTATTTTATGGATGCTTACTCCGGATATAACCAAATCATGATGCATGAGCCAGATCAGGAGGACACGAGCTTCATCACCGATGTTGGTCTTTACTACTATAGAGTCATGCCCTCTAGACTGAAGAATGCGGGGGCAACTTACCAAAGACTTGTTAATGCTATGTTCAAAACACAGATTGGCAAGACTATGGAAGTTTATATTGATGATATGTTGGTGAAATCAAAGAAGGAAGTGGACCATATGGACCATTTGGCAGAAATGTTCGCAGTCCTTCGAAAGTACGGAATGAAGCTTAATCCCTTGAAATGTTCAATCGGGGTAGAGTCCAGGAAATTCTTGGGTTTCATTGTGAGTGCTAAGGGCATCGAAGCTAATCCCTCTCAAATTACCGCTCTAAGAGAAGTCAAAGCCCCTAGGACAAAGAAGGAATTGCAGAGCCTCAATGGGAAAGTCGCTGCTTTGAGTCGGTTTATTTCCAAGGCCATAGATAAATGCACTCCATTCTTTGACGCTCTAAAGAAAGGAAAGAAGAACTTTGAATGGACTCCGGAATGTCCGAAAGCTTTCGATGAACTAATTTGTCACATGGATGCACCTCCAATATTTTCTAAGCCTAGCAACGGTGAAGATCTTTTCATATATTTAGCAGTTTCGTCTCACGCTCTCAGTGCAGCATTAGTACGGGAAGATGCAAAGGTACAACGCCCGGTCTATTACCTCAGCAAAAGATTCACTGAGGAAGAGATGAATTATTCAAAGCTGGAAAAGATCGTTTATTTTCTACTGATAGCTTCCAGAAAGTTGAGGCCATATTTTCAAGCTCATCCTATCAAAGTCCTCCCTGATCAGCCTCTAAAGCAAGTCCTATTTCGCCCTGAGACTTCGGGTCGTCTTCTGAAATGGAATATTGAACTTAGCCAGTATGATATCGCCTACCGTTCCCGAAGAGCAATCAATGGACAAGCTTTAGCAGACTTCATTGCAGAATATACAGATAAAGGTGACAGTGAGGAAGAGGTGACTAATGACATCCCGATCCAATGGAAATTATATGTTGATGGCGCAAGAAACGACTATTGTTCTGGAGCTAGGGTCATGCTTGAAACCCCCGAAGGGCGATCATTGTGCTATGCATTGAGATCGGAATTTCCTTCGACAAGTAATGAAGCAGAATATGAAGCTCTTACTGCCGGCTTGAAGATTGTTAAAGAACTGAACATCAAAGTGTTGCAAATATTCAGTGATTCCCAGCTTATTGTATGCCAAGTTAAGAAAGAGTTTCAAGCTAAAGGAGGAATTCTGCCTGCTTGCTTGTCACGGGCCTGGGAGCTTCTCAATGATTTCGATCATTATACGATAAGTCACATACCCCAGGAAGAGAACATGAAGGCAGATTCTCTCGCGAAGTATGCAAGCACTTGCGAAGCTCAATTATTTGGATTGGTCCCTGTGGAAGTCTTGTCAGCCCTAAGTGCCGATGAAATGGAGATTGACTGGATCATGACTGCTTCACAAGAGCAGGAGTCGTGGATGACCCCTATCAAGAAATATCTACTTAACGGCTTTCTTCCAGAAAATTCAAAGGAGCGACAGAAATTGTTAAGGAAAGCCACAAGATATGTAATTCAAGACGGCCGGTTTGTACAGACGGGGATTCTCGATGCCATTACTCCGATGTGTAACCTAGGAAGAGCATAAGACAATTTTAGCTGAAGTGAACGGAGGAGAGTGTGGAGATGATTCAGGTGGTCAAAATATAGCGAAGAAAATTCTCCGCTATGGGTATTTTTGGCCAGACATTAATCGAGATGCTGCTAGCTACTCCCAATAGTGTGACAGATGCCAGAGATTTGCAAAAATCCCAAGAGCACCTTCCACCGAGCTAATGTAGATGGTCAGTTCATGACCATTTGCCGTTTGGGGAATAGATCTCATTGGGCCTTTGCCAATTGCCAAGTCCGGAATCATATATGCTATTGTTGTTGTTGATCATTTCAGTAAATGGGCTGAATCTGAACCATTAGCTACCATTACCTCTAAAAAGATGATAAACTTTGTGACTAAGAATATCATTTGCAGGTATGGTGTGCCTTAAAAGATAATCACAGACAATGGTACCCAATTCTAAAGCGAAGATTTCCAGGATTTTTGCAAGCGATTCAAGATCCAAAAAAGCTTCTCAACAGTGGATCATCCGCAGGCAAACGGGCAAGTGGAAGCAGTAAAATAAATTATCAAATCAACCATCAAAAAATAGCTGGAAAAAGCAAAAGGTGGTTGGGTCGATAAGTTGCCACTAGCACTATGGGCATACAGAACTACCCATAAAACTACGACTGGGCACACTCCATTCTCATTAGCAAATGGATCAGAAGAAATGATTCCAGCGGAAATAGAGGTTCCCTCACACAGAAGAATTCATTTCAACCAACCTGAAACTGAAAAGTTGCAACTTAAAGGACTTGACTTCCTTGATGAAAGAAGTGAAGAGGCTCAGCTCAGAATTGCAGCCAATCAGCAAAGGATTGCCAGGCATTTCATTTCCAAAGTTCGCCAACGCAGCTTTGAAATTGGGGATCTAGTCTTGAAAAGGATCATGACAGCAACAGGAGTGTTTGCGCAAAATTGGGAAGGGCCGTACGTCACAGGCAAAAAACTTCTTGATGGCACTTTCAAACTGACAACTGTCGAAGGAGATCCAATTCCAATAGCTTTGAACAACAATCACTTGCGTCCATATTTTACTTAAAGGCTTTGCTTAAATTTGTAAAATGATTATGGATGTATGATTCTTGTATTGTAAGCCATTGTAAAATTAGTGCAAATAAATAATAAGAACTATAAAGTGGATGTAGGCCCAGTTCTTGGCCGAACCACTATAAATCTTGTGTTCTCTACTATTATAAAATGCCTGTTTTATTTCGATGAGTAAATACCTTAAATGTGTTGCTAAAATGTCGATTTAATATCGCAGGCCATTAAAACAAAGCTTACCGATCACAAGGCGAAGCGATCCCTAAAATCACTCAATAAAAAAATGTCAAGCCATAAAAATCCCAGATTCAAATCCCAAGTAAGAAGTGCTTCGTGCAAAAAGTTAGTGATTCCACCGAAGGGGCACCTCCCTAACGTGGAGGCTCCAGGCCCTTGCTAACTGATTGCGATCGTTTGTGCAAACGGACATCTGGTTAGATAGCTTGCGTCTGCCCCATGGACTCGCTTAACAATGAAGTACACTTCTTTGGATAAGATAAACTACTAGCAAAAGAAAGGAACATGTGCTTGGAAATGATAACAGGGAATCGCTGATGAGCAAATGGCAAACAGACAAGGGCGAGCAGACAGAAAACAGCCAAAAAGGACTCCTTGCCTCTCAACAAAAAGGTTGGTGGAACCACCGGAGGGGCACCATCCCGAAGCGAAGGCACCAGGCCCTTGCTAATTGATTGCGATCGTTTGTGCAAACAGACATCCGATTGGATAGCTTGCGTCTGCCCCGTGGATCCACTTAACCGTGAGACGCAACCTTCATGGCGAGCCAACCACCCAAAGCCCTCTTTGGAGGCACAAGCCCTCTTCGGAGGCACAAATCTTCGGGGGATAAAACCCCCTAACGTGGCATGCCGAAAAAAGAACGTGCTCTTCTCAACCAATAAGGTTGGTGGAATCACCGGAGGGGCACCTTCCCAAGTGGAAGGCACAGGGCCCTTGTTAACTGGTTGCTATCGTTTGTGCAAACAAACATCCAATTAAGTAACTTGCGTCCGCCCTGTGAATCCATTTAACTATGAGAAAGTAACTTCCAGACAATCAAATAAAGACCTCTTCGGAGGCACAACCCTCTTCGGAGGCACATGACCTCTTCGGAGGCAAAAGCCCTCTCCCGAGGTACCAAAAGCCCTCTTCATTGGCAATAGCCTTCAACAAAGGCACACCTGCCCTCTTCGGAGGTAGAAGACCTCTCCCGAGGCACCACAAGACCTCTTCGGAGGCACAAGACCTCTTCGGAGGCACGTCCCAAGAAGAGATGCTTTTCTCAACCAGCAAGGTTGGTGGAACCACTGGGGGGGCACCTTCCCAAGGTAGAAGGCACAGGTCCCTTATTAACTGGCTGTGATCGTTTGTGCAAACGGACATCCAACTGGGTAACTTGCGTCCGCCCCGTGGATCCACTTAACTGTGAGAAAGCACTTTCAAGCGAACAAAAAAAAAGCCCTCCAACGAGGCACAGCACAAAAAGAATGAAGAAAAAACCCTCTTCGGAGGCACACTGCATCTCTCAAGGGAAGATTAATTTCCCCATCTTGAAAATATTCTTCCCCAGAAGTTGCAGTGCCAAATCAGAGCAATTTTCGAAGGCCCACTTCACCACGTAGGGGAATCCATCTGTCAAAAATAAAAGTGGCTATCTCCGAAAGTGAAGTGTAAAAAACTTTTTCAAACAAAAGAGAGAGAAGTCTTCTCCAACATAAGGCACACTCTACTAAAGCAAAGTAATATTTCCTCAAAAATGGAAAAATTATTCTCTAAAGTAAGAGTGCAAGCCTTCTCAAAATGGAAGAGTTGTTCTCCAACTTAAGAGTACGAGTCTTCTCGAAATAGAAGAATTATTCTCCAAAGTCTTACCAAATGAATGAAATTGCAATAAGGGGCAATACAATACAATATAGCTACATTAATAAAAGCAACGGTCAAGCAACATACCACAAACTTATTGCAATATCACACAAAGAAAATGAAGAAACTTGTGCGACAATAAGGAATAAATGCATTCACAAATACAGTCAAAAGATTGTACAAGTAAAAAGAATCATTTGATTCCATATTATAAAAAAATTATACATGTGCAGGTTACAAAAGAGCGGGGACCAGTAACCGCACAATCTCCGGTCAATACAAGCCTTTATATACAATCAAAAAGCAAAGCAAGAAGGATAAAGCGAGACTTGTTATTTCTTTTTCCCGCCACCTTTAGAACCCTCGCCTGGCCTAATGATTAACTTTGGGAGCCGGCTTGAACGAGTCGGGGAAGAAGTAAATATACGTACAGCTGGGTCTGCTTCCGCCTTCTCTTCACTAACAGAAGTGCTTTTCCTTTTCTTTATCGAAGTTACATGCTTCCCCTTCTTCCTTGAAGGGGACTCGCTACCTGGAGTTTTATGTTCAGACAGCTTTGTGTCATCATGAAATTTCTCCGGAGTCCTTTCACCTTCTTCAAGTTCCTCAGCCTTCTGCTCTTGTGAAGCGGCCAGGTCATCCAAGTCTTGAAGAGCTTCTATTAATTCTTCTTGCGACCCCGGTTGAGAATCAGAAGGAGGCGTAATTTGAAGAGTTGGAGGTGGAATAGCTGGAAGAGGAGAAGTCTGTGCAGCACTTGGCATTTTCACTACAGAAGAAGAGAAGTTAAAATCAGTATTCCTCACAATGAGAGGAGATAGGGGCGCGTCAAGGCTTAAGTAATAATCAAAAAGTTCTTCAAGCTCATGTGAAGCGAACAAGTAGTCCACTTGAGCTAAATCAACGTTGAAGTTACCTGGAGAAGTTGGCTTTATCATGCCGACTTCAAAGCCTTGTGCTTCAGTGCTTTTTTGAGCCTCATCTCCAGTATGAGCAGTTACAATTTCAATGTCAGCTTTGGCAAGAGGCGAAGAATGAGAACTGGAGCCAATGATATCAATGTCGGCCGAAACCGAAGGAAGAGTCGGGTCGGTCAAATGTGCCTTCCCTAAATGTTCTTCTTCCGCCTTTCCGGCTCGCTCTTTAACAAGTTCCTCCTTCCCCGGTAAGAACGGCACGTGCCTCATCATCTAGATAGTGCGCCTCAAGATCTGCCTCAATATAGCCAGCGCCTCCAAGCATATCAATCGCGTCCTCCCACACTTCGGCCAAGGTTATCTCGTACTTCGGGCCTAAAATCGAAAGGCTACCGCACCCCAGGACGCTGTGCAAATAAAACTCGAATAAGGTAGAGCCGATGTTGGCTTTGGTTGCCTCATGAGATTCCTCGGCTGCTGCTTTGCCGGCGGTAGCTTCATCACACCCTTTTTCAACTTTAGAAAGCCGAGCTTTTAACATTTCAATCTCGATGCCCTGAGAGCTAGATTTTTCCCGCAACTGAGCAATATCAGCGTGGTAGCTTTCTACAATTTGCTGTTGTGCCTCAAATCTAGCCTCAACATCTCTTTGACTGGCATAAGCGTCTCTCACTTGTTTTTGAAGCACTTCTTCCTTTTGAGTATAGGAAGTGGAAGAAGTGGCAAGCTCTTCTTTGATTTTTTCAATTTCCGCTTCAAGCTTCTCATTTTAAGCGGTGATGTTCTTCATCTTTGCATCATGCTTGTCGAGAGTTTTCTTCTACTCGGACATATCGCTCTCCATGTTTAACATAGCCTCGAGATTTAAGCGATTCACCCGCTGAAGCTTGTCAACTAGCTTTTGCCATCCAGACATTCTCTCAATGTCAAGTTTAACAGCGTCGAGATTCCTTAGCATGGCCTGCTTGTCAATGGGGATCAAGTCCAAGTCGAAGCGTACTCCTTTTAAACACCAGTTTGGAAATCGGCTTTGGAGTGCGGGCGGGGCATTCTCAATTTGATACGGAGGCATGTTGATGATCGTTTGAATATCAACTCTTTGAAGGGCAGGAGAGCTGGAGGGGATTTCCAAAGAGATAGGAGCAGCGAGCTTTAATGAAATTGTAGACGCCACTCTTTCACTAAGCTTGGCCTCTTGCTTGGATCTTCAACGATATGACCTTTCCTTTTGTCATCACGAGATTTTATTTTGTGGGAATCATCATCTCTCTGGGAAGAATCATGCCGTTCATCCCTTTTCCCATGGCGCTCCTCATAAGCCTGCCTCTCACGAGCTTTTCTTGCGGCTCTTTCTTCATCAGTTTCCCTCATGATAGGAAGATACCGCCGGGGATCATAAGAGTCGCGTCTTCCATAGCGCTGAAAATCATCATAGTATGAGCCGCTACGTCGCATTGAAGAACCTGAAAGTGAAAAAGAGACAAGTTTAGAAATCTTCGAAATAAAGAAGCTAAGTGCACAAAGTTGCGAAAATCCTAAGTGTGTGTTGCGTGTGAACTACGCGCGTCAAGCTACAAACCACGCTTCGGCTTAAGAGTTATCCCTTTAGTTGATGGAGTTGTTTGCAAAACTTATGTCACTTCCACTACTGGAGAAGAAAGTTTAGAAGTAGTGGTATCATCTATGAAGAGCTCATGTGAAGTAACCACCAGGTCACTCAATCCCTCAAAAATGTCGTCACCGTCATGCCTAGCGGGACTCTTTCTCTCAGCTCCTTCGTCAGCAGCCTTCCTGGAGTATTGAGGAGGTTCCTCTTCTTCAATAACCGGGGGAAGTGAAAATTTGCCAAATGACCTCGCAACGTCAACGGAAGAAGAACATTTCACCAATGAAGCCTCGACAGTAGGTTCCTTCGGTGTAAGTTCTTCGGCGGAAACTGGGGCATCTGGAGTCTCAGCTTGAGAACCAGGGGCATCATGAAGCTGAGTAGATTGGGAAGAATGCAAAAGTCCGAATTGTTGCAAAAATTCGTCCCTCAGCAAAAATTTAACGCTTCTCTCCTCAACCGCCATAGCACATAGTCTTTCAAAGGTCGGCTTATGGCTGGAATCTTTGGAAAGAGGGGGAAGTGCTGTAAAAGAAAAGAATGAAGTTAGAACTTAACAACTTGGATTGTGAAAAGTTCATAAACGGAAAGAACAGAGATAGGCAAGCTTACTTCCTACTCTCCAAATACCGTAGAATTCTGGGGGGGCAACGGACGAAGAAAAATTGGTTCAAAAACCCATGGGCGCTTTCAGGAAGATCAGTGATTAATTTACGGTTCCTTGCACTTCTCACAAGTATGATAGAAGGATGATCTTTGTTATTTGCAAATGTGCACAAATAACAAATCTCTTCAAAGCTCGAAAGACGGTCAAGTTTCCTCCTGAACAGCACACACAGTCCCATCAAGATGGCGTAGCCATTGGGGTGCAACTGGAAGGGAGAGATGGTTAATCGGTGAAGGAGCTGTTGAAGAAAATCGTTAAAGGGAGGAATAGCTCCACTGAAGCACAGCTGACGATTAACTGCGATAAAACCGAGAGGTGGTCTGTCTGCAGTATCGTTTACCCCAGGAAGCAAAGCGTCTGCTTCAGCGATACCGAACTGAATACATAATTGATTAAACACCCGTTGATTCAGAGTAGTTGAAGGTCTTTCCGGGGGATTATCTGAGGGGATAGCTATTGGTAAGACCTCTCCAGCTTGCCCTGCTATCTCTTCTTGTTGAGAAGTCATTCTACACAAGGAACTGGGTATTCAAATATGAAGGTGCATGTTTCCTAAAAAGTGTGTGAAGTGTTGTGCAAAACTACTGAAATAACAAGTAAATAAAATAAAACTTGAGATGGTACTGATTGATGCATATCAATTCAGGAAGGTTCGAGGCTTGTTATTAAATCAAGGTTAAGTGTAGTATCAATGCAAATGATATTTAGCAATAAGCAGTGATAACTGTATGAATTTTGCGTTGATGCTCCATTTAAATCAGTTGATTCACATCACTTCATCTTCAATCAGATTTATACTATTTTGCTTAAGTAAAGTATCAGTTCTTTAATCTAATCCATCACTCGATGTGGGCGGTCGATGATGAGTATATTCGTCCCGTTTTTCTGCAAATGTTGTGTTTAACAGATTGTTAGCATGAAAGTTAATGTAATCTGTAAAGAAGTGCAACAAGTTCGGGCATGATATCTCAGTAGTTCAAGGCATGAGACTTCAAGGCAAGGAAGTGCAAATTTGGCTAAGTCCAAGGTCGCTTGAATACACATGCGACCTAAAAAGTTATGTCGAAAATAGTTTAAGTCGCAAGAAGTTAGGTCGTAAAGATTGTTAGGTCGGCCAAATCTGTTAGGTCGTAAAGATTGTTTGGTCGGCCAAATCTGTTAGGTCGTAAAGCTTTTAGGTCAATCAAATTTACTAGGTCGCTTCTGAAGCAACTTGGCAATGTCAAGTTATCTCCCATCAAAACTCCTATGCCCTACTCTCCAATCACGCTTTTCCATCAACCATTGCTTTGCTCGAGACACCATGGCATAACCCGCTATCCACTAACCCGTTAACATCACATGTCACCGTCTTCCCCAAACACCTAAAACTCCGTCATCTCCTCCGTATTTCCTGAAAGCACATTAAATCAAAGGCCAATAAGGCAACTACAAGTAAGTTAATGGCGATCGAAGAAAGAATCAGGAAGAAGTCTTACGGCGAAGTAACAAAAACCGTATGGAGGTGGTTACGGGGAAATTGATGGCAAATACAATGGAGAGGGGATCGATTTACCTAAGATTGTTGTTAGGAGTGAAGATCGAAGCAACAAGGAGTTTCGCTTTGATGATTCTCGAGCTCAAGAATGGCAATGGCGGCGGCAGAATACAAGCAGTGGAATGAGGAGGAAGAAACGAGCTAATAACTTATATAGGGGAAAGAAAGGAAGAAATATCGGCACGCGACCTAGCGAGCCTATTGAGTCGCCCATGACCTAAAGCAGTTAGATCGAAGCACACGACCTATGACATAGGCGTATACTTCGAGGGGCAAGTGTTAACACCAACCTGAACAGCGACTCAAATACTTAAAGGGTTCAAGCGAGCTAACGAGTTAAAGTGTGAGCGAGCTAATAAGGACAAAGATCTAAAGCGACCTAACGTGATAAGCAACCTAACGTGATAAGCGACCTAACATGATACAAGACCTAACGTGATAAGCGACCTAAGCATGTGACAACCTAACGACCTAAGCAGATCCACCGCATGACCTAGCGACCAACACAGGGCAATAGTATATTGCAACAGAGGAATGTAGCGACCTAGCAACCTAATGAACTAAGCGACCTAGTGAGCTAACGACCTAGCAAGTTTAAGACCTAGCGAACCACGAGATTCATATCCTTATGTCGCTTAGTTATAGGTCGAAACTACAATAGATCGCTGCTACTCCTAAACCCACCCTAGGTCGCTCCATCTGGTGCTTCGACATGTCTAGGTCGCCTACCATCCTCCCGTAGGTCGCTACGACCTACTAACTCGCTCAGTTGACATAGTACAAACCTGTCAAGCCGTAACCTATGCTCCCTTGGTCGCTCACGACCTACGACCTATTTCTAGAATCTCCCTGTAAATACCTCACCTGCTCCAACTGAAAGTGTACTTTTGGATCATTTCTGGAACGCCTATACTTTGCTGTTTTCTCGACTCCTTCAACACTTCAAACACCGAAGTCACTTCAACGAACTTTGAGAGAGATCTAACATATTCAACATGAATTCGAAGAGCTCTTCTACATTGAAGTTCTAGCTACTTGTCTTACTTGTGTTGTAGTCAAAGATCATTGTAAAAGTTGTAATCGAATCAGCAATAAAGAGGATTAAAGTGGACGTAGGCTTGACATTAAGCCGAACCACTATAAAAACTGTTGTCTCTTTACTTAACTTTCTGTTGTTTTCTGCTTATCTCTAGTTCCCGTACCAATAGTGGTGCTTTCACATTTTTACTACTTACACCAGGGTGTTAGCGTCGAATTTAAGCTTTAACAGAATCTCTTGTGATAATTTTCGGATCTACAATTTGTTCGTAAATATTTAAGTTAAGCTAGTGGTTATGGGACATGAGGCTAAGCTTATATATTTACTAGCTTACTGTAATTGACACTTCTTGATGATCGTTGATGATCATTATTGTGATTTATACTATCAAATGTGCGATGTCTCTTTGTCTACGAGGGAGACTAAACCCCGTTTCTGTGGAGATTCGGCTCAATTTGGTGGGGTAGTGACCCATGGTCTTCGGGCCGCTTTGTGGAGCTTCGGCTCAAAATTAATGGTTAGCAACCATGGCCTAGCGTTCCATTTTGTGACACACGTGTGGTGAGTTTTCATGCTCTTGTTTTGTGACAGGCGTCCCCCTTTTTGTGATTTCTAGATTTCCATTGATGATTTCTGGAATTTGTGGTTTCACCAATTTTTGTGATAAATTGGTGAATTTGTGTGTCATTAACTTTTGTGATTGGCATTGATATCATTGTCCATATTTATGGTTTTGGTGAATATAAATAAAGTGTATGACATTCCTTTTGATCTTTGAGAAGATTCTTGTGACATTGATTAATCCCTAGTTGATTTTCAATTGCATACTTACCACTATATGGCATTTTGGTTATATTATACTATTTTGTCATATCCCTTATTCTATATCATTTCATCTGATATTTATAGCTAGACTGATCCGTTTATTATTTTCTTATTAATTAATACTCGGGTCAGACCGAGATGTTACAGGTGCTTCTACTTGACTTCACATCTGGGATTATCATCCTGACTTTTGGCTAATGTAACGACCCAATATTTTCAACCATTCGCATCCGCACATTGTCGGACTTGAATTGTTCAAAATACTGCGTTGTAGAATAAATTTGGCAAAACTCAGAATATACAATAAATAGATCACAGAATCACATACACAGATATCAGAATCTCGCAGCGGAAATTAAAAATTTAGTGGTTCATGAAGCCACTGATATAACTTCAACAAAACAGAACTTACATTGTCTATAATCCTCAATACAAATTTTAAGACATAAATAGAGATAGAGTCTTCAAAGTCTTGAATTCCAGAAAAGATAAAGGCTGAAACAACTTCCAGCAGCGCGAATGATCTACTGGGTGTCCTAGCTACGGAGAAGAAATTGAAGCTGCAACTCAGGCTGACCCGAGCGAAAAATAAAACATAACACTCGAGTCAGGACATACATACTTATATAATGTAAGCTAATTCAAGTGTACTGTAATATAGAGCAAGTAACTTAAAGGATGCTTGGGACCGCCCATCCTCTAAGGATCCGTCAAACTATTTACTATGTAGTATATTGCGCTATTATAATAGTGTCTATTTATAAAATAAACATACTTTTAAATAGCATTAAGGCTTTACATTTTCCACCTTAACACGTAATAGTCCCAGTAGTCCATCCAATATCATAGCTCCTCCTGATCGGGAAGCAACTAGAGGATACCACACGGGCTACGGGAGAAATCTAAACTCGTACAAGGCTCGGTATGGTAGATGACACGGCACAACTAGGCAATGCCAGGGTAGATATACCAATTGCTATCCAGGCTGGTGGAAACGCGTAGCCGCAGTTACCGCCCACCTCGGACTAACTCCCCAAAATCAAAATATAGAGGTGGCCACCGAATCAATCCAAAATCATAGTATAATATCGAAGAGGAGCGTCCGATCAGAGGAATGACCTCATTGGCCTGGAATTGCTCCTGTTTTAGCCACCTTATGCCAACTCACGGGAGTCGGGTCCACGTATTTACCTTACAGGAAACGCCACCACCGACCTACTTCATTCTGGAATCTCCACCGCGTACACGGTTGGTCAAAGTGGTTTTCGGTATCGACAGAGAGTATGTACATATCCGATCCCGGTCTCTTTGCCAACCCATCGTTATTATAACCCGTGGTCATTTAAAAACAATTTATACTTTAAAACCAGTATAAACATTTCCATTTCAAAACTATAAATACGATATCATTTAAAACCCAAAACAACATGATATCGTTATATTCAAATATAATTCTTTTCCAAAACCATACTGCTTAAAATTTATAATATCTGGAAACCAAATATTTGAATTATACCTTTAAACCATAATATATTGGAAATTTTTCTTTAAAAAAAACATAACTCCCAAAACACAAATGGTTTGGATATAAATGGTTTAACTTTATGGTTACTTTGTAAATAAGATAATTTACATAGCTTTACAAATATATTCCTTTATTTTAAACCATAATTTAAATATCACTTCATGTTCCCAAGACCATTTCAATTCCTATATATATATCCAATTGGAGTATTAATATTCAAAACTAAGGTTGGATATTTTTTTCTTTCAACAAATTAGTGTTTATTATTTCGTCTTGAATATTCCCATAAATTCCATAGATAAAACTCCAAAATTATGCCATTAAATAATTTCAAAATTTACTTAACACTAGAATGTTCATCTTAAATTTATTAAGAAAAATCCAGTTATAAATCTCATATCTTAAAGGTCTCCAAAACTTAAACATAAATATAATTTATCAAATTCCTTAAATTTCAAAACAATCAAATTCCAGATTCTATAGCACTTAGGAAATGCTACCTAAAGTTACGGGTAAAACTAGTCCAATTTCAAAAGACAGCATTTAAATGCTTTAGTAGATTGTTTAACTTAATAAATATTTCCAAATATAACTTATATATATATTTCTTAACTGAAATCTTATCCTTTCAAAAATCCAGAATTTCCAAAATAAGTTATATTCCAAAATTTTATTCAAATATTTATTTATTTATTTATTAACATTTATAACTCATTCAAAATCAATATAAAATCCTTTAAAGATATTAAATCAAATATTTAACTTCCAAAATAATTTTAAATATTTCAGAAAATATTATAAGAACCACGGGCCTGTATATAGTTCTCTAGCCTAGGTCAAGTGATACGGATTTATATCATTTCAATCCGTAATTTACAAACCCCGGGTTCTATCATTTCAAACCCGCAATCCCAAGTTAACAGTTAAACAGTTAACATAATAATAGCACAGTAATCATCATTTAGGCCTATCATTTCAGCCCACAACAATCTAAATTTAACAGGGAACTTGCAGTGGTGATTTAAGCAGTAAATAACAATTAAAAATATAACTGCAGAAATAATATAACAGATAAATAACTGATGAGATGTCAATTTAAATGGGTTCATCATTCTACATCATACTACAGACAGATAATATCTAAATAGAATGTTTACACATACACTTGCGATAATTTACACAATATATGTACATATGTCTGGTGAGAAAAACTCACCTGAAAGTTGCAGAAAATTTGAATACAAAACGACGATTCACCGATAAAGCACGACAGAGAATAACGATCAAATTCTTCTGACGTAGATTCAAATCTAGAACAAAATTTCAATTATGGAATACGTGACTTAAAAATTTACGATCAAAGAAAATGAGAATAGAACGGGGTTTGTTTGCTTTGCTCGACCACTCCACCGTGTACCGTGACCAAAACATACCCTAAACGAGAACCGGGTAACACTAAACTACGACAAAATTTCTAAAGGCTGACTGACAGAAGGTGAAGTTTTCCTACTCTATACTTTGTACATGTGCACACTCGTATCCCATGCAAACTCACGCCATGAATAGAACATAACACTTCCCTGTGTCCAAAATTTTTACCCTGAGAAAAACTCAACTGCTTCGGGCCAAGCAAGTCGTTGCTTCGAGTCAGCACCTATATTGCTTCGAGTTAAATATGTCAAATCTACGGGTCATATGCAAAACTGGTGAACACTTATCCCTATTTCTCTGTTATCCGAATACTTACAGATGCCCATGTTTGTGTTGCCCAACTATCTTCTAACTCATTTTTACTTCTAGAATTCAGCTTCACCATCAGATTTTTTTTTTTTTTTCTTTTTTTTTCTCTTTTTTTTTTTCTTTTTTTTTTTTTTTTCTTTTTTTTTTTTTTTAAAACCTAGTTGTTCCCCATTTCTACCCAGGCTGATACTAACTAAATATGCAGGCATGTATTACTAAATATGCAGACATGCACAACAGGGATGAAGTACTAACAGTACATAAAATGGAGATGAAGACTTCAACACCCAGGAAAACAATGACCAGACCAAAGTGCAACATTATGGATGCAATATAGATATGAAACTGAAACATATTAGATAATGTAAACTGGAATGGATATGAAGACTGAACATATCAAAAATTTTGAAAATACAAAGTTTCAAAATGAACCCAATAGGCTACAGTTACAAAACTCAAGTGAAGCAAATAATGCAACAGTAGCAGGTATATATGAATACAACCTCAATGCAGACAAGCAGACACACTATCTACATACATATATAACATCAAGCTATGATTCAAACAACAAGATAACATATGGTTTCAAGGGTCTGTTCATATTGTAAGAGCAGAGATATGGGATGCAGACAACTAAAGCATGGTACGAAGCAACATGTAACATTTCACATTTTATCAAAGTAATATAAGACAGTAGTGTGCAACTTGACATGCAAACTGCCACAAGACCAATTCAAGTGAAAATACCCAACTCAAATAAACCAACTAATGCAGACTGTCAAAAAAAAAAAATGGATCAATAATGCAACCAGGTTATAAGGGACAAGCTATTAATACCTGTACAAGACTGCAACAATTCGAATGAGGGTGAACTCAAATGCATACAACAATTCAAAGTGCAAAGTGAGGATCATCATGCATGGACAGTGCAATGTGACTGAATACAAGTCAATGCCAAGAAAATGCAATACAGATAGGCAAACAAAATGGAAATGAAGACTGGAGCAACATGAGGCATGCAATACTCAGTACATATCTTTATTACAAGAACAATTATGCACTTCAACTACTTAGTTAAACAAAATATTTTAGTAGCATCTGCACTTACCAACTTATCAATTTAAAAACAAAAACTTGGTGCAGCTGTTCTTATCAGTTTAAATCAAAAATTGATATCATTTGTTCTTAACAGTTTAAACAAAAAAAAAAAAAATCAAATAGTATCTGTTCTTATTAGAATTAAAACAAAACCAAGTAGTATCTGTTCTTGACAATTTTAAAACAACCCAAATAGTATCTGTTATTATCAATTTAAAAAGAACAAAGTTATGAAAGTATTAGTGGTTATCAATTTAAAACAAATCGCAATTACTGTCTGTTCCTACCAGTTTAAAACTTAAAACTAATAACATCTATATCATAATCATATGCAGACTTGCCAAACTTCCTAGCCTAGACAACAAGTCACAGATCTACACACAATAATTATGGACATAACTCGTACAACATGGGGAGGCCGAGCAAGGTGATGAAGAAAATCAGAAAATGAAGAAGAAGCAAATCTGGACGAAAGGAAAAAATGCTATTACCTGATAGATCTCGGGCTCAAGAAGGAGGCAAGGCAGAGCGAATAGTGGAAGGGAAAAAGAGCTGGTGTAAATATAGATGATGTTTGTGAAGTTCCATGGGGATCATAAGTGTAGATAACGCATCAGTTTTTAAAGAGCTTTTTCATGTGTGATTGTACTTTTGATATGTATATAGGCTATGAATAGGTGCATAGTTCGAACGTTATATAGTAAAACTTAATTTTTGAGGCATCAGTTTCTTTTACTTACGTGATTTAAGGAATGGGATAGATATATAGTGGTTTGAATGTAACTGATGAGCTACATCAGTGGAGGAGATAAATCAATAGTTATAATTTATGCGAGATGCCAGAATTGCAAGCCTTGATTTGTTGATAAATAGTGGTTTAAATCTTTGTATGAAAATATGTGTGAATGCAAAAGTCAGTGAGTTACATGGCTGAAAGGAAGGAGTGCATCAGTTATTCTTTAAAAATAGGTAAGAGGTTCGAACGTTTCTAGTAGAAAA
This sequence comes from Allium cepa, assembly GCA_030765085.1. Classification (NCBI taxonomy): domain Eukaryota; kingdom Viridiplantae; phylum Streptophyta; class Magnoliopsida; order Asparagales; family Amaryllidaceae; genus Allium; species Allium cepa. The sequence goes on from CM060939.1 coordinate 906,437,491, forward strand.
CTTGATTTTTATACTGACAAATATTTGGACCATGCATTTGATTCGTCTCAGTTTTATTTGTTTTCTTAAGTATCAGTTTTATTTTTAACTGTGTAAATATGAATACGTGTGTGATGATTCATTTATTTTTAAATAAATTTTGATTTGTATTAAATATGTTTACAAATGTATTTGGACGTTGCAAAATTGGAAAAATATGATCTGTGGCAAGATCAGAGGAAGAGCAATCAGTGGTTTATGACATCAGTTACAAAAGGAATGAAATAAAGGGAGGGACCGAGAGTTACACCACATATAAAGTTTAAAAATATGTAAATATGAATGCGTGATTTCAGCATGCTTTAAATCCCTTATTTAGTTTGATTAAAATAAATGAAATGGCCAGACTTAAGAATTAATTTATGAAAGAAAACTGACATGCGGAGGCAAGTGTAAATGAGTATATTACGTGATTAAGGAAACCCCTGATTTAGCATGTCACATAAGAATGGTAAATGTCAACCGTTTCAAATAACTAACAATTTCTAACCTTGCACTTGAATGTTTTAAACTGTTGCACGGTCAAAGGGAGAGAGAGCTATTAGTTTATAGGAAGGTAAATGTGTTATATGCGTGATTTAAGGTAGAGCCATTTGCAAGCAGAAAATGGGAAAGGTTGGAATTTGCTTCCAATAATATGTCTTGGCTGTAACGCAAAAGCTTGGTTTAAGGCATACGTTGATTTATCTTTAGACATGCAAACTTTTTATATCCCATTTGTTGCAAACTAAACAGTGTGATATAAGATTTAGGCAGTTACACAACTGGATTTAATGTATGCGTGATTTAAGTTTGATGGCTGATATAAGTGCAAAGGAAAAATATCAGAGAGGGATTTGAACGTTACTTAAAAATCAAAACTGAAACGGAAATTTAAAAGAGGGAGAGTTGATTTTCTTAGATGTGAACGGTAACAAAAAGATTTGTACACAGGGGTTGATTTTGCACTGATGTAGGGATGAACGTATGTAATACAATTTATTTTATCAATCGGTCAGTTAACGAATAATAAAATAATGTTTGGTATAAAATCACTGACTGATGTTTCTCTCCAAAATATTTGGAAACACGATTTTTTTACACTACGTTAAACAGACGCAGTCAAAATATCAAAAATTTCTGTAAAATAACATTTTAAAAACACACGTTTTATTACGTTGCTTTATACCCTAAAATTTGACGCGTCTTTTAAACGCGAAATTTTACAGTTTAAACATAGCTTAAATTTTTTACAGTTAATATTAAATTTTATTGACATATACAATTTTATAAAATATATCTTCAAATTAAATAATTAACTATATTGTTAAACACAATTTATATAAATACACTTTTAAAATTAAATAATTAATAATAAAATAAATATCTAAAAACTAGGGCTGTTACACTCTCCCCCACTTAAGAACTTTTCGTCCTCGAAAAGGAACGAAAGAAGAGAAACAAAGAAGATAAGCTAGATAGATAAGAATCTTAAACGGATAGTTCCGGATTTGAAGCACGAAGAAGGTTCTCTAGAATTGGTTTTACCCCTTCAGTTTGACTGTCAGTCTATGGGTGCTCAGCGGTGCTCAGGTCCCGATGAGTAACAAAGATCTCAAAGATTATAGAAAGATTTCTAAATAGACTGGTATAAGCGATAGCATCCCAATCCGTAGCAGATAAGGAAACCAAGGACATTTAAAGATAGTTCAAAACAAAATAAGATAATAAATTTGAGATCATAATATTTTGAAAATCATTACGATTTATAGATATTATCATTTGGAAATCATACTACTAAAATCATAACCCTTTTAAAATAATCTTCATTTATTCAATTATAAATTTTCAAACATTATATTTTTAGAATAGCAGCACTGATAATATGTTATAGTAGATATGATAGTATTCCTAATCAGTTTATTATTTTCTTAACTCTAAATTCTTAACAAATATCCTAACCACTTTATTTGAAATACCTATTTTAAAAAAATAAGATATTCCTTCAATAAAAATTTTTATCCGAAACCCAAAATCTCAATTATCAAATTTAGCAATATTAGAATATGTCCTAACTATTCAAATCATAATTATTCACTTAGGGAATAACTTTAATTAGAATTTCTTAGTTAGATTTAAGGTTCCATGTTAAATCAACTTTGATTATTAGGTTCCTTTGAATAAATTTCTTAAATTCCTTTTTCTATATCTACCTCTATTTATCTTTTACAACTAAAATTTTAGTGTATAACATTTATTATAACCACCTAAATTTTAATTATAAAATCCCCTTTTTATAATGTATATTATCCAATTACATTGTTAACTTTTGAAACTCAAGGTAAGTTATATTGAATGGAATTGAGTATTATACAACTAAACTTTCAAATTCAATTATTTCCTGTTGGAATTTCTTATTCAAATTTATTTTTATTAAATTATTCCTCAAGATAAAACTTAAGAATTAAATTTCTGATTCTTCTTCAAACCATTTAGAGATAAATAAATATATATACATAATATGTCAAATCAAATATAAATTATATATATTAAGTCATACTTTAGAAATTCAAATCAAAAATCTCAAGGTACACTGTAGCCAGACTACAGGGTGGTCCCTTCACTTCGAAACTCGAAAATGAAAGTCGATGATGCTGCAGTCATCACCGAAATTATTTTCCAGCGACAAAGAGAAAAGCACTAGATTTTAAAAATTTCGGAAACAAATTTCTATTCGAAAATACTTATTATATCCTTTTAAACTTTAAATACAAGGTTTGAAATCATCGGAAGTTTAATTCTCAAGTTCTAGTTTTAACTTCATTTCTATTTGTAACCATTGTTTTATAGTTCAATTATTTATATATGACAAAACACATGGCTTACAAACTCATATATAAAATCAAAACTATTATCTCTTGACAACTAGTCAAATTAATTATAGAGTTCTGAAAATTATACTTATATATATATTAGATTTTATTTTCAAATACAGAAATAAAACTTTCAAGTCAAGGATAGTGATTCAAATTTTTGATGAACTCAAATCAAATAGAATTCAAGATGAGTTGAAATCAGAAAATCCAGTGATTAAAAATCAGAATAAGGAAACTGGGTAAGTCTATATAATCGCGGACAACCTTGACCGGGTCAACCGTGACTTAAAGAATCGGATCGATGTGGTTGGGGTAAATCTACATTTGATCCGAAGAGGTAGAGTTCGGAATAACCAAAGATACTAGCATATAAACCAATGATAAATATAAATCTCCGGTGAATCAATGCTAATGGTAAAGGAGTTTCACCCCTTTATTAGAATAATGGCGAGACCGCCAATTTACAATAAAGATCATCCGAAGTGGAGTTATGAGATACTCCAGAATCTAAAGCAGATGAAAAAGTGAGGGATACGAATGAGCTTTGGAACCGTAGGGAATGTTCCAAAATTCGAAAAGAGAGTGGTTCAATCTCGAATGAACGTGATTCTGTAAATCAAATTTACCATACATTCTAAGTTTTGCCTAGAACCAAAGCTCTGATACCAAATGTAACGACCCAATATTTTCAACCATTCGCATCCGCACATTGTCGGACTTGAATTGTTCAAAATACTGCGTTGTAGAATAAATTTGGCAAAACTCAGAATATACAATAAATAGATCACAGAATCACATACACAGATATCAGAATCTCGCAGCGGAAATTAAAAATTTAGTGGTTCATGAAGCCACTGATATAACTTCAACAAAACAGAACTTACATTGTCTATAATCCTCAATACAAATTTTAAGACATAAATAGAGATAGAGTCTTCAAAGTCTTGAATTCCAGAAAAGATAAAGGCTGAAACAACTTCCAGCAGCGCGAATGATCTACTGGGTGTCCTAGCTACGGAGAAGAAATTGAAGCTGCAACTCAGGCTGACCCGAGCGAAAAATAAAACATAACACTCGAGTCAGGACATACATACTTATATAATGTAAGCTAATTCAAGTGTACTGTAATATAGAGCAAGTAACTTAAAGGATGCTTGGGACCGCCCATCCTCTAAGGATCCGTCAAACTATTTACTATGTAGTATATTGCGCTATTATAATAGTGTCTATTTATAAAATAAACATACTTTTAAATAGCATTAAGGCTTTACATTTTCCACCTTAACACGTAATAGTCCCAGTAGTCCATCCAATATCATAGCTCCTCCTGATCGGGAAGCAACTAGAGGATACCACACGGGCTACGGGAGAAATCTAAACTCGTACAAGGCTCGGTATGGTAGATGACACGGCACAACTAGGCAATGCCAGGGTAGATATACCAATTGCTATCCAGGCTGGTGGAAACGCGTAGCCGCAGTTACCGCCCACCTCGGACTAACTCCCCAAAATCAAAATATAGAGGTGGCCACCGAATCAATCCAAAATCATAGTATAATATCGAAGAGGAGCGTCCGATCAGAGGAATGACCTCATTGGCCTGGAATTGCTCCTGTTTTAGCCACCTTATGCCAACTCACGGGAGTCGGGTCCACGTATTTACCTTACAGGAAACGCCACCACCGACCTACTTCATTCTGGAATCTCCACCGCGTACACGGTTGGTCAAAGTGGTTTTCGGTATCGACAGAGAGTATGTACATATCCGATCCCGGTCTCTTTGCCAACCCATCGTTATTATAACCCGTGGTCATTTAAAAACAATTTATACTTTAAAACCAGTATAAACATTTCCATTTCAAAACTATAAATACGATATCATTTAAAACCCAAAACAACATGATATCGTTATATTCAAATATAATTCTTTTCCAAAACCATACTGCTTAAAATTTATAATATCTGGAAACCAAATATTTGAATTATACCTTTAAACCATAATATATTGGAAATTTTTCTTTAAAAAAAACATAACTCCCAAAACACAAATGGTTTGGATATAAATGGTTTAACTTTATGGTTACTTTGTAAATAAGATAATTTACATAGCTTTACAAATATATTTCTTTATTTTAAACCATAATTTAAATATCACTTCATGTTCCCAAGACCATTTCAATTCCTATATATATATCCAATTGGAGTATTAATATTCAAAACTAAGGTTGGATATTTTTTTCTTTCAACAAATTAGTGTTTATTATTTCGTCTTGAATATTCCCATAAATTCCATAGATAAAACTCCAAAATTATGCCATTAAATAATTTCAAAATTTACTTAACACTAGAATGTTCATCTTAAATTTATTAAGAAAAATCCAGTTATAAATCTCATATCTTAAAGGTCTCCAAAACTTAAACATAAATATAATTTATCAAATTCCTTAAATTTCAAAACAATCAAATTCCAGATTCTATAGCACTTAGGAAATGCTACCTAAAGTTACGGGTAAAACTAGTCCAATTTCAAAAGACAGCATTTAAATGCTTTAGTAGATTGTTTAACTTAATAAATATTTCCAAATATAACTTATATATATATTTCTTAACTGAAATCTTATCCTTTCAAAAATCCAGAATTTCCAAAATAAGTTATATTCCAAAATTTTATTCAAATATTTATTTATTTATTTATTAACATTTATAACTCATTCAAAATCAATATAAAATCCTTTAAAGATATTAAATCAAATATTTAACTTCCAAAATAATTTTAAATATTTCAGAAAATATTATAAGAACCACGGGCCTGTATATAGTTCTCTAGCCTAGGTCAAGTGATACGGATTTATATCATTTCAATCCGTAATTTACAAACCCCGGGTTCTATCATTTCAAACCCGCAATCCCAAGTTAACAGTTAAACAGTTAACATAATAATAGCACAGTAATCATCATTTAGGCCTATCATTTCAGCCCACAACAATCTAAATTTAACAGGGAACTTGCAGTGGTGATTTAAGCAGTAAATAACAATTAAAAATATAACTGCAGAAATAATATAACAGATAAATAACTGATGAGATGTCAATTTAAATGGGTTCATCATTCTACATCATACTACAGACAGATAATATCTAAATAGAATGTTTACACATACACTTGCGATAATTTACACAATATATGTACATATGTCTGGTGAGAAAAACTCACCTGAAAGTTGCAGAAAATTTGAATACAAAACGACGATTCACCGATAAAGCACGACAGAGAATAACGATCAAATTCTTCTGACGTAGATTCAAATCTAGAACAAAATTTCAATTATGGAATACGTGACTTAAAAATTTACGATCAAAGAAAATGAGAATAGAACGGGGTTTGTTTGCTTTGCTCGACCACTCCACCGTGTACCGTGACCAAAACATACCCTAAACGAGAACCGGGTAACACTAAACTACGACAAAATTTCTAAAGGCTGACTGACAGAAGGTGAAGTTTTCCTACTCTATACTTTGTACATGTGCACACTCGTATCCCATGCAAACTCACGCCATGAATAGAACATAACACTTCCCTGTGTCCAAAATTTTTACCCTGAGAAAAACTCAACTGCTTCGGGCCAAGCAAGTCGTTGCTTCGAGTCAGCACCTATATTGCTTCGAGTTAAATATGTCAAATCTACGGGTCATATGCAAAACTGGTGAACACTTATCCCTATTTCTCTGTTATCCGAATACTTACAGATGCCCATGTTTGTGTTGCCCAACTATCTTCTAACTCATTTTTACTTCTAGAATTCAGCTTCACCATCAGATTTTTTTTTTTTTTTCTTTTTTTTTTTTCTCTTTTTTTTTTTTTTCTTTTTTTTTTTTTTTTCTTTTTTTTTTTTTTTTAAAACCTAGTTGTTCCCCATTTCTACCCAGGCTGATACTAACTAAATATGCAGGCATGTATTACTAAATATGCAGACATGCACAACAGGGATGAAGTACTAACAGTACATAAAATGGAGATGAAGACTTCAACACCCAGGAAAACAATGACCAGACCAAAGTGCAACATTATGGATGCAATATAGATATGAAACTGAAACATATTAGATAATGTAAACTGGAATGGATATGAAGACTGAACATATCAAAAATTTTGAAAATACAAAGTTTCAAAATGAACCCAATAGGCTACAGTTACAAAACTCAAGTGAAGCAAATAATGCAACAGTAGCAGGTATATATGAATACAACCTCAATGCAGACAAGCAGACACACTATCTACATACATATATAACATCAAGCTATGATTCAAACAACAAGATAACATATGGTTTCAAGGGTCTGTTCATATTGTAAGAGCAGAGATATGGGATGCAGACAACTAAAGCATGGTACGAAGCAACATGTAACATTTCACATTTTATCAAAGTAATATAAGACAGTAGTGTGCAACTTGACATGCAAACTGCCACAAGACCAATTCAAGTGAAAATACCCAACTCAAATAAACCAACTAATGCAGACTGTCAAAAAAAAAAAATGGATCAATAATGCAACCAGGTTATAAGGGACAAGCTATTAATACCTGTACAAGACTGCAACAATTCGAATGAGGGTGAACTCAAATGCATACAACAATTCAAAGTGCAAAGTGAGGATCATCATGCATGGACAGTGCAATGTGACTGAATACAAGTCAATGCCAAGAAAATGCAATACAGATAGGCAAACAAAATGGAAATGAAGACTGGAGCAACATGAGGCATGCAATACTCAGTACATATCTTTATTACAAGAACAATTATGCACTTCAACTACTTAGTTAAACAAAATATTTTAGTAGCATCTGCACTTACCAACTTATCAATTTAAAAACAAAAACTTGGTGCAGCTGTTCTTATCAGTTTAAATCAAAAATTGATATCATTTGTTCTTAACAGTTTAAACAAAAAAAAAAAAAATCAAATAGTATCTGTTCTTATTAGAATTAAAACAAAACCAAGTAGTATCTGTTCTTGACAATTTTAAAACAACCCAAATAGTATCTGTTATTATCAATTTAAAAAGAACAAAGTTATGAAAGTATTAGTGGTTATCAATTTAAAACAAATCGCAATTACTGTCTGTTCCTACCAGTTTAAAACTTAAAACTAATAACATCTATATCATAATCATATGCAGACTTGCCAAACTTCCTAGCCTAGACAACAAGTCACAGATCTACACACAATAATTATGGACATAACTCGTACAACATGGGGAGGCCGAGCAAGGTGATGAAGAAAATCAGAAAATGAAGAAGAAGCAAATCTGGACGAAAGGAAAAAATGCTATTACCTGATAGATCTCGGGCTCAAGAAGGAGGCAAGGCAGAGCGAATAGTGGAAGGGAAAAAGAGCTGGTGTAAATATAGATGATGTTTGTGAAGTTCCATGGGGATCATAAGTGTAGATAACGCATCAGTTTTTAAAGAGCTTTTTCATGTGTGATTGAACTTTTGATATGTATATAGGCTATGAATAGGTGCATAGTTCGAACGTTATATAGTAAAACTTAATTTTTGAGGCATCAGTTTCTTTTACTTACGTGATTTAAGGAATGGGATAGATATATAGTGGTTTGAATGTAACTGATGAGCTACATCAGTGGAGGAGATAAATCAATAGTTATAATTTATGCGAGATGCCAGAATTGCAAGCCTTGATTTGTTGATAAATAGTGGTTTAAATCTTTGTATGAAAATATGTGTGAATGCAAAAGTCAGTGAGTTACATGGCTGAAAGGAAGGAGTGCATCAGTTATTCTTTAAAAATAGGTAAGAGGTTCGAACGTTTCTAGTAGAAAACTTGATTTTTATACTGACAAATATTTGGACCATGCATTTGATTCGTCTCAGTTTTATTTGTTTTCTTAAGTATCAGTTTTATTTTTAACTGTGTAAATATGAATACGTGTGTGATGATTCATTTATTTTTAAATAAATTTTGATTTGTATTAAATATGTTTACAAATGTATTTGGACGTTGCAAAATTGGAAAAATATGATCTGTGGCAAGATCAGAGGAAGAGCAATCAGTGGTTTATGACATCAGTTACAAAAGGAATGAAATAAAGGGAGGGACCGAGAGTTACACCACATATAAAGTTTAAAAATATGTAAATATGAATGCGTGATTTCAGCATGCTTTAAATCCCTTATTTAGTTTGATTAAAATAAATGAAATGGCCAGACTTAAGAATTAATTTATGAAAGAAAACTGACATGCGGAGGCAAGTGTAAATGAGTATATTACGTGATTAAGGAAACCCCTGATTTAGCATGTCACATAAGAATGGTAAATGTCAACCGTTTCAAATAACTAACAATTTCTAACCTTGCACTTGAATGTTTTAAACTGTTGCACGGTCAAAGGGAGAGAGAGCTATTAGTTTATAGGAAGGTAAATGTGTTATATGCGTGATTTAAGGTAGAGCCATTTGCAAGCAGAAAATGGGAAAGGTTGGAATTTGCTTCCAATAATATGTCTTGGCTGTAACGCAAAAGCTTGGTTTAAGGCATACGTTGATTTATCTTTAGACATGCAAACTTTTTATATCCCATTTGTTGCAAACTAAACAGTGTGATATAAGATTTAGGCAGTTACACAACTGGATTTAATGTATGCGTGATTTAAGTTTGATGGCTGATATAAGTGCAAAGGAAAAATATCAGAGAGGGATTTGAACGTTACTTAAAAATCAAAACTGAAACGGAAATTTAAAAGAGGGAGAGTTGATTTTCTTAGATGTGAACGGTAACAAAAAGATTTGTACACAGGGGTTGATTTTGCACTGATGTAGGGATGAACGTATGTAATACAATTTATTTTATCAATCGGTCAGTTAACGAATAATAAAATAATGTTTGGTATAAAATCACTGACTGATGTTTCTCTCCAAAATATTTGGAAACACGATTTTTTTACACTACGTTAAACAGACGCAGTCAAAATATCAAAAATTTCTGTAAAATAACATTTTAAAAACACACGTTTTATTACGTTGCTTTATACCCTAAAATTTGACGCGTCTTTTAAACGCGAAATTTTACAGTTTAAACATAGCTTAAATTTTTTACAGTTAATATTAAATTTTATTGACATATACAATTTTATAAAATATATCTTCAAATTAAATAATTAACTATATTGTTAAACACAATTTATATAAATACACTTTTAAAATTAAATAATTAATAATAAAATAAATATCTAAAAACTAGGGCTGTTACAGCTAACTACTTAGATTAGTAGTTTTTGTTGTATACATTTGAGATATAGACTCATCGATGTATCCATATTCTTTTGTCTAGCACTTGTAGCTATTCTTTTGTGACATTGTGGATCTTGTTTGACCACTACTCTGATGTATGCTTTCATGTGTTATATATTCATATCTATTTCCGCCTTTGTGATATGGATGTCGGTGACTGATTTGGGTTATGTTTATTTCTATATTTGTTTCCAAAGAATATATATAGCCATAGTGTAGTAGCTTTGAGTCTGTATCGGTATGTCGGATTTCCTCCTGAAACCAGATGCATGTTTACTATCTGACATATCGGTGCTCGCTCAAAGCAATTACACGGATGGTCGCTCCTCAACTGCCTTATTCTCCGTGCTACTTGACGGCATTACCCCGTAGTGTCCTTGGCTAGAGTGGGTATAGAGGTGGGGCATCACAGCTTGGTAGCAGAGCCAATCCTCGGAACAATGTAGAATAATCTAGCAAGGATCATCGTCCAATGTCCATCTTAGGAGTCGTGCTTTAGGATTTAATTCGAGTTTTCGTACCGATTCATCCTATTTTCTTTATGATTCCTTGTTTATCTATCAAGATAACTTGTTATTCATTTGGTGAATAACCTTATCCTTCTTCTTTCTTTCTTTAAAAAGGAAGAGAAATGGTTAGACCTGGCCGTCCCAGCGCCGGTCAATCTCGTGCTACTCCCCAAGATGTGTTATTTATGTCTGCCCAGCAGCTTCTTGATCTAGTAAGGAATGCTCAAGTAGCCGGATCTAATCCGGAGTCTACTCACCCTAGGTCTGGATTTGCACATTTGTGCAGCGATTATACCAATTTGGGCGGGAAGCCATTCAAAGGTTCTGAAACTATTATTGAAGTCCAGGCTTGGCTGAGAACGTGCGATCGAACCTTTTCTCGCATGAATCTTATTGATCTTCAGCGTGTTCAGGTGGCCTCTAGTATGCTCCAAGAAACAGCATTAGATTGGTACGAGCTTCTGGTTTCTGAAATAAATGAAGAGGATCTTACTTGGGAGAAATTCGGGGAATGCTTCGAATTAAAATTTATGCCAAAAGCTGAAAAAGTAACATCGGCTCGTCGTTTCATAGACCTTGTTCAAGGTGAATCTTCTATGGCAGACTATGTCGCATCATTCGAGTCACTTTCTAAATATGTGGTCGAGTACATAAACTCCCCATTGAAGAAAAACCAAAAATTTGTCTATGGCTTGAATAAAAATCTCAAGAAGCCATTACTTCTAAAATTAGAAGTTTCTTTTGATCAACTCATTGATATCGCTCTTCGACTTGAAGAGGCAGATAGGGAGAGTGATGTTGACGTTATGAGTGCCAAACTAAAATTCAACAACAATAAAAGGCCTAATGAGTTCAAAGTTCCTTATCCCAACAATAAGAAAGGGAAGCAAGCCTCTCCGGCAACCAAGACTTCTACCTCAAGTGGTGGGCATTGCTATAGTTGTTGTTCTAAGGACCATTATGCGAACAAGTGTTCAAAGCCTCGTGCTTGTCGCTATTGCAAAAGCCCGGATCATTATTTATCTTCTTGTCCTAAACTTCAAGGCAAGAAAGAGGAAAAGCTTAATGTTGCTCAAGCCCCTGACAACACATCTCGTGGTCAAGGTATTTCTCATTCTATTCTTGATGGCATTATTTTATTTCGTGATCATCCTATTCGAGTTCTTTTTGATACTGGTGCGTCCCATTCTTTTATATCGAAAGAACATGTTGATACTTTTTCTTTGGATGTTTTGTGTTTAATGACTTCTTTGAGAATTGTGAATCCGGTTGGTGGATCTGCAACAATCAGTTTATTGTGTAAAGATGTCGAAATTATTTTGTGTGATTTTTCTTTCCGAGCTGATTTGCATGTTATGCGCTACTTAGGCTATGGAATGTTTTTGGGAGTGAATGGCTTAACCGTTATGAAGCCCAAATCCTATGTCCTATGCGGACTATTCATCTTCGACATCCTCAATCTGTTAAGCAGATTTCATTGACCTTAAAGATTCGGATTCCAGCTTGGTTGCGTCTTTATATTCTTTAAATCCTCATGATGACGATAATGATGATGGGGAGGATATTATTTCTCTTATTCATGTTGTTCGTGAATTTTTCGACATATTTGAGCCCGTTTTAGGATTACCACCTAAGCGAGCAATATAGTTCAGAATTAGTCTCATCCCTGGAGCTCAAGCTATTACTCGTCCTCCTTATCGTATGTCCAATAAAGACAATGTGAAGACGCGCAAACAATTATCCGAATTTGAGACGAAGCAATTTATTCGCTCTAGTTCCTCGCCTTAGGGAGCTTCGGCTATTTTTGTGAAGAAATCCGATGGTACACTTAGGCTTTGCGTTGACTGCCGCAACCTTAATGATCTTACTATCAAGAATAAATATCCCTTACCTCGGATTGATGATCTATTCGATCAACTTAGTGGTGCTAGAGTCTTTTCAAAATTAGACTTAGCTACCGGTTTTCATCAACTTCTTATTGCAGAGGATAGCATTCCTTTGACATCGTTCCGCACTCGATATGGATCTTATGAATGGCTTGTTATGCCATTTGGTTAACCGAATGCTCCGGCTTATTTCGTTGGCCTTATGAATAGAGTTTTCAAAGACTTCCTCGATCGGTTTGTTCTCATCTTTATTGATGATATTCTTATGTATTCAAAAACCGAGGAGGAGCATGAAAAGCATCTTCGGATTGTGTTGGAAACTCTTGGGAACAATCAATTGAAAGCAAAATTTTCTAAATGCCACTTTTGGCAATCTCGTGTGAAGTTTCTCGGTCGTATTATTTCCGAATCCGGAATTTCCATGGATCCTTCAAAGATTGAAGTGATTCAAAATTAGAAGAGACCGTAGAGTGTGACAGAGATCCGTAGTTTTTTGGATTGGTAGGTTATTACCATCGTTTCATAAAGGACTTTTCCAAAATTTCCGTGCCTCTTACTAGTTTGACAAAGAAGGGAGTTAAATACATTTGGTCGGACAAATGTGAAGCTTCTTTTCAGAAATTAAAAGAAATCCTTTCCGATGCTCCTATTCTTGTGATTCCCGAGGGAACCCAAGATTTTTTTATTTATACCGATGCTAGTCGCGTTGGTTTGGGTGCCGTTCTTATGCAAAGAGAACGTGTTATTGCTTATGCTTCTAGACAATTGAAGCCTGCCGAGAATAGATATGCCACTCATGATTTAGAACTCATGGCTATTGTTTTCGCCCTTCGTATTTGGCGTCATTATCTTTTGTGAGAAAAATTTATTCTTTACACAGATCATAAATCTTTAAAGTATCTATTTTCTCAAAAGGAACTTAATTTGCATCAACAACGTTGGCTCGAATTTCTTGCAGCTTATGATCTTGATATTCTTTATACCCTCGGAAAGGGAAATCGTGTTGTGGACGCACTTAGTCGCAAGCAACAAGCAGTTGTGTCTATGATGATATCCGAATGGAATGATCTCGGAATTCTATCCACTTGTGAGATTCGAGATCGTGTTTTCGATTTATGTTCATCTCTTGTTTTATGTAGCCTTGAGGCTTGTCCTTCTCTTCCAGACCGCATTCTTGAAGCTCAAAAGCTCGATCCCGAATTGGCTCTTCTTGGCCAAAGTTTTAAGGATAAAATTAATATTGAAGGTTTGAAAGACTTTGATATTGATTCTCGTGGTGGTATTCGAAAATTTGTAGACTTATCGTGCCAAAAAAAATATTAGTAATCTTCATAAAGATATTTTAGAAGATTCTCATTGTTCTAAATTTACCATTCATCCCGGTAGTAGTAAAATATACGCGGATATGAAGCGACTTTATTATTAGGAGGGAATGAAATCTGATATTGCTAACTTTGTTAAGTGTTGCATGACTTGCCAACTCATTAAGGCCGAACACCAGAGGCCCAGTGGGTTATTGCAACTTTAGAAATTCCAATTTGGAAGTAGGACCAAATTTCCATGGATTTTATAGACGACCTTCCCCGTTCTCGTTCGGGTCATGATAGCTTATGGGTGATAGTCGACAGACTTACTAAATCCGCCCATTTTATTCTCGTTCGGTCTAATCGAACCGTGCCCATTTTGGCCAAATTCTTTATCAAAGAAATTGTTAAATTGCATGGAGTTCCTACTTCTATTGTTAGTGATCGTGATCCATTGTCTACTAGCGGATTTTGGAAGAGTCTTCAAAAAGCTTTGGGAACGAAGCTTAATTTTAGCACCGCTTATCATCCCCAGTCCGATGGACAAACTGAGCGTGTGAATCAAATTCTTGAAGATCTTCTTCGTGCATGTGTTCTTGATTTTGGTGGAAGTTGGGAAGATTATATTTCTCTTGTTGAGTTTTCCTGTAATAAAAGCTTCCAATCTAGTATTGGTATGATACCTTTCGAGGCACTCTATGGAAGACCATGCCGATCTCCTTCTTGTTGGCTTGAGGCCGGTGAGAAGCTTGTTTTAGGTCCAGATTTTATTCGTGATTCCACAGAGAAGGTTGACCGTATTCGTCTTAGGATGAAAGAAGCCCAGAGTAGACAAAAATCCTATGCCGATAACCGGAGAAGGAATTTAGAATTTTCTGTGGGAGATCTTGTGTTTATTCGTGTTTTGCCTATGAAGGGTGTTGTACGTCTCAATCGATTGAGAAAGTTAGCACCTCGATATATTGGTCCATTTCCCATCACCGAACGTATTGGTCCCGTGGCTTATGACCTTTTATTACTGGCTCAATTTTGTGTTATTCATGATGTATTTCACGTTTCTCAATTGTGGAAATGACTTCCAGATTCCGATTCAATTCTTGAGCACGGTGTTGTGGAAGAAATTGAAGTTTCACCTAATTTAACTTATGAGCAACATCCTATTCGTATTATTGCTTCGGAGGTCAAACGCCTTCGAAATAAAGATGTTCTGCTTGTTAAAGTTCAATGGTCCTCAAATCCTAAGGATTGCTCTTTGGAATCTAGAGAATTCATCGAGCGAACACATCCGGACATACTTTCCCGTGCTCTTTAAGGTGAATTTCTTATTTCAAATTTCTTTTGTGTTGATATGCTTTCATGGTTGTTACCTTATATTTTCTTCTTAAATATTGCGAGGACGCAATTTCTTTAAGGAGGGGAGTCTGTAACAACCCGCACATTTTACAATTGAATATCTAAATGTTTTTTGTTTAAATATTTTATCATTAGTCGGATTTTAATCTGAAAAGTTACTTTTTGCATACGATCGAATTAGGACTCGGGACCACTACCATTGGGTCCAAAACGCCGTTTGCGATCTTTTTGAGTATAAACTTTGATATGTTTGGAGTTAGTGGAATTTTGCCACTTTTTCACTTTGGGCTTTGGGTTTGGTTTAGCCCATTAGCCTAAACTATTAACTCTAGCTCAACCCCCTTCCCTTCATAACTTTACTTTCATTTCCTAACACTCAAGCTTCATCAAAAATGGAGGAAGGAATGGGAAATTAAAACTCCAAGCCCTAGTTCATTTGCAAATCCAACATCTAGCTCCAAATTCAAAGAGAAGCCATTGATTTTTCCTTTGCTTTCAACTTCTTCTTCATTGATTTTGTGTGAAGGTGATATTTTTATCTCACATCTTTGTCTACAACTTTCTTTGATTGTTGGATATGAATTCCTAACACTTTTACATATGCATTTGCTCTTGGTTTTGATTGAATTGGTGAAAATCCCAATTTTTAGTGTTTTGGGTTCAAATCTTTAAAAATCCTAACTTTGATGTTTGAACACGTTTTTGGTGATGCATCGAGAAGCCAATACGACCGGGTAGCCTATGGGCGTAATCCCCTAGTGTTCGTGCTCGATCGATTGCAAATAGAGAGAGTTTTTGCACTTCAAACCCCTAGGTCGCTCGGCCTGCACATGTATGATTCTCGGCCTGCAGTTACGTCTGCCTCCCATAGGTCGCAACCTATAGGTCGTTAGGTCGCTCGGCCTTCTTTACCCCTTAGGTCATTTCGTCCCTAGGTCGCTCGGCCTATCTTTACCACCCTTAGGTCGCGCTCTTCCTTAAGTCGCTCGGCCTATCCTTACCTCCCTTAGGTCGTGCCATCCCATAGGTTGCAACCCCAAAGGCCGCTTGCTTTACTATTGGGTCGACCTGCCTTAGGTCGCAACCCCTAGGTCGCTCTCCTTGCAATTAGTCGGCCTGCCTATAGGTCCCTGACCTCCTTAGGTCGCTCGGCCTGCTTGCTCTGTTAAGTCGCCCATGCTATGTGTCGCGACATTCATTAGGTCGCATGCAGTTAGGTCGCGCCACCCTTTAAGTCGCCCCTTCTTTAAGCCGCATGCTATTTCTTATGTCACTGATCTCTTAGGTCGTACGCCGTGTAGTCGCGTACGTTGAGCCGTTGAGTTCTTGTGTTGACTTATGTTAAGTCGTAAGTCGTGGCTGTTAGGTCGCAAGGGTATTTCCAGTTTGATTGATTTGGAATCGAGTTCTTTGGATTTTATTCATGTCTTCGAATGTGAATTTTTGTGATTTATTGTTTCTACAATCATTTTTGTGATTTGTCACTTTATCTCACTCGTATGAGAAATCTAATTAAACGGTTTAGTAAAAAAAATGGTATGAATTGCTTGAATTTACTTCGCCGCTTAATTCTTGGACTTGTTTGATTGAATCTCTTGTGACAATTTTCGAGTGGAGATCTACAATTTGTTGGTAAATATTAAGTTAAGCTAGTGGTTATGGGACATGAGGCTAAGCTTATATATTTACTAGCTTACTGTAATTGACACTTCTTGATGATCGTTGATGATCATTTTTGTTATTTAGACTAGAAAATGTGCGATGTCTCTTTGTCTACAAGGGAGACTAAACCACGTTTCTGTGGAGCTTCGGCTCAATTTGGTGGGGTAGCGACCCATGGTCTTCGGGCCGTTTTTGCAGCTTCGGCTCAAAATTAATGGTTAGCAACCATGGAATAGCGTTCCATTTTGTGATACACGTGTGGTGAGTTTTCATGCTCCCGTTTTGTGATAGGCCTCCCCCTTTTTGTGATTTCTGGATTTCCATTGATGATTTAACGAATTTGTGGTTTCACCAATTTTCGTGATTTTCATTGATAAGTTTTATCAATATTTGTGCATTGGAGAATTTGTGTGTCATTAAATTTTGTGATTGGCATTGATATCATTATCCATATTTATGGTTTTGGTGAATATAAATAAAGAGTATGACATTCCTTTTGATCTTTGAGAAGATTCTTGTGATATTGATTAATCCCTAGTTGATTTTCAATTGCATACTTACACCGTATGGCATTTTGGTTATATTATACTATTTTATCATATCTCTTATTCTATATCATTTCATCTGATATTTATAGCTAGACCGATCCGTTTATTATTTTCTTATTAAATAATACTCGGGTCAGACCGAGATGTTACAGGTGCTTCTACATGACTTCACATCTGGGATTATCACCCTGACTTTTGGCTAACTACTTAGATTAGTAGTTTTTGTTGTATACATTTGAGATATAGAGTCATCGATGTATCCATATTCTTTTGTCTAGCAGTTGTGGCTATTCTTTTCTGACATTGTGGATCTTGTTTGACCACTACTCTGATGTACGCTTTCTTGTGTTATATATTCATATCTATTTCCGCCTTTGAGATATGGATGTCTGTGACTGATTTGGGTTATGTTTATTTCTACATTCGTTTCCGAAGAATATGTATAGCCACTGTGTAGTAGCTTTTAGTCTGTATCGGTATGTCGGATTTCCTTCTGAAACT
Organism: Allium cepa; assembly: GCA_030765085.1. Taxonomy (NCBI): domain Eukaryota; kingdom Viridiplantae; phylum Streptophyta; class Magnoliopsida; order Asparagales; family Amaryllidaceae; genus Allium; species Allium cepa. The sequence continues at coordinate 906,455,455 of CM060939.1, forward strand.
AGATGCATGTTGTACAATCTGACATATCGGTGCTCGCTCAAAGCAATTACACGGATGGTCGCTTCTCAATAGCCTTATTCTCCGTGCTAGTTGATGGCATTACCCCGTAGTGACCTTGGCTAGAGTGGGTATAGAGGTGGGGCGTCATAGGCGTACTCCTCAGTACGGTGATCTAGGCCATGTACTGTGACGGGCGGTACCCTAGTAGCCCTGCTGTTGATGGAATCTGAAATCCAATAAGTGCTAATGATTTTGATTGTATTATCCACTTTTGTGGCTAGTAGCTGGAATTTAATGAATGTAACAATTTCGGCTATTTCATATTTATTTGAAAACCCTAGACATAGTATAATATCACTGGATTTCCTATCAAATGTTTTGGTTAGCATAAGGTAAAAACTTTTCCATGTTTATGTGTGGTAAGTCTTACGTGATACCATTTCTTTTCAAAGGTTTTTCAAAGTTAAGAAACTTTAACCTGTTACTCACACCAGACCCATGTCTGACCCGAAGTTATTTCTATTTTCTTTAACTCTTCGGTACTCAAATTTTTACGAGTAGCCAAGGGATTCAGGTTAGCTTTGATGAATTGTGGAGGAGCTATGGAGAAGGAGGCTTCCGCATATAGATATATAGTTTTCCGCTGTGTTCATATCTCTGAGTGTCTTCTGTATTATGTTTTGAATTGTAATGACTGGACAGTTGTTTATAACTGTCTAGTATGTGTTGTATTGTCTGTGTAACTCTGATAATTGTTGCATACTATGTAATATTTATGTTATAATTTATTCGTTCCGCTGATTGAGATTCTTGTGTTGTTTATTCTTTCTCTTTTTCTTTCCTCTTTTCTATCCCATTCTTTCTTAATGATGATACGACTTTGTGTGGAGAAAAAGTCGGGTCGTCTCAGTAGTTCATGAAGCTACTATGTAATATATCAGAGTTACATAAAATACAATAGAATAAATAAAGTACAAGTTGAAGTCTCAAGATGATAACCAAGTAAAAGCTGAATAGAACAACAGAACTGAAATAGCTAAAACTAGATAAGCAGATAATCTCCAGCGATTCCAATCTCCAGAAAGTGGAATCCAAATCTGTGAATAACTCAGGCTGACCCGAGTGTAAATAAAAATACAAACACTTGAGTCGGGATAATATATAGTTATATAATGTAAACCAACTCAAGTGAACTGTAATGAGGTACAAGTAACTTTAAGGATGCATGTGACCGCCAATCCTATAAGGATCCGTCGAACTATTTACTATATAGTAATATTGCGCTAATGTAATAATGTCTACAGTAAAATAAGCTTACTTTTAAATGGCGTTCCGGGCTACCCATATCACCCTTCACACATATTAGTCCCAGTAGTACATCCAGTATCAGCATATCTCCAGATCGGGAGACTAATTTAAATACTCCATGGGCTACGGAAGAAAAACAAACTCGTAGTAAAGGCTTGGTATGGTAGGTGATACGGCACACAAGGCAACGCCAGGGTAGATATACCAATTATGCACATGGGCTGGTGGTAACGCAGCAGCCACATACGCCCACCTCGGAACACACTCTCATATCAAAATCGAAGGATGGCCATCTAATCAATCACAAGTAAGAGTATATTATCGAAGGAATGTGTCAGACCAGAGGAGCTACCCCTTTTGGCCCGAGATCGCTCCTGTTTTAGCCATCTTAAGCCAACTCACAGGAGTCGGGTCCACGTAAATATACCTCAAGAACGTCGCCACCATCCTACTTTATTCTTGAAACTCCACCGCGTATACAGTTGTTAAAGTGGTTTTCGGTATCGACAGAGAGTATGTCCAAATTCGATCTCGGTCTCTTTAACAACCAATCATTATTATAACCCGTAGTTATAATTTAAAAGTCATAGTTTATACTTCAAAATAAAGTATCATTTCAAATTCAAATCTTTATCAAAATAAAGATCTAATCATTTCCAAACCATTTCAATATCAAAATATCATATCTTTCAAAATTCATTCCAAATCATTATTTGAATTCAAATCCAAATATATATATTTAAATATCCTTTTTAACTCAAAGATATCATTCATTTATTATCCTTTTCAATTCAAAGATATCATTCATTTATTATCATTTCAAATCACCCTTTAAGTAGTTTTATATTTAAAACAAAACAGTTCATTTAAACCATTTAAAAGTGAAGTCATTATATTTACAATCAAATATTTAGTTCCCAAAATTTTAGACAAATTCTGAGCTCATTTATTTAAATCAAAACCTCAAACATTCATTACAGCCTACCGCAACACTTATCAAGTGCTATTGTAGCCCTTTATTTAGTTTTAGATTTTAATTATCTTTCTGTTATCATAGCACTTACCAAGTGCCGTAATACCATTTAGTTATAATTTATACATAGTTCATTTTTATCAACCACAGCACTTACAAAGCGCTGTAATATCAATATATCAGAATAAAGATCTAATCATTTCCAAAGCATTTCAATATATCAAAATATCATATCTTTCAAAATTCATTTCAAAACCATATTCATTTTATTCAATTTAAAATACCATTTCAATTCACATTTCAAAATAGTTTATATTTCAAATCAAATTACTTCATCTAAATCAAAAATGAAGTTATTACATTTAATAATTAAATTATTAAATTTCCAAAATTTTCAACTTTCAAAGTTCATTTATACACTTAAGTATATCAAAACAGTGAAAATTCACTTTTTGCAGCATTTAGAAAACGCTATGGAAAGTTACATTCAAAACATTTCAATTTAACAAAAGACAACATTTTAAAAATGTTGTAATAGGGTTTACTTAAATTTTAAATAAACTTAGTTAAATTCAACAATTATAGCACTCACAAAAATTCTATAATGGCCTTTAATTCAGTTTAGCTTTTTAGTTCTTTATCATAAACTACAACATTTACAAATGCCGTAATATCATTTACATTACAATTAATAGCATATCAAAAATGCAGTTAATTAACTTCAAATATTCAATATAATTTCATGACCAATTATATTTAATTTAAAGCATTTTTAACTTGTAAAATCATACATTTTCACATTTATAAACATCATTTAATTTTCCTTAAGTTCATGATTTTATAAAGTTAAATTTCCATTCAAAAATCAAGATTTAATAATAATTCACTTATTAAATTTCAACATTCAATTTTAAATTCATTGAATTAAATTTCAACTTAACACTTAAGTTTAAAATTTCAAAATACGACTTAATTTCAATTTTATTTACTTAACTTAAAATTCACTTGTAAGCCAAATTCACAAATTCCCATTTTGGTTATATTTCAAAATTTCAACTTAAATAATCATTCATTTCACATTTTAACTTTATCCAAAAAATCGTTAATATATTATAAAATCACTTTAAAATAAAATTATAATAAATTTATCATAATTTCATATTTAATTTAATTTCCAATTATAATTAAATCAAAATTTCCAAAATACATTACATTCAAATTTTCTAAATTTTCCACAATTAATTTAACTTATAAATTTCCAGAAAATCAATAATACTTTACAAAAATCATTTTAAATTAAGTTTAAATCAAAATATAGCAATATTTACATTTCTAAAATATTTTAAAAATTTTAAAAAAACATATTTTAACTACAGGTCTGTTTATAATTTTCTACGCTAGGTAAAGTGATACGGGTAATATATCATTTCAACCCGTAATTTACAAATAAAACCCGGGTTTTATCATTTCAAACCCGCAGTACCTAGTAAATGAAATAAATTGAAATTCGCTCTGGCCTATCATTTCTGCCCATAACGATTTTCCCTTATTCTAAGGTCCGTTCGAGTATGTATCATTTCAACCCATAGTGATTCTAATCTAAAGGGAACTCGAAGTGTGATAAACTGATAAAAACAATAGAACAGCATAATATAATAGTAACATATGATATAACAGGTGTTTAAGCATGGGTGAACATCATATGATCATAATATAGCAGATATAATATGGTGATGCATTTTACAAATTCACAGGTGATCAATTTACTAGTTATAAAAGTACAAAATTGTTTGGTGAGAATAACTCACTTGTATTAGCTGGAGATGACAAACAACTACACAAAATAAAGATCTTCGAAGGCTCGAAAGCATGAATATGATTTGAGAGTGGAGGGCCAAAGATTAATAGTCTTGGTTACATTTAAACAAAACAAACATATATAACATAAGTTTCAAACTCAAATATACAATTAAACAATGTTAGAGATGAATACATAAACCATCTCCAAACCACTTGCACTTGCCTTCTACCACCTATGCTTCAGCTATAGGTCAGAAATACTTGGCTAAGGAGTGGGTTTGGATCTGGTTTGGGTTCAAACTGGTCGGCCATACATAGGAAAAGATGATGCAAAGGTATGTGTGCATGGAACTAACAATACAAGGCAACTACCATGGATTCTATGCAACATATGGGTTCGGCCACAAGCTAGCATGGTGAGGCCATCACTATAGTAGGCTAGAGGATGGTGTAGGAGAGGGTTTTAGGTCAACCATGGGTGGTGGGGGTGGAGTTGGTGGCGGCCAAAGGAAGGATGAAGGTGATGAAGACATAAGTGTTGGCTATGGTGCATATAGGTGAAGTTTTGTGTAAGTATTGTTGGATTTGGTCACATGGGTGCATGGCCATGGCCTTTGAAAAAGAGCTGGAGGTGGTGGTGGGTGGTTTAGGTGGTGGAGGAGGCAGCTATGGTGAAGGACTGGAGAGGAGCCTAGCATAGAAGGTGAGAAAGCAAGTAGAAATCAACAAACAACAAGAAAACAATGAAAAGAGAAAAAGAATTTTACCCAAAATCCTTGGAGATGATGGAGGCCGAACTTTTTTCAAAAATGAGAAGAAAATTCACGTGAAAAATGGTAGGGAGAAGTGGTCGGCTGAAGGAAATGAAGAGATATGGCCAATTGAATGAAAAGTAAGGTTGAAATGTGAAAAGGTGGGAATACAAATAGCCTAAGGAAATAAAAAGCCACAAACCTTACACATTTCTCTATTTCTTTTTATAATTTTAAATAACTGAAATATATATAATTATTAAGTCAAAATTCGAAAAAATAACAAATAAACAAAATACAAATAAATAAATATTAATTATATATGATTAAAATAAGAAAATAGCACAAAAAATGAAAACTAGTCTATAAAATTTGAAAATAAATAGAATAAACTTTGGGAAATTTTATAGACTTGGAAAATATTTATAAATAAGATAAGAACATAAAATAAAAATGCATTCAAAAAAAAAAAAATTAATTAAATATAATTTAAATGAAGAAAATAGCAAAGAAAATAGAAACTAGGCTTTAAAAATAGAAAATAAATTCAATAAGCTTTGGATAAATTCAAAAATGACTTTAAAAATATTTAAAATTCAAAATTTATATAATATAACATAAATATACAAATTATAATAAGATATATCAAGTAAAAGTATCATTTATATAAATTAAAACAGAGAATATTGCTAAATAACCCTATATACACACAATATTGTAAAGGTCATAACTTTCACAATTGAAATCCAATTTCAACGATACAAAAAGCAGTATTCATGATATTAAATCTATTTTCATAATAAAGATAAAACTCAAGAATTCAAATATTTAAATTTAAGACTTAAAAGTTAAAGTTTGACTAGTTTTGACTACAGATCCATTTTTCAGGAAAATATTCAATTTATACCAGTTTGAAATTATAATTCATATAATAATCAAAATTTATATTTAACAATGAAACGTTTGAAATAAAATAAGTTTGAAATAATTTCAAATAAAAATAAAGTCAAATTTAAATTATATACAAAAAATCTGAGGTTGTTACACCGGGAGAGGACCTTGTGTCATATAACCCATTCCGAATAATGATACGACGTTATGGATAGCATTTGATGACCGGTGGTGAAGACCGAGTATTTTCGAAAATGAAAGGATTACCCGTTGAATGACTCTACACTGAGTAGCTACGGTACAGAGATCCCCATTTGTGATGGGGAGTCCGATCGGGATTGTGAATACCCGGATTACAAGGGCTTCTTTGGAAGTGCCTTTGGTTTTGTTCGAACCCGGAACAGACTTGTATAGATGTGTGTCTGACGTTACGCTTTGAGATGCAAAGCCGGTTCCTATCTAATACATTTCTGTTTGGTGGCGGAGAATTTATTCTCTTAGCTTTACACCCTTCTCTGAGACGTACGAGATCAAAGGTTATGTAGTTGATGGTTACTAGTGATGCATTCCCAACTTGGTAACGTGGCATACAAAGTGTTGCTGATCATTTGTTGATCGAAGCATGTCTTTGTGAAAAAGCGTAGCTTTGTGGATGAGATTGCATCAGGACCTCACAAACCGGAAATGGTCGAAACAGGAAGAATGTAGCAAGGTTTTCAGGGGTCGCGCCATTAGGGTATGTCCATTTCTTATGGAAAAGGATGGTATCATGGTATGGAGCCCATATACTTAACTCATGTGGACACTTTAAATTTATTACTGTGTGATTGTTGCTTTGTGGTTGAGGATCCTCGGATAAAGGTCACAAACGACCGGGAATGGCATATCTTTAGGTGTTACTCTCAGGCAGGGAGTAAACCGGCCTTGTATTGGCAGAGAGCTGGGTAAGTTCTCGGGTTGTCCCTCCAGAGGCGTACCTATGTGGCAATAGGATGTCCCTTGGCCTGACCATATGTTGGAAATCCAATCATCAATATGCGCCATGTACGGTTTTAGTTGTATAACCTGCCATTTAACATGGTAGCTATAGTAGGCATACTATAATGGTACATATGCTGGCTAAGATTAATATTATACTTTCGAAATGTTTTTCAATATGCAATAATAATAATATCAAAAAAAATGATTTTGCGTAGTAAGCATGTAATGACCCATAAAATTTTAATAATTTTGACCCGTAAAATTTTAATAATTTTGAATGGTTTTATTTAAATATTTAATTGAATTTTTGTATTTTGATTCATCTTATTTAAAAATTTGGTGTTTGATTACTTAAAAATTTGAATTTTAGAAATTTCTTAAATTGATTATAAATCATTTGCCTAAACTGTAATAAATATAAACAATTTCTGTAATTTTGATTTTGGGTTAAACTTTAACTTTAACTGAAATTTTGAATTTTAAATTTTAACTTCCAAATCTTTTATTTAAATTGTATATATTTGTACAACATTTGTTCCAATTTTTTTCTTTTAAATTGGTTATATACTTTTAAATTAAGTAATAAATAATGTGTAAAAAGAAATAAATTTATACATTTCTTTTATACGTAAATACATCCTTTTTCTTAGTAAAGTAATAAACAAATTAAATGGATGTAACAAATCAAATTTTAAATTAAGAAATAAATAATATGTAAATAGCTATTTAATTATATGTTTTGTTTGGTACATTTTATATCCGCTCTTGTTTAAATTATCTGGCGTTATATAAATGATACGTTATCTTCTGAAATATACTTTAGCATATATTTTACTAAATAAATATGAAACAAATAAATTCAAGGTACGTTACTTTGTTATAAATTTTGGGAGTACGTTTCGATTTAATTATTGCCTCACTAATGCGCAAACTTTTGATTTCTTACCTTAGCTGTTAAAATCATCAGCCGTGCATTTTAAAGGAATGAAAAATCTTGCCTTACACTTCACGTGTAAATTATTTCATCTCTTTTACACTTGTCTTTTGCTTATTTGTATATAATAGGAATGAAATTCTATAATTCCTCTACCGTTTCAAATCATTTATTCTTGCCTTTTGTTAACCCAGTTTCCTCTACGAGTTAAGGAGTCTACGAGATAAGGTCTACGACTTAAGGCCTCTACGGGTTAAAGAGCCTACGAGATAAGGTCTACGGCTTAAGGCCTCTACGGGTTAAAGAGTCTACGAGATAAGGTCTACGACTTAAGGCCTTCACAACCTAAGAACATTGCGGCCTGACGACCTAAGGTCTGCACAATCTTACTAGTTAAGGAGGGCACGACTTAAGGAAGTTTACGACTTAAGGAAGTTTACGACTTAAAAAATTACAACCTAAATGACCCAAGGGAGTAACGGCCCAACAACCTAAAGGGACTATGACTTAACGACTCAAGGGACGAGGAGTTAAGACGACTACACCTAAGTCGTGACGGACTTACGACCTTTGCTAGGTCGTTCACGACCTAAGGCTACAGAGGCAAATTCAATACCGCATCATGACTCGTTAACTCCAGTTAAGCCACAAGCCGAAAATCAGTTTAGGTCGGTCACGACCTACGACATATGGTAAGTCGTACACGACTTAAGACTACGAAGTTAAGGTTCAATGCCGCATCGCTTATGAGAGGACCGGTTGACTCATTTGCGACTTAGGACTTGTGATATATCTAGCGTTCAGCAAGGATGCCTTTAAGAAGTCTCGACCCAGCATTTAAGTGACAACTGACCCACGACTTAGTTTAAGTCGTCCACGACCCAACTTAGGTCGGTTACGACTTAGGACTTGGTAATGTTTCCTGCCTAGAATTGCCTATAAATACGACCCTAGCTCCAACCAGAGAGGGACTTTGGGCTTATTTCCTTCAAACGCCGTTACTCTGCTGCATTCCAAACCAATCCAATCCAACACTTGAAGCTCTCAAGACATTAAGAACGCTACAAACAACTTCAAGGAGAGATCACATACATCCAACATGGATTCAAAAACTCTCATCTTCATCGAAGTTTAAGCTACTTGTTCTAAGTCTCTTGTAATTCAAAGTGTATTGTATTTGGGAAGAATTGTATCAGCTTGTAACGAGATTATTATTAAAAGTACTTAAAGTGGACGTAGGCTATACCCTAAAGCCGAACCACTATAAAATTGTTGTTGTTTACCGCTTTTCTGCTATTATCTGCTTGTAATCTGTTCCCGAGTCGTCGGGTGGTGCTTTCACAACTACAACTCATACACCGGGGTGTTAGCGTTCAAATTTAAGCGTTAACATTTTTGGTGCTTTCACTGAGAATTGAACTCAAGCAAGTTATCATCATTGCTTCACAGAGGTTTGTAGAGAGAATTTCCCTGAAAACCGGAAGTCTATCCGAGATAATGGCTCCTGGAAGGAAGAGTAGATCTGTCAGATCTGGGAATATTCAAGAGGGAACCTCCGCTTCTCCTGTACCTAATCAACCCACTCCGTCTGCTGGGGTTACGAAAGCGGAGTTGGATGCTGTAATATTAGGGCTGAACCAGCAGATAAACGCCCAGAATGCACAATTAGAAGCTCAGAGTGCCCAAAATGCTCTAATTCTGAATAAGTTGAATGATTTGCTCGGGGCAAACAATCAACCGGCTGGTAATGGAAGGAATTATGCTGGCAACGTTCGTGATGCTAATGAAAGGAATGCTCCAGAAAGGGCTGCCAGTCCCTTTGAGCAAACGCTTGCTGAGGTTGGTGGATCTGGAACTCGACATGATGAGGAGTATCTTTCTGGAATGGTCCGGCAAATCATGAGAGAAAGTATGCAAAGGGTTGAAGATGAGAAAGAATGGGGTTTCGCCCCAAGTAAAACTCCATTTACTGAGAAAATCTTAAAGGCGGAATTTCCAAGGAAGTTTGTCCCTCCAACTATCCCAGCTTACAAAGGGACAAGTGATCCGAATGAATTCTTGTATAAATATGATTGGCACATGACAGGTGCCAGAGCCTCAGACGAGATAAAGTGCCGATATTTCCCTGTATACCTTGAAGGTGTGGCTCTACTGTGGTTCACCAAGTTGCCAGTCCGATCTATTGATCAGTTTTCAGACTTGACCCGAAAGTTCAAGGAACAGTTTAGACTATATGCTTCAAAGGCCAAGGACCTCATGTCATTGTCAAGTATAGAACAGAATCCTGGTGAATCTATCAGATCTTTCTTGAACCGCTTTAATATAGCGCTGGCAGAGGTGGACAATGCTGAACCGCGAATGATATTGACTTATCTGATGAGGGCTATTGATAAGTCGAGCGAATTTGGGAAATGGCTAAACATGAAGGAGCCAACCTCCCTCGAAAAGTTCTACAAAAAGGCAGATGAATTCATACGCCTGAAAAGCCGTCCTGTACCGGTGAAGGCAGTGTCGGAAAAAGCTGAAGATAACACTGTTGCTCCACGCAAGAATGAATCTGTAGGGCAAAAAAGGGAAAATAACAATGGGAAGAAACAGAGTAATCTGAAGAAGCCCCGATCCTTCAAGCCATCAGAGTATACTCCTTTATCAGACACGCCGGAGCATATCTACCTTGCCATTAAAGATTCTGTTGACCTCCCTAAACCTATCCCTTTGAGGACCGGAAAAAAGGCTATACAAAGTGGGAAGTTCTGCCGCTTCCATAATCAACCCGGTCATGAGACCGATGAATGCTGCCAGTTGAAAAATCTGATTGAAGAATTGCTAAGACAAAACAAGCTGCAGCAATTCGTGAAAAAGAATAGCAACAATCCTGCATCGTCAAGTCAGGGGCAACAGGCTCCTGTTCATCAGCCTAGGATAGGTGAGAAAGCTACGGGGCATGAATCTGGAAGGCCCATTATCAATGTCATTACAGGAGGGCCTCACCCAGCTGGCAAGAGCTGGGGAGAGATGGAGAGATATGCCAGGGCTTTGAAATATGTTCCAGCCGAAGAAGACGTCTTTGTTTTAGAAGACACTACGCCCCTGAAACAACAGAAAACTTTCAGTGATGATATTATTTTCAGAGCCAGAGATTCCTCAGGTATCGAAGCTCCTACCCTAGATCCCTTGGTCATCTCAGCTGGTATCGGACCGGCCATTGTCAGAAGAGTTCTCATTGACTGCGGAGCATCATGCAATATCCTCTTCAAGAAGACATTCGACCAAATGAAAATCCCTATGGTCGATGTACAATCCTCATCGCAGAAGATCGCTTGGCTTCACCGGGGAGCCAAAGCAACCAATAGGAACCATCGATCTGCTAGTAGAACTTGGGGAAGGAGAAAGGAAAGTAGTCCGCAAGCAAACATTTGTGATTGTCGATGAATTTTCTGCTTATAATGCTTTCCTTGGCCGTCCAACGCTCGCAGTGTTCAAAGCTATCCTAGCCCCGTGGTGCCTCACTATTAAATTCCCTACAGACAATGGAGTAGGAGTTATAAAAGGGGATCAAAATGCTGCGCGAGAGTGCTATTTGACAGAGTTGCGAGAGTCAAGAAAAAGGGAAATGGGAAAGGATGCGGCCACCCCGGTCCACATCAAAGAGCCAGCCTTGTAGCAATTACGGGGCGGACCCTGCACTGGCGAGCATAGCGGGGCACGGAAAGAGATGGATCCCAGAAAAGCCAGTGCAGGGGAGAATAGAGTAGTGCCGGTTGAAACGACGGTACCGGTACCTGTTGACCCGAAGGACCCAAATAAGGTGTTGAATGTGGGTTCACAACTTAATGTGTCAATTCAGAATATCTTGATATCATTCCTGAAAGTAAATCTGGATGTCTTCGCTTGGACTCATGCTGATATGTGTGGAATATCTCCAGAAGTTGCAGTACACGCTCTGAATATTGACCCAAAGTTTACACCAGTAAAACAGAAAAGAAGAACCCAAGGTCTAGAAAGGTCAGCAGAATTAAAAGAGGAAATTGATCGACTCATGGAAAATAACTTCATCAAAGAATCTACCTATCCGAATTGGGTTTCAAATCCTGTGTTGGTTAAGAAAGCTAATGGAAAATGGAGAGTGTGCATCGATTTTTCAGATCTGAACAAGGCCTGCCCCAAAGATTGCTTTCCTTTACCCAGGATCGATCAACTGGTAGATGGAACAGCGGGACATGAATTGTTATCTTTCATGGATGCCTACTCTAGATATAACCAGATCATGATGCATGAACCGGATCAAGAGGACACGAGCTTTATCACCGATGTTGATCTTTATTGCTACAGAGTTATGCCCTTCGGTTTGAAGAATGCAGGGGCAACCTACCAAAGACTTGTTAATGCTATGTTCAAACCGCAATTGGGCAAAACTATGGAAGTCTACGTCGACGACATGTTAGTAAAGTCTAAGAAAGCAGCGGATCACATTGAACACTTGGCAGAAATGTTCGCAGTCCTCCGGAAATACAGAATGAAGCTTAACCCTCTGAAATGCACGTTTGGGGTCGAGTCCGGAAAATTCTTAGGGTTTATCGTCAGCGCTAGGGGCATTGAGGCTAGTCCAGCTCAAATTACTGCCTTGAAAGAAGTCAAAGCTCCTAGAACAAAGAAGGAATTGCAAAGTCTCAATGGAAAAGTTGCCGCCTTGAGTCGGTTCATTTCCAAAGCCACAGATAAATGCATCCCATTCTTTGACGCCCTAAAGAAAGGAAAGAAGAACTTCAATTGGACTCCCGAATGCCAAAAAGCCTTTGATGAATTGATTCGCCATATGGAGACGCCTCCAATACTTTCTAGGCCTGGCGATGGCGAGGATCTTCTTATATACTTGGCAGTATCATCACACGCTTTAAGTGCAGCGCTGATACGGGAAAACAATAGGATTCAACATCCAGTTTACTATATCAGGAAAAGACTCACTGGGGCAGAGACGAATTACTCTAAGTTGGAAAAACTCGCCTATTGCTTACTAATTGCGTCTAGGAAATTGAGGCAATATTTTCAAGCTCATCCTATCAGAGTCCTCACTGATCAACCTTTAAAGCAAGTCCTGTTTCGCCCTGAAACTTCGGGTCGTCTTCTAAAGTGGAATATTGAACTCAGTCAGTATGACATCACTTATCATCCCCGGAAAGCAATCAATGGACAAGCTTTAGCAGATTTCATTGCAGAATTTACGGATAAGGGTAACAGTGAGGAAGAAACGTTCGACAATTCCCCTATCCAATGGAAGTTATATGTCGATGGTGCAAGAAATGATTACTGTTCTGGAGCCGGAGTTGTACTTGAGACTCCTGAAGGTCGGTCATTATGCTATGCACTAAGATTGGAATTTCCTTCAACAAACAATGAAGCCGAATATGAAGCTCTTATCGCAGGACTGAAAAGCTCTAAAGAACTAAACATACGAGCATTACAGATCTTTAGCGATTCTCAGCTTATTGTATGCCAAGTCAAGAAGGAATTTCAAACGAAAGGGGGAAACCTGCCCGCTTACTTGTCAAAGGCTTGGGAACTTCTGTGTGAGCTCGATCACTATTCAATAAGCCACATTCCTCGGGAAGAGAATATGAAGGCAGATTCCCTCGCAAAGTATTCAAGTTCTGGTGAAGCTCAAGTATTGGGATTGGTCCCCGTAGAAGTCCTTTCAGCACCAAGTATAAACGAGATGGATATTGACTGGATTATGACTGTATCTCAAGAACAAGAGTCATGGATGACTCCAATACTGGACTACCTACTCAGAGGTTCTCTGCCAGAAAATTCGATAGAGAGACGGAAGCTACTAAGGAAAGCCTCTCGCTATGTAATTCAGGATGGCCGATTATACAGACGGGGATTCTCAATGCCATTGCTTCGATGTGTATCCAGGGAAGAGTCCAAAACAATCCTAGCTGAGGTACATGGAGGAGAATGTGGTGATTGTTCAGGTGGTCAAACATTAGCAAAGAAAATTCTCCGATACGGATATTTTTGGCCAGAAATTAATCATGATGCTGCAAGCTATTCCCGAAAGTGTGACAAATGCCAAAGATTTGCCAAAATTCCTAGAGCACCTTCAACCGAACTCACACAAATGGTCAGTCCATGGCCATTTGCAATTTGGGGAATGGATCTCATTGGGCCGCTGCCGACTGCCAAATCAGGGATTAGATATGCTATTGTTGCAGTTGATTATTTTACTAAATGGGCTGAAGCTGAACCATTGGCTACTATCACCTCTAAGAAGATGAATAAGTTTCGTGACCAAGAGTATCATTTGCAGGTATGGTGTGCCTCAGAAAATAATCACAGACAATGGTACTCAGTTTGAAAGCGAGGAATTCCAAGATTTTTGCAGGCGATTCAAAATCCAGAAAAGCTTTTCAACAGTTGCTCATCCGCAGGCAAACGGGCAAGTGGAAGCAGTAAACAAGATCACCAAATCAACCATAAAAAAGCAACTTGAAAGAGCAAAAGGTGGTTGGGTCGATAAGCTACCACTTGCACTATGGGCATACAGAACCACTCACAAAACTGCGACTGGGCACACTCCTTTCTCATTAGCATACGGGTCGGAAGCAATGATCCCAGTAGAAACAGAGGTTCCTTCACACAGAAGGATCCATTTCAACCAAGCAGAAAATGAAAGGCTACAGCTTGAAGCGCTAGACTTCCTTGATGAAAAAAGAGATGAGGCTAATCTCAGAATTGCAGCTCATCAGCAAAGAATAGCCAGACATTTTAATTCCAAAGTTCGCCAACGCAGCTTTGAGATTGGAGACCTAGTCCTGAAGAGAATTATGACAGCGACAGGTGTGTTTGGGCCAAATTGGGAAGGACCGTATGTAATAGGTCAGAAGCTTCTTGACGGCACATTCAAACTCACTACTGTTGATGGAGATCAAATTCCAAGGGCATGGAACAGCAACCATTTGCGTCCATACTTTACTTGAAAATTTTGTTGAAATATTGTAAAAAGAATTATGAACGTATGATTCTTGTAATTGAAAGCAATTGTAAAACTGATGCAAGTAAATAATGAAAGAATATAAAGTGGATGTAGGCCCAATTTCCTGGCCGAACCACTATAAATCTTGTGTTCCTTATTATTATTACATGTTTGCTTTATTTGCGATATAAAAAGTACATAGAATGTATTGCTGAAATGTCGATTTAAATTTTTGCAGACAATGGAAGTGAAACTTGCACATAATAAGACCCAGTGATTCTCGCCAAACTTCAAGTCACAAAAGCTCCAAATTCAAATCCTAGATAGGAAGTACTTCAATTGAACAGCCTATGATTTCGATAGAAATGGGCCTTTGCTAATAAATTGAGATCGTTTGAACAAACAAACATCCAATTAAGAAGCTGATGCTCGTTCTCACGAACTTGCCTGGCAATGAAGTACATTTCCTTGGATTAAACGAGTCACTTGTAAAAAAAAAAAAGAGGATCACTGAAAAAGCATAAGCAAGTGGACAAAGGAACAACCAAAGCCATCATCGGCAGCACAAATCCTCTTCGGAGGCACAACTCTTCGGAGGATAAAGACCTCTAATGGGTCATACGCCACAAAAAAGAAAGTTCTCTACTCAACAAAAAAGATTGGAGGAGTCATGACCCTCCAACCATGAGAGAGTAACTTCCAGGCGATGAAAACCCTCTTTGAGGCACATTTCACCAGGAGTTGAAGTGTAACAACCGCTCTTCGGAATTTCACTTCACCAGAGTTGAAATGTAAACAAAATAAAAGCCCTCTTCGGAGGCCCATTTCACCAGGAGTTGAAGTGTTATGACCGCTCTTCGAGATTTCACTTCACCAGAGTTGAAATGCAAACAAAAATAAAAGCCCTCTTCGGAGGCCCATTTCACCAGGAGATGAAGTGTTTTGACCGCTCTACGAGATTTCACTTCACCAGAGTTGAAATGTAAACAAAATAAAAGCCCTCTTCGGAGGCACATTTCGCCAGGAGTTGAAGTGTAACAACCGCTCTTCGGAATTTCACTTCACCAAAGTTGAAATGCAGAGACAAAATAAAGACCTTCCTGAAAGCCCACGTTTCACCGAGATTGAAATAAAACTTCCAAGTGTTGAAACGTGAAAAGGCTTTCTTCGAAGGCACAACTCTTTGGAGGTACACGTGTCACCGAGATTGAAATAAAACTTCCAAGTGTTGAAACGTGAAAAATTCCTCCTTAGAGGTACAACCCCCTCCCGGGGACACAGTTCAAAGGAAAGATCTCTTCAAGGGCACCATCAAGAAGAAAGACCTCTTCGGAAGCCCACGTTTCACCAAGATTGAAATAAAACTTCCAAGTGTTGAAACGTGAAAAGGCTTTCTTCAAAGGCACAACTCTTTGGAGGTACACGTTTCACCGAGATTGAAATAAAACTTCCGAGTGTTGAAACGTGAAAAATCCCTCCTCAGAGGTACAACTTTGTATATAAAAAAAGAAGAAGTTAAAGTGCCCTTCAGAGGTCCGCTTTACCACATAGAAGAATTCACTTGGTAAAATATGCACATAAGTAAAAGAAAAAAGTGATTTCTTCGAACGACAAAGCGTAGAAACTTATACGAAGGGAGTTGTACTCTACAAAAATTTTCTTTAAAAAGAATAAAATAATTATTCTTTAGCAAATAAGAGTGCAAGTCCCCTCGAAGTATAAAATATTGCAGCAAGCTTAAGGTATGGGGGCAACATGGTATAATAGTATAGCTGCATCAGTAAAGTAATACTCAAACAACATACCATAAGCCCGCTGCAATATCATATAAATAAACTTGTGCAAAAATGAATAATAAATGTATTAAACGGAAGTCTGTACAAACAAAGGATCATTTTATTCAATTGAAATGCAGGTACAGGTTTCAAAATAAAGAAAAGCGGGGGCCGGTACCCGCACAATTCTCGACCAGTACATACAAAAGGCAAAAAGCTAAAATGTTCACTTCTTTTTACTACCTTTGGACCCTTTTCCCGACCGAATGATTAGCTTTTCAGGCCGGTCAGTTGGCACAAGGGAAGAAGGAGGGGTAGGTGCAGCTGGTCCAACTTCTGGCTCCCCTTCAGTAACAGTGATTATCTTCCCCCTCCTCTTTGACGTTCCGTGCTTTTTCCTCCTCTTTGAGGAAGACTCACTTCCCGGAGTGGCAAGTTTAGACAAAGTTATGTCATCAGAAGGGGTCCGCTCCGGAGATATCTCACCTCCCTCAAGTCCCTCGTCTCTATGCTCTTGCGAAGCGATGGGATCGTCTAAACCGTGGAGGGCTTCTATTTGTTCCTCTTGCGACCCGGGCTGAGAAGCAGAAGGAGGAGCCACCTGGAGAGACGGAGGAGGGATAACCGGAGGAGGAGAAATCTGAGCGGTGCTTGATACTTTCTCTGTAGAAGAAAAGAGGTTAAAGTCAGTAAAGAGAGGAGATGAAGGCTCATCAAGGTTGAGAAAATAGTCAAGGAGCTCATTAAACCCATATGAAATAAATAAGCAATCCACTTGAGCGAAATTTACAGTGGAATTACCTGCAGAAGTTGTCTTTATTACATCAATTTCATAGTCCGGGGCTTCAGCACTCTCTTGCGATTCATCTGTAACTTGAGTAATTTTGGCCCCTGTATCAGTTTGAGCAGGGATCGGTACATAAGAGCTAGAGCCAATAATGCCAGCATCGACCGAAGTTGAAGGAGGGACAGGAACAGTCAAATTTGTTTCTTTTTCTTGATGCTCTTCCCCCACTATTTCAACCCGCGATCTGGCGAGTTGCTCCTTCCCTCTGGCAAGGGCCGCGCGAGCCTCAAAGTCTAAGTAGTGCACCTCCAACTCCTCTTCAGTGTACCCGGCCCCTTTAAACATATCTAGTGCGGCCTCCCACACTTCGGCCAGAGTAATCTCATACTTGGGGCCCAGGAATGCAAGACTGCCACGCCCTAATATACATTGCAAGTAGAAATCAAATAGTGTCGAGCCAATATCAGCTTTGGTAGCTTCATGGGCCTCTTCAGCTGTAATTCTACCCGCAACAGCCTCATCCCGCTCTCTCTCGACTTTGGATAACTGGGCTTTCAATTTTTCAATCTCTACAGCCTGAAGGCCAGTTTGTCCTCGTAACTGAGTAATATCAGTACGGTTGCCCTCTATAGTCTGCTCCAACTCATCAGCCTTGGCCTCAGCATCCCTTTGCGCGGCGTGAACATCCCGCACCTGTTGAAGAAGCACACTCTCCCTTTGAGAATAAGAAGTGGAAGAAGTAGCAAGCTCCTCTTTAAGTTTCCCAACT
Organism: Allium cepa; assembly: GCA_030765085.1. Classification (NCBI taxonomy): domain Eukaryota; kingdom Viridiplantae; phylum Streptophyta; class Magnoliopsida; order Asparagales; family Amaryllidaceae; genus Allium; species Allium cepa. Next base: position 906,473,401 of record CM060939.1, read on the forward strand.
TCTGCCTCAAGTTTCTCATTATAATCGGCGATACTCCTCATTTCTGCATCATGCTGTTTAAGGATCTTTTGCCATTCAGTTTTGTCGTTCTCCATGGTAAGCATAGCTTCGAGATTGGCCCTATTCACCCTTTGGAGCTCATCAACGAGTTTCTGCCAAGATGACATCCTCTCAATATCGGTTCTGACTGCATCAAGGTTCTGTAGCATAGCACTTTTATCTATGGGAACCAGATCGAGGTCAAAGCGAACTCCTTTTAAACACCAATTAGGAAATCGGCATTGAAGAGTGGCTGGACCTGGTCCAACTTGGTAAGATGGCCTATTGATGATTGCTTGGATATCAATAGGGGAAGGGGCAGGAGATTGAGAAGAAGTAGGAGCAGTAATCTTCTCTGAAGGCGCAGGCATTGGCTCCTCAATAACTTTGGCTCGTTTGCTCGAGTCATCAGTTGTGTGACTCTTCCCTCTATCATCATGAGATTTACGTTTAAGGGAGTCACTCTCTCTGTAGGAGGAATCATGTCGACTATCTGGTCTTCCAAAGCGTTCTTCATAATCACGTCTTTTCCGAGCCTTCCGGGCTTCCCTTTCTTCATCAGTCTCTCTATGAATAGGAGGATAGGATTGATAGCCATACTGGCTGCGTTTCCCATATCGCTGAAAGTCATCATAGTACGAGCTGCCTCGCCTCATTGGTAAACCTAAAATTGAAAAAGAAGAAATAAAACTTGAGAATCCTTCAAACGTTAAAAAAAAAGAGAGCATAAAAGTGCCAGGAATTCTAAGTGTGTGTGATGTGCAAACTACGCGCATCAATCTACGAACCACTCTTTAATTGGGGAGTAGTTGTGGGTGTAATAGATAGCGTCAACTCTTGAGTCGACGGTGACTGTTGCAGAGTAGAAGTAGCTTCAACTACTGACGAAGAAATCCCGGCAGTGATAGGATCTTCTTTAAAGATCTCTTGTGAAGTAGCAAAAAGGTCGCTCAGTCCTTCGAAGGTATCGTCCCTGCTCTGCTTAACGGGACTGGATTTCTCAGCTTTTTCACCAGATTCTTGTGAATGATGGGAAGATCCCTGAGGCTCTTCTTCCTCGATAACCGGGGCAAGTTTGTCAGATGGCCCCGCAGCATCAACAGAAGTGGAACACTTCACTAGCGAAGCCTCAGGAGCAGGTCCTTTAGATATGGATGTGCTAGTAGAAACTGAGGCATCCAACACTCTAGCTGGGGAGTCTGGAATTTCATGAGGACGCGTAGAACGAGAAGTAAGCAAAAGTCCGTACTGATCCAGAAACTCATCTTTCAACAGAAATTGAATATCTCTCTCCTCAACCGGCACGGCCTTAAGCCTCTCAAAAGTCGACTTGTGACTGGGATTCCTAGAGGGAGGAGGCAGCGCTGAAAATAAAAAGAAGCAGAGTTAACACTTAGCAGGTTAGTCTCACAAAGGCCAGATAACAAACGAAGCAAGGATGGGTGATCTTACTTCCTTCCCTCCATAGAGCATAAAACCCAGGGGGGCAACGAACGAAGAAGAACTGGGTTAGAAACCCGTGAGCAGTGTCAGGAAGGCCAACAATTAATTTGCGGTTTCGGGCGCTTCTCACAACAGTAATAGAAGGATGATCTTTGGTCCGGGTAAAGGAGCATAAGTAACAAATTTCATCAAAGCTCGGAAGTCGATCAAGTGTTCTCCTAAATAGCACACACAACCCCATTAGAATGGCGTAGCCATTGGGGTGTAGTTGGGATGGAGCAATGGCCAATTGATGAAGAAGTTGTTGGAAAAAGTCATTGAAAGGAGGAACGCCCCCACTTAGGCACATTTGTCGGTTAACTGTCACAAAGCCAGAAGGTGCTATGTCAGCAGTGTTACTTCTCTCAGGAAGAATGGCATCTGATTCAGCAATGCCAAACTGAGCACACAGCTGGCGAAAAACTTTATATGATAGTGTAGTAGGAACTCTTTTGGGAGGATTAACTAGTGGAGCTGGAAGAACAGTTGCCTCTCCCATCTGAACTATTGCATCTTCTTCCTGAGAAGTCATTCTACACAAGCAACTGGATATTCAAATATGAAGGTGCACGTTTCCTAAAAGTGTGAAGTGTCGTGCAAAACTGATAAAAATAACAAGTAAATATAACTGGAATTAAACTGGTCGACGATTGATCGACTACGGTAATTTCAGAACTTGTTAATTTAAAGTTCAAGCATAATATTAGTGCAGGCTGGTCAGTTTCAATTGAATATTTCAGTGTTGCTTTAATATTCTACTTGAAATCGATAGCACTTCGTTCACACAATTTATTTAAGTTAATTATCTGTTATTAACTAATCTGTCATTTGATGTGGGCGGTCGATGGCAGTATATTCGTCCCAATTTTCTGTAAATATCATATTAAACAGATTGTTAACCCACAAGTTAAAGTAATCTGTAAAAGAATGCAGCAAAGTTCAACAGTTCAAAATCCATGCAACAGTTCAAGGTCTAAGCAGAGTTTAAAAATGCAAGTGCTGAGTCGTAGACGACTCAAGAGCTAAGTCGTAAACGACTCAGGTGATAACTCGACAACAACTTAAGTGCTAACTCGTCTACGAGTTAAGAATTTTTCCTTCGGGTTAAGTTAAGTCGTTGGTTCTCTGGTTGACTCGTCCACGACCTAAAGGATTATGAGAAGAGACAGGATAGGTCGCTTCACTTTTGAGTCGTTGATGCCTTGAGTCGGTAGTCCTTTGAATCGTGAGTCATAAAAGAGAGACAAGACTTCAAGTCAGAAAGATACGAATTCTTCTAAGTCTTAACTCAGTTACGACCTAAAACTCATGCCCCAACTAGACGAATAACCTTATCTCCACTCCTTAACCCATAAACCGCCTCACCCCTAAACCGATGAACCCACTAACTATTATCTCGTCTTCTCCAAACCCCTAACAGCCTAATAAAAATAAAATATAAATAGATTGAAACCCATTATCTTCTCCTCGCGAATTATCCAAAACCTAACCAAACTTCCTCGAGCTCACCAGCAATCGATCGTGGCAACAATCGTGATGAAGCGTGGTATAAGGAACTGGATTAAAGTTGTCAATGAGGGATCCAGATTCGCAAGTTAATGGCTATCGCGGAATCAAATGAACTGCGGATTTACTTACGCGATGCGATGATGAGGATTATAGGGACTGAATCAACGGTAGGATGAACTGGTTGAATTTGTTTCCAAAAGCTCGAGGACGTGTTAATGGCAGAAATAGCTCAGGGGTAAGCAATGAGAAGAAGGAAATAGGAGAAACGACCCAAGCATTTTATACCTCAGGGAAGTGGAACTCGAATCGGCACACCAGGGTTATGATGAGTCGAAGCACACGACTTACGACTTAAGGCATGTGCTTCGAGGGGCAAGTGTTAACCCAGTTTCCTCTATGAGTTAAGGAGTCTACGAGATAAGGTCTACGACTTAAGGCCTCTACGGGTTAAAGAGCCTACGAGATAAGGTCTACGACTTAAGGCCTCTACGGGTTAAAGAGTCTACGAGATAAGGTCTACGACTTAAGGCCTTCACAACCTAAGAACATTACGGCCTGACGACCTAAGGTCTGCACAATCTTACTAGTTAAGGAGGGCACGACTTAAGGAAGTTTACGACTTAAGGAAATTTACGACTTAAGAAATTACAACCTAAATGACCCAAGGGAGTAACGGCCCAACAACCTAAAGGGACTATGACTTAACGACTCAAGGGACGAGGAGTTAAGACGACTACACCTAAGTCGTGACGGACTTACGACCTTTGCTAGGTCGTTCACGATCTAAGGCTACAGAGGCAAATTCAATACCGCATCATGACTCGTTAACTCCAGTTAAGCCACAAGCCGAAAATCAGTTTAGGTCGGTCACGACCTACGACATATGGTAAGTCGTACACGACTTAAGACTACGAAGTTAAGGTTCAATGCCGCATCGCTTATGAGAGGACCGGTTGACTCATTTGCGACTTAGGACTTGTGATATATCTAGGGTTCAGCAAGGATGCCTTCAAGAAGTCTCGACCCAGCATTTAAGTGACAACTGACCCACGACTTAGTTTAAGTCGTCCACGACCCAACTTAGGTCGGTTACGACTTAGGACTTGGTAATGTTTCCTGCCTAGAATTGCCTATAAATACGACCCTAGCTCCAACCAGAGAGGGACTTTGGGCTCATTTCCTTCAAACGCCGTTACTCTGCTGCATTCCAAACCAATCCAATCCAACACTTGAAGCTCTCAAGACATTAAGAACGCTACAAACAACTTCAAGGAGAGATCACATACATCCAACATGGATTCAAAAACTCTCATCTTCATCGAAGTTTAAGCTACTTGTTCTAAGTCTCTTGTAATTCAAAGTGTATTGTATTTGGGAAGAATTGTATCAGCTTGTAACGAGATTATTATTAAAAGTACTTAAAGTGGACGTAGGCTATACCCTAAAGCCGAACCACTATAAAATTGTTGTTGTTTACCGCTTTTCTGCTATTATCTGCTTGTAATCTGTTCCCGAGTCATCGGGTGGTGCTTTCACAACTACAACTCATACACCGGGGTGTTAGCGTTCAAATTTAAGCGTTAACACCTTTTATACACCAAATCAACGCAAGCCTATGTTAAATAAAAAACCCACATACACAATTTCATCCGCATCTCATATTGCCTTCATCTTACCGCGCGTGCTTCTTCCTGAAGGTAATGGTCGCACATATATTTTTTTCTTTGTATTTTCATGTTCTTCTTTCTTGTTTTTTTTAAAGTTTAATTACTATTGATAGTAAAATATTTATATTACTGTTTAAGTACAAATTTTCCCACAGCTTTCAAAATTACTTCATATGGTTTGCCTTTCGTACAGCTCTTTTATTACATTTATATATAAAGTATACAGTTATATATTAGCTGTTTTACATTTTCTGGGTCGCATGTTATACATATACATCGGGTTTTAGTCTTTGATCGCTTTTTTTTTATAATTTACAAATACATTGGTCCCAATACATATGTTTAATGAATACTGATGTGCACATAAATATGCATATTTTTACCAACATATTTAATCTATTTGAATTAAATAAATGATCATATCGGGTATTTTAACTTGTTTAAACCAAATATTCAAATTATTCCAAATTGTCACATATTCATCTTCATATATGTGCAAAACGGTCATTTGTGTGCATATATTTGTTTGAGAAAAATTAATTGAAAATTTGTATATATTTTTGTAGGAAATTGATCTCAAATAGAAGTGGTTTCATGAAGATATGCATGCACAAAATTAATACAAAGGAATGAAGATGGAAATAATTCAAAGTGAAGAACATGGAGGACCCCACCTACCCACCTACCTTAATATACAAATTAAAGGCTAATGCACATGCTTTTGAAGTTAATGGCTTCATGTACACTTAATGGGGGATTAAGACATGTTAATGATAACTTGGCCTCCACACTTCCTAAAGGGCATTTTGGGCATTTCCCAAAAAAATGAATTAGGGTTTTAACACTTGTATAAATACCCCTTATGTTTCATGTAGCCATCTTCTTCTCTTAGTCTCTCTTTAGTTTAGTTTAGATCAAATAAAAGAAAGCTCTCTTTCTCTTTTAATGGCTACTTAGCCAATTTTTATTTCTTGTAATCTTTTTTATTTTATGCAATTTAATACATGCTCTTTCCTTTTCATGTTCATTTACTTTCATGTTGTAGTGTAGGTTTCTCTTATTTCATGCAAGTAGATTAGTTTTGATTCTTTGCTTTGCTCTCTTTTTCTTTCTTTTTTTGCTTTCATGTTGCTTTCTACATTTGTTGATTTGATAACAAATATGAGAGCTTAATCCCTACAATTTAGGGGTAATGAAGCTCTCTAGTATGTAGATGCAACATTTTGAAGTTTATACTCTCTTTTTGTGCTTTAATGGAAACACTTGAAGTGGTTTAATGATGTTGTTTAGCTTTGAATTTGATAGTCTATGTTGTTCATAACAAATAGGCTATGCTTAAACAAACATAACACAAATTGCCTCTTCATCTAAATATGATTATGGCAAAGAAGTGAATGTTGAAATTGAAATTTGATAGCCTATATTTCTAAACAATAGTTAATAGGCTATGCTTAAAATAGATTTTTATTTCAACTTGTTGTCATATTTCATGAGAGTTAAATGTGTATTAGTGGTTGTGTTATAGTTTGATGGTTTATATTGAGCTAATTAATAGCACAAATATACCATACTTATAATAAGCACATCAACTAATTCACTAATGACAAGAAAAGAGAGATCATCACTTCATTTTGTTGATTTATGTGATCTAGAGAGTGGAAATTGCCTCTAAATTGTCTTAACACTCTCATATTTTTATCTATTTTCTTTTCTCATTCTTTTTACATTTTTTTTAGTTAATCACTCTTTCAACTTCGGTTAATTTGATTGAATAAAATTTTAAAATCATCAATTCCCTGTGGATCGACCCGCATTCACCGCGTGCTACATTCGTACACCGTGCGCTTGCGGTTATTTTTAATTTAAATTCGTTCGACGGTTTTCTAAACAAATAGAATTTTGTCGAAGAACAAATACTAATTTTAATATCTAGAGATTTTGATTTTTAAAATGTGTTTTAAATACTAATATATATATATATATATATATCTTTTACTTTAATTGTTTAAAACTTTTATATTTTGTTTTGCTGATTTTGGTTATTAATGGTATGTTAATATACATTATATTATACCAGTTATGTTTTGATGTTTATATGTGTATATTCTTATAAAGTAGGCAATACAAGTTATTTTGGTTACTAATATGTATTTTTATATTATTATGTTAGTTATATTATATTGGATACTACTAGCTACAGTTATATTTATAGTTTGATTGCATAAGTTAAGTATATATATGTGTCCTCTATTGTACAGTTTTAAAGTTTATACAAATTTTTAAGTTGTTTATATACCGGTTTGTTTGTTTTAAAGATTATATTATACTAGTCTCTGTTTTTTTAAAGGTTATGTTATACAATAGTTATATATATATATATATTATTTTATATAAGCTGATACTTATATGTTGTATTGTATATAAAATTTAATAATGGAAGTTTTGTTAACTGTATGTGATAATATAGGTGAAGTAAATTTTGTGTTACTGTATTGGTATGCTGTTTACCATATAATGGAATATGCTAATGTAGATATTTTAATAACTTATATTTTTAAAGCATATAATACAGTGTATTTGTTAGTATAACATACAATGTATTAGTTTTGGTAACATACATGTTTAATATTGAATAATTTGATATGTAAGTTAGTTATATATAGCTGCCTAACAGTTTATATATGTGAGTATCGTTTTAAAATGGAATGTCTATATATATATAGTTTCTATAAGATTTTGTGTATGTTATATGTATACATGTAATATGTTGTTTATCGTTATGAGTATATATATTCATTTATTTCAAATTTTACTATGTAAATATATGCTGTTTTATATGTGTTTTTATTTAAAAGAAAGGATTTTGCAATACATATATATTTAATTTAATATGTGTTTAAATTAATATTGATTTGAAATTAATAATAATGCAACGTACATTTCGTTTCTGTCTCTATCAAGATTGATTCAGATTTGTTCTCATCGATTTTCCCATTAATCAGCTTGTTCGTCGTGCCTATTTTCTTCATCGAATCGTGTCTAACGTTGCTTTGGAATTCTTAACTCAACTTCATTGTCTATTCTCTCCAGCATCGAAAGGTGAGCAATCACTCACAATTAACGTTCTTCTATTTATTAAATTTGATTTCAATTGGAACAACAATTAGAACATGTTGCTAAAATTTAAATGTTAATTGTTTAAATTGTTATATTTAAGATATGCATTTATATGTAACTGCTCACCTATGGGATATGACACCATATCTTGTTGTTTATATTATATTGTTATTGATGATATATGCATGTTATTATTATTTTCATATCTGATATCACTCTGCAAGTTCCCTGTTAGTATATAATTCACCATTGGTTAAAATCATACATACCCGAACGGAATTTAGAATAGGAGAATTTCGTTATAGGTTGAAATGTTAGACCCAAGCGATTTTCATTTGAATTGAATTTGGGATTGCGGGTGGAAATGATATCTACCCATATATATATTTAATTTACGGATTGAAATGATGAATATCCGTGTCACTTGACCATAGGATAGGAAATTATATACAGACACCGTTGGTCTATATATAAATATTTTAAAAATGATTTCTATGATTTCGAAAGGGAATATATATATATGTGGTTTTATTTAATATTGGAAATATCTTTAAGTTTTATACAAAGTAGATTTAATAATAAACTTTAATCTAATAAAGTTCGATTTAATTAATATAATACGTCTAAGTATTATATCTTTGAACAGATTTTCAAGGATTTGTATAAGTTAAGGAAGATAAAGTTGAATTAGGTAAAATTGTATCTAATTAAGAATTCTACTTAATTAAATCGATTTGAACTATTGAATTTGAAGTTTAAGATTTGATTTTATAAGTTGATTTTTTTATTTAAAGTGATTAAATGATATTTCAAGTTTCAACAAATCGAAAGGAATATTTAATCTAAGGGTAAATTAAGGTTATTTAATAATACTGAGTTTATTAAGTGAATATTTCAAGACTAAAAAAAAATATGAGGCTAAATCGAGATCTGTAGAAAACTGTTAAATTTAACTTCGAAATGCCGAATATTAAAGCTTTTAAATATAATGGAAATTAAATGGTAAAATTGTGATTCAGATCTGTGTTCGAAATCAATATAATTTGAATTTGTTATTTAGAAAACTGAATTGAATGGAAATTGATAAATTGAGATTGAATTAATTTGAGTGGGCAAGTCGAGTTGATTTTTGAGGAAATTGCAAATATCTTACTTTATAAATTATTTAATATATACATACCATTATGGGAAATAGATCTATTTGAAATGGAAATGATATTTTTGGTTTTGAAGTATGAATTAATTTGAAATGACCACGGTGTTATACTGTATATTTTTATATTGTAGATAGTTCCATTGATCCTTAGAGGATGGTTATCCCAAACATCCTTTAAGTTATTATATTTCAGTTGATATTTCACTTGAGTTGGATTTATTGATATAAGAATGTTAATACTGACTCGAGTGTTTTGTGTTTTGCTTTACGCTCGGGTCAGACTGAGTGATACAGCATTCGAGACTAACCTTTGGAGTTTGGAGCTTCGTTTGGAGTACCAACTACCGATTCAGCTTTCAGCTTTTCCAGTTGATTAGTTTAGAGAAGTCATCGGTTCATATTGGAGCCTTCACTGTAGTTGAGATATTCCGTTGTATTTTATTTCTAACTCTGATGTTTGTATAGTAGCTTCATGGACTACTATTTATTTATTCTGCTGCGTATTATTGGATTACTCTATGTCTGTGATTCTGTGATTGATTTATTTACTGTATATGTTCAGTTTTGCCAAATTTTAAATTAACAATATGATATTTTGAGCAATTCAAGTCCGACATATGCGGATGCGAATGGTTGAAAATATTTGGTCGTTACAGTTGGCATCAGTGCTTTGACTCTTGGAAAACTTAGCATATATGGCAAATTTATTTATAGAATCACTTTCGTTCGAGTGTAATCTCTTCCTTTTGACTCGATTTCCTTTGTACTTTGGAACGTTCCCTACGGTTCCAAAATTCATTCTTATCTCTCCCTATTTATATTCTTTTGATTCTGGAGTATCCTATAACTCCACTGAATGATTTGTAAAGGGGGTGAAACTCCTTTACAATTGGCATTAATTCACCGGAGATTTCTATATCCTCAGTTTAGATGTTGTTGTCTCTTGTTATGCCAAATTCTATCTCTGGCGGTTGAATGTCGATTTGCCCAAGGATTCCGCATCGATCATATTCTTAAAGTCACGGTTAACCTGGTTAAGGTCGCACGTGATTTGTATAAGTATACACATCTTCTATTTTAAATTTTCAATCACCTCATCTTCGACAGAGCCTATCTTCGAATCAGAATTCTATTTTATTAGAGTTGCTCTAATTTGAATCTCTATCTTTGTTTTGAAATCCATCCTTGAATCACAGTTTGAAAAATCGGGTATGTTTGTGTTTTTTGAAATTGTTTTATATATCGAAATTATTATTTTGATAGGTATGATTTTATCCCATATATAAAAGTGAAAATGTTTTCGATAAGGAATATATACCTTTTAAAAACGAGAATTCGGAGTTTTGAAAGGATCTGGGTTTTGAAAATTTTATAAGAAATTTGATCTATTTAGAAATGATTTATAACTAAAGGGTTTTAATTTGTAATTCGAGAGATTGAATTCTGGTGTTTTGAAATTGGTTTTAAGATTTTTGAAAATATATAATAATACGATTTGAAAGTATTTTCTGAATAAGAAGTGTTTCAAATGACTCAAACAAGTTCCAATGATTTTAAAGAAATTTAAAAGAAGTTTTGAAGAAAATAGAAGTCCAGAACTCACTTGTGTTGCTGGAAATTAATTTCGGTGATGAGTGCATGCATCATCAACATTGATTTTCGAGTTTCAGAGTGGAGGAGAGGCCACTCTAGTAGCTTTGCTATGTGAGAGATTTTGTGAAACAAATTATGATTTAGATTACGGTTTGATATTCGAAAGATATATGTATGTATGTGTGTGTGTGTGTGTGTGTATATTTGAAATGATTTAAACTAAGACGGTGTTCATTCCTTGAGTTTCAGATTGTTTTGCTATAACCTTATCTATTGGAATTGATTTATTGATTTGTTGCTGATTTCCAACTCTTGGATTTAAAAATTTGGTTTCTTCGACTATTTTTAAAGGTTCGAGCACTTCCAAATCAGGGTTTAATTTTCAAAGCTAAGTAATCCAAGAAAAATATAAATCATTCGATTAGGTAAATGAGTTGAAACTGTTTTGTTAAGTAAATGAATAAGGTTACTTTGAATTATACTGATATGGAATTTATTTTGGATTGTTTTGAATAAAATTTATTTCTAAATAGTTTGAAAGGTAAATTGATCTTCCGAATAGAAATAAATAGTTTAAAGGTTTAAAAAGGGAGTGTTTTAAACTGGTAATCATTTTGGATATAATTGATTTTGAGGAAATTATTGGTTTCGAAAATAGATTGGAATTCAAACCCAGTATTTATATGATGATTTTGAAAATGAATTTGTTGGACATAAATTAAGTTGATTTGGAAACGAGGATGACTTTTGAAACCTATTAACTTGGAAACTTTGAAACTGAAGATATTTAAATTGGAAGAAATTTGGTGAAAGCGTATATGATTTCGAAACTGAATTGATATTGAAACAAATTGAAATTGAGGACCTTGTTTGACTAAATACTTGATTTAGGAGTTATCGAACTTATATAAAATTGATTTTTATAAGTATGAAGTTGATTTGAAAACTGTTGATTTAGAAAGGTACATAATTTAAAAGGTGTAATCTTATATATTCGAAGTATATATAAGTGTGATTTGATATACTATTGATTTTGGAAAGTATTCGATTAGAAAGTGAAACCTTATATATAATGGACTCCATGTAAGTATGATATTTGAAATTGATTTGAAAAGATACTATATGATATATATTTTCGAAGTAAAGATATGGAAAGTGCCTTCTTCTTGATATCCGCTTTGTGACTATATTTTGGATTCATTCTATAGATATTATTCTCTTTGATTTTGGTTTTCGGATGTGATACTCGAGTGTCCTACCATGGCGTAACCTGTGGTTATTTTTTTGGGTAGCATAATCCGCAAGGCAGAGATTGCTTAAATGGTATGGATGTTTCCTGGGGGATCCATGCGTAACCATTGTTATGTATCTTGCGGTATGCAGTTTGTTGTGGTGGCGAAATCTACGAGGCAGAGATTGCTTAAATGGTATGGATGTTTCCTGGAGGATCCAGGCATAATCATTGTTATGTATCCTGCGGTCCACAGTATTGGTTATCATGGCGAAATTTGCAAGCAGAGATTGCTTAATGGGTACGGATGTTTCCCGAGGGATCCAGGCATAACCATTTTTATGTATCCTGCGATCCGGGTGATTTGTTTGGATTGTAATTTCCATATCGAATTTGAAGTTTTTCCAGTATTTTCACTGGGTGTTGAAACAAGTCTACTAAGTACTTGAAGAATTCTAGCTTTGGGCCTGATCAACGCATGGCCAGAGTCTGCAAGAACGAGAATGAACTTGTTGAAACATCGAGTTATAAAAATATTTTCGAAAGGAAAATTTGGTTTTGATACAAAAGTATTTTATTATAAAAGTATTTCCAACAAAGAAATTTTGTACTAATATTTGAAATTCGTATGATTTGAATTAACTATTCATGCCCGATACAATTCTTTTGAATCTACCCTATTTGCTCAGCTTATTTATTCGCCCATATTCTGTTTTCCAAATCTACCTTATTTTCCCTTTTTGAATATATCCTTTTTAAATTATTGTTTATTTATATACTACATGGTTTAATAGTAAATTAATAGTGTTATTAATGTTTCAGAAGTTATTAATTAAATAAAACATATTTGAAGAAAATGATTTTTAATTTATTGATAATATTTGAAAAGTATCATGAGATAAATTAATAAATTTATGAATTATGGATTCAATGTTTCAATAGATTCTTTGTAAATATAACTAATGATGTAACTAATTGTTTTCAAATAGTTTTCATATATTTATAAAGGTGTTATTTAAACATATAAAGGGTATTTATAAAGGAAGCAAGAAATTTTACAAATGGGTTTTGAAAAGTTTTAAAGTATTAAAGATAACTTAATTGCAAATGAAGTTTTCAAATGAATATTTCAAGTAATTTTTTTATATAATCTCAAATTAATTATTTAAATCTTGACTTTCAATCTACTTTTATTTCCGTTTGTTCTATTCATCTACCTCCTTCTTTTTCGGGGATGAAAAGTTTTGAGTGGGGGAGAGTGCAATGACCCGTAAAATTTTAATAATTTTGACCCGCAAAATTTTAATAATTTTGAATGGTTTTTGTTAACGCTAAAATTTGAACGCTAACACCCCGGTGTATGAGTTATAGTTGTGAAAGCACCACCCGATAACTCGGGAACAGATTACAAGCAGATAATAGCGGAAAAGCAGTAAACAACAACAATTTTATAGTGGTTCGGCTTAAGGGTATAGCCTACGTTCACTATAAGTACTTTTATTGATGATCTCGTTACAAGCTGATACAATTCTTTCCAAGTACAATACACTTTGAATTACAAGTCACTTAGAACAAGTAGCCTAAACTTCAATGGGAGTCTTCAAATCCATGTTGGATGTGTGTGATCTTTTCTCGAAGTTGTTTGTAGCGTTCTTCGTGTCTTGAGAGCTTTAAGTGTTGGATTGGTTTGGAATGCAGCAGAGTAACGGCGCTTGAAGAGAATGAGCCAAAAGTCCCCTTTTAGTTGGAGTTAGGGTCATATTTATAGGCATTTTTCAGAGTAAGGTCGTAGGTCGTGACCGACCTAAGTAAGGTCGTAGGTCGTGACCGACCTAAGTAAGGTTGTAGTCGACCTGAAGAGAATTGGCCCCTCCTTCCTCACGCATGCTGATTTGCACAAGTCCTAGGTCGTGAGCGACCTATCCCCCTGTGGCATTGCATAGTCTTCTATATTCTGGTATTTAGGTCGTTAGCGACCTAACCTAGGTCGCGAGTACTTTCCTGCAGCCATAGTTAATCTTAAGTCGATGAGTCCCTTAGGTCGCGACCTTCCTTAGGTCGCGGAGCTTCTTAGGTCGGTGGATAGTTAGGTCGCGGAGTTCCATAGGTCGAGTCCATCTTCAGGTCGCACTCACTCTTAGGTCACAGCCTCCTTTAGGTTGCAGCTTTCTGTTAGGTCGCAACAATCCTTAGATCGCCAGGTTACTTCTACAGTTAAGTCGCGCCCTTTTTTAGGTTGCTTGTTCTTTTAGGTCGCGGCCTTTTTGGATCGCTGCTGCCTTTAGGTCGAGACAATCTTAGGTCGCAACACTTTAGGTCACAGCTACTCTTAGGTCGCTGGGTTCCGCTAGGTCGTAACCTTCTTCAAATCGCTAGGTCGCTTCACTAATTAGGCCGCTAAATCGTTTCATCTCTTGGGTCACTAGGTCGCGTCTTCAGTTAGGTTGCTTACTTTTAGGTCGCGGCAATAATAGGAGTTAACATCTGCCCCTCGAAGTATAGGCCTATGTCATAGGTCGCATGCTTCGACTTATCTTTGCTAGGTCGTGAGCGACCTAAAACATATGCTAACTCGCGTGTCTACTCACCTTCTTCTTTCAGCTCCATATAAACTGCTAGGTTGCTTCTTCTTCATTATCTAACTGCTTCAATTTCTTGCTCTGCCATTAACAGAATTCCCCAATTTTAAAGACGAACTCAAGCAAATCATTCAGCAATTCATTCTTGTTATCAAATCACGTAAGCATCTTCGATCCTTATTCATTCCCTAATCACCATCGAACCACAAATTCTAACCTCTCAACCCCAAATCGATTTTGTACGTCGTGCTTCACTCTGAGTTGCATTGTGATCGATTCCTGTTCGTCACTGGCTATTGTTGTTGTTGTGATTCTCGAACGCACAATAGTGAGTTAGGTCTATGATAGATCAGAGATATATGGAGTCATTTTTCGAATGACTTGGTGGTATGAAAAGACGATGATCTTCACGAATAGAATGAGGGATTCTGCGGTATTAGTGTTAACGGGTTACTGGGTCTGATGTGCTTTAGCGTGGATAGGAAGTCAGCGACCTAGTAGATCTGAGCATTCTAAGATAACTTACGACCTAAGGGAAGCTCGAGGACTTTCAAATTCACGACTTAATTCTTAGGTCGCGTTGGGATTTGAACGACCTAGGACATGGCAAATTTGCACACGCACTTTGAACAGAATGACTTAACAATTTAGCGACCTATCATTCTTGAATGACTGCATAGCGACTTAATATATCAACGACCTATACTCTGCGGCATAGGCTTTAGGTCGCGGCCGAGTTAGGACTTGGAAGGTTTGTACTGCCTTGAACCTTTTAACTTGCATAGTGCGACCTAATGAAGCCCGACCTATGCTAGATCGCTGGACGACCTAAGACTTGTGAAATTCTGTGAAGACTTGGTTGAATTGTTTGAACTTGAATTCTGTTGCACTTTGTTGTAGGTTATCTCTAATGCTAATAACCTGTTAAACATAATATTTGCAGAAAACTGGGACGAATATACTGCCATTGACTGCCCACATCGAATGACAGATTAGTCGATAAAGAGTAATCAACTTAAATGAACTGTGTGAACGAAATGCTGTGAACCAATGAATTCAAGTGAAGTGTTAAAGCAAAACTAAAATATCCAGTTAAAGCTGATTCGTTCGCATTAACACTACACTTGAGCTTTATATTAACAAGTCCTGAAATCTCATAGTCGATTAATTGTCAACTAGTTTGATTTCAGTTATGTTTGCTTTCTCTTTTTTTTTTAGTTCTGCACAACACTTCACACTTTTTAGGAAACGTGCACCTTCTCATCTGAACATCCAGTTGCTTATGTAGAATGACGTCTCAACAAGAAGAGATGATAGAACACGCCGAAGGGGTTTTCCCGATTGCTATTCCACTAGAGAATCCTCCGGAAAGAACTCCTACCCTTTTGAAACAGCGGGCGCTTAATCAATTATGCGTTCAATTTGGCATTGCCGAGGCAGAAGTTTTACTCCCTGGACCAAATGACTTTGCTGATAGACCACCTTACGGTTTTGTTGCCATTAATCGACAAATGTGCTTAAGTGGAGCAATTCCTCCTTTTAATGAATTTCTTCGACAAATCCTCCTTCGACTGACGATCTCTCCTTTCCAGCTGCACCCCAATGGCTATGCCATTTTGATGGGATTGTGCGTTCTGTTCAGGAGGACTCTTGACCGTCTTCTGAGTTTTGAGGAAATCTGTTACTTGTGCACTTTTGCGAAGAACAAGGACCACCCTTCAATTGTACTTGTAAGAGGTGCGAGGAACCGCAAACTTATTTTGGATTTACCGGAGAGTGCACATGGTTTCCTGAATCAATACTTCTACATTCGTTGCCCCGCAGAATTTTACGCAGACTGGAGAGTGGGAAGTGAGATCTTTTTTCTCTTCTTTCTTTAATTTTATTCTAAGTTTTACCTGGTTCGTATTGCTAGATGCTGATTCCATTCCTTATTTTTACAACACTTCCTCCTCCTTCTAGAGATTCCAGCCATAAGTCAGTTTTTGAAAGGCTAAGCACTGTGGCTGCTGAAGAAAGAAGCGCAAAATTTCTATTGACAGAAGAACTTCTTCATCAGTTTGAGCTTCTACATCCTTCTCGTTCCACTCAAATTCATGAAGTTCCAACGGAGGTTCCTGATTCTCCGACGAACACTCCTGATGCCCCGGTCTCCACTAAAGAGCACTTGCGACGAGAAACTTCCATAGAAACTTCACTAGTAAAGTGTTCTATTCCAAGGGATGACGCGGGGCCATCCGAAAAGCCCGCGCTTGTTCCCATAACTGAAGAAGAGGAGCCCCTTCCTCAAACCGGGAAGAATGCTGATGAAGGAGTTGATGGAGGAAGTATGGTTAGGCGCGATGGTGATGACATCTTTGGGAGTTTAAGTGACATAATTATCACTTCTCAAGAGCTCTTTAAAGATGACTCTGTCAGTGCTAAAGTTATATCCCCGGCGGTTGAAGCGACATCCGTTCTTAACCAGACTCCCTCAACCCAGGAATTGCCACTAATTATTAAACCTGTCACTACCCCTCAGCCGGCGAGCGGTTCGTAGCTAGTTTGACGCGCGTAGTTTGCACATCACATGCACTTAGGATTTCTTTTTAACCTTTCTATGCACATGCCTTTTGTAATACTTGAAAGATTCTCAAGTTTTGTTTCTTCCTTTAATTTTAGGTTCTCCAATGGGGCAAAGCGGCTCTTTTTATGATGAATTCAAACAGTACGGGAGACGCGGACAGTTTGACTATAGGCGCCATCTTCCCGTACACAGAGAAACTGATGAGGAGAGGGCCGCTCGTAAGGCTAGGAAGAGACGCTCCTATGAAGAGCGCTATGGGAGAGAGGAAGAAAGACACGACCCTCCTCGTGGAAATGAGGATACTCATAAACGAAAGACCCATGATGAGAGAGGGAAAAGTCATATGGTCGACTCCTCCAGCAAGCGGGCTAAACTTAGCGAAGGAACAATGCCTTCAATTTCTGAAAATGTTCCTGCTCCTGCTCCCTCTCCGGCTCCTGCTCGTTCTGATATTTAAACAATTATCAAAAGACCCGCATACCAAGTTGGGCAAGGTCCACCCATTCTTCAAAGTCGATATCCTCAATGGTGCTTAAAAGGGGTTCGATTTGACCTCGACCAGGTCCCTCTTGACAAACCAGCTATGCTACGAAATCTTGATGCCGTCAGAGTTGACATTGAAAGAATATCCAATTGGCAGAAACTGGTTGACGAGCTTCAAAGAGTTAATCGAGCGAACCTTGAAGCCATGCTCACAATGGAGAATGATAAATCAGAGTGGCAGAAGACTCTTGAACAACATGACGCTGAGATGAGGAGCATTGCTTCCTATAATGAAAAACTCGATGCGGAAGTGGAAAAGCTTAAAGGAGAACTTGTTACTTCCTCCACTTCCTATTCTCAAAGGGAAAGCATACTCCAGCAACAAGTGCGAGACGCACAAGCTAGTCAAAGGGCAGTTGAGGACAAACTCGCACATCAAGAAAAAGTCATAGAAGACCAACGTGCTGAAGTTGCACAGCTGCGAGAACAAACTGGCTCCCAAAACATGGAGATAGAATTATTAAAAGCTCGACTTGCCAATGCTGAAAGAGAGCGCGATGAAGCCGTCGCTGGTAAATTTGCAGCTGAGGAAGCTCACCAAGCTACTAAAGCCGACATTGGCTCTACATTATTCGACTTTTATCTGCAATGCATTTTGGGACGCGGTAGCCTTGCGTTTTTGGGTCCTAAGTATGAGATTACACTAGCTGAAGTATGGGAGGCTGCCATAGATATGCTTGGGGGCGCTGGTTACACTGAAGACCAGCTTGAAGAATATTATTTTGACGAGGAAACTCGAGCAGCGCTGGCCAGGGGAAAGGAACAACTTGCTAAATTTCGGGCTGAAATGACAAGAGGAGAATGCCCAGAGAAGGAAGCGCTTGTAACTGCTCTAGTCCCTCCTTCGGTTTCAGCTGGCGTTGATATAGCTGGTCCCAGTTCTTCTTCTCTGCCCCAAGACAAAGTTGATCTCGGAGTTACAACTTCCGAGGCTGTAGAAGAGCCTCAAGAGAGCACTGAAGCTCAGGACTCTGAAATTTACGTGATAAAGACAACTTCTGCAGGTAACTCTACTGTAAATTCTGTCACTGTCAATCTCGCTCAAGTGGATTGCTCACTTGTTTCTTATGGGTTCAATGAACTTCTTGACTATTTTCTCAACCTTGATGAGCCTTCATCTCCTCTTTTTACTGACTTTAACCTCTTTTCTTCTGTAGAGAAAGTATCAAGCACTGTTCAGATCTCGCCTCCTCCAGTTATCCCTCCTCTGTCCCTTCAAGTAACTCCTCCTTCTGCTTCACAGCCTGGGTCGCAAGAGGAGCAAATAGAGGCTCTTCATGGCTTAGATGACCCCATCGCTTCACAAGAGCAGAAAGACGAGGGGCTTGAGGGAGGTGAGATATCTCCGGAGCGAACTCCTTCTGATAACATAACTTTGTCCAAACTTGTTACTCCAGGGAGTGAGTCTTCCTCAAAGAGGAGAAAGAAGCATGGAACATCAAGGAGGAGAGAGAAGAAAATCATTGTTACCGAGGAGGAACCGGAAGCTGGGCCAGTTGCACCTCCCTCTCCTTCTTCCCTTCTGCCCACAGATCGGCCTGAAAAGTTAATCATTCGACCGGGTAAAGGGTCCAAAGGGGGTAAGAAGAAGTGAAGATTTTAGTTTCTTGTCTTTTGCATGTACTGGCCGAGAATTGTGCGGGTACCGGCACCCGCTTTTCTTTATTTTGAAACCTGTATCTGCATTACAATTGAATAAAATGATCCTTTGCTTGTACAGATTTCTGTTTGAATTTGAGAATGCATTTATTATTCATTTTTGCACAAATTTATTTATATGATATTGCGGTGAGCTTGTGGTATGTTGTTCGAGCGTACTTTACCGATGTAGCTATACCATTTTGTATGTAACTATACCGTGTTGCCCCCATACCATAAGCTTGCTGCAATGTTTTATACTTTGAGGGGACTTGCACTCTTATTTTCTGTAGAATGACTATTTCATTCGTGAAGAAATTTTTCGTAGAGTACAACTCCTTTCATATAAGTTTTACGCTTTGTCCTTCGGAGAAATCACTTTTTTCTTTTGCGTATGTACACATTTTGCCAAGTGAATTCTTCTATGTGGTAAAGCGGACCTCTGAATGTATTTTAACTTTCTTCCTTTTTTTTTTTTAGAACAGGTAAATCACTCTTCCTTTGAAAGATAAAGTATGCTCTTGATGAGGATTTTTCTTTTAAATAGAAATTTGTACCTCTGAGGAGGGGTTTTTTCACGTTTCAACACTTGGAAGTTTTATTTCAATCTTGGTGAAACGTGTACCTCCAAAGAGTTGTGCCTTTGAAGAAAGCCTGTTCACGTTTCAACACTTGGAAGTTTTATTTCGATCTCGGTGAAACGTGGGCTTCTGAAGAGGTCTTTCTTTTTAATTGTGTCCCCGGGAGGGGGTTGTACCTCTGAGGAGGGATTTTTCACGTTTCAACACTTGGAAGTTTTATTTCAATCTCGGTGAAACGTGTACCTCCAAAGAGTTGTGCCTTCGAAGAAAGCCTTTTCACGTTTCAACACTTGGAAGTTTTATTTCGATCTCGGTGAAATGTGGGCTTCTGAAGAGGCCTTTCTTTTTAATTGTGTCCCCGGGAGGGGGTTGTACCTCTGAGGAGGGATTTTTCACGTTTCAACACTTGGAACTTTTATTTCAATCTCGGTGAAACGTGTACCTCCAAAGAGTTGTGCCTTCGAAGAAAGCCTTTTCACGTTTCAACACTTGGAAGTTTTATTTCGATCTCGGTGAAACGTGGGCTTCCAGGAAGGTCTTTATTTTGTTTTGCATTTCAACTCTGGTGAAGTGAAATTCCGAAGAGCCGTCGTAACACTTCAACTCCTGGTGAAACATGCCTCCGAAGAGGTCTTTTATTTTGTTTGCATTTCAACTTTGGTGAAGTGAAATTCCGAAGAGCGGTCGTAACACTTCAACTCCTGGTGAAATGTGCCTCCGAAGAGGTCTTTTATTTTGTTTGCATTTCAACTTTGGTGAAGTGAAATTCCGAAGAGCGGTCGTAACACTTCAACTCCTGGTGAAATGTGCCTCAGAGAGGGTTTTCATCGCCTGGAAGTTACTCTCTCATGGTTGGAGGGTCATGACTCCTCCAATCTTTTTTGTTGAGTAGAGAACTTTCTTTTTTGTGGCGTATGACCCATTAGAGGTCTTTATCCTCTGAAGAGTTGTGCCTCCGAAGAGGACTTGTGCTGCCGATGATGGCTTTGGTTGTTCCTCCGTCCACTTGCTTATGCCTTTTCAATGATCCTCTCCTCTCTCTTTTTTTTTTTTTTTTAGCTTTCATTCCCTTTTCTCACAAGTAACTTGTTTAATCCAAGGAAGTGTGCTTCATTGTCAGGCAATTTCGTGAGAATGAGCATTAGCTTCTTAATTGGATGTTTATTTGCTCAAACTATCTCAATTTATTAGCAAAGACCCGTTTCTGTCGAAATCATAGGCCGTTCAATTGAAGTACTTCCTATCTAGGATTTGAATTCGGGGCTTTTGTGACTTGAAATTTGGCGAGGATCACTTGGTCTTTTTATGTGCAAGTTTCACTTCCATTGTCTGCAAAAATTTAAATCGACATTTCAGCAACATATTCTATGTACTTTTTATATCGAAAATAAAGCAAACATGCAATAATAATAAGGAACACAAGATTTATAGTGGTTCGGCTAGGAAATTGGGCCTACATCCACTTTATATTCTTTCATTATTTACTTGCATCAGTTTTACAATTGCCTTCAATTACAAGAATCATACATTCATAATTCTTTTTACAATATTTCAACAAAATTTTCAAGTAAAGTATGGACGCAAATGGTTGCTGTTCCATGCCCTTGGAATTTGATCTCCTTCAACAGTAGTGAGTTTGAATGTGCCGTCAAGAAGCTTCTGACCTATGACATACGGTCCTTCCCAATTTGGCCCAAACACACCTGTCGCTGTCATAATTCTCTTCAGGACTAGGTCTCCAATCTCAAAGCTGCGTTGGCGAACTTTGGAATTGAAATGTCTGGCTATTCTTTGCTGATGAGCTGCAATTCTTAGATTAGCCTCATCTCTTTTTTCATCATGGAGATCTAGCGCTTCGAGCTGTAGCTTTTCGTTTTCTGCTTGATTGAAATGGATTCTTCTGTGTCAAGGGACCTCTATTTCTACCGGAATCATTGCTTCTGACCCGTATGCTAATGAAAACGGGGTGTGCCCAGTCGCAGTTTTGTGAGTGGTTCTGTATGCCCATAGTGCCAGTGGTAGCTTATCAACCCAACCACCTTTTGCTTTTTCAAGTTGCTTCTTGATGGTTGACTTAATAATTTTGTTCACGGCTTCCACTTGCCCGTTTGCCTGCGGATGACCCACTGCTGAAAAGCTTTTCCGGATTTTGAATTGCTTGCAAAAATCTTGGAATTCTTCACTTTCAAACTGAGTACCATTGTTTGTAATTATTTTTTGAGGCACGCCGTATCTGCAAATGATGTTTTTAGTCACAAAACTTATCATCTTCTTTGAGGTGATAGTAGCCAGTGGTTCAGCTTCTGCCCACTTAGTAAAATAATCTACAGCAACAATGGCATATTTAATTCCAGATTTGGCAGTTGGTAATGGTCCTACAAGGTCCATTCCCCATATTGCAAACGGCCATGGACTGACCATCTGTGTGAGTTTGGTGGAAGGAGCTCTAGGAATTTTGGCGAATCTTTGACATCTGTCACATTAACGGGAATACTCTGCTGCATCTCGATTAATTTCTGGCCAAAAGTATCCATATCGGAGAATTTTCTTTGCTAATGTTTGGCCACCTGAATGATCACCACATTCTCCTCCATGCACCTCCGCTAGGATTACTTTGGACTCTTCCCTGGATACACAACGAAGTAATGGCATTGAGAATCCCCGTCTGTATAATCGGCCATCCTGGATTATATATCGAGAGGCTTTTCTCAGTAGCTTTTGTCGTTCTTTTGAGTTCCCTGGTAAAGATCCATTGAGCAGATATTCTGTTATCGAAGTCATCCATGATTCTTGCTCTTGAGACATGCTCATGATCCAATCAATATCCATCTCATCAATGCTAGGAGTCGACAGGACCTCCACTGGAGTTAAACCCAGAAATTGGGCTTCGCCTGTGCTAGAATACTTTGCGAGAGAATCTGCTTTCGTGTTTTCCTCTCGAGGAATGTGACTTATCATGTAATGATCCAAATCACCCAGGAGCTCCCAAGCCTTTGACAAGTAGGCGGGCAGATTCCCCCCTTTTGCTTGGAATTCCTTTTTGACATGGCATACAATAAGCTGAGAATCACTGAATATCTGTAACGCTCGGATGTTTAATTCTTTAGCAATCCTTAAGCCAGCGATAAGGGCTTCGTATTCTGCTTCATTGTTTGTTGAAGGAAATTCCAATCTTAGTGCATAGCATAATGATCGGCCTTCAGGGGTCTCAAGTACAACTCCGGCTCCAGAACAGCAGTCGTTTCTTGCACCATCGACATATAACTTCCATTGGATTGGGGAATCATCGACTGTTTCCTCCTCACTGTTACCCTTATCTGTGAATTCTGCAATGAAATCTGCTAAAGCTTGTCCATTGATTACTTTTCGGGGATGATAAGTGATGTCATGCTGACTGAGTTCAATATTCCACTTTAGAAGACGACCCGAAGTCTCAGGGCGAAACAGGACTTCCTTTAAAGGTTGATCAGTGAGGACTCTGATAGGGTGAGCCTGAAAATATTGCCTCGGCTTCCTAGACGCAATTAGTATGCAATAGGCGAGTTTTTCCAACTTAGAGTAGTTCATCTCTGCCCCAGTGAGTCTTTTGCTGATATAGTAAACTGGACGTTGAATCCTTTTGTCTTCTCGTATCAGCGCTGCACTTAAAGCATGAGATGATACTGCCAAGTATATAAGAAGATCCTCGCCATCGCCAGGCCTAGAAAGTATTGGAGGCGTTTCCATATGGCGAATCAATTCATCAAAGGCTTTTTGGCATTCGGGAGTCCAATCGAAGTTTTTCTTTCCTTTCTTTAGGGCGTCAAAGTATGGGATGCATTTATCTGTGGCTTTGGAAATGAACCGACTCAAGGCGGCGACTTTTCCATTGAGACTTTGCAATTCCTTCTTTGTTCTAGGAGCTTTGACTTCTTCCAAAGCAGTAATTTGAGCTGGACTGGCCTCAATGCCCCTAGAGCTCACGATGAAGCCTAAAAACTTGCCGGATTCCACTCCAAATGAACATTTTAGATGGTTAAGCTTCATTCTGTATTTCCGGAGGACTGTAAACATTTCTGCTAAGTGTTCAATGTGATCCGCTGCTTTCTTAGACTTTACTAACATGTCGTCGACGTAGACTTCCATAGTTTTGCCCAATTGCGGTTTGAACATAGCATTAACAAGTCTTTGGTAGGTTGCCCCTGCATTTTTCAATCCAAAGGGCATTACTCTGTAGCAGTAAAGACCAGTGTCGGTGATAAAGCTCGTATCCTCCTGATCCGGCTCATGCATCATAATCTGGTTATATCCGGAGTAGGCATCCATAAAAGATAACAATTCGTGTCCCGCTGTTCCGTCTACCAGTTGATCGATTCTGGGTAATGGGAAGCAGTCTTTGGGGCAGGCCTTGTTTAGATCTGAAAAATCGATGCATACTCTCCATTTTCCATTGGTTTTCTTAACCAGCACTGGATTTGAAACCCAATTCGGGTAGGTGGATTCTTTGATAAAATTATTCTCCATGAGCCGATCAACTTCTTCTTTTAATGCCGCCGACCTTTCTGGACCTTGAGTTCTCCTGTTCTGTTTCACAGGTGTAAATTTTGGATCAATATTTAGAGCATGCACTGCAACTTCTGGGGATATTCCGCACATATCGGCATGAGTCCAAGCAAAAACATCCAGATTTGCCTTTAAAAAAGATATTAAGATATTCTGAATTGACACATTAAGTTGTGAACCCACATTCAACACCTTGTTTGGGTCCTTTGGGTCAACAGGTATCGGTATTGTCGTTTCCACTGGTACTACTCTATTTTCCCCTGCACTGACTTTTCTAGGGTCCATCTCTTTCCTTACTCCGCTGTGCTCGCCAGTGCAGGGTCCGCCCTGTAATTGCTACAAGGCTGGTTCTTTGATGCGGACTGGGGCTGCCGCATCATTTCCCATTTCCCTTTTTCTTGCCTCTCGCAGCTCTGTCAGATAACACTCCCGCGCAGCATTTTGATCCCCCTTTATAACTCCTACTCCATTGTCTGTAGGGAATTTAATGGTGAGGCACCATGGGGCTAAAACAGCTTTGAATGCTGCGAGCGTTGGACGGCCAAGGAAAGCATTATAAGCAGAAAATTCATCGACAATCACAAATGTTTGCTTGCGGACTACTTTCCTTTCTCCTTCTCCAAGTTCTACAGGCAGATCAATGGTTCCTACCGACTGTTTTGGCTCCCCAGTGAAGCCAGCGATTTTAAGTGATGAAGCTTGCACATCAGCCATAGGGATCTTCATTTGGTCGAATTTTTTCTTGAAGAGGATATTGCAGGATGCGCCACAATCAATGAGAACTCTTCTGACAATAGCTGGCCCGATACCAGTCGAGATGACTAAGGGATCCAAGGTAGGAGCTTCAATACCTGCGGAATCCCTAGCTTTGAATACAATATCATCATCAAGAGTTCTTTGTTGCTTCAAGGGCGTAGCACCTTCCAAAACGAATACATCTTCTTCGGTCGGTACATACTTTAAAGCTCGGGTATACCTTTCCATCTCACCCCAGCTTCTGCCCGCTGGGTGAGGTCCTCCCGTAATGACATTGATAATGGGCCTTCCAGATTCATGACCTGAAGCCTTCTCAATCGTCCTAGGCTGATGAGTAGGAGCCTGTTGCCCCTGACTAGATGAAGCAGGATTGTTGCTATTCCTTTTCACAAATTTCTGTAGTTTGTTTTCCCTTAGCAACTCTTCAATCAGATTTTTCAGCTGACGGCATTCGTCGGTCTCATGACCGGGTTGATTATGGAAGCAGCAGAATTTCCCACTTTGTATAGCCTTTTTCCCGGTCCTTAGAGGAGGAGGTTTAGGAAAGTCAACAGAATCTTTAGTGGCTAGGTAGATACGCTCCGGCGTATCTGATAAAGGAGTATATTCTGATGGCTTGAAGGATCGGGGTTTCTTCAGATTATTCTGCTTCTTCCCATTGTTATTTTCCCTTTTTTACCCTATAGATTCATTCTTGCGTGGAACAACAGTGTTATCTTCGGCTTTTTCCAACACTGCCTTTACCCGTACGGGACGGCTTTCTAAGCGTATGAATTCATCTGCTTTTTTATAGAACTTTTCAAGGGAATTTGGTTCCTTCATGTTTATCCATTTCCCAAATTCACTCGACTTGTCAATACCCTTCATCAGATAAGTCAATATCATTCGCGGTTCTGCATTGTCCACCTCAGCTAGCGCTATATTAAAGCGGTTTAAGAAAGATCTGATAGTCTCCCCTGGATTCTGCTACAAACTTGACAGTGACATGATATCCTTGGCTTTTGTGGCGTATAGTCTGAACTGCTCCTTGAACTTCCGGGTTAAGTCAGAAAACTAATCGATAGATCGGACTGGAAGTTTGGTGAACCAAAGCAGAGCCACACCTTCGAGATACACAGGAAAATATCGGCACTTTATTTCATCAGAGGCTCTGGCACCTGTCATGTGCCAATCATATTTGTATAAGAATTCGTACGGATCACTCGTCCCTCTATAAGCTGGAATGGTTGGTGGGACAAACTTCCTTGGGAATTCAGCCTTTAAGATTTTCTCAGTAAAAGGAGTTTTACTTGGGGCAAAACCCCATTCTTTCTCGTCTTCAACCCTCTGCATACTCTCTTTCATAATTTGTCGGACCATTCCAGAAAAATACTCCTCATCATGTCGAGTTCTAGATCCACCAACCTCCGGAAGCGTTCGTTCAAAGGGGCTAGCAGCCCTTTCAGGAGCATTTCTTTCTTCAGCATCACGAATGTTGCCAGCAAAATTCCTTTCATTATCTGCCGGTTGACGGTTTGCCCCAAGCAAATCGTTCAACCTAATCAGAATTAGGGCATTCTAGGCATTCTGAGCCTCTAATTGTGCATTTTGGGCATTTATCTGTTGGTTCAGCCCTAAGATTGCAGCATCCAGCTCTGCCTTTGTAACTCCGACAGCTGGAGTGGCTTGATTCGATATAGGGGAAGCGGAGGTTCCCTCTTGAATATTCCCAGATCTGACAGATCTACTTTTCCTTCCAGGAGCCATAATCTCGGATAGACTTTTGGTTTTCAAGGAAATTCTCTCTACAAACCTTTGTGAAGCAATGATGATAGCTCTCCTGAGTTCAGTTCTCAGTGAAAGCACCAAAAATGTTAACGCTAAAATTTGAACGCTAACACCCCGGTGTATGAGTTATAGTTGTCAAAGCACCACCCGATAACTCGAGAACAGATTACAAGCAGATAATAGCGGAAAAGAAGTAAACAACAACAATTTTATAGTGGTTCGGCTTAAGGGTATAGCCTACGCCCACTATAAGTACTTTTATTGATGATCTCGTTACAAGCTGATACAATTCTTTCCAAGTACAATACACTTTGAATTACAAGTCACTTAGAACAAGTAGCCTAAACTTCAATGGAGATTAGAGTCTTCAAATCCAAGTTGGATGTGTGTGATCTTTTCTCGAAGTTGTTTGTAGCGTTCTTCGTGTCTTGAGAGCTTTAAGTGTTGGATTGGTTTGGAATGCAGCAGAGTAACGGCGCTTGAGGAGAATGAGCCAAAAGTCCCCTTTTAGTTGGAGTTAGGGTCATATTTATAGGCATTTTTCAGAGTAAGGTCGTAGGTCGTGACTGACCTAAGTAAGGTCGTAGGTCGTGACCGACCTAAGTAAGGTTGTAGTCGACCTGAAGAGTATTGGCCCCTCCTTCCTCACGCATGCTGATTTGCACAAGTCCTAGGTCGTGAGCGACCTATCCCCCTGTGGCATTGCATAGTCTTCTATATTCTGGTATTTAGGTCGTTAGCGACCTAACCTAGGTCGCGAGTACTTTCCTGCAGCCATAGTTAATCTTAAGTCGCTGAGTCCCTTAGGTCGCACCTTCCTTAGGTCGCGGAGCTTCTTAGGTCGGTGGATAGTTAGGTCGCGGAGTTCCATAGGTCGAGTCCATCTTCAGGTCGCACTCACTCTTAGGTCGCGGCCTCCTTTAGGTTGCAGCTTTCTGTTAGGTCGCAACAATCCTTAGATCGCCAGGTTATTTCTGCAGTTAAGTCGCGCCCTTTTTTAGGTTGCTTGTTCTTTTAGGTCGCGGCCTTTTTGGGTCGCTGCTGCCTTTAGGTCGAGACAATCTTAGGTCGCAACACTTTAGGTCGCAGCTACTCTTAGGTCGCGGGGTTCCGCTAGGTCGTAACCTTCTTCAGATCGCTAGGTCGCTTCACTAATTAGGCCGCTAAATCGTTTCATCTCTTGGGTCACTAGGTCGCGTCTTCAGTTAGGTTGCTTACTTTTAGGTCGCGGCAATAATAGGAGTTAACAGTTTTATTTACATATTTAATAGAAGTTTTGTATTTTTATTCATCTTATTTAAAACTTTGGTGTTTGATTACTTAAAAATTTGAATGTTAAAAATTTCTTCCATTGATTATAAATCATCCGCCCAAATTGTAATAAATATAGACAATTTCTTTAATTTTGATTTTGGGTTAAAGTTTAACTTTAATTGAAATTTTAAATTTTAAATTTTAACTTCCAAATCTTTTATTTAAACTATATATGTATTTGTACAACATTTGTTCCAATTTTGTTTCTTTTAAATTGGCTATATACTTTTAAACTAAGTAATAAATAATGTGTAAAAAGAAATAAATTTATATGTTTCTTTTATACGTATATACATCCATTGTCTTAATAAAGTAATAAAAAAATCAAATGGATGTAACAAACCAAATTTTAAATTAAGAAATAAATAATGTGTAAATAGCTATTTAATTATATATTTTGTTTGGTACGTTTTATATCCTTTCTGGTTTAAATTATTAGGCGTTAAATAAATGATACGTTATCTTCTGAAATTTACTTTAGCATATATTTTACTAAATAAATATGAAACAAATAAATTCAAAGTACGTTACTTTGTTATGAATTTTGGGCATACGTTTCAATTTAATTATTGCCTCTCTAATGCATACACTTTTGATTTCTTACCTTATCTGTTAAAATCATCAGCCGTGCATTTTAAAGGAATGAAAAATCTTGCCTTACACTTCACGTGTAAATTATTTCATCTCTTTTACGCTTGCCTTTTAATTATTTGTATTTAATAGGAACGAAATCCTATAATTCCTCTACCGTTTCAAATCATTTATTTCTTGCCTTTCATACACCAAATCAACGCAAGCCTATGTTAAATGCAAAAACCCCCGTACACAATTTCATCTACATCTCATATTGCCTTCATCTTCTCGCACATGCTTCTTCCAGAAGGTAATGGCTGCATATATACTTTTTTTCTTTGTAATTTCTTGTTTTTCTTTCTTGTTTTTTTTAAGTTTAAAGACTGTTGATAGTAAAATATATATATTACTGTTTAAGTACAAATTTTCCCGTAGCTTTCAAAATTACTTCATATGATTTACCTTTCCTGAAGCTCTTTTATTACATTTATATATAAAGTATTCAGTTATATATTAGTTGTTTTACATTTTCTGGGTCGCATGTCATATATATACATTAGGTTTTAGTCTTTGATCCTTTTTTTTATAATTTACAAATATATTGGTACCAATACACATGTTTAATGAATACTGATTTTAATATCTAGAGATTTTGATTTTTAAAATGTGATTTAAATACTAATTTTAATTTATATATATATGTGTATATATATCTTTTACTTTAATTATTTAAAAAATTACATTTTGTTTTGCTGATTTCAGTTATTAATGGTAAGTTAATATACATTATATTATACCATTTATGTTTTGATGTATATATGTGTGTCTTCTTATAAAGCAGGCAATACAAGTTATTTAGGTTACTAATATGTATTTTTATATTATTATGTTAGTTTATATTATAATGGGTATTACTAGCTATAGTTATATTTATAGTTTGATTGCATAAGTTAAGTATATATATGTGTCCTCTATTGTACAGTTTTAAAGTTTATACAAATTTTTAAGTTGTTTATATACCAGTTTGTTTGTTTTAAAGATTTTATTATACTAGCCTCTATTTTTTTAAAGGTTATGTTATACAATAGTTATATACATATTATTTTATATAAACTGATACTTATATGTTGTATAGTATATAAAATTTAATAATGAAAGTTTTGTTAACTTTATGTGATAATATAGGTGAAGTAAATTTTGTGTTACTGTATTGGTATGTTGTTTACAATATAATGAAATATGCTAATATAGATATTTTAATAACTTACATTTTTAAAGCATATAATACACTGTATTTGTTCGTATAACATACAATGTATTAGTTCTGGTAACATACATGTTTAATACTGAAAATTTGATATGTAAGTTAGTTATATATAGCTGCCTATCAGTTTATATATGAGTATCGTTTTAAAATTGAACGTGTGTGTATATATATAGTTTGTATAAGATTTTGTGTATGTTATATGTATACAAGTAATATGTTGTTATCGTTAAGAGTGAATATATTCATTTATTTCAAAATTTACTATGTAAATATATGTTGTTTTATATGTGTTTTTGTTTAAAAGCAATGATTTTGAAATACAAATATATTTAATTTAATATGTTGATTTGAAATTAATAATAATGCAACGTACATTTCGTTTCTGTCTCTATCAAGATTGTTTCGGATTTGTTCTCACCAATTTTCCCATTAATCAGCTTGTTCGTCGTGCATGTTTTCTTCATCGAATCGTGTCTATCTAGCGTTGCTTTGGAATTCGTAACTCAACTTCATTGTCTATTCTCTCTTGCATCGAAAGGTGAGCAATCACTCATGATTAACGTTCTTTTATTTATTAAATTTGATTTCAATTGGAACGATAATTGACATATGTTGCTAAAATTTAACTGTTAATTGTTTAAACTGTTATATATATGATATGCATTTATATGTAATTGTTCACCTATGGAATATGACACAATGTCTTGTTGTTTATATTATATTGTTATTGATGATATATGCATACTATTTTTATTTTCACATCTGTTATCACTCCGCAAGTTCCCTGTTAGTGTATAATTTAGTATGGGTTGGAATGATACATACCTGAACAGACTTTAGAATAGGAGAATTTCGTAATCGGTTGAAATGTTAGACCCAAGCGATTTTCATTTGAATTGAATTTGGGATTTTGGGTGGAAATGATATCCACCCGTATATATTTAAATTGCGGACTGAAATGATAAATATCCGTGTCACTTGACCATAGGATAGGAAATTATATGCAGACACCGTTGGTCTATATATGAATATTTTAAAATGATTTCTATGATTTTGAAAGGGAATATATATATGGTTTTATTTAATATTGGAAATGTCTTTAAGTTTTATATAAAGTAAATTTAATAATAAACTTTAATCCAATAAAGATTGATTTAATTAATATAATATGTCGAAGTATTATTTTTTTTAACAGATATTCAAGGATTTATATAAGTTAAGGAAGATAAAGTTGAATTATGTAAAATTGTATCTAATGAAGAATTTTTCTTAAGTAAATCGATTTGAACTATTGAATTTGAAGTTTAAGATTTGATTTTATATGTTGATTTTTTTTGATTTAAAGTGATTAAATGATATTTCAAGTTTAAACAAATCGGAAGGAATATTTAATCTAAGGGTAAATTAAGGTTATTTAATGATGCTGAGTTTATTAAGTGAATATTTCAAGACTAAAAAAATATAAGGTTAAATAGAGATCTATAGAAAACTGTTAAATTTAACTTCGAAATGCGGAATATTAAAGCTTTGAAATATACCGGAAATTAAATGGTAAAATTGTGATTCAGATCTGCATTCGAAATCAATATAATTTGAATTTGTTATTTAGAAAACTAAATTGAATGGAAAATGATAAATTGAGATTGAATTAATTTGAGTACGAAAGTCGAGTTGATTTTTGAGGAAATTGCATATACCTTACTTTATACATTATTTAATATATACATACCATTTTGGGAAATAGATCTATTTGAAATGGAAATGATATTTTTGGTTTTGAAGTATGAATTAATTTGAAATTACCACGGTGTTATAGTGCATATTTCTACATTGTAGATAGTTGCATGGATCCTTCGAGGATGGTTATCCCAAATATCCTTTAAGTTAATTATATTTCAGTTGATATTTCACTTGAGTTGGATTTATTGATATAAGAATGTTAATCCTGAATCGAGTATTTTGTGTTTTGCTTTATGCTCGGGACAGACTGAGTGATACAGCATTCGAGACTCACCTTGGAGTTCAAAGCTTCGTTTGGAGATCCAACTATCGATTCAGCTTTCAGCTTTTCCAGTTGATTGGTTCAGAGAAGTCATCGATTCATATTGGAGACTTCACTGTAGTTGAGATATTCCATTATATTTTATTTCTAACTCTGATATTTGTACCGTAGCTTCATGAACTACTATTTATTTATTCCGCTACGTATTATTGGATTTCTCTATGTCTGTGATTCTGTGATTGATTTATTTACTGTATATGTTCAGTTTTTCCAAATTTTAAACTAACTATCTGGTATTTTGAGCAATTCAAGTATGACATGTGCAGATGCGAATGGTCAAAAATATTGGGTCATTACAAAGATGTTTGCCTATCATAAGGAGAAATCTCCCCCAAGTATGCGATTGTATGGTGTGTGTGCCGGGAGGCCATATGGTAGTTTCATTTTCCAAAAAGCATTGCGGATTTCAATGTTTTAAATTCTTTTTTTGTCTGTTTTAAAGGTAAACTATTTTTGTTTGCTCATACCAGTCCCATGATTGACCTGGAGTTTATTACTCCCTTCCTAAACTCCGGATGACCACAATTTTCCACACGGGCAGTC
This sequence comes from Allium cepa, assembly GCA_030765085.1. Taxonomy (NCBI): domain Eukaryota; kingdom Viridiplantae; phylum Streptophyta; class Magnoliopsida; order Asparagales; family Amaryllidaceae; genus Allium; species Allium cepa. The sequence goes on from CM060939.1 coordinate 906,505,926, forward strand.
TAGAGTTGGGTTTTTCAGATAATCAAACAATAGGTGTAGATTCGATAGTCTTCGAAGTCTTTGGTTTGGTAGCATTTGGAAATCTACTTCAGCCTTTGGATTTTTGAATTTTTTAGTTTGGCAATCGCGTTTGGGATCGCATTTGCTACAAGTTTAGCTTGTTGTTGGTTCGAGCTTGAAGTTTAAAGCTTTGGCTTTGGAGTTTGGATTTGGAGTTGCAGTATTGGATTCTCTTGAAGACTTTACTAATGTTGATATATTTCCGCTGTGATGTTGTGTTGTATATTCTCTGATGGTGTTGGGTTGTTGTATAATGGTGTATTTGTCATTGTATCTATGTTGTATATCAATGTAATCATCTTTTGTTTCCGCTGTATTGTTTATCATCTAATGTTGTTGCAACCTCCGACGATATGGATTTCAATGTCGTTTGTCGGGCATCGAGTTTGGGTCGTCACATATTCACTAACATATACACTCTCATATCTATTAATACACTCAAACTCATTCTAGGGTGCTACTGATCCTATCTGTAATGAGTAGTCCCTACCAGAGCCAGGGTTCTCGCTTAACCTTCAACTCTGATACCAAGTGTGACGAACCGGATTTTCGACCTCCGAACTTCGACATCTATACGTCCACTGTATTACATGTTGAACAATCGAATGCCGAAAATACCATATCGTTAGGGAAAAGTAGGAGGTAGAAGAAGGGTAGAAGAAGAAAATAGAAGTAACAACACAGAATCTCACAATCGTAGCGGGACAATATATAATAGATATAACATGTCTATATACAAAAAGAACTATAACTGTTATTTGTACATTACATGCTCAGAGTAAAATACATCAATAACACTATAGTGGACAGTTATAATAACTTCTCATCACATAACTTGAATATATTGCCAACAATACACAACGGGATATACATCAGATATGTTTAATACTTCTTCGTCGTCCAGCTCGTCTCCTGAGCTCCATAGCATTGTATCATGTATCAGTAATACTCAATCTGACCCAAGCATTATAATAAAATAACAGCCGAGTCAGTCTAGAAAGCCAGCATGAGAAAATACACTCGATTTGAATTATTAAAGTTGTCAAAATCTTTTGAAAATCAAAGGTATCTCGTAAGACACATAAACACGACGGGTTTTCACCTTAAGATAACCAAAACATATCATATCAAATCCTCTGATATTATATTAGTGCCTAGGTACAAATACTTATTCAAATAGCTGAAATGCTTGTGTCTCACGTTTCAGCATAGTTAGGCACAATCAAACCCGTACAGCGCTTATTGGAGAATGGATTCCATACGAATGACTAAGTACTAGGGTATCACTTGTCACAGTACACGTCTAGAACAGCATACCGAGGAACATGCTGGGATCCCCTGCAACATAAGACCGAATTATCCCTAATCTGGATAGACCGAATATGTTATCACCCCGGGTGTTCCCACCCTATTCCGAGCTCCTTCCATATATTGTAGAAATAATATCCGAGGGTATCTAGAAAGGTGATAAACATACCCTAATTTGGTGCTACCCACTTAGCCTTTGTGACGACCCGCCCTTCTACTACCAGAAAGACGTATCATCATTAAGAAAGAAAGGGATAGAAATAGAAAGAAGAGAAAGAAAGAACAACCACATCAGAATCCTCACAGCGGAACAGAACAAAATATAATATATCACATAAATATTTCATAGTTTTTACATATATCAGAGTTATACAATATTAATATACATGACAGTCATATACATACACCTATCACTATATACATCAGAGATAGAGTACATCTCAACTAACACAGCGGACTACATATATATAGCTATATACGTCTGGAAATCTCCTGCTCCAAGCTCCTCCAGAAATCAAAGTCCATAACCTATCACTTCGCTACTCATAAAAATTTGAGTACCCAAGAGTTTATGAAAAACAAAATATAAACTCTGGGTCAGACATGGGTCTGGTATGAGTAAACGGTTTAAAGTTGTTTAACTTTGAAAACATTTGAAAATAAAGGTATCACTTAAGACTCCCCGCAAATAAACACGGGTAAGTTTTTACCTTACGCTAACCAAAACATTTCATAGGAAATCCAGTGATATTATAATAGTGTCTAGGGTTTTCAAGTAAATAGAAAATAGCCGAAATTGTTACATCTATTAAATTCCAGCTACTAGCCACAAAAGTGGGTAATACAAATCAAAACCGTAGGGTCTCGTAGGGAAAATGGATTTCCAACAATGGCAGGGCTACTGGGGTACCGCCCGTCACAGTACGGGGCCTAGATCACCGTACTGAGGATCACTCCCAACCCCCTGCAACACAAGGCCGGAATCATTCCTTACTGAACAGTCCCGAACAAGATAAACCCCGTGGTTGGCGCGACCAACCACCCACTAAGCCGAAATAAAAAGGGACATCTAGACAGGGGAAATATCTTGTCCTGCTTGGGCATGACCCACCTAACCTTGCTGCATTTCCCCTGATTTAGCCATTCCCGGTTGATGAGGCTTGAGGCTACGATTACCTTTATAGAACATATCACTTAGAATGCTCATCGTCCGCCTGACGATGTGCTGAAAGCATTCAATCCATACAAGTTCGTTTTGGGTTCGAACGAAACTGAAGGCATTATCTCGTCACACTCATTTTGGAATCACCCTCAGAGTCAACGACGATAACCCTTGCATTCTGAAAGAACCATCTCGATCTTCATTTCAGGATTTACGACCTTAAATTGGATCGATGTGGTTTCCGGATGTTAACGCTAAAATTTGAACGCTAACACCCCGGTGTATGAAGTGAGATTGTGAAAGCACCACCCGATAGCTCGGGAACAGATTATAAGCAGATAATAGCGAAAAAGCAGTAAACAACAGCAATTTTATAGTGGTTCGGCTTAAGAGAGAGCCTACGTCCACTTTGAATATCTTTATTGACGATTTGATTACAAGTCGATGCAATTACACTTTGATTACAACACACTTCGAGTTACAAGTGACTTAGAACAAGTAGCCTAAACTTCAATGTCGATCCAAATCTTTGAACTCATGTTGGACATGTATGATTTCTTCATGAAGTTCCTTGAAAGTGTTGAAGTAGTTCAGAATGCAGCAGAGTAGCGGCGCTTGAAATGAATGAGCCAAAAGTCCCCTGAATGTTGGAGGTGGCCATGTATTTATAGGCAAATTTCTGAGCTGGAATTGTTGATCAAGTCATGAGTCGTGACCGACTTAGGATGAACCGTGACCGACTCACATATCACGAGTCAGCAAGCAGTGGCATAGATGAAACGGCATTGAGCTTGTCCCTCGTATGCTTAGGTCGCCAGCGACTTATGATAGGTCGTTAGTCACCTTGAGTCGTTGGAAACCCTGAGTCGTTGGAAACCCTGAGTCGGTCTGCCCCATAAACCACTAACAAGTTAAGCCACTCTGCTCCTCTAGGGCATTAACTCATTGAGTCGTTGATCCACTGAGTCGTTACGAACCTTGTGTAGATGAGTCGGTCCAGTCCTTGAGTATATGAGTCGGTCCAGTCCTTGTGTCGTCTCATATGAGCCGTGAACTTCGTTGAGTCGGTAACTCACTGAGTCGGCCTGTCTCATGAACCGTTAACCTCCATGAGTCGTTCCATTCCTCTAAGTTGCATTGAGCCTTAGCTCGTCATCCAATTGAGTCGCTACCAGTTGAGTCGGTCCTTTCCTTAAGTTGCTGAAGCCCCTTGAGTCGTAAATCCAATGAGTCGTTAAAGACCTTAAGTGGATGAGTCGGCCCAAGTTTCATCTCGTTGGCAGAACAGGGTTAACATTTGCCCCTCGAAGTACACGCCTAAGTCGTAGGTCGTGTGCTTCGACTTATCTTAACTCGTGTGCCGACTCAAACTCTACTGCCCAAAGTTATAAAAACCTGAGTCGTTCCCCTTTTCTTCTCATTCCCTAACCTTTAAACCGTGTCTGCCATTGACGCACATTCAAGCTCTCAAAGGCGATTTCGACCAGATTCTCCATCGATCATATCTATCATCATATTGCATAAGCGATCTCACTCTCCTTATGATTTTCGATCATCCCTAGCTTATGCGCCCCATCTCCATCTTCGATTTTCCCCTTTTGAGCCCTGCGAATTTGGTTGCTTTGGTCATCAATGGACTTAGGGTTATCTGTTCTGATGGTTTACGATTCGAGGCGGTTTAGTGGTGCGATAGAGCTAGGATTGTTGATTGAGAGCTTATTGGGTTAATGGGTTAGGAATTAGAAGGTTCACGGGATAGGAGGGAGACGGTTCATGGGTTAAGAGCTAGAAGGTAGACGGGTTTAGGAATTTTATGGTAAGTTGGCCAATCAGAGTGGAGCATTGCCTCAAATGCGACTCAATAATTCTGGACGACCTAATATCCTTTGCGACTCAACTCTGGACCGGCTTACCAGTCCTCACGACACAAGTCTTGAGTCGGGGCCGAGATAGGACTTGGAGAATTCTCTCATAACTTTGAACTGAAATCTATTCCCTCTTCTATGCCTTACGACCTAAGCGCTGCCGACTCAAAGTGTTGATAACTTAAAGCATAAACGACCTAAGCCGCCTTATAACTTTTAAATCGTGGGCGAGTTAACACGTTGAACTGTCTCGGGACATAATTCTGACTTGAACTTTAACTTGGATTGCTGAAATAAACTGCCTGAATATTGATTTGTTTGGACTTTAACCTGTTAAACTTTGTTGCATATTTTAGTTTTACAGATTGCTTCAATTTGCAAGTATACAACCTGCTTAATACAACAATCACAGAAGATTGGGACGAATATACTGCCATTGATTGCCCACATCTAATGACAGATTAGTCAATAAAAGATAATTAATTTAAATAGATTGTGTGAATGAAGTGCTTTAAACCAACGAATCCAAGTAGAGTGCTAAAGCAATGTCGAAATAGCCAACTGAAATTGACCGGTTTGCACTAACACTATACCTGAAACTTTAAATTAACAAGTCCTGAAACTTAGTAATTGATCAATTGCCAACTAGCTTAACTTCAGTTATATTTACTTGTTTATTTTCATTAGTTCTACACAACACTTCACACTTTTAGGAAACGTGCACCTTCGCATTTGAACATCCAGTTGCTTGTGTAGAATGGCTTCCCAACAAGAAGAACCGATGGGCCAGGCTGAAGATGTCTTCCCAATAGCTAACCCATTGGATAACCCTCTGGAGAGAACTTCCACAACTCTGAATCAGCGGGTGTTTAACCAATTGCGCATCCAGTTTGGCATTGCCAAAGCTGATGCCTTACTGCCGGGACCAAATGATACTGCAGATAGGCCCCCTCTTGGCTTTATTGCTGTCAACCGCCAAATGTGCTTGAGCGGTGCCATCCCACCTTTTAATGACTTCCTTCAGCAGTTCCTGCTTCGATTATCTATCTCTCCATTCCAATTGCACCCCAATGGCCATGCCATTCTGATGGGGTTATGTGTGCTATTTAGGAGAGTTTTGGACCGATTACCGAGCTTTGGGGAAATCTGCTACTTCTGCTCATTCACAAAAATTAAAGATCATCCCTCTATCGTAGTTATAAGGAGTGCTCGAAACTGCAAACTCATCACTGATCTTCCTGAAAGCGTTCATGGATTTCTAAATCAGTTTTTCTTTGTTCGCTGTCCTCCAGGGTTTTATGCCATCTGGAGAGTAGGATGTAAGATTTCCTGTTTTTATTTTTCCATTCTTGAGCTTTTCGAAATCTGAGTTGCTAAACGCTAACTTCGCTTCTTTTTTCCTGTTTTAGCACTTCCTCCTCCCTCTAGAGATCCATGCTATAAGCAAATTTTTGAAAGACTGAATGCCGTGGCGGAAGAAGAGAGGAGTATAAAGTTTTTGTTAAATGATGAATTTTTACATCGATATGGGCTTCTTCATTCCTCTCGCTTCACTCAGCCTCATGAAGTTCCAACTGAAATTCCCGATTCTCCGATGGAAACTCCTGATGCCCCGGTCTCTTCTAAAGAGCACATGCGGGGAGGAACCTCTATAGAAACTCCACTAGTGAAGTGTTCAACTCCGAAGGATGCTGCGGGGCCGTCTGACAAGTCTGTACTTGCCCCAGTTATCGAAGAGGAAGAACTTCCACGATCTTTCGGGAGATCTGCTGACGAAGGAGTTGGGAAAGCAAGTCCCAAAAAGCATGATGGTGATGATGTTTTTGAGGGGTTGAGCGACCTAATTGTGACTTCACAAGAACTTTTCAAAGATGATGTTTCCAAAACTATCTCTTCTGTAATCGAGGCGACATCTTCTCTACAACAAATGTCAACTCCTCCTACTCAAGTTATCACTACCTCTACTCCACAGAGTGGTCTGTAGCTTGATGCGTGTAGCTTACACATTACACAACATTTAGGATTTTTCAGCATTTCTACGCACTTATCTTCTTATACTTTAAAGATTTCTAAAGCTTTTTTTTTTTTCAGATTCTCCAATGGGGCGCAGCAGCTCATATTATGATGATTTCCAGCGCTACGGGAGGCGTAGCCAATATGATTATAGGTGTTATCTCCCCTCTTACAGAGAATCCGATGAAGAAAGAGCTGCCTGAAAGGCTCAAGAGAAGAGGGCTCAAGAGGAGCGCTACGAAAGAAGGGAGAGGGAAGAGCGCCATGATTCTTCACAGAGAGGTGATGATTCCCATAAAATAAAAACCCATGATGACAGAGGAAAAGGTCACGTGGTTGAAGATTCGAGCAAGCGAGCGCGACATGGTGAGAAGCACACCACTATAACTCCTGAAAAGGTTACCGCCCCTGCCTCGCTTGATATTCCTTCCGGCTCTCCCGCTCTCGGGAAGTCGGACATCCAAACTATAATTAGTAGACCCAAAAACCAAGTTGGACCGGGTCCTGCCACTTTGCAAATCCGATTTCCTCAGTGGTGTCTGAAGGGAGTAAGGTTTGACCTTGACTTGGTCCCTATTGACAAGTCTACCATGTTACAAAACCTTGACGCCGTTAAGCTTGACATTGAGAGGATGTCGAACTGGCAGAAACTTGTTGACGAGCTTCAGAGGGTTAATCGTGCGAACATAGAGGCCATGCTCACCATGGAAAATGATAAAGCTGAATGGCAAAAGGTGCTTGAGCAACATGACACCGAGATGAGAAGCATTGCTTCTTACAATGAGGAGCTTGAAGCGAAAGTTGAAGAACTGAAACAAGAGCTTGTTGCTTCCTCTACTTCTTATTCTCAAAAAGAAGAAGTGCTCCTCAAACAAGTGAGAGATGCCCACGCTAGCCAAAGGGATGCCGAAGACAGGCTTGAAGTGCAGAAAAGAATTAGCGAGGGCTATGTCGCTGACATTGAAGAGCTTCAGAAGAAAAACAGCTCCCAAGAGGCGGAGATTCAAATGCTTAAGCTTCAACTTTCTAAAGCTGAAATGGAGCGTGATGAGGCCGTTGCCGGCAAAATTGCAGCTGAAGATTCTCACGAGGCAACGAAAGCCAACATTAGCTTAAAATTATTTGATTTTTATCTGCACAGCATTTTGGGGCGTGGTAGCCTTGCCTTTCTAGGCCCTAAGTATGAAATTACACTAGCTGAAGTTTGGGAGACAGCACTCGATATGCTCGGTGGTAAAGGCGTTGGCTACGCTGAGTCAGCTCTTGAAAAGCATTATCTTGATGATGATGCCCGCGCCGCTCTTGCCAAGGGAAGAGAACATCTTGCAAGATTGAGAGCCGAAACAGCGGCAGGAGAATATTCAGGAAAAATCACCTCGACTACTCCAATACAACCTTCTCCTTCAGCCGAAATTGATATTATCGGTTCTAGTTCTCATTCCCCTTCTCCTACTAAAGTCACCACTGATATTACAAGCATACAAGGTGGAGATGAGGGCGGCGAGAGTGCTGAGGCACAGGCTTACGAAGTTGATATGAGGGAACCGACTTCTGCAGGTAACCCTACTGACAATCTTGCCCAAGTAGACTGCTCACCTGTTTCTTATGAACTTGATGGGCTTTTCGACAACTTCTTGAATCTCGGCGAACCTTTATCTCCGCTTTTTGCTGACTTAAACTTTTTTCCTTCTGCAGAGAAAACGTTGGGCATTGTTCAGGGTTCTCCTCCTCCGGTTATCCCTCCTCCGTCTCTTCAGGTGGCTCCTCCTTCTGCTTCACAGCCCGGGTCACAAGAGGAGCAAATTGAGGCTCTTCATGGCTTAGATGACCCTATCATTTCGCAAGAGCAGAAAGACGTGGGACTTGAAGGAGGCGAGATCTCTCCGGAGCGGACTCCTTCTGATGACGTAATTTTGTCCGCTCTTGTTACTCCAGGGAGTGAGTCTTCTTCGAAGAGAAGAAAGAAGCACGGAACATCGAAGAGGAGGGGGAAGAAAATCATTGCTACTGAAGAGGAACCGGAAATTACACCAGCTGCACCTCCCTCTCCTTCTTCCCTTATGCCTTCAGACCGACCTGAAAAGCTAACCATTCGACCGGGTAAAGGGTCTAAAGGTGGCAAGAAGAAATGAAGATTCCAGCTTTTAGCTTCTTGTCTTTTGCATGTACTGGTCGAGAATTGTGCGGGTGCCGGCCCCTGCTTTTTATTTCGAAACTTGTATCTGCAATACAATTGAATAAAATGATCCTCTATTTGTACAGACTCCTATTTGAATTTGAGAATGCATTTATTATTCATTTTTGCACATGTTTATTTATATGATATTGCAGCGGGCTTATGGCATGTTGTTTGAGCATTACTTTCGCTGGTGTGGCTATACTATATTGTATGGAGCTATACCCTGTTGCCCCCATACCATAAGCTTGCTGCAATATTTTATACTTCGAGGGGACTTGCACTCTTATTTTCTGAAGAATAATTACTTCATTCTTGAAGAAATTTTTCGTAGAGTACAACTCCCTTCATATAAGTTTTTACGATATTTTATACTTCGAGGGGACTTGCACTCTTATTTTCTGAAGAATAATTATTTCATTCTTGAAGAAATTTTTCGTAGAGTACAACTCCCTTCATATAAGTTCTTACGATTTGTCCTTCGAAGAAATCACTTTTTCTTTTGCTTATGTACACATTTTACCAAGTGAATTCTTCTATGAGGTAAAGCGGGCCTCTGAAGGGTACTTTAACTTTCTATTTTTTTTTTTTTTTTTTTTTTTTTTTTTTGAGGAAGGTTATTTTCCATAGTAGGTAAATCACTCTTCCTTTGAAAGTTAAAGTTTTCTCTTGATGAGGAATCTTTCTCTTTTTTTTTTTTTTTTTTTTACATAGAAAGTTGTACCTCTGAGGAGGGATTTTTTCACCTTTCAACACTTGGAAGTTTTATTTCAATCTTGGTGAAACGTGTACCTCCAAAGAGTTGTGCCTTTGAAGGAAGCCTTTTCACGTTTCAACACTTGGAAGTTTTATTTCAATCTCGGTGAAACGTGGGCTTCCGTAGAGGTCTTTTTTCTTGATTGTGTCTCCGGGAGGAGGTTTTTTATTTTTTTTTGCATTTCAACTTTGGTGAAGTGAAATTCCGAAGAGCGGTCGTAACACTTCAACTCCTGGTGAAATGGGCCTCCGAAGAGGGCTTTTATTTTGTTTTACATTTCAACTCTGGTGAAGTGAAATTCCAAAGAGCGGTTACAACACTTCAACTCCTAGTGAAATGGGCCTCCGAAGAGGGCTTTTATTTTGTTTTACATTTCAACTATGGTGAAGTGAAATTCCGAAGAGCGGTTATAACACTTCAACTCCCGGTGAAATGGGCCTCCGAAGAGGGCTTTTATTTTGTTTGCATTTCAACTCTGGTGAAGTGAAATTCCGAAGAGCGGCTGTTACACTTCAACTCCTGGTGAAATGTGCCTCCGAAGATTGCCTGGAAGTTACTCTCTCATGGTTGGAGAGTCATGACTCCTCCAATCTTTTTTGGTTGAGTAGAGAACTTTATTTTTTACGGCATATGCTTCGTTTGAGGTCTTTATCCTCCGAAGAGTTGTGCCTCCGAAGAGGACTTTAGTTGTTCCTTGTCCACTTGCTTATGCCTTTTCAGTGATTCTCTATTTTTTTTTAAGCTTGCACTCCCTTCTCGTACAAGTAGCCTGTTTAATCCAAAGAAGTGTACTTCATTGCTAGGCCAGTTCACGAGAACGGACATAAGCTTCTTAATTGGATGTTTGTTTGTTCAAACATCTCAATTTATTAGCTAAAGCCCGTTTTCGGCGAAATCATTGACCGTTCAATTGAAGCACTTCTTATCTAGGATTTAAGCTCGGGAATTTTGCGACTTGGAATTTGTTTGTTGAATGATAACAAGAATCACTTGGTCTTGTAATGTGCAAGTTTTGTTTTCGTTGCCTGCAAAAATTTAAATCGACATTTCAGTAATACATTTAATGTACTTTTCATATCGAAAATAAAGCAAGCATGTAATAATAATAAGGAACACAGGATTTATAGTGGTTCGGCCAAGAACTTGGGCCTACATCCACTTTATAGTCTTTCATTATTCACTTGCATCAGTTTTACAATTGCTTTCAATTACAGGAATCATACATTCATAATTCTTTTTACAATATTTCAACAAAGCTATCAAGTAAAGTATGGACGCAAGTGATTGCTGTTCCAAGCTCTTGGAATTTGATCTCCTTCGACAGTAGTGAGTTTGAATGTGCCGTCCAGAAGCTTTTGAACTACGACGTATGGTCCTTTCCAATTTGGCCCAAACACACCTGTTGCTGTCATAATTCTCTTTAGGACTAGATCTCCAATTTCAAAGCTGCGTTGGCGAACTTTGGAATTGAAATGTCTGGCTATCCTTTGCTGATGAGATGCGATCCTGAGCTTAGCCTCTTCTCTTTTTTCATCAAGGAGATCTAGTGCCCCAAGCTGTAGTTTCTCATTCTCCGCTTGATTGAAATGGATTCTTCTATGTGAAGGGACCTCTGTTTCTACCGGAATCATTGCCTCTGATCCGTATGCCAATGAAAACGGAGTATGCCCGGTCGCAGTTTTGTGGGTAGTTCTGTATGCCCATAGTGCTAGCGGTAGCTTATCGACCCAACCACCTTTTGCTTTTTCAAGTTGCTTCTTGATGGTTGACTTGATAATTTTATTTACTGCTTCCACCTGCCCGTTTGCCTGCGGATGGGCTACTGCTGAGAAACTCTTTCGGATTTTGAGTCGTTTGCAAAAATCTTGGAATTCTTCACTTTCGAACTGAGTACCATTGTCTGTAATTATTTTTTGAGCCACACCGTATCTGCAAATGATACTTTTAGTCACAAAACTTATCATCTTTTTTAAGGTGATAGTAGCCAGTGGTTCAGCTTCTGCCCACTTAGTAAAATAATCTACAGCAATAATGGCATATTTAATTCCAAATTTGGCAGTTGGTAACGGTCCTACAAGGTCTATTCCCCATATCGCAAACAGCCATGGACTAACCATCTGTGTGAGTTCAGTGGAAGGAGCTCTAGGAATTTTGGCGAATCTTTGGCATCTATCACATTTTCGAGAATAGTCCGCTGCATCTCGATTAATTTCTGGCCAAAAATATCCGTATCGGAGAATCTTTTTCGCTAAAGTTTGACCACCTAAATGATCACCACATTCTCCCCCATGCACCTCAGCTAGGATTGTTTTGGACTCTTCCCTGGATACACATCGAAGTAACGGCATTGAGAATCCCCGTCTGTATAAGTGGCTATCTTGGACTATATAGCGAGAGGCTTTCCTCAATAGCTTCTTTCGTTCTTTTGAATTTTCCGGTAAAGATCCATTGAGTAGATATTCTGTTATTGGAGTCATCCATGATTCTTGCTCTTGAGACACGCTCAAGATCCAATCAATATCCATCTCATCAGTTCTCGGAGTCGACAGGACCTCCACTGGAGTTAACCCCAGAAATTGAGCTTTTCCTGTGCTAGAGTACTTTGCGAGAGAATCTGCTTTCATGTTTTCTTCTCGAGGAATATGACTTATCATGTAATGATCGAAATCACCCAGGAGTTCTCAAGCCTTTGACAAGTAGGCGGGTAGATTTCCTCCTTTCGCTTGGAATTCCTTCTTGACTTGGCATACAATAAGTTGAGAATCACTGAAAATCTGTAATGCTCGGATGTTTAGTTCTTTAGCAATCCATAGGCCAGCGATAAGGGCTTCGTATTCTGCTTCATTGTTTGTTGAAGGAAATTCCAATCTTAGTGCATAGCACAATGATCGACCTTCAGGGGTCTCGAGTACAACTCCGACTTCAGAACAGTAGTCGTTTCTCGCGCCATCGACATATAACTTCCATTGGATTGGGGAATCGTCGATCGTTTCCTCCTCACTGTTACCCTTATCTGTGAATTCTGCGATGAAATCCGCTAAAGCTTGTCCATTGATTGCTTTTCGAGGATGATAAGTGATGTCATATTGACTGAGTTCAATATTCCATTTTAGAAGACGACCCGAAGCCTCAGGGCGAAATAGGACTTGCTTTAAAGGTTGATCAGTGAGGACTCTGATAGGATGAGCTTGGAAATATTGCCTCAACTTCCTAGATGCAATTAGTAGGCAATAGGCGAGTTTTTCCAACTTAGAGTAATTCATCTCTGCCCCAGTGAGTCTTTTGCTGATATAGTAGACTGGACGTTGAATCCTCTTGTCTTCTCGTATCAGTGCTGCACTTAAAGCATGAGATGATACTGCCAAGTATATAAGAAGATCCTCACCATCGCCAGGCCTAGAAAGTATTGGAGGCGTTTCCATATGGCGAATCAATTCATCAAAGGCTCTTTGGCATTCGGGAGTCCAATCGAAGTTTTTCTTTCCTTTCTTTAGGGCATCAAAGAATGGGATGCATTTATCTGTGGCTTTGGAAATGAACCGACTCAAGGAGGCGACTTTTCCATTGAGACTTTGCAATTCCTTCTTTGTTCTAGGAGCTTTGATTTCCTTTAAGGCGGTAATTTGAGCTGGACTAGCCTCAATGCCCCTTGCGCTCACGATGAAACCTAAAAACTTGCCGGATTCCACTTCAAATGAACATTTTAAAGGATTGAGCTTCATTCTGTATTTTCGGAGGACTGCGAACATGTCTGCTAAGTGTTCTATGTGATCCACTGCTTTCTTAGACTTTACTAACATGTCATCGACGTAGACTTCCATAGTCTTGCCCAATTGCGGTTTGAACATAGCATTAACAAGTCTTTGGTATGTTGCCCCTGCATTCTTCAGCCCGAAGGGCATAACTCTGTAGCAGTAAAGACCAACGTCGGTGATAAAGCTCGTGTCCTCCTGATCTGGCTCATGCATCATGATCTGGTTATATCCGTAGTAAGCAACCATAAAAGATAACAATTCGTGTCCCGCTGTTCCGTTTACCAGTTGATCGATTCTGGGTAATGGGAAGCAGTCTTTGGGGCAAGCCTTGTTTAGATCTGAAAAATCGATGCATACTCTCCATTTTCCGTTGGCTTTCTTAACCAGCACTGGATTAGAAACCCAATTCGGATAGGTAGATTCTTTGATAAAATTATTCTCCATGAGCCGATGAACTTCTTCTTTTAACGCTACCGACCTTTCTGGACCTTGAGTTCTCCTTTTCTGCTTCACAGGTGTAAATTTTGGATCAATATTTAGAGCGTGTACTGCAACTTCTGGGGATATTCCGCACATATCGGCATGAGTCCAAGCAAAAACATCGAAATTTGCCTTTAAAAAAGATATTAAGATATTCTGAATTGACACATTAAGTTGTGAACCCACATTCAACACCTTGTTTGGGTCCTTTGGGTCAACAGGTACTGGTATTGTCGTTTCCACTGGTACCACTCTATTCTCCCATGCACTGACTTTTCTAGGATCCATTTCTTTCCTCGCTCCGCTGTGCTCACCAGTGCAGGGTCCGCCCTGTAATTGCTACAAGGCTAGTTCTTTGATGCGGACTAGGGCTGCTGCATCCTTTCCCATTTCTCTTTTTCTGGTTTCTCGTAGCTCTGTTAGATAACATTCCCGCCCCGCATTTTGATCTCCTTTTACAACTCCCACTCCATTATCTATGGGAAATTTAATGGTGAGGCACCATGGGGCCAGAACAACTTTGAATGCTGCGAGAGTTGGACGGTCGAGGAAAGCATTATAAGCAGAAAATTCGTCGACAATCACAAAAGTTTGCTTGCGGACCACTTTTCACTCTCCTTCTCCAAGTTCCACAAACAAATCAATGGTTCCTACCGGCTGTTTTGGCTCCCCGGTGAAGCCAGCGATTTTCTGCGATGAGGCTTGCACATCAGCCATAAGGATCTTCATTTGGTCGAATGTTTTCTTGAAGAGGATATTGCAGGATGCGCCACAATCAATGAGAACTCTTCTGACAATAGCTGGCCCGATACCAGCCGAGATGACTAAGGGATCCAAGGTAGGAGCTTCAATACCTGCGGAATCCCTGGCTCTGAACACAATATCATCATTGAAAGTTCTTTGTTGCTTCAGGGGCACTGCTCCTTCCAAAACGAATACATCTTCCTCGGTCGGTACATACTTCAAAGCTCGGGTATACCTTTCCATCTCTCCCCAGCTTCTGCCTGCTGGATGAGGTCCTCCTGTAATGACATTGATAATGGGCCTTCCAGATTCATGCCCTGCAGCCTTCTTACCTGTCCTAGGCTGATGAGCAGGAGCTTGTTGCCCCTGACTAGACGAAGCAGGATTGTTGCTATTCTTTTTCACAAATTGCTGCAGCTTGTTTTCCCTTCGCAACTCTTCAATCAGGTTTTTCAACTGGCGGCATTCGTCGGTCTCATGACCGGGTTGATTATGGAAGCGGCAAAACTTGCCACTCTGTATAGCCTTTTTCCCAGTTCTCAGAGGAAGAGGTTTAGGAAAATCAACAGAATCTTTAGTGGCAAGGTAGATACGCTCCGGCGTATCTGATAAAGGAGTACACTTTGATGGCTTGAAGGATCGAGGCTTCTTCAGATTACCCTGTTTCTTCCCATTGTTATTTTCCCTTTTTTGCCCTACAGATTCATTCTTGTATGGAGCAACAGTGTTATCTTCAACTTTTTCCAACACTGCCTTTACCGGTACGGGACGGCTTTCCAGGCGTATGAATTCATCTGCTTTTTTATAAAAAAATTCAAGGGAATTTGGTTCCTTCATGTTTAGCCATTTTCCAAATTCGCTCGACTTGTCGATGGCCCTCATCAGATAGGTCAAGATCATCCGTGGTTCTGCATTGTCTACCTTGGCCAGCGCTATATTAAAGCGATTCAAGAAAGATCTGATAGTTTCACCTGGATTCTGCTCTAAACTTGACAACGACATAATATCTTTGGCTTTTGAAGCATATAGTCTGAACTGCTCCTTGAATTTCCGGGTCAAGTCCGAAAACTGATCAATAGATCGGATTGGTAGCTTGGTGAACCACAGTAGAGCCACACCTTCTAGATATACAGGAAAATATCG
Source organism: Allium cepa (assembly GCA_030765085.1). Lineage (NCBI taxonomy): Eukaryota > Viridiplantae > Streptophyta > Magnoliopsida > Asparagales > Amaryllidaceae > Allium > Allium cepa. Next base: position 906,521,389 of record CM060939.1, read on the forward strand.
GCACATTATCTCATCAGAGGATCTGGCACCTGTCATGTGCCAATCATACTTGTATAAGAATTCGTTCGGATCGCTTGTCCCCTTGTAAGCTGGAATGGTTGGAGGGACAAACTTCCTTGGGAATTCAGCCTTTAAGATTTTCTCAGTAAATGGAGTTTTACTTGGGGCGAAACCCCATTCTTTCTCGTCTTCAACCCTCTGCATACTCTCTTTCATGATTTGTCGGACCATTCCAGAAAGATACTCCTCATCATGTCGAGTTCTAGATCCACCAACCTCAGGAAGTGTTTGTTCAAAGGGGCTAGCAGCCCTTTCAAGAGCATTCCTTTCTTCAGCATCATGAATGTTGCCAGCAAAGTTCCTTTCATTACCTGCCGGTTGACGGTTTGCCCCAAGCAAATCGTTCAACCTATTCAGAATTAGGGCATTTTGTGCATTTTGAGCCTCGAATTGTGCATTTTGGGCATTTATCTGCTGGTTCAGCCCTATGATTGCAGCATCCCGCTCTGCCTTTGTAACTCCGACAGCTGGAGTGGCTTGATTCGATACAGGGGAAGCGGAGGTTCCCTCTTGAGCATTTCCAGATCTGACAGATCTACTTTTCCTTCCAGGAGCCATAATCTCGGATAGACTTCTGGTTTTCAAGGAAATTCTCTCTACAAATCTCTGTGAAGCAATGATGATAATTCACCTGAGTTAAGTTCTCAGTGAAAGCACCAAAAATGTTAACGCTAAAATTTGAACGCTAACACCCCGGTGTATGAAGTGAGATTGTGAAAGCACCACCCGATAGCTCGGGAACAAATTATAAGCAGATAATAGCGAAAAAGCAGTAAACAACAGCAATTTTATAGTGGTTCGGCTTAAGAGAGAGCCTACGTCCACTTTGAATATCTTTATTGACGATTTGATTACAAGTCGATGCAATTACACTTTGATTACAACACACTTCGAGTTACAAGTGACTTAGAACAAGTAGCCTAAACTTCAATGTCGATCCAAATCTTTGAACTCATGTTGGACATGTATGATTTCTTCGTGAAGTTCCTTGAAAGTGTTGAAGTAGTTTAGAATGCAGCAGAGTAACGGCGCTTGAAATGAATGAGCCAAAAGTCCCCTGAATGTTGGAGGTGGCCATGTATTTATAGGCAAATTTCTGAGCTGGAATTGTTGATCAAGTCATGAGTCGTGACCGACTTAGGATGAACCGTGACCGACTCACATATCACGAATCAGCAAGTAGTGGCATAGATGAAACGGCATTGAGCTTGTCCCTCGTATGCTTAGGTCGCCAGCGACTTATGATAGGTCGTTAGTCACCTTGAGTCGTTGGAAACCCTGAGTCGGTCTGCCCCATAAACCACTAACAAGTTAAGCCACTCTGCTCCTCTAGGGCATTAACTCATTGAGTCGTTGATCCACTGAGTCGTTACGAACCTTGTGTAGATGAGTCGGTCCAGTCCTTGAGTATATGAGTCGGTCCAGTCCTTGTGTCGTCTCATATGAGCCGTGAACTTCGTTGAGTCGGTAACTCACTGAGTCGGCCTGTCTCATGAACCGTTAACCTCCATGAGTCGTTCCATTCCTCTAAGTTGCATTGAGCCTTAGCTCGTCATCCAATTGAGTCGCTACCAGTTGAGTCGGTCCTTTCCTTAAGTTGCTGAAGCCCCTTGAGTCGTAAATCCAATGAGTCGTTAAAGACCTTAAGTGGATGAGTCCGCCCAAGTTTCATCTCGTTGGCAGAACAGGGTTAACATCGGAGAATCAAATTTGATTCTTCCGATCCCGGTCTCATCGAATCCAACTGCCATTTTAAGGGCCAAGTTGTCTAATTAACTTAACAATTTAAATAATTTAAATTCAACAATTGAATTATCATAGCATTTATTACAGATAAAACATATACAAGCATCACAGATATATCACAGCATATCACAGAGTAACATAGGATATCATCACATAAATATCCAAATCAGATATTCAATCACAACAGTCCATAAGCAGTCATCTTCAAGTCTTATTTGTAATTAATTCTATTTAGAATTAATTACTTGAGAGTTAATCACTTAACTCTATTTAATTAATCATTAATTAACAATTAATTGCCTATTTCATTTCAGATCATCTAATTAATGATTCCTTAATCAACTATTAAATCCTAATTATTCAATTAACTATTTATTTCCTTTATTTAATTAGTTACTTTAAAATCAAGTTGTTTATCTTTAATTACTATTCCTTATTCATTAATTGATAACATTAATTATTAATTAATGAAACTTAATTACTTAACTACATAACTATTTATTACTTAATTAATCGATTATAAATCCTTAATTCTTAATCACTTAATTAATTAACTATTAATTCATAATTAAATTATCTGATTAGTTAACTATTCATCATCCATTTATTGACTTGTTAATGACTCATTTATCAATTACTTAAACATCCTTAATTTCTTCCTGCAAGTAATTAGAAGAAGTTTCTTTAAAATTTTGAAGCTCAAATTACTACTAACTGCAAACTTAAACGTTAATTGGTTACGCTTCTAACTTAAAGTAATTACTTAACTTATACTGTAATTACTTGATTAAAATAATAATAATTAAGGCTTAAACATAGTTAAGTATTACGACAAACTAATTAAAACATGTAACCCGCTTCTAACTTGCAATCATTTAACAGTTATTTATATTTCAATCTTAATCCTGAAAATTCAATACTGCAATTTAAAAAACCCGGGTCTCCTCCTATTATTCTCGAGAGCAACTTCGGTTTCGCACGCAATATTCCCTGAGACTCCCCTGCGCATACTTCTTCTTCCTCTCTCTTTTTTTATTTATTTTTATTTATACAGTAAGTTTAAATTGAAAACTTAATCAAACATCATTACTAACCCACACTCGAATGAAAACGACACGAAGGAAAATCCCACACCCACACGAGCATGACCCGAAGCATTTCGACATCTTTCTCGTATACATGGTGCGACCACGTAGCTGTGTCAAAAAAACATATCACCGCCGCCGTACACGTGCACGGCGACAGGGCTTGACTTCGACGAACGCCCACTATCCCAGCAAGTCCCAAAGCATCACCAAGCTCGTAATCCAAACTCAAATCACATCCAAAAATTCAAATTCAAAATTTGACTGTTCGCCCAAATAAGAACGGCAACAAAACACTCGAAAATTGCCTTGCCACCTCCACAGGGATCATCGGTCCCATCCATACTTCGTCCACGCCTTGACGACACGACACTCCTCCCTCTCCTACACTCACGCGCAGCTCGGTTTTGATATGATGGCGAAATCGATGTTTTACAGAGAAGGATTTAATACCCAAAACGAACCCTAATAAAGTCTCGTGTTGGAATTACAATCAATAGAAAAATTTATTCATATTTTTCCCGAGTTCATGGATGTATGAATTTGCTTCGATCCAAATGCCTACCCTTTTCATTGATTAAATTTTCTGAAATTGATAAAAATGTAGTTTAACTTCAAATTCGAACTGCTCATGAATTACAAATGTAAAAATCCTCATTTTCGTTTTAAAAATCATAAATTTTCAACAAGCTTTCGATTTATAAACTTAAATTAGATTTTCATAGCGGTTGAATTTTATCAATATTTTCTTTGATTACCTGTAAAACAGGTTTACGGTAGTATTCCTTCCCACTAAATGTTTTAAACAATTTCAATCATCTTAATCTACGTTCAAATCTTATGTGTGGTTGCAAAATTTAAACCTATCAAGGCTAACAGTAGATAATTTGAGTTTTTAAAGGAGCACTTTCACCTGTATCAATTCACACAGAGAAGTATATTCCAACACACTATCATATTGCAGATCACAACACATACCACAAGATCACAGAAATATTTGATTAAACTTAAAGCTTATGAATTTAGTTTACTCACCAAGTAACTTTGAACAGAAAGTGATTTTGATGAGGGAAACTGCAAGTTTGATTTCTGAAAGCTTCACTATTGTTTTGCTGTTGAGTTAAATCTAAGTTTTCAAAGCCACAAATGTTTATCTCCCCTCCTTCTTTGATTCTCAGGTTTGCTTTAAGTTTAAGTTTTTTTTATAAATGAACTGATGATACATAGGTGGATATATATGGATGCTTTGAACAATACAGGTGATAACTGGACAGCCTCCATGTTTGACCAGACAAGAATTTTTTGTATTAAATTTCCTACACTATGACATGATATTGCAAATTTCGGCTGCAGGTACTTATTTGAACAACAAGTAGTGCTAATTAATGTTCATGCTCTTATTTAAGATAGCATGTATTTAATGTTGACTGATAAGTACAAAACCCAGATTTTGTTTTATTATATTAAAGTAAAAACTTGTTTTCTTATTTGCTTACATCTAATAAATGCTTATGCTTCATTTATGCTAACAAGTAATAAATGTTTCAGATTTTCTGTTTGTTTTGTACAGGCTACATATTCTTTTCATTATTTATTTGAGGTGAAGCTTTGCTTTTCTTATGCATAAAAATGTTCCTGCAGCACATAACTTTATATTTAATTCATAGCATTGTGATTGTACAAAGATATTTATATATACTTTTTCTTTCTTTCAGGTTTTATATAACCTGGTTTAGAAATCTAACGAGCATACATATGTTACTTTGTTCATTTCTTACTTAGCTTATATTTTTTTCAAGTGTAGCTTTGACTTGTTTTCTTTGCATTATTCATTTGTATACACAGGTTATATTTTTTCAACTTTCTGATATGTTTGCTTAAAAGTTATTGTTAACATATTAGTTGTATTCTATTTGTTAATTAAATTTTCAAACAGTTGATTAACCATATACTTATATTTATATATTTTAAGTTATAACTTATATTCGTATATTTATATTGTTAGTTATATTTTCTACTTTATAATTATGGCTTATACTTATGTTTATAATTATGATTCATACTTGTTATGGATGTTTATGTTTATAATCAATTATATTGTTTTAAACTTATGTGTTAGATTTCCATGTTTATGTTTAATATTGCTATATTTGTCTATTTTAAACATTATTATTTCAATTTCAATTTTATAGGTATACTGGTTTAAATATCAACCATATAAAATCTTTGATTTTAGTGTAAAAGACAGATTTTGTTTTAAATGGTTTTCGAAGCATTCTATTTTAATTTTTTCAAATTAAAACTTTCTTTTATAAAACATATAACTGTTAAATATCCAAGATCTCATCATTTTAAACATTGTCAAGCTTATATTTAATTTAAATTAGATTAAATATGCATTAAAATATGTTGTCAAAAATTCCGGTTTGTTACATTCCTCTCCCCTTAAAAAATTTCGTCCTCAAAATTTAAAACAACAGTTAATTCAAAAGCTTTTATATTAACAATCCAAACATACATATCATTCATACAATAGCAAACAAATAAACAGCCTGTTCTAACAAACAATACTAGTTATCCGAACATGAATCCGGATAACCTTCCCTAAAATTATCGAGAGTTTATTTCTCGATTATCAATAATCCTAACTGGATTTCTGACCACAGTTAAATTTGATTCAACTTCCAAATTCCTGAATTTTTGGTTTAACAACTAATGATAAATCATAAACAAATTCCTTTAATGGGATATATGGAATATATACAATAAATTCCAGACACCCATTCTAACAATTCAATACTGAAATCTATTGTATCAATTCTTTCCAAATTTTATTGACTTCTTTACAGAATCTCAAAATTTATTCAACCAATTCTTTCTGTAATTACATTTTAATCAACTATGTTTATTTGTATCGCTTCTAACTTAAAGTCATTAACTATGTTTAAGCCTTTATTATTATTATTTTAATCAAGTAATTATAGTATAAGTTAAGTAATTACTTTAAGTTAGAAGCGTAACCAATTAACGTTTAAGTTTGCAGTTAGTAGTAATTTGAACTTCAAAATTTTAAAGAAACTTCTTCTAATACTTGCAGGAAGAAATTAAGGATGTTTAAGTAATTGATAAATGAGTCATTAACAAGTCAATAAATGGATGATGAATAGTTAACTAATCAGATAATTTAATTATGAATTAATAGTTAATTAATTAAGTGATTAAGAATTAAGGATTTATAATCGATTAATTAAGTAATAATTAGTTACGTAGTTAAGTAATTAAGTTTCATTAATTAATAATTAAGGTTATCAATTGATGAATAAGGAATAGTAATTAAAGATAAACAACTTGATTTTAAAGTAACTAATTAAATAAAGGAAATAAATAGTTAATTGAACAATTAAGATTTAATAGTTGATTAAGGAATGATTAATTAGATGATCTGAAATAAAATAGGCAATTAATTGTTAATTAATGATTAATTAAATAGAGTTAAGTGATTAAATCTCAAGTAATTAATTCTAAATTGAATTAATTACAAATAAGACTTGAAGATGACTGCTTATGGACTGTTGTGATTGAATATCTGATTTGGATATTTATGTGCTGATATCATATGTTACTCTGTGATATGCTGTGATATATCTGTGATGCTTGTATATGTTTTATTTGTAATAAATGCTATGATTATTCAATTGTTGAATTTAAATTATTTAAACTGTTAAGTTAATTAGACAATTTGGCCCTTAAAACGGCGGTTGGACTCGATGAGACCGGGATCGGAAGAATCAAATTTGATTCTCCGAAAACCACATCGATCCAATTTAAACGTTAGGTCGTAAATCCTGAAATGAAGATCGAGATGGTGCTTTCAGAATGCAAGGGTTATCGTCGTTGACTCTGAGGGTGATTCCAAAATGAGTGTGACGAGATAATGCCTTCGGTTTCGTTCGAACCCGGAACGAACTTGTATGGATTGAATGCTTTCAGCACATCGTCAGGCGGACGATGAGCATTCTAAGTGATATGTGCTATAAAGGTAATCGTAGCCTCAAGCCTCATCAACCGGGAATGGCTAAAACAGGGGAGATGCAGCAAGGTTAGGTGGGTCATGCCCAAGCAGGACAAGATATTTCCCCTGTCTAGATGTCCCTTTTTATTTCGGCTTAGTGGGTGGTTGGTCGCGCCAACCACGGGGTTTATCTTGTTCGGGACTGTTCAGTAAGGAATGGTTCCGGCCTTGTGTTGTAGGGGGTCGGGAGTGATCCTCAGCACGGTGATCTAGGCCCCGTACTGTGACGGGCGGTACCCCAGTAGCCCTGCTATTGTTGGAAATCCATTTTCCCTACGAGACCCTACGGTTTTGATTTGTATAACCCACTTTTGTGGCTAGTAGCTGGAATTTAATAGATGTAACAATTTCGGATATTTTCTATTTACTTAAACCCTAGACACTATTATAATATCACTGGATTTCCTATGAAATGTTTTGGTTAGCGTAAGGTAAAAGCTTACCCATATTTATTTGTGGGGAGTCTTACGTGATACCTTTATTTTCAAATGTTTTCAAAGTTAAACAACTTTAAACTGTTTATTCATACCAGACCCATTTCTGACCCGGAGTTTATATTATGTTTTTCATAAACTCTTGGGTACTCAAATTTTTATGAGTAGCCAAGTGATAGGTTATGGACTTTGATTTCTGAAGGAGCTTGGAGCAGGAGATTTCCAGACGTATATAGCTATATATATGTAGTCCGCTGTGTTAGTTGAGATGTACTGCATCTCTGATGTATATAGTGATAGGTGTATGTATATGACTGTCATGTATATTAATATTGTATAACTCTGGTATATGTAAAAACTATGAAATATTTATGTGATATATTATATTTTGTTCCGTTCCGCTGTGAGGATTTTGATGTGGTCGTTCTTTCTTTCTCTTCTTTCTATTTCTATCCCTTTCTTTCTTAATGATGATACGTTTTCTGGTAGTAGAAGGGCGGGTCGTCACAGTTGGTATCAGAGCATAGGTTGGTGATAACCTTGGCTCTGGTAGAAATTTACTCATAAAATAGAGTCAGTAGTACTCTAAAATGAGTTTGAATGTATAAATAGATATGAGAGCGTACTTGTTAGTGAATATAAAATTGTTTTTTTATTGTGTTGACTTATCTGTTGAGTGTTTATAGATTCTGGTCGGTGTGTGGGACGCCATTTCATCGATAGGGATTTCTAAACTCTTAAACAAGATAGACCGACACAATATTGTTTTTAAAGGTAGGGTAAATGAAATAATTTTACCCAAAATTATATTTCGATCTAAAAGAAATATTTTCTAAAATAACTATATATACTTGGATGTTTGATTGTTAATAGTACAATCAAATAAAAATTTAAATGTGAGTGGTTTATAACCAAATAAAATTATTTAAGAATGATTTTAAATGAAAAAGAAAATATAACTAAAATTTGATTAAATAGAATTTAAGTCCCGGAAATTTGAAAGGTGTTTAAATGAATTTAAACGAAAGGATTTGGGAATTTAAAAATCTTGGGAATGTTTGAAATGTTTTTCCAAAGATTTGGAGGAAATAATGTAATATTGCTTTGGAAAATATTGTTGAATTGAAATTGTTTTGAGAGGAAATTGTGAAAGTAAGGAAGCACTGAATTCACTTCAGTCGCTGGAAAATAATCCTGATGATGATGGCCATATCATCAGTATTCATTTTCGTGTTTCTAAAGTGATGGATTGCTACCAGGATAGTTGGTCATGATATTGTTTGGGGTTGTTCGGTACACATGTTGTTTTAGAAATTTTCAAAAGACAAAATTTGTTTTGGTGAAACCAAGTGTTTGGAATTTGAAAATTTGATTTGATATACCAAATGAGTATGTGTAGTATCATTTCAAAATGGTTTGGAAATGAAACCGGGTAATTGAATTCTAAGAAAATTTTATTTAGATAATGTGGGAGGTTTAAATGAATTAACTATTGAACTTATAAAGTAAAGTTGATATTAATAAGAAGAAATCAGGAATTTTAATCCAGGAATTAAAATTTAATTTAAGCAAATAAAGGTGAAGAAAATATACTTGAGTTTAACCAGAGATAAGTTGAATGGAATTGAAGTTCAAAATGAACTTATTTGGATATAAAATTTGAAGGTAAAATGATTGTAATTGTGAGGTGAAAATTTATACCTTACGATAGTAAGTGTTATATGTATAATCTGAAATTGTGATTATAGAATGAAATGACCCAAATGAGTAATGTAAACTTTTAAGTAAACGAATAAGTTTTGAGCTCATATATCGAGAAATAAATTTAAAGAATGGTAAGTAACTAAAATTTAACCGAAGTTGAGTTGAAATAAAATTGAATTTAAATGAATTCAATCGAGTTATGAAATTGAATGGAATAATAATTCTTACGTAAATAAGTAAATGTAAACCAAGTAATTCTTGAATTTGGTTAAAATAAAATTGGTGTGGGTTGTAAACAAATCTAATTCAAGCATAAATTGAATGACTTTATTATAAACTCAATAATAAATTGTTCATGTAAATTTAAAAATGGATAAAAGAATAAACTAATCAATAAATAGTTGGGATTCGATTAAAGGGAAATCAAATCAAAGATTTAAATGAAAAATTGGTGAAATAGAATAAACTTAAGTTGTTAGGTGGAATAGTTTGAAGGAAATAATAGAATGAGTAAATTGTGAAATGGTTGTTTAAAATATTGGTTGTTGAGTTTGATAAAATGGTTTGAAATCAAACCTGTTGAAATGAAAGAAAATGCAATGAAAGGATTGTGAATAAATTAAATGAGATGGACTCAAGTGTAAATTGAGTTGAAATCAATTTAAGATTTGTTATAAAGCTTAAGTAATTATTTATTCACAATAGTATTCTCAAACTGCATATAGAAATGAATTGTTTTGAAGTAAACAAGATTAGATAAAATTCTATGAATTAATAGAAGCAAAATAGGATGATTTTGAAATCATTTGGAATGAATATGAGCTTGTTTTGCTTAAATGGATTATATAAGCAAGTAAGTTGTAAATCCCTTTAATTAAAAGGAAATGGTTTGAGAATTGATTGAAATTAATTGTGTTGAGATTGGATCCTTACATATGTGCTTATGGAAATATGTAATGCTAAACAAATGGAGAATATGTCGAAGCTT